>OY037015.1:14720308-15920308 GCA_955831195.1 Pilophorus perplexus | reverse complement strand
GGTAGTAAGGCAGGGTCTAAGCCTCCTGGAAATTCTATTTGATAGTGCGGCTCTGTTGAGCAGAGTCTACGAATTGAATAAGACGGGACTGTTGATCTTAAAGGTATATTATAATAATTAATTATTATGGTGTCATTATCATTTTCCAATACCAACTGGTACTTTTGGTACTTTTCCGTTATAACCCCCCCCCCCCCCTCGATTTCGAGTTCCATACACACCCCTCCCGATGGCTTTAAGGCACCCAAAGCCAACCAAAATCGAGTGGGAGGGGGGGGGGGGGGGTTACAACGGGAAAGTACCCCAACTTTTGGCTAGGAGCAGCAGATTGAGGTTTCAAGCACAAATTTCTGCCTTGAGGTTTCACACAATCAATGTTCACCCCTTTTCAATTTAAAAAAAAAAAAAAAAAAAAAAAAAAAAAAAAAAAAAATAGTATGCCATAGATGAAATATAGTTATTTGCTAATATTATTAGAAATTAACTATGTATATTAAATAATAAACTAAACGAAATTTTTTTCACTGCTCCTAATCCGTCGAGGAGGTTCACCAGAAGAGTGTGGCTTATACGAAATAATATACCTAATAATTATCATATCATCATACAATAATATAAAATTGTGTTGGCCGACGGCCGACGGCCGTGTGGTAGCCGTGTGGTTTGTTGGTACGGGATAACGCGTTCCCGAGTGAGTTTTTTCACTTTCCGCTCGCTGGCCGTTTAGGGGGTCGAAAAAATTACGAAAAAATACGAGCCGTATAGATCAGACCTGGAGGAAGACGTCGGTCAAATCGTAAATCCAAAATTCGCCCGGGAAATTCGTCGAAAATTCGTCGAAAAATCATACAATAATATAAAATTGTGTTGGCCGACGGCCGACGGCCGTGTGGTAGCCGTGTGGTTTGTTGGTACGGGATAACGCGTTCCCGAGTGAGTTTTTTCACTTTCCGCTCGCTGGCCGTTTAGGGGGTCGAAAAAATTACGAAAAAATACGAGCCGTATAGATCAGACCTGGAGGAAGACGTCGGTCAAATCGTAAATCCAAAATTCGCCCGGGAAATTCGTCGAAAATTCGTCGAAAAATCGTCTTTCTCCCGTTTGTTCTACGTTTTCCACTTTCAACTCGCGCCAAAGCCCGTTTAAGGGGTCGAAAAAATTACGAAAAAATACGAGCCGTATAGATCAGACCTGGAGGTAGACGTCGGTCAAATCGAAAATCCGAAATTCGCCCGGGAAATTCGTCGAAAATTCGTCGAAAAATCGTCTTTCTCGCGTTTGTCCCACTTTTTTTCGGGTTAAAAAATACCCAGTAAGGAGCCATTTTTTGGGTATGGTATCCGCGAGCCAAATGCGCGCCAAAATATGGCCAATCCGATTCCGAAGTCGGATTTCAAAAAAACCGAGGGGGAGGGGGCGATTTCACGGTGAGAAGACAATTGGATCGTTTTAATTCGCGCGGGGCCAGGGATCTTAGAATACGGAGGGTCCAGGGAACTTTGATAGATGGAGAGGCCTTTATTTAAAAAAAGTTGAATTGAATTAAAAATAATAATTTCCTAAACGGTAAGCCCTAAAAATACGCCGATTTTTTCTATCGTCTCTGCTACGAATAGGAGGGGCCGAGCGGAGCGAGGCCTTATGTCTGAGTAGGGGTTTGAACGTGTCCATCGATGCTACGCACCCCACAGGCGGCAATACACCCCACAGGCGGCAATACACCCCACTAGGGGAGCGAGCGAAGCGAGCCAGAGAGACTAGTATTATAGATAAACAGATTGTTTCCATGTATTATCAGTACCTATTTTTGTATTTTTCTGTCTGGCATTAAGTTTAAGATGCCAACGCCACGATTTGGAGTTCAAAAATCTAAAATAAAATAAAGTTGCCGCCTGTGTGGTGGAACTGGTTTTAGCTCTTCAATCGTTACTAGGTTACTTCAAGCGCTACTTTCGTGGCATGAAAACATCTCACTTTTTTCGTGACATGAAAATTTAATCACGTCGCTTTTTCGTCTCCCTTTTAACGGGGGGGACCCATCGCTAAAACCTGTTTCCAGGTTATAATTTTTGACAAATTCTCACGTCCCGACAAGTATAGTTTCTAACTGAGCAAAAAGGGGAGAAAAAAGCCTATCTGCTTCAATGGAGAAAGGAGGCTCTGGGTACCCGTTACAATAACAACTGTGAAGTTGCACTTATCGAACAAAGGCAGGGCAGTTCGGAAGCGAAAATACACTTCCGTGAATATTCAGAAGGCAAGAGGGGGAGTAAGAAGGGAAAATTGGGCTTTCGGGTAAGTTTCAAGACGGAATTAGGCTGTGAGAAATCCGAGCGTCAAACTACTGTAGGGCACACTTGGCAGTGCAAATTGCGGCGTGGAAATTGTTCTGGCGTTACCCGCAATTGTTGGACAAAGTTTAGGAATACTTTACATGGTAGAAAACTAGGTTTGAAGCTTCTATGAAAATTAGACTCCGCAGATAAACACTTTCCCGGGATTTTAGGGGCTTCTATTCGCAAAAATGCGATCGTTTTGGAGCAAAAGCTAGTCTAGCCCTTGAAAAAAGTGTATGAATATTAGGTTTCATTTAAAAAGGTACTTTTTTTAAAAAGGTACTATAATATTATCAGGTAGCATACTGTAACAGGTTTTGCTGTACCAATAAACATTTTTCTTCTCGCAGAAAGCATAATATGCGTCCATATTATGGACGCAGTTGGAGGCGGAAACAAATAATTGGCAGTAGAAATGGTATACCAAACAATATAGACGCTCTCCTTGGAGGGAGAAGCCAATTTTTTTTTTTTTTAATACGTATGACATACCTATTACACATTGTGATATTCCAACCATGCAGGTATTCTGATTTTTTTCTGGACAAAAATAACCTAATGAAACCTTGAGAAAACGTGATTTTTCAACGACGTGATTTATCTATTTCATAAGGTTGTCTTTCCCTATTACCTATCATTACAGGAAGACTCTCTCTCCAGTTTATTAAGACCTGACGTTTATTAATGCAATATTTTCTTGGTCGACATCTACTTATAAGTAAACCAAATGACGCTCCTTGTTTATTTGAAATAGTTCCTTGAATATGAGGAGACTGGATTACAGACAGAGTGATTTGAGGTAGTTGAACATACATTCACGATCACGATATTTTGTTTCAAAGGTACTGTATCCATGGATGCACATCGTTTGATTTCAAAAATTACTGAACGCCACGTTTCGTTTCAAAAATTACTATATCTACCCATAAAACCGAGATTTCAAACCTCCTCCCAAATTATTTGAAAGGTTGAACTAATCTACACTTTTTACCAAAAATATTAAATATTAAAAAAATCTATTATTATTTCTATCACTATTGTGATAAATTTTATCACAATTGTGATATAAGTAATTATTGGATTTTTTTTAAATAAGCCGATGATGTTATTTTTAATATATTATAATACAATTATTTTTAATATTATTGAAAATAACATCATTGTTACACGCTTCTCAGGTCATATAGATATTTCGCGTTTTCCTTATATTTGACAAAAACGGATAGAGTAATATATATATAGCTTTTGGAACCAAAATCCTCAATTCGAACCACACATTTGACCTCACCTGAAATATGTCTGGGGAGGAGGTACCGACAGACGAGCCCGAAGCTCCGTCGCCGCCGCCATGGTGAGCCCCCTCCCCCTCGCCGAAGTTGGCGATGATCTGCTCTCTGTCGTCAGCCACATCGTGAAGACGGTCGTCGGGGTCCAAAATCCCGCCGTCCCTTTGGGTCTGCAGACTGTGCACCGCCACCCAGTTTTCAGTGCCCTGGAACAATCAAACGAGAGAAATTCAAAGACTGGAAGGGCGATTCGGGGTGCAAGAATCCGACAAAGCAGACAAAAAGTTAGAAACATAAAACTTGTACGTTGTTAGATTATTCTGTAACTAGCTTGAAAGGGGTTTTCGGTATCTCTTACAAATAAAGCACCAACCTACAAGGATGTTTGCTATGTGAAGACAGCTCCTTTCACCTAAAAACGTTTCAACATCGAAGGGGTTCGAAAAAACACATCGGGATTGAATAAACCTTGGGAGTTGGGCGACACGAGACACGGCTTGGTGATCGTGACAGGCGGAACGGCCCTTCTGTTCTGGCCTCAGAATGTGGCAACTGAAAGTGGTCAGCTGTACAGGGCAAGCTAAAAATGGCTAATAGGATGTACTTAATAGGTATGGTGATATGTACAGATTGTAGAGAATACGTAATATACGTTTTTGGTTTGTTGACCAGTGAAAATTCATCTATTGTTCCTCTTTTCTTCGTTCCTCTTCTTTTTATTTTTTGCTTTGTGTGATTATGATTCCCCATTGCGAGAATGCACCGCCATTTAATCAATCAACGTGAATGTTATTTGATTTCGATTATAATGAGTCGATAATGGGCAATTTGCATGGTTTTTTTATTTTATTTTTCTGAAAGTACTTCCTGAGAAAATAAGGAAAACAATAGTCAGCCGCCTGAAATCGCTTCTAGAAAATTTAGATAATTCAACAAAAACCACGGCATTTGAAAAACGCGGGGAGCGTGACGTCACAACATATGGCAGAGAGTGCTGCCAATCAGGGCAAAGCTGAAGAGCGTCGTCGATAGTGCTTTCAACAACAGTAGTTAACTAAAACATGTCTGCGGCAGGAACAAGGGCTCAACGCTCTGGGCTGAATCAATGAGTTGACCATAAACAAAAAACCTCAAATACCCATATGTACCGTTAATGGGTACAGAAGAGGTCGGGATCAATTAGGGATCGCCTATATTATCAATAGCTATTTTCGGTTGGAAAATCCGTAGAAGTTCGCTCATAGCTGCTGTCGAAATTTTTGAGAATTTCACTAAAAGCGGAAGCATAATACCCGTCATATTATTACGTCACGCATCGAACGTTGCGCATCAAGCGCTAGAGCGTGAAATGATTTTGTTGTTGTTGTTTTTTACTGATCACGCACGACACGGCAACTCTTTTCAACGTTCTCGTCAATACCCCCCGCCCTTTCACTCCAGTATCAGTACGGTTGCTGTAGTTACTGATTTCATTTCCGAATTTTGTAACACAATGCGTTCCAATAACAAAATGTCATTATGTTTGGCCTCGAAGAAGGGCGCTAGGCGTTTGGTTTGCATTTGGTTACCCATTAAAAGCGAATGAAGCGTGTTCCATCTTCCTCCAATGTTTAGCCGTTAGGCTCAACGTGACAGCATCAGGGGGTCTGGGGGTGTCCCCCAACAGCCATAATACAAAATCTGTGCCATGATGAACACATCACAAGCAATTATTGTATTTCACAGTTATTGTATTATACACCCACGGGTGGAAATTTTGTTTTCTGTTTGCTTACTTACCTACCCCTATGATAAGCACCTAACCAGGGAAACCTGGACATTTCCACGCACTGGTTCAATTCAATTGAATTCAAAGCGACAAGTTGCCTTCATCTACATAATATAATATATTATAGGTACATATACACAGTGTGTATGTGTGTGTATTATGCGTCCAAAACTAATCGGAAAACGACGCCTCAATAGACATCCTGGAATCCTTCAACCGCCCCATTTGGGATGGTTCTGGGACCTTATAAATGGATTTCGGATGGTTCTGGGACCTTATAAATGGATTTTGCGTCCAAAAGTACTTAAAAGTAAAACGACACCCCAGTCGACCCCATAGCAGAAAAAGAGAGAAAACATTAAAAATTAGTTTTTACGAGCTGGCAATTTAAAAAAAGTCATATAACTTTTAAATGATCAGCTAGGATTTCGCCATTTGTTTTCTCGTGTTTCTTATCAACAAAAGAACACGTCAGGGAATATGGCAACCGTCGTCAACGTAGAAAATCTTAAACCAAGTTTAAGCACGCCGTGCACTAGTGCTTGAAATATATGTTTACAATAATTGTAACATGTTGTAAAATGTTGTAGGTATTGTAAATCATTGTAAAATGTTGTAAAATTTAAAAATTAAAGAAAGAACCTAGATTGAAAGTTTCTTCATTGAAAATTTCTAGACGAGATGTGGTCAGGATAGAAGAACAGTGTGAAATTCTACCTTTTCCCCCTTTTTCTTGGCCACTGACGTCCACTTACTGTTTCTCCAGAATACGCCCCTTTCACGGGATTAATGAGCAGGCCATACACCTGCCGGGTTTTTTTTTCGACGCGCCACGGGTTTTTCGGGAAAACCCGACACTCGAACCATGCGGGTTTCAAAAAAAAAAAAAAAAAAAAAAAACGGCGCGCCGACAAAAACCGGCAGGTGTATGGCCCCCTATTCAGGTTGTAATTTTTTTCTTCGTGCTGTTGAAAGAATTGAAATTACTGGTATAAATTGCCACTAGGGTTATAAGTCAAAAGTCTCGACCCCAAACCCTTTGCGCAACTGCCTTCGTATCTTGGTCAACGTGAGAGGTCGGATAAACGTATAAAAAGTATCAGGAGATTCTAGTTTCGGAAACAAAGCCAGTTCAAGTGCTCTCAATTAGTGCATTTGCACGCTAATAGGTAAACTGGCGAATTTAATGACTTGTACAACTTGATTTCGAGAACAAACAGACACAACAGTTGTGGGTTAAGCTGTAACTTATCAACTCACGTAGGTTGTACCAAGTATGAAGTCAGCTAGGATAATCCAAGGTGTTTTGCTTTCCAAGAAAAGGAGAATTTTCCCAGAAAATCAGGAGGAATTCATGATCCCAATTCCATTATTATATACGATTTTTAAACCATACTTAGAACATTGCGCGGATCGGCACTCCATTTTTGCAATTTTCAACACTTCTACGTACAAGGTTTATAGAATCTATAAATTTATATGGGGATCACCATTTCAGAAAATTTAATAACGCAAGTAAAGTTTTTTTAACCAACTTTCCATTCAAACCAAATCTATAAACTTCGGCATTATCTTCGTGTTCATAATCAATGACGTGTGACCCTTAACTCGTTCACCACACAAATCGAATGACTTAATTTGTTCAGAAGCTTTCAATGGAGATTGATCGAAAATCATAAAACAATCGTAAAATGGACAATACAAGCTTTTTTTTCAAGTACCAACGCAGAACATCGTAAAAACGATTCCTGTCATTGCGTAGTGTCCGCACGTTATAAAACCAAGAAAATTGGAGAAAAACTCTCCTCGAATGACAGGACTCAAATCCTTTCTCTACGTGGACTTTCTCAGCCGAGATAATAAAAGGTTAAAAGGTGAAACGTTTTCCGAAGGCTGTAGAATCATTCGTCATTTTGATGAAAGCTCTCACAAGGTTGATGAGTCTTTTTCCCTCGGATTGTCTGTCCCATTGTGGTTTCCGCGCTCAACCTATACTAGACGTGAAATGGCAAATAGCCACCTTTCGATTTTTCATTCTCCCCCCCCCCCCCCCCCCCTCCCCCCTCCCCCCTCCCCCACCCCCCATTCACGTGTTCACGATGGGAAAAGGATTCTACTACATTGAACTACATTATACTACATTGTAGTTTTAAATAAAATGACGGTTACTGGGATTTGGCAAGTGGAATTAAATTTCACTTAAATTTTTTTTTAAAGTCATCGGAGACTATCTAGGGATATACCGGATCGGTATCGATACTTTTCATTTGATGCCGATATTTTTGGTATCGATACTCGACATCTGATAGGTACTGATATCGGTATCAGAAAAAAGTATCAGTATCAAATGGCTTTTCAATAGGTACCTCTTTTTTTAAATACAACGAAAAAGAAAAGGAGGTTAGAACGTACATGGTTTAAACTATGTAGTTACCAACGAGGATGGAACCTCCTTTCTAACCTCCTTGGTAGGTAGGTACTTGTTGAAACGGAAGAAGAAAGTTTCAGGTATACCTACAGACCTACGCCCGTTGCAACATCAGTTCCTAGTGAGCACTTATTCTCCAAAACTGGGCAGATCTTGACACAAGCCCGAAACAGGCTGTCGCCAAAGATGATCTCCCGGCTGATTTTCTTGAGCAGTCGTGAGGCGGACGTTTGGGGCTTTTGATTTTTGAAAATTTAATGTAAATGGGGGTTCCCCCTTATTTTTCTTTGTAAAAATAATTTTAAATAAATTCGATTTCTGGTTCGTAAAAAAAAAAAAAAAAAAAAAAAAAAACGCTCTTTGTCTTTCAATAAGTACCCTTTTTTTCTCAAAACCGTAATAATTGTTAATAAATGATTTATTAGATTTTAAAAAAAAGTTAGCAGGTGGTAGGTATCAAATGATACCGATGGATATCGATCTTTTGCATTTGATACTTCATCGGTATCGATCTTTGGCATCTGAAACCAATATCGGTATCGATACTTCGGAAGTATCGGATATCCCTGTCTATGGCAACCCGGTAGTCCAAAATTTGGTTTATTTAATAATCGAGGTAGGCAGTGATAAGGCGGTTTAAAAGAGACTACCGTTCCTTTGAACACAATGTATAAAACGTTATAACATAATTACATAATAATAATAATAATAATATTATACTATATTATAGTATATTATACTATAATTTCTTGTATTATTATAATAATATATTATATTATAATAGAGATACTGATGACGTCTGAATGTCGATAATTTTATCATAAGGTAACCAAAGTTTTTTGTAGGTATGTGTTTTTCGTCCATTTAATACAAATATTATAATAATAGTAATAATAATTATAACAATATTATTGTGTTCAATCAAAGGAACGGGAGTCTCTATAGATTTTATAACGTGAAATTATATATATTATATATTATTTCACGTTATAAAATATTCTGGGGTTGGTTGCCACTCCGAGGACGATCACCGACTCGTCACAATGTTGTATTATGGGTAGGATTAATGATGAAGAATAATTGTTATATAATAATAACTATGTTGCTTAAGTTTAGGTGTGCCGAGATAATAAAGAATAGTAATAACTATTATTCTTTATTATCTCGGCACTCAAGCAATTATAATAAGACTGACTATTAAATAGTCCCGTCAAGAAATTTTCTTACTCTCTTCCTCCTGGTACGATGACAAAGTACCATGTAGATGTACGAATGATGATAAGGATGTGGGCAAAAATCATTTCGTTCAGTTCTTTCTGGACTGATCAACTCCAACGCCTTTTCTTACGCAGTCCCAAATCAAGCGTGTCTAATTTATGACAGTCTCTTCCCGGTGGGCAGACAATTGGTAAAAATTAAGGAGGTCGTTCCACGAGGTTAATTACCAGGCGAGAACAAGCGAAGAACGGTCTTCATACTCCGTTGCGACGATATTCAGATCATCACAATTATTTTTATTTTAAAGCGTGTCATTGGCACACGTTTGTCTTCAGTTTTCAAGGTTTCATAAGGTAACAACGTTAGGCGTATTTCGTGGTTGGATGAGCATACTTGGTAAGGTCAAGATTAGGAAGAGGTAGACTTCTATTGTCTCAATAAGGAAACGGCCGAATCCAGATCTGGAAATGTGTCCCAATAAAGCCAGTTCTCAGGGAAACAGCCGGTTTCGAACGACTCCCGAAACAGTTTGTTTTCTTCGCGTCACACTTTCTCTGCCGATTTCACGCAGTGGAAGGTGGATGAGTAAAAACCCAATCGCCCTAAAGATGTCAAAAGGTGTGAAACGCTTGAAGGATTTCCACCCGTGTGGGGATTGCCGGATTTGACAGTGAAGCGAACTTCAGACGGATTTTGTCTGAAGAAAGTGATCGATAACCGTCATCTTCTCGAAATGACCAAAACAAAATACACACAAAAACCGCATTACGATTTTATGAAACATTAATAATAACGATAACTAGTGATGGGCCAGGGGGGGGGGGGGGGGCTCGCTTGGCTTGCCCATTAATGTGGTGAAAGCCCCTAAATTCTCCCCAAGTTTTATAAATGCTTTAGAACTAACTCGCTCTCGAATACTCGGCTCAAGGGGGGATCAAACCTATTTCTCACCCCGAGTGGGTATCGAACCCAGGTCTCACACATCACTTCCCACTGAGCCGCTGATAGAGCGTCGGGGCCATCGATGATAGTTTACTACATCGATGGTCGGGGCACACATTTTCGCAGTATCTCCTCGCAGTACATCTTGAAACGTATAATGTTAAATTTTTAGAACGATCTGAATTTTCCACCTCCGTCGCATAGATGTATCATCCCAAGAAAATGTAATAAACCAAAACTGAGCTAAAATTAATTTAACCAATGGAATGAGGACTTCTCCCTCCCCGAATGCTCGATACATGATACACTGTCACATGAGTTCAGACGCGACGAGGGAGGTTTCTTTTCGCGGCTGGAAAGCGAGAAAAATTAAATTTTGATGACTTGTCAGTCTGTTCTAAACAATCACGACGTCCACGACGTAACGGGATATTTTCCCAGATGACTTCTATACTACAGGATAGGCACTGAGAACGTTTAATTTCTTTAGAAATTTCGTTATAATATTATAATTAATCAATAATTGATTAATTATTAGTATCTCATATAGGGGTTAATTTTAATAGAGTTAAGAGCTTTTCATAATAGGGCGGACATTTCATTTTTGGAATCTACCGTGCCTTGAAACGGATAATGTCAAATTTTGAAGCCGATCAGAATTTTCGACCTCCGTCGCGAATACATAGGACCTATGTCATAGGTGTATTATTTCAAGAACAATCAACCAAAACGGTGTAATTTTAGGGCGTAGCGTTTAACAAGAGCAGGCTCGTGACATAATCAGCCACAGACACGTTCTGAATATTATTCAGATTATTATCCATCTTATTAAGATGGATAATAATACTAAGCACTTGACCGAACCTCAACAACTTATCACCATAATAATAATAATAATAATATTAATGATAACAATTACAATAATAACAAAAATAAATTGTATTTTTAGGTTGAATTTCAAGTACAGAGCACTGTTGGAATAGAATTTATTCTTCATTAAATGAGTGAATTATATCTGTGAAGCGTCAACTAAATTTTACTGGATGCTTCAACAGTTATGTATAATACAATTTTGTCATACTGTTACAAACTTTTCCGACTGTGGACAACTAATACCATTCATCAGGGTTCATCTCTCCCTGAATTTTTGTTATACATAATGTAATCAATCAGCGATTATAATAATTATTCGAAATTTATTGGCCATCATCATCTATAACATGAGTATTTCGGCAACGTCCTGTTCTGCCTTCCCGATTAGCTTATTGTATGGAGCGCCTTATTGGATCGACTGGAAAATTTTTTCGATCGTTGGTGGTAACTCGATGATCTGGCAGTCGGTATTTGGGGAGAAACCCAAAAGCGGCAACAGAGCAGGTAGTCTGAAGTCCTTGCGCTGGCCGAAGTTGGCGTCAACGAATTTGGCGGCTAAACACAAGCCGCTGACGAGCAATTTGGCCACTTTTTCGAGTACTTCAGTGAAAACGTTTTTGGTAATGGAGGAAAGCATGGTGCTTACACCATTTTGCAAGAAGGTGCTTCCAAGGCTACGTCCTCGGGATTTCGACGAATTTACGCCGCAGACAAGGACGCCCAATAAAAACAGCAACGTTGGGTACTGAAATGCAAGTCAACGATCAATCAAATGCGTGAGGCAATAATTTGAACTACAAGAAAAGCTTTATAAAGTTGGGTTAAGAGAAGAGCACAGTTGTAGAGAGGTTGAATATGGTTGGGAAACCCATAAATTGGTTCTGAACACAAAATTACTTCGATAAGTTCATGGCCCTTGAACGCACTAGCTCAGCTTCACGAAGAGGGTCAATTAGGTTGAAAACCCTGATCACTCCCAAAAATCAATTTCCCATCCAAATATTTACAAAAACGACACCCCACAAATGTGGGGCCTGTACGTCGGGTGTGAGAACAACTGGGAGGGGAACCGAATGATTTACCAGAATTTCTCATTTAAAACAAAATCCATACTGTTCAAATGAGATTTACAGACGGTTTTAACCTGTAAACAGGTTAGGACAGGTTTTAGCGATGTCACGAAAGTACCTACGGCAAAAAATATGATCATATTATGACCAAACGTTGAACAGTATCTAAGAAGGGAGGTACTCTTGGTTGTATAGTAACAAAATTGAAAAGCTAAACCTGTTTCCAGGTTTTATAAATTTTTGCCGACAGGCTTTAAGCAGATACAACCCGGGGGGTCGAGGAGGCGGAGCCCCTTACGAGGCGCGAAACGCAAACTTTTTTCTTTCAATCATGCCGTTTTTCAATCTCTAATGGACACATTTTCGCGTAGATCAGTATTTTCCACCGCCATCGGATTCATTGAAAAAAAAAAAAAAAATGCGACGCCGCTTTGAGGTACATGGATAAACCAAATTTCTTCGTTGGTTGTCACGGAAATTGCGATTTAGCACAGACCAACCTTCTCAGTTGCCAAAGATGTTTATTAGTATCCGATGTGTGTCTTGAATGCTCTAATCTAATAATCGGGGTTCGCGATCGACTGAACCTCACCACCCCCGAATATTTAGTTTATTACTTAGTATCGCATCCGCAAATTTTTTCTTGACCTCTCGAAGTAAAGGACAAATCCAAACGCCGAAAAGAGAGTTGAACAATGAAAGATCATTAAAATTTTTATGCAACAGAGCTCTTCAAAATCGGTAGAATGTGTTGCAAGTCTTCCAAAGGAGGTCTGGCCGAACAGGGTAAACGTTAACATACCTTCATGCTTTCGATGCCCCAGGTAGAATAAAGAAAAAGATAGAATAGCATTCCTATATAAACTAAAGACGGAAACAATATCAAACCAATATCAATGGGGAACGAGAAAGAAACATCGAACAATAACTATAAATGGATTCATTGAGGTCGGATTATATTACCATCATTAAAAGTCACTCAATACGTTATGTTTTACTTGATTTTACGACACGGCGGAATAATGATTTCCCAAAAACTCTCGCTGATGGTTATAACGGCAGGATTCATTCGAAGAAAACCGAAAGTAGGTGTCAAATTTAGTAGCTTTTGAGCTATGTCCAACTACCTCGACTAACCAGTTTGAACAGTCATGTAAAAGTGGTTGTTTGCCGAAGATGCAAAGGTCCAATCTTATATGGAGATCACGGAGAATGATGACTCCTCTGCTGATGGTTTAAATTGATAATATCAATTGTTTATATTATAAACAAATGTAGAGCGGGGACAGCCCCAGACTTGAAGCAGTTGTACACTATGCAGAAAACCTGCTTCAAGCCTCTGTGGGCCGAACATGAGCTCAGCAGCCTGAAGCCGTTCCCCAAACCAGATTTGTTTACATCAATAAACAATTTAGACCATCAGCAGAGGAGCCATCCTTCTTCCTCCCTAATCTTCATAGTATGAATATTACGTGGAATAGACGGTAACTACATTTTTTTACGAAATAATAACATCGTTTTATTCATTCCAGTGTTATGATTGAACTGATGAAAGAATATGTTTCTGTAGAATTGGTCTAGACCAAAAGTGTAAAATAGAAGCGACTGTTGTCATTAAGATCGTTTGATTAGCGTTGTTGTCGTGAGTAATAGTATTATTACTAGATGCTCCGGCTCGCTTTGCTCGCCTACGCACCCAGCTGGGGGGCTCCGCCCCCCAGACCCCCCGTGGGCCTCGCTTCGCGAGGCCGGCGCCTCGCTCCGCGAGGCCGATCGCTTAAGCAGACATGTGGGTGAATTGCCGCTTGTGGGTGTATTGCCACCTGTGGGTGTATTGCCGCCTGTGAGTGTATATTGCCGCCTGTGGGTGAATTGCCGCCCCCCAGACCCCCCCTAGTGGGTGTATTGCCGCTTGTGGATGTATTGCCCACTGTGGTTGTATATTGCCGCCTGTGATTTGGGTGAATCATGGTACGAAAATGATTAGCCGAGCGAAGTAAGGCCCCCTTGTCAAAGTGCTAGTCTATTAGCTGAGCGAAGTAAGTCAAAGTGCTAGTGAAATCAAATCAAAACTCACAGTAAAAAACCCAGTGGGGCGCTATGGGACTAAAATGCCGAGGGGGTAGAGTTAAGTGTCGTTTTCCAAGTATTTTTGGGGACGACCTATGGAGCTTTCATGGGGCTATACGAAATTAGACCCCCTGTCAACGTGCTAGTGAAATCAAATTTCCACCATCAATAATAATAGAACTACCTATGTGGGTGGCCGAGCAAAGCGAGTCCCCTGGCCGTTAAAATGATCGGCTGAGTGAAGTATGCCCCCCCCCCCCCTCCCAACCTGTCATAGTGCTAGTGAAATCAAATCAAAGTTGAAAACTCACAGGAAAAATATGGGGCTAAAATGGGGAGGGGGTAGAGTTAAGTGTCGTTTTCCAAGTATTTTTGGGGAAAGGGGAAGTATTTTTGGGGAAATTAAGGCCCCCCTGTCAAGTGCTAGTGAAATTAAGGCCCCCCTGTCAAGTGCTAGTGAAATCAAATTTGAAAAGCCTTCCCTTGATAATAATAGAACTACATATGTCGGTGGCCGAGCAAAGCGAGTCCCCTGGCCGTTAAAATGATCGGCCGAGTAAAGTATGCCCCCCCTCCCTCCCAACCTGTCATAGTGCTAGTGAAATCAAATCAAAGTTGAAAACTCACAGGAAAAATATGGGGCTAAAATGGCGAGGGGGTAGAGTTAAGTGTCGTTTTCCAAGTATTTTTGGGGAAAGGGGAAGTATTTTTGGGGAAATTAAGGCCCCCCTGTCAAGTGCTAGTGAAATTAAGGCCCCCCTGTCAAGTGCTAGTGAAATCAAATTTGAAAAGCCTTCCCTTGATAATAATAGAACTACATATGTCGGTGGCCGAGCAAAGCGAGTACCCTGGCCGTTAAAATGATCGGCCGAGTAAAGTATGCCCCCCCTCCCACCATGTCATAGTGCTAGTGAAATCAAATCAAAGTTGAAAATTCACAGGAAAAATATGGGGCTAAAATGGCGAGGGGGTAGAGTTAAGTGTCGTTGGAAGGGAGGGGGTTGAAGGAGGGGAAAACGGAAAAAATCCTTGAGGGCGCTCAACCTATCTCAGAACGTAGAGCATTTTTGAATTTCTCGAGATTTTCAAGAATATTATATATATTAGTGATATAGATTATTTATAAGGGTCTTGCGTGATCGCTCGTACATATAGATCCTTGTTTGGGGGGGGGGGGGGGGGGGGGGGGGGGGGGAAGTAAGGACCCCCTGTCAAAGTGCTAGTGAAATCAAATTTGAAAACTCCACCATCAATAATTGGAGAACTACCTATGTTGGTGGCCGAGCAAAGCAAGACCCCTCTGGCTAATAAAATAATCGCCCGAGCGAAGCAAGACCCCCCCCCCCCCCCCCTGTCATTTGAAAAGTTTGAAAAAAGCCTCCCCTGGCTGGTAAATTCATCGGCCGAGCGAGAAACCCCCCCCCCCCCCCCCCTTGGCAACGTGTCAAATTTGACAACTCACAGGAAAAAAACCCTGGGGTGCCATCAATAGTTAGTTTAATTTATTTTATATTGATTTTAATTTTTTTTATTTTTTTATTTTTTTATTTTTTTTTCAAATTCAATTAAATTCAATTTTTCGATAATCGATTCAGTTTAAATCGATTCTACTTTTCTCGATAATCGATTCAGTTTAAATCGATTCTACTTTTCTCGATTCATTTAATTTACATCCATTTCCGTCTGGGAGAGATCTCGTAGACCTCGTGAGCGCCCCTGTAAGGCTGATGTCCCACCCGCTCAGAGTGAAGAGTGATGGTGGGGGGGTATCGGCTGGGAGTAAACCGAGCGGGATCCACCCGCCGGTGACGGCCACCCAGTTTTCTGACGTAAATTAAAGGAATCTCCAAAACTGAAATCGCCTTCATAATTCGCTCAGCGTCGGAAGGAATTTGGTCGATATCTCCTATTAAAATTCGGATCTCTAGGTAGGCTACGGACGAAACGCGAAAAAAATCCGTCTATTAACGGCGGAATAAGACGCAAAAATTAATTGAGCGAATTCGCGCGCGCCAAAAAATTCGCGCGACCCCCTTATCGGACGTAAAATTGGTCGAGGAATCCGAATCCGGTGAAAAAAATAGGGGTTCCCATTTGAAATAAGAAAGTTGATGTCAATTGCGCGGATTTGAGCGCATTTTAGAAAAATCTCGACCCCCCTATTGACTCTTAAACGGTCCACACAGACGATAGGAAAAATCGGCGTATTTTTAGGGCTTACCGTTTAGTCAGAGTAGGCGATTGACATACCCAGCCAGCCAGCCAGCCAGCCAGTCCGACGGTGAGAATTAGTGGTTTAGACTAGATGCTCCGGCTCGCTTTGCTCGCCTACGCACCCAGCTGGGGGGCTCCGCCCCCCAGACCCCCCGTGGGCCTCGCTTCGCGAGGCCGGTGCCTCGCTTCGCGAGGCCGATCGCTTAAGCAGACATAAGGCCTCGCTCCGCTCGGCCGAGCGCTTATTCGGACAGGGGGGCCTCGCTTCGCTCGGCCGGGGGGGTGGGTTCAAACCCCTACACAGAGCGCTTATTCGGACAGGGGGCACAACCCGCGTGATCCCTGAAAATTTCATCAAATTCGAGTCAATAGTGGCTGAAATCCCCACTCCTTCTTTTCTTTAGTTGAAGGAGGGGAAAACGCCAAAAATCCTTGAGGGCGCTCAACCTATCTCAGAATGTAGATCATTTTTGAATTTCTCGAGATTTTCAAGAATATATATCAATTTTTTAATTTTTTTTAAAATCTATACCACTAAATAATAATAAAATCGATACTTCTCTAAATAATCGATTTGATTTAAATCGATTCATTTAATTTACATCCATTTCCGTCGGGGAGAGATCGCGTAGACCTTTCGAGCGCCCCTTAAAGGCTGATGTCCCACCCGCTCGGAGTGAAGAGTGAGGGCGGGGGGATAGAGGGTGTTGAGAGGCTGGGAGTGAAGCCGAGCCAGAATTCACCCGTCGCGAAGGGTCGGTGGCGACGGCCCAGTTTTTTCAAAACTCAACTCGCGCTCAAAATTCACTCGATTTCGAAATGAATTTGGTCGATATCTCCTATTAAAATTCGGATCTCTAGGTAGGCTACGGACGAAACGCGGAAAAAATCCGTCTATTAACGACGGAATAAATCGAAAAAATTAATTCAGCGAATTCGCGCGCGTCATAAAATTCGCGCAACTCGCTTATCGGACGTAAAATTAGTCGAGGAATCCGAATCCGAAGAAAAAAATAGGGGTTCCCATTTGAAATAAGAAAGTTGATGTCAATTGCGCGGATTTGCGCGCATTTTTGGGGGTGCTCAACCCCCCTACAAAGACTTAAACGGTCGCCCGAGACGATAGGAAAAATCGGGGTATTTTTAGGACTTACCGTTTAGTCAGAGTAGGCGATTGACATACAGACAGACCCACAGACACACAGACTGAGAATTAGTGGTATAGATAGATAGATAGATAGATGGAGCTTATTATGAAGCATTGAAGAGAAGAAATTTTACTACGGTTTTTCTAAGCAGCAATATGTTGTCGGCGGTTGTTGTAGGAGTAGCTTTTGTAAATAGTTGATCAATTTTATAGGATGAAGACGGAAGTTCAGACGTGAAAGGTTTTCTTTAGATGTTTCCGCCTTTAATAGAGTGTCAGGATAGCAGTTCTATGGCAGAAAGTGAAAGGCGATCAGTAAATCGAGGCGAACACGGTAGCGACTTCCGAATGAGTATTGTGTGTCATGTCCTCAGAACGGGAGTGTTCACTTACTCCAGACTTCCAGGGTGTGGTCCCAAGCTAGATACCCCTGGACGAGACTTATTGGTGTGGATAGATGCACAGACGGTCAATACTGCAGTGACATAACCATATTCGGGAACGTTACTTTAGGCACAAGGTAGAGACACGACAAGAGAAAATTTGTATAATTTTACGTTACGAATCTTCGTATGAACCCAAAAATCCGAAATATACGAAACATTCGACGGGGTTCCGACTTTTCATGTTACAAACGTTAGAGAAAGCTCTGCTGCCCTCAGGGGCTGGTTATGCAACTTGGGCGGCCCTCGCCACAAAATGAAACTCAACCTTGAGAGTGATTTTCAAGAGCAGAAGACGTATCTCAGAACACATCCCAATCTGAGCTCTAAAGGAGCAATCTTGCAGGTTCAGAGAATTGCTTGCAACATTCAAACCATCTCACCGGCCACCGAAAGCATCAGTTGGAGAAGGCCACTAAGGTCGATTTGTTGACTAATGAAGAACACATGGAGTGACTCATGCGGAAAGGGGAATTCACGAGTTCGTCGACCTGTTCAGCTACTTTCCCATAAGATATTTACGACCTCTCACTACTTTGGCGTCAGTAAAACCTGGAAAAAGTCATTTTCCATATATTATATCCTACAGAAAACATTTTGCTGCTCACATGAAAACAAAAAATTGTTTTCAAGCTTCATAAAATTTATGAAGACATTTAATGTAGTCAATTTTTACAGTACACACGCAATTAAGTAGACCCATCAAACGATAATTGCTTAAAAGGGGTGGGAAAACCTTGAATCATCGTTCCGCAAGTGATGAAAACGGACGAGCGGATTTTATAATTTTATTGGGAAGATGTTGGTAGCTCGGAGAGGCTTTCACTCCGTACGAGACAATGCCACATTAAAATCGTCTTGAGGGCATTTTCGTGTAAAACGTAACCGCCGATTATGTCTGAGAAAAAGTAGAGATTGTTGCTGGGCTTATGCAAACATGCGCGAAGAGGGGGTCAAGCTCAACAGGGAGACAGAGAGTGTCCAGGGAGTGCGTATGAGGTTCAATTGTTCTTGAATTAGCAGACTTTAGAGAGATTTGAACTATGTTACTTTACGAAATTCTCAAAGAGCAATTCAGCTCAAACTGTATACCTCCTGGCACATAAACCAAGAGCCATTAAATTTGTTCGGTATAAGGCGAGGTCACTACCGGTAGCCGTGTCCTCCTTCGGCGAGGACGACCTCTGCACACCGAATCAGCACGAGATAAGTCTGGCAGAGTGGCACCCTTCTCCATTAACCTGATTTGCAAAACTGCCAGTCTTAACAAAAACACTGCAAATTTTACACAAGGATTTACCTATTATTATTTGATATAAATTAACCAAAAATTAATTATGTATCCATAAAAAAATTTATAGTTGATGGTGATGTTGACCGTTTCAATTAATGTTGTTGGAAACTAGTTGAGGGTCAGTAAAATAAGTTTGACTGACCCTCAACAAGTTTCCAACAACATAAAAAAATTTAATTCAATGACCTAGGTGTTGAAAAACATTTTTTCTCATTTTCTTGTTAAGTTTGTGGAACGGATGTGGGCCCCCAAAACATGGATTATCTGTTCAAAATTACTCGGAAACGACATCTCATTGGACCTCCTGGCATATTCCAGGAATAATAAACCAAAAAGTGGACTCTTCTGATCGAGTAAGTAATTGAGTTACAGCCACCGCCTGAGAAACAAACAGTCCCAGATAAAAAATTGAAGTTCTGAAATGCTGAAATTAAAAGGCTCAAATCAAAAGGTGATAATAAATATAAATTAGATTAATCAAAATTGATTAATCAATAGGTATTTATTTGTTTAAAACGACAACGGGTATTACAACGGCACAAAGTAAATACAATGTAAATTCTTTTGCACAACAACAAATTTCCGCCAGTACAATGTGTGTTCATCGTGACTGACACCCCCAGACCCCCGGATGCTGTCACGTTGAGCCTAACAGTAGCCTAATCATTGTGGAGGTACGTTCATTTGTTTTTAAAAGGCAACTAAATCCAAACCATCAGTCCATTAAGTTCGCTTTTATACATAGTATCCATCAGTCGCTTTTGTACATAGTATCGAATGAAAAGTGGATAGGTACAGTAAAAATGTTTACATGATACATTTCTCTTCATCATTTACATTTTATATACATCAGTTCAGGCTGGTTTATCACAAATATTTCGGTTTCCTTTTCTCTCATTTCAAAAAGATATTATTTGTTTCAATTACAATAAAACATTTCCAGGTGTCTTCCTTTTTACTGAAATTTACTATTAATTAATGGGTTAAATCAATCCAACTTCCAAGGGAGTTGTGGACGCTGTGAGCCAATGATATGCTTGTTTATCCCGTGACATCCTTTGAAACGGCTATAAACCTGTCCGTTTGGACTGAAAACCCGCCCGCATCACTTGTTACGCCCGTGTAATGTAACCTGTCTTCCGTGCGTAAAGGTTCTTCGCTTGTATTGTTCCCTTGAATGGTGTGGGAGTGTTTTGTTGAATAGGGGAGGGTCTGTCACGAGTTGACGGGGGATTTGCGATTGCGCAAAAAAGGGCCCCAGCCGTGGTCCTCTCCAGGCCTTTCCCGTACATTCCAGGCAGGATCGTGGTTGGTGAACGTTAAATCCGATTCCGAGGGAGGATTTTACTACTCGTGAGATTGTGAGGGCACTAACAAGGAAGTGCGGCAGGCAGGCCCAGAGCAAAATTGTTCAGAAGGGAAAAAGTAACCATTCTGAAGGACAATTGTCCTTCAGGTGCTAATTATTAGCACCTGAAGATCCCTGACTAGCTAACGCCGACCAAACTGTAATATTAAAGGCATCTTCAAATATTACGCCATTATGTCGTGACCATCGATGTAGTAAACTAACACATCGATGGTCGTGACTGACGGGTTCAGATGTTTTCGAGCTCGCCGGAGACTGCGAATTGAAGGTGCGTCTGCATATCTTACAAGTGGGACGCAATTCTCTTTTGTTTACAAATCCGACCGTATAATCAGGGCGTCACATCTCATTATACCCGCGAGAGATGCTCAGGAGAGCCGTCTCGTTTTCAGCCATTTAAGGTGCGTCAAATGAGACCTTAAAAATATCGTCCAGGTTTCTTTCTGAAAAACTTAATGTAAATTCGATTCAATTCAAGTTTGTCACTCTTTACAGTGAATAGTTAAGGCGAAGTTGGACAGGCCTGGGCTCCCCACGAATCGATGGGAGTCGAAAAAAAAAATTACCAATCTAAACAGACCCTCGGATTGTTAATGTTATGATCGAGGATCAAACCATTGAAACACAGAAAGTCTTTTTCGGTAATTCCGCCGATGGGATCGATGGGATGTGGTTAGAAGGAGTTGCAGTTCTCAGCGAGGAGGGATTATTGGGGTGTAGGGTCGGTGGGACGTATCTGTTGACTAACCTTACGCCCTAAAACTTCAAACCAAATATTTTGTATTAAAAAATAATAATAAATAACTTTAAAAAAAACAGTCAATATATTGCAGTCGTATAGAGAAATGTTCAGGGACAATTGAACCAAAACTATGAGCTGATTGGGCTAATTCTTGCGGGCCCAACTATGATCAACAGAAGCTGGAATAAAATTTCTTTCTAGCAAATACGGCGTAGCACAGACATGGCGAATCAAAATGATATACCTCCCTCAACTCAATTCACCCGTGAACAGTGAAAGAAAACCTTGCCGACTAGGAAAGCTTATAAAATTTGTGACGAGTGTAAAAGCAAAATTCACTGGTAGCCGTAAAACTCCCGTAAAAAAATTTGGTACTGCTGCGTAAGAAGCCACTTGAAACTAGCAGCTCCATTTTTCCATAATATGGAAAAAATAGCCCTGCTTCTGATTCGCTTGTGTAATATACGTATATATAGCCATCGTCATCGGTCTGCCGTTCGACAATGGAAAATGAAATGTATGCAAAGTTTTTTGTTTAGTTTATCCTGCATGGGTGGGCAAATCCGATTTGCTAAGAGGTTGCAGGTGTGTGACTCTGGGGTCGGCGAGCTTCTTGAAAATATTTGCACAAGTCGGCTAACCAGCGAGAAGCCATTTAACTAGTATTACGCAAGTCAGGCCTCCCCCGGCACGTAATCTACGAGTTTTACCTTGGGATTCCTGACCCGCCTTGCCAGTTCAACACTACGTATCAGCGTCATTTAGTTTATTGTCAGAGGTAATTTACTTCTGCGTAGAACAAATTACGCGATTGTTAAAGAGCACGAAATTCAAGTAGAAGATAGCATTTCTCTATTTCGTTGAAAAGAAAACATTAGTTGTTACAGGAAAACACGGTTTTATGGAACTTGTTTAAGTTTTTTGCTAATAGCTGAGTATTTCATGTACTTTACTCGTACAATAAAAGAATGAAAAATATGCCAGTTCCCCTAATGCTGCTTCGCTTCAGCACTCCGAGCAATCTCCGTCGTCTGTTAGTAAACTTTTTGAACGCAGACGCAGCATAATATCGCCGGTTTTTATTCTGTTCAAAAGGTTCTGGGTCATCCTGATTTTTCGCTCGAGCCTGCGCAACGCTAACGGGCCCGTCAAAAGTGCCTTGTCGGTTCAACGTGCCGCGTCAACGTTAGATAAGGCCCGGAAAAAAGCTCAACATTAAGATTAAAAAAAAAAAAAAAAAAAAATTGTGCCTAGGTAGTCAATGGAGCATCTCTGCCGATTCATCGGTTCCAACAATTTACTTTTTGCCGAGGCCGGTGATAACGTGGTACAACATAACAAGGAAATGGCGGCTCACCAAACGCTTAAGACTTCGGATGTGGGTGGAAGTTCAAGAAGTTCAAGTTCAAGTGGGTTTCAAGAAATATATTCTCCTATCATCAGAGCCTAATGAACTTGACAAAATTGCAGCAGTCCGAAAAATAACTTCGGAGAACATTGGAACAGCGTTTAAAACGGATATTCAAACATAATCTGTTTTAGATCTCCCAATGCCTATCTTCAATGTTATTGAAGACATTAGGAGATCTAAAAACGTAAAATATATTTGAAAAATTGAAGATTTAAACATTGAAAAAAGTTTATACAGTATAAAGACGGAAATTGTAATTTATTTCGAATTTCACGTTCTCTAAAATTTAGAGTCTAAATAATCAACTCATGTGGATTCGGCGGACGGCGGAAGGCGTACGGCGTACGGCCATTTCGGATTTAGAATGTAGACCTCTTGAAACGGATAATGTCAAATTTTGAGGCCGATCCGAGTCGTCGACCCCCGTCGCGAAAACAGGTGTATTATTCCAAGAATAATAAACCAAAACCGGCCAAGCGAAATCTTGAATAAAAAAAATAAAAAATCCTAATTCCATTTCAAAATTCACTTAAATGGTCGTCAAGGGCAGAATAGCACAGAATAGCAGCTGATTCCAACGAATTTCTACTCTCAAGTACTTTCCTTCAACATAAAAATAAAATCAATGCCAGGGACTCTGCGATAACGAAATTTCTAATGAAATTAATTGTTCTCAGTGCATACCCTGTGGTAGAGAAGCCATCTGGATGAATATCCCGTTGTTCCGTTACGTCGTGAACGTTTAGAACAGACTGACAAGAGTCCTCCAATTTTTCTCGCTTTCCGGCCTCGAAAAGAAACTTTGAACCTCTCTCGTCGCGTCTGAACTCATCTGACAGTGTATGATATACTGTGTATCGAGCATTCGGGGAGGGAAAAGTCCTCATTCCTTAAATGAATTGTAGCTCAATTTTTATTTTTCGAGTTTTGGCCAGGTTTTTTGGCGATTTCGCCCACTGTGCGTAAGTTCAATTTGAGGACAATAATTGTCCAGAATTATTCTGGTGAGCTTTCTCAAACAACCGCTAGTTGATTTTGATGCAAAGTTTGATTTAATCATCTGCTTTGTTCTTCATTTTGTTCGTTCTTCCTCCGCGCAAATCGTGCAAAACTTTCTTATTCGTTCATGATTGGAATTGTTTCCCGCCCAGATGCCGGAGAGAAATAATTTATTAATCATTAATAATGAACAACGACATTACAATTTTCAGTCTCGCAAAAAATCTCGGCAATATTCAAAACTAGATTTAGATGAAAAAACGCAGCAAATTACTCAAAGGTTCATCTTGAAGAAAAGAGATGACGATTTTGTCGCGTTAACACAGAGGTTGACAAAAGGAGCACGGAAGATGCACCAATTCGAAATTTAATTGCTTAGAAAAACCACAACGACTCCCCTTGAGATTTTTAATTATTCATGCGAGGACGCAAACACCAGTCCCCTACGAGACCGAGCGTCTAGCAAGCTTATGATTGTTACGTAGGTATTGTTACTTCTTGATGCCACGTCTGACTTAAGTATGATTAGCGAGGAAACTGACGGGCAGCGCTCAATCGGCAGTCTGATCGACTCAAAAGCGCACCGCTCTGGCTAAAGAGACGTAGGTAATATCATTTATCTACACCTGGGTTACGTCATACGTTTAGTAATAATTAACAACACTTTCATGTAATATATTATATTAATGGATAAACACTATGAACAATCGGATAATGTGGGGCTTGAAAGTCATCTAGCATTCTAAACTTGGCCTTCTCTGTCATTTCTACTTGCGGGATGCAGAATATTCATCACTTTTTTCGAGCATTTGCCGCGACGGTTGATGCGTTTTTACCGTTCCGCCCAGTGTATAACCCCGCACCAGAATTTCTTAGATGGCTTATTTTATAGCCCCATCAGCCCTTTTTGTGGGCAACCTCTAACCACCACCGGGTTTTGATTCTGTCTAGCAAGTCATTTTTCTTGTCATCTTCCATAATAAATAATATTCGACATTTGTTTGGTAATTGGATTCAATCCAATTACCAAACAAATGTCGAATCTACCGAAAATTGGTCGGAACATAAATGAGATCCAACCAGGTAGCGTTTGGTTGGAGCATTGTGAAACGCGGCAAAACTCTTTTGATAAAATACCAAATGTTGGTAGGATTGACTAAATCAATAATTTTTAACAAAGTATTTTGGCCGCCATTTTTGTGGATAACTTCTTGTTGCCGGCTTTTGATTCATAGCTAGGTAGTCAAATTTCTTGTCATCTTCCGTAATAAAATCTTCCGTAGTATTTAATTTTCTCTTATTCTTCGGATTGAATCCAATTCGACCTCCTGGCTAAACCCCTTCAAAACCCACATTTTTAGCCTCTTAGAAGACCCATACATCCTCATGGGATTAGTTGAATGAGTCTGAAGCACCAATAAATGAATTCTACTACCAAAACTGCAACGAACCTGACACCCACTTGACCTCCTAGCTAAACCCCATCGAAGCCCCCATTTGTAGCTTCATAGAAGCCCATAGATCCCCACAGGGTAGTCTGGTTTGCCTGACACCATAATAAATGGATGGTCTGTGAAAGAAGTGCACCTGCAACGATTTTTACTCAGTTTTCATAATCGTGTTTTTGTTCATTAGGCATTTTTCGTTTCTATGCACCAGCATTCCCCTTAAAATTATTCCGAGAAATTTGGCTCGTAGGTTGCTGTAGTGGTTTTGTTAATAATATTATCCACAAAAAGGGCGTGTGAAAGGGATTTTATGCAAAAAGAGCGTAAGCCATGATGCTGGTTTTTACAAGACAATAATAATTATTGTCTTGAATTATTCATTTAAAACTTTCATTTGCTTAGTTTACTTATTGGATTTTAGTCATGAATAGATTGGAAGTAGATGAGATGAATCGCACCTTCAAGAAAACTGTGGAGCACTGTATCTCGTAACTAGGTTATGACACATTTCTTTTTGTAGCCACCTTCACAATTCTCCTCTTACTTAATTTAAAAAAATGTTTATAGTTTTTTTTTTTTTGCATGAAACGCAAGTTTTCCATTCAAGTACAATAAATATTATCTTAAAAACATACGTTCTTCAAGAAATGGAGAGGAAAGTTTTGCGGCAACACCTTGAATGCAGGGTTACCATACGTCCTTTTGTGCGACATGTCCTACATTTTACACTTTGTCCTACAAGCTTGAATTATGGCGAAAGCCGAAACTCGAATAAAACAAATAAATATTTTGGAACCTGATTATCGTTTTTGGGATCAACCATTTTCTCGACAGGTACCTTGGACTGGGGAAGCCAACATAGGATAGATAAGCGTAGGTATGTACAACGTTTCAACCCGAACACCTTCTCTAACAAAACTTTCTGGAGAACAAACACTTAAGTAAGCATTATGTAAACGACAAAAACATTAAACAATTATTTAATAAGTTTTTGCTTTCCTTGTTTAGAAGATGCATAGCTTTCAACGTTTTCTGAGATCCACGGTTCTTTGTCAACCTAGCTAATATTTTGGTAGGTACGTTTTTATGCATTGTATTAGAATAATTGTATTGTATTAGAATAATTGAGATTCGTTCGTTGGTTATTTTTATAAAATAAGAAGGTTAATATTTTTTTCTTCTGAGGACAATAATATTGTAATAGATAATATATAGAAACAATGATATAATATATTATTTCTTATATTATAAGAAAAAAAAACATAACCTCAGCGCAATAGTATAATATACTGGAATGTTCATATCTTTTTTTTACCTTAAATGTTTATAAATTTTATAAATCTAGTAAACCTTACTCAGAATACCTGAAAATATGCCCAGCTCAACTCTCGTCCGACACGACTGGTGATTTCATTCTAGTAAAGCACACAAAATAGGATGTGACTCAGGCATTTCACAGTGAAGCGGTTATGCGTGGTATACTCCGAATTCCGCTTTGTAGGGCACGGACGACCCTTCCGGATGCCGAATACAACCTGTCATTAAAACCTGGCAACCTGGCGTTTCTACGAATAGAGTAATTACTTTACTCTCCAACGATTAGGTATTCAATTGGGGCACCTATTTTGGGCGGTGGTAGAAAAATGCACACACAGTTTGACAAGACAATTCTCTCACATAGGTTACTTCATCGCAGTGTTCGGAAGAAAGAAAATTTCCTTTCGCCGACAATTTTTTTCATAGGCTCGAATTCCCATAACGATTTCCACACAAGAAAAAACGTGATTAACATAGAATGAAACCCACGTGTCTGCTGGGAAGGCCTGAGAGACTCGTAAAATTGGCGTGGTAAAGGGTAAAATGTAGGATTGGCAGTTTCTGATTTTGAAATGCGCGGGTTGTACCTACATCCTGTGTATTCTTCGATTGTCCACCTAAGGTACCACAATGACGCCCAACAAACGATCAATGATTTAGAGTTCAATACTAAAAACGTTAATTATGAATTAGGAGTTTGAAGAAGTACCCAACGGAAAGAGTTTGGCATTAAAGAATAACTGCTCACCCCAGACAGTTGCTGGTCGACATTGTTCTTCTTCTGGAGCTTCGCAACGTCGTACTTCTGTTTCCAGTTAAAGATGCTGCACACGTTGTTGGCGAGCTTGCCGGCCACCTGACGGCAACCTGTTCCCGAACTGCAGTGCTCCAACATGTCAGACCCGCCCAACTAAATTCAATATTAGCCGAAGACCCAGAAGAAAGGTTCGTTCAAATCAGCATTTTCCCATCGAGAACCACTTCGACGCCGAAGAGGGAGAGGGATTTCAGTCACATCAGGAAGGAAACCTGGTCGATTCTTGCATTCCGATTTGTGGACCTTTTGGACGAAAAAAGGAAGATAATAACCATGGTTTAGGAAATATCGGCTGCAATTAAAGAGTGGCAACTGTTCTTTTGCTGATTTGGGTGTCGTTAGGGATACCCATTTTGAATCCTTGATCCCCAAGATTCCCGCATCATACCCCACACATTGAGTAGTCGAATCAGCAACCAAAATGATAAGCCTCGGAAAAAATCGTGCCGCTCAATGAATTTAATAATCGATTGAACTGATTCGACATAATTTTCCACTTTGTCCTGGCAGTTCCAAGCAAAAGCGTGACTCGGGGCTGTGCTCCACTTGATCATCCCCATTGCAGCCGGTTCGTCTCGCCGTTATGGTGTCCTACCTCGCGTTTTTTCCGACCGAGAAGACATCCAAGGTCGTTGCAATGTCTCGACACCGATAAAACTAAGGACAGCGGGATAATTGATTTTATGGGTTCGCGGGGACAAGGAAAGGTCGTTGGGCTAGCAAACCTAATGCTTGATCTTGCATTCGACAATCACAAAATTAAGAGCAGGATGCGATTGTGCCTTGAAACACTGAAATAAGACATGAACTGACATCATGTCTCCCAGAAACAAACGATTGTTTTTACGCGAAAAAAACGGACGATAGCGCCGATAAACTCGCCTAATTAGGATTTTGACGCGGAATGACCCCTGAGGCTAATCAGTGGCTCATGTCTGGAAAATAACTTGGAGCAACACATTCCCAAAGCTTTTGTAAAATTCCACGTTTCTAACAAGAATGGTCAACGTGAAAGCAGAGAATTTTCTTATTGTCAACAATAACTACCGATTGTTGTGAAATGGATACCCGACTCATTTCTTTCCACTCTGGTGCAGAATGCATTCACTGGCGCCGGATTAATTATTAAGGCAAAGAAGTACGTAATCTCCAATCAATATTCAGAGCAGCAAGTAGATTATTATCAAGCCCTTCGCCCGAGTTTTTCGACCCGCCCTCGATAGCCGGTAGAAAAACGGAGCAGCTGTAAAAATATGTCAAAAAACACGTCAAATTGTTATTGCTCATTCGATAGAAATAACAGATGTAGATAACAAATAACGAGGGAGATAAAATGTGAAGAGCATTTTCGAGTATGATTCAGACGGCAACTTGAAATGAAACCCATCCATCATGACGGAAAGATAAAATATAAAATTAAAACATCAATTATTGATGTTTTGTAATAATTGAGGAGGTCGCATCACAAAAAGTACCATAAGTTTCCACTTGAGAAAACTGCGTTTTTTAGTTGGTTTTAATTTGGATTTAGTACTTTTTGATTGAAAACTAAATTTTAAAACGCTTATTTTCAATGGATAGAATACGTTAAGAGCTGAAACGACTTCATTTTTGTGAAGAAACAGTTCCCAAAACCTCTAACACACCTTTAGTCAAAAAAGGAAAACTTTAGCGTTTAGTACCTTTTGTGATGTTCTTCAATCACAAACATTGAACGAAAAAAGTTGTGTCTAACGCTATATTTCTTCAAGAGAAACATGTAGAATTGCGGGAACTTGAAAACTTAACTTTACATGCTGCCCACGTCGACAGCCTCCGTCAGAGCTAACGAGATATTTACGTAAGTGTAGGATGGATTTCGGTTGATCGTTGGTCCGATTTTGGTGGCGAAAACCTCGTATCAAGCTACTGCACATAATATGCGTTTCGGCCTCAATTGTCTATCGACCATACAACGGGCTGAAAAGGGGGGTGTCCCTGGTGGTACCAGCATCAAGAGGGCCGTCATTTGGATTGATTCTGAAGGCGTATGAAGAAATGGGTAGAACTAGTGAGAAGCCGTATGATTACTGGAATTTCGGTTCTATCATACTTGTTCTACCTATTTAGGAATATTATTCCACGTGGATTACACCTTAGAATATATATTATTTATAATGAGCTTAAGAAATTCTACCAGCTGGAGACATCCGGGAGCCTTTAAAACTCGTTGAAACTGGGGACTCTTAGTGGTACGCGACCTTAATTCCGAAGCCCTCAATCTGGCTAATTTTCATGAATTTTAAAATTCATGAACCGACTTGAACCGTCATGAAAACTGTTTTCAGAGAAAACTGAACGTGTTGGCTCTATTGAACCATTTTCAACACGTAGGTCTGCAAGATATAAATATGTATTTTGAAGAGCAATGATTTTTTCACGATGCTGGTGTTACGAATTTCACCGCTTTCTTACCATCTTTCCGAATCCCAATTTTTAACAGTTTCGCTGAGATTTCATGTTCATCCACCATCGACCTACAAAGCGTGAGAACCACGTTTTATTGATCCGTAGCATTAACATAATTTATCGTGGTTGTTTCTATCTATTCTTTGAATCTGCTCTCAAAATGCTCTATTATTATCCGCTTGCCATGTTGAATTGCTGATATGATGCTGGTTAACTGTGTTCGTCGCTTTAGCAGAAACTTCCACCACGAGGAATTATGATGATAGAGAATAGTTTCTGGAGTTGTGAAAAACGAACATTAGGCAGAAACCACACGTCCGAACTACTGACTTGTACAATTGTGGGTAGATATATTTACCGCAAATGCTCAACTGAGAACGTGGAGACCGCAAGAATTGGCTAAAGTGGAACCGGAATACATCTCTGCAGAAATGAACGCGTGAACACCATGAATAGATCCACTGCCAGATGAGAATTTTCCAGAGAAGATCAGAGGCAGAAAGTAGACAAATAACCAAAGGATGACAAAGCTACATGTATGTTATCGTACGACAGCGAAAAGAACAGTTGCCAAGAGGTTCGGCAGAGATATTTTACCAAGAATCTTCCGTCGTACAACGCTCTCAATCTAAAATTTAAGATTCCAACTCTCCGGCAGAGCCCACACCACTTTTGATCCCCTTACTCTTCGTGCGACATAAAACAAACACAGGACACAAATCACGTCATGGCACAAACGGACACAGGCGCGGGCCGACAGACACTGAAGAACGGGAGCGTCAGAGGTTGCGCACCTTCTCCTGGCGCGGGTGGAGGGGACTTCAAGACCTTTCGAAAGATGGATGAGAATTCAGTGCCAGAACCAGACCAAGTTGTACTTATCGAAGCGCAGCTTAATTTCCCTTCAGTTCCTGAATTCTTACTTCAGCAACGTGAACAAATTATTACTATTTGTCAAAGCGAAATAGAAATGTAAAAAAAATAGCATCGAGCTGACTCTTTTTCAAAAACCTTGATTCCACCAAGAACACCAACACTTTCCTAGAATCGTTCAGCTTTTGAACAACAAATTTTACTCTTCATCAATGGGAGAAACCAACCAATAGAAACACGACCAGACAGACGACCATCTAAAAGTTTGAAAGGCCTCGTCCATTGAAACAACGTCCATAGGTACAGACAAATCGTCTGGAGGAACCAAGACTGGGGGTAGGTAACCCGTCCGAAAGAAAATCTTCGAATTACCAACTCGATACAATGAGAGTGGATAATTTTTCCCGTTTAAAGAACGTTTTGAACGTTAGCAAAGAACTAAAAAAAAAAAAAAAAAACGACGAAAAGTAAACTATTTAAAGGGTGTTATTTTTACAGAGGGCACTCTTTCGGGCAGGTCGAGGAGATTCAAAAGGACAAATTAACAGTGACATTAACTTCAACGACGCAATAAACGAAATTAGAAAGGCAGACATAAAAAAAAAAAAAAAATTCTCCAATTCAACCCAAGCCAATGCCGAGAAAGTTCGTAGGCTCTTATGAAAGGCTTACATGAGACAAGAAAAACTTCAAGGGTTAAATTCAACAGAGCAAAACTGCAAGAACTGGACACTGATCGATGGTTTACCGAAAAAAAAATCCCCAAAGTGACCCCCTAGGGGGAAAAAATCCCGGTGGTTGTTGTAGGCGAAAAAAAAAAATCCCCAGAACTAGAAAACTCCCAGAATTTACAATATGACATAGCGGATAAAGTTTCCGCCAGACTTGGCGAGAAGGCAACAGTTGTTTTTGGCGAAATCGGTCCAGTGAAACAAGAAATCTCATAACCTGATCATATACCTCACACCCCTGATAGTCCATGATCAAGGGTGTGAGGATTTCCTACCAATGTCAGGCTTTATCAGAATCTGATAAAGCCAACAACGCTACAACTAACTAGTTATATCTGATATAACTAGTTAGTTGTAGCGTTGTTGAACAATGTTTGTTTCTTTTTAATTGAGTTACAATTATTCAACTAGTGTATGTAGGTGCAGCAATGAGTGTGCAGCAATAAAGGAAATTGAGGTGGGTTTTTGCCGAATACAAGACTTGGCTCACTTATTGCTTGGCTGCTGTTTTACTTATTCCTGTCTACTTGCCGGAAGATCCCGATACTAAGTATAAATAAATTGCATTCTTTCAATTTGTAGCGAATTTGTTAATGTTACAACGGATGTATCCGTATGTATACATGTATTTCAAAACACTTTCTTAAAGTAGAAACCAGGTAAAAATCAAAACTAAAATTAAAATTGATTAAAGTTACGATTGATAATTTTCTGTTCCCCACTCCCTACAGGAACAGGGACTATGCACCCGGCACAAAGAGGACGAAGAAATTTTGGTCGGGGATCCGGGGATATTTTTCCTACAATCCTGATCGATATACACTTCAAGATTTCATGTAGAAGCTTCGAGCATGAAAAAGCAAATTTGTATTCCCAGGATACCGCTTTGTTGAGAAAGACGACTTTCCCATCAGCAGGTAGGCCCGTCAGCCTATTAACAGGAAAGGAATTGTAAGCGCTCCTGGAATTTTATCGTAAAATCGGTTGAGTCAACACCTCAACAATGGAAAAGGTTGGATTTTTTTTCCTTAGGTATTGAACGCCCTCCACTGTAACGTCCTGGGTCGGTGAGGCAGGTCAGTTTGGCTTCGGAAATGACAAGGAGATTTAGGTGAATCGACTTAACGGGAAACGGTTCGTTAAAGAACGGTCTGAATGTCAGTCGGCACGTTTAATACGTAATAACGAATACTTTTGTGAATCGTATGTCAGGATAATTATTATGAGCAATAATTTTTCCGTGTACAATGCTTGCGTTTCGATTCAACATGCCAGATCAAAGCGGGCCTCTAAAATAATCATCATTAAATGAGGGTTTAAATGAGTTAATACCGCCACTCAAATGGCGATAAAAGACGACCTTAGATTTTGACTGGGTCGCATTAACTGGCTGACTGCAAAAAAAAAAAAAAAATCAATCGCTCGATACTGGATTGCGTTTCAAAATGGTAAAAAACTGGGTCGTTCTGGGGGAGGTAATTAGCGTGGGGAAGGTTTCGCGCGTTGATAGGGCGTGTTAGGAGGATTATACACAGCTCAGCTGAGCGAGAGAGATAGAACGCGTGGGTTGGTTGCCCCCGGGGTTTCACTCGGCCTCCATGCCCACCGACTGGAAAAGCGTTTTTCTTTGACAGCAATATAATATTCCTCGTAAAATGGTGGTTATCAAGGTTGTCAGTCCCCGAGTTTGAGCGTGAAAATGGGAAAATAGGAACGGATTCGCAACAAACTACACAAAATGTTCAACTCCAAACAACGGAGGTGAAGTAGGCATTAAGAGACCGTTCAGGATGCTGGTTTGCATTCGAAAGTTTCCAACAACGCATTTTACCTTACGATCCATAATAGACATCATTGCTGCGCATTATCTTCACGGTGCAAGTCACGTAACAAGTCGATATGGCTCATACTAGTCAATAGAGCTTCAACAATAATCTCCATAGAGCTTCGTCAAAAGAGGTTCTACAAGCAGTTCTCAAGCTCCATTAACAAATGCATCGCTTCCTGATTTCCCTTTCACGGACCGTTTTCCCGATCTATTACGAAGTTATTCCGATGATATGCAAAAAAACGGGATTAAAACGACACGTAAAATTACACAGCTCGAAAGGTGAAAACGTTTGATAATTACCGTTCTTAAAGGCGGGTTTTGAATTAGATTTCCGGCGAATTATACCTCTAAAAGACATCTTACCATCAAGGAAATAGTATACAAATTGACAACGGTGCACGATTACGCTAAAGCCGTAAATGCGGATAAGTAGTTCAAAAACCCTGTTTGAGAGCGCTCAGCTAAAACGAAACTGGAAGCTAGACAGCGAGATTGTGAAGAGAAACCAAGAGCCCGTAAAAGGTAATCTGTCGACTGGGATGTGGGGTAGGGAAAAAAATCGTCAGTGCTGCCACGTTTGTGACTATCATAACTTCCGCCGGGCACCAAATAGGATACGGTAAGAAGCATCGCGAAGGGAAACTTGGCCAAAGCCGAGCGATGAAATCGCAGACCTAGCAAAGATAGACGTTATCTGAGTGTAATTCCCAACTTCCAGCTCAGCAGACGAAGACAGCGTTCGAACAATTCTTCGGTAGATGATTTTTGTAACTGGCCGTGGGTCCTTGTATGAGAGCCCAAGACTTGATGCACGTTTCTAAGAGACAAACCGCTCGATAGTCATGCATTCAGATACGAGCATAGTTTCATGGAGGTTGGACTCGTCTGGGGCCACTTTCATTCGATTCTACGTACAAGAGTACCTTGAAAATCCTTTTCTTTCAAAACTCATCAACACCTGTACCAAAATGCTTCACAGCCGGCTGACACCTTCAGGGCTAAAAATGGCACTAATTTAATAGGGAAATATTTTCCTACACTCGTAGGAAATTACTTGGGAAATGACACCTTACACGACTCCCAGGCCGAAGACTTCAAGAAGTGCCATTTTTAGCCCCGAAGGTGTTAGCCGATGGGGCTGTGAAGTATTTGGGTACAGGTACAGGTGTTGAAGGGACTTGAAAGACAAGGATTTTCAAGGTACTCTTGAACTTATAGATGTAGGAAAATATTCCCCCAACCGAGCCGAACCCGTAGAAAATATTTTCCCGACCGGGATCTCGTATGTTGAGACTGTGTTGTGAACGCTGTAGCTGGAGATGGGCGTTATTGTTTTGTTTTTTTTTTCAGTTGGTTCGTTTGATTACTTCGGAAGTTTTTCAAAATTTTTATCAAGTATAACAGCCAGAGAGTCAGTGTTGACTTTCCGCTCCACTTAGAACGTTTTCGCTTCAGTCGATTTTTCACGAATTCTTCTCTCCCAAAATTCAAATCTGACGACACCATTGGATCGAAAACGTCATTTTCTATAAGAATATGACCCTAAGTCAAAATGGCCGAAAATCGACTTGGGCATTGTTGCACCTGCACAGTCGATATGGTGTATGAGCCTGAATGCCCCCGCCTTCCAACCTGTGATGACAACAGCCGAGATATGATCGCATTCCAGTAGACAGTGTTGATTATTTTCTTCAATTTTTGCCTAGAGAGTTTTTCCGGGATGGCAAACTTGGCCGGGGAAATATTTTCCTCGAGGTCCTCCTTCGGATATTTTTTCCGCAAACCATTTCCGACGACCACCAGATGGTACGGTATGGGGGCACCAGATTAAACCAACCTCTCCTCTACATCCAGCGTTGAAAGAATTCAATTCTTGAATTGAGGAACCTGTCCGATCTGTTCTGAACAAACCAATAAAGGTACCCAAAAATGGTATTTGTTGTTTTATGCAGTTTTGAGGGCCAAAAAATGTGGTAACCGAATTTCAGGATTCTTTCTTGATTGTCCACACACATGAGGTTCATGGTTGACATCGCTACGGAAAAAGACAGGAACGAGGAGTGCGATAAAAGTGGACTCAGCAGGTACAGATAGCCGCGAGGAAGGTCTGACTATCTGTATTTGGAGTCGGTGGGGGTTCATTACCATCGGGAGCGGTAGCGAGAGGAAGTACTGCCGTACATGGGCTTCCGGCCTTACCTGAGCTGACTGGACTGTCATCCATAACGTCCCCGATGGGACATACAGCGTCGAAGGAGTCGAAAGATGACGGAGCATGTGCGGCGTCATTGACCAAATATTGCAGATGAGAGAAACGAGCTCGAGTCAACCAAAGACAAAATTTACCCTCTGCGTCAAATTCAAGTATTTTAAAGCATCTACAAGCTTGCAAAGCGCCACAGATCCACCTCCTGACATCTCTCCAAAATCACATGTATGATATATCCTCTCGTTTAGCATTCTCCGGTATCTCAGGCAGTGCCGGTTGGAAGATCACAATCCGAAAGCGAGAGGGCTTGTCAAGATTCCCTCGATAACTCTAATTACCGGAGAAAGAAAGTCGAGATGAAGGCCGCCCTTTCAAACCCGATCGCTCCGTAGGAGATTTCTTACCCATCTCCCCCATCCCAACAACTTTCAGGCCTTTCAATTATTTTTATTCGTTTTTTTCCGCCTCTTAACAAGGCGGTCCATCAAAATAATCATCCTACACGCATACATAGGAGGCATTCTTTTACATTCTCCAAGTTCCACCCAGGAAAGCGGCTGTTAGACAGGCGCATACCGGCAGAAGATTCTCCGTATGGCACGGCATCAAATACACTTACTCGATCTACACCAATATAGCGGCATACCCTTCAACAAAGCCGGATGTTTCTGGATTCCACGATAAAATTCTGTTCTGCTTCCCTGTTGGAATATGACAATCGATGTCTCTTTGTATGCCTATAGGGTGATGAGACGTTCACTATGCCAGTAGCGTACATCGCAAGGTTCTCGGTTTATCACGTCCTCGTCGGACACGTGGGCAGCAGCATCGCTCTAATGGCTATCAATTTTATGAGGAAGACGCTGAAAAAAGGAATCCTCCACGATTGTTTGTTGAAGCTGAAAAGGGTCATGGGGAATTTAAAACTTGTCAAGGCGCAAAACAAGTCGGATGTAATCAAAAAAATTTTAAATGTGGAGGGGGGGGGGGGGCTACATATTTAAAGCAACAATCAATATTTCTCGACCAACTCGTACGAACGTGTCCCGGTTGCAAAACCACTTCGGCCGTCAGAATATTTGTCTCAACCCCCAAGATAAGAACTCAAACCACGAACGCGGATTTCTGCACCTGACAAAAACCTCACAAAGTGAAAATCCGTCGGACAGTCCTCATCCTGTCCCGCTTTCTGACTCGTTAGTGGACCGTAACATATTAACGTGGAAGTTCCACAGCACACCTTCTGTTTCACAATTTTTGTCTTTCACCTTATATTTTCTATTAAAGAATCAAGAATCAAGAATCGAGAATTTTTATTTGGTTTGGTGGTAAACATAATTTGGTTCTACTTTTCCTTTTTATTGACGTCAACGTCAACTGTTTGCGACATAGAATAGACGCTTACGATGAAACACTGTTTCGCTTCGTTAACATGATAAGAAAAGGAATAGACCAAACCCAGCACATTATTTGAGGGTCATTAATTTTTCCAGTTATGATAAACGTATTATTCAAGAGGGCCACTCAAGTTGGTTTGACGGTACATCAATAGAATAATTCTATTATTATTATCTAATTATTATCTCATACATACCGGCAATCTATCATCTATCATCTAGGCGCGCCGGTGACGACAGTGGGTACCACCGAATTATGTACTAAAACAGAGGGAGGACTGAATGACACGACGACTGATTAACAGAATGAAAGATATGTAGGAAAGAGTCTTAGCGCAGACATGAATAGGTCAGGGAAGTTAGTAGGTATGAGTTATTAACGGTGAAATAAACCACTAAAGCAGCTTAGGTGTTCATTTACTTGCCAGTCACCCTATAAGTTGGCGTGGCCATAAGCTGTAAACTTGTTTGGAGAGTTATTGGTCATAATACTTATTATAATGCTCCGGTGTTTGAAGAACACGAAAATAAAAAACGCTGCAAATTTTACACAAGGGTTTATTATTCTGTGATATAGGTTACTTGTACAGACATTTAATTCTGTCAATAAAAAAAAATTAAAAAAATTTTTTTTTGATTTTTATATTTCAAAAAAAATTTTTTGGGGGGATTTTTTTTTCAAAAATGTGTTTTTTCAAAAATTCTAATTTTTACTCGAAAAATATTTAACTTCTTGGGATCCTTCAAAAATCCCATTTTTAGCCCCATGAAAGCCCTATAGAACGCCACAGTGAAATCGGATCGTTCCGGGACCCCAAAAAATGGATTCTACGTCCAAAAATACTTCGAAAACGACACCTAACTCGATCCCATAGCTAAAAGCCTTCAAAACACCCCTCCTGTAGCCCCATTTTAGCCCCATAGCGCCCCACGGGTTTGGGCGATCGGACTGAAAACCTTGCGGGCACAACTAGATGGTAAACCAAGTATTTTGCCAAAATTTCAGATTTTTAAAAAAATTCCTACTGCCCAAAACGGCCCGGACGGCGTACGGCGGACGGACATTTCGGATTTTGAATGTAGACCTCTTGAAACGGATAATGTCAAATTTTGAGGCCGATCGGAGTCGTCGACCCGCGTCGCGAAAACATAGGTGTATTATTCCAAGAATAATAAACCAAAACACGAAAATAATATTGCCGTGACTCTTCAATACTAGCTGCCTCGTATGCATCAGATGACCACAACCTCTTCGTCCTTTTTGATGGCCCTCATAGACTTTACCAGTTCATAATTTCAGCCCTCAACATCAGGCAATTCATAAACACACAAATAAAGGTTGTTTTGAGATTGAAATTGCTTCGTAAGCAGTCTACAAAACGTGATATGAAAAACTCACATAATTCATCATCTGACATACCCAATTATAGAGTCGATTGCAATGATTGCAATAAATATAATAATATTATGTCATGGGGAGGTTTCCAACTGCCACCCGTCATCTGCTCCAGGCGTGGACAACTGACACCCAAGCTTGTGGACAAGTGCCACCCCACTTACAACGTAACTTTCCTTCCCACTTTTTACAGAGTTAGGACTGTCTGCTTGCGTGCAGGTGTGGTTAAATATTTGTGATTTGTGGCCATCAAAAGAGAGACGTTGTTAAACTTACGAACTATAGTATACGGAGTAATCCCTGATTTGGGAATCGTCAATTTTTGGAGAAAAAAATTTAAAAAATTACGTATTCATTCCTGAATTGGAAGTCGTCAATATAAATTAAAAGGCATTAATTGTCTGGATGAGGGCGAAGTTTCGGTGAAATGCGTTTCACGAAATCGAGCATTGAAGTATCGTTGTTTTCCCATCGTTTAATTACTGTCGATACCCACTTTTGTTTCTTCTTGGTACTCAAGACATTGTTTCAAGAAGTGACGTTTGGATGCTGCGAGTGGAAGGGAAAGTTCATGTCTCTACCGGTACCGAGATCATAGTGGGTTGGCAGTTGTGGTCTTTACTCAGGCTTCGGCGGTGGCAGTTGTCCCCGCGAAAAAGGGAGGCGCCTTAAACGGGTGGCAGTTGGGCGTCGCCCATGCAATGCAACAATGCATGGAGGAATAGAGGTACTCAGAGAACCGATCTCTATTCCTCCATGGCAACAATGCATATTTATGTCATCAAGCCACATCAAGTACATACCAAACACACGTTCAAAAACAATACTTCCCCATAGACACCATCTAGGCGTAGTAGGAAAGAAGACCGCATACAACATCCTCATACTCAAGAATACCGAATCTTTTTTTAATTACTACAATGAAGGTGTTGGGATCGTAAAATAACAAGGCATTCACCAGTGGGGTTGCCTCAATGTTTTCGGTCGCAACTTTCGGGACATGATGAAGTTATCAGGTTAATCTCTCCTCAATGACTTGTTTTGCACAATCCGTCCCGATAAGAAGTAGGTAGAAGGAGGGAGGGCTTCCTTGTGCGCTCATTCCGTCACGATTTGTGAGGCAGCGTAATCAGCGGCTCAGGATGAGGCGTTTCGGTCTTGACCCCATCTTCAGGCCCTGTTTCTCCATCTTCGTTCCTTTTGTTGCCGTCAGTCACGTCAGCCGCTCCTACGTAAAAATGCAATCCGAGATCGTTCTGACCTTCACTTGTCAGGCAGGCTCACCTTCCACGCTTCACAGTTTCAACATCAATCACAATATGAAGAAGCATCACTTAGACGAATCGCATTCAACAAAACTTCAGCGTTCAGCCCTTTGCGTAAAAAAACGTTGCGGGGAACTATAACTCTTTCTTCCATGCTCCATCTGTTTGTTCCAAGTCCTTTTCATTTTGTGAGAAATTCAGTTTCCTCGGAGAAAAACGGGCGTATCTCCGGTCCGCCGATCCTCCCGGCACCAGAAGTTGCTTTGCCATCCGTAACAGACTTCAAGGACATGAGAGTTTCCACCTCCCCTTGGAAATGAGAAATAACACCTACACAACACACCCACACGATAAACACCCAAGTTCACATGGCCTTCCGAGCTTATTAGATTTTTCCAGAGAGCGGAACTTACGATGGGAAAATTCCATGTTTTTTTTTTTTTTTTTCAGACAAAACAATCGCTGGATCGATAAAACCGGCACTCGTGCAATAGCAGTGAAAATTAAGTCATTCACATTCGTATTGCAATTAAAATGCACTCTTCTTCTACATCCTTGTTTGCAATACGTGAGCTACTTCATTTTGCCAATACACTTTCCCGTTTTCTCGTACTTAAATAACTAACTTAACTGAGATTTTTTCTTAAAGCCGTTTAGTAAATATTGTATGAAGTCAATTAAAATTGAGTCGCATTTAAAACCTCGTTGAATTGTGGGGGTACAACTAGGAGAAAATCACTCTTTCTCATAACCTACCCCCCTCCCACTGCCACGTTTTTGGGACAACTTTCTCGATTCGATTAATAAAATCATAAACTGAACAAAAACGCCTGATTTACTACTGGCAGAGCTAGTTATAATATTTTGTGGCATCTTCGTCCGGACTCATGTTCTTTCTTTTTCTCCTACCGTCCTGTTTTTATTTTCAACATAATGAGGATAACTACCTCCTTAGCCCCTGATGACTTCCACAGCGCAGGCGCAGTCGTATCCCTGACCTCGGCCACTCGGGGCGGCTATTTACTGTCACATTCCACATCATTTGGGCCTTCTTTGTTTGAGGCTTGCTTCGTCGACCTTCTTTATGTTTCTTGATGAAGGAAGCACGAGGAACAATGCATTTCCTTCATAAGGCAAAGGTTTTAATTACGTTTGAAGAGCAGGCCGTCGTCGGAGGGTGATGACACTTTGACCTTCTCAATTTCGTGATATCCTTCGAAATCCAAAACAAAACATGAACAAGGTCAAGTGTACAAAAAGCATAAAAATAATTAAACGATCAATTCGATTTTTGCTGCAGTACTACATCTACCTGGACGTGTAGATTGAACAATTTTGACAAATTTTGCAAGAACGTGCGTTAAGAACAAGACGTCATATTTACAAACTTATTCAGTGATAGAACAATCCCAGCGAACTAAACGCTCCCAGCTGAGATTACAGCCGAACGGATAATAACGAGAATTTAAGAAATCAAATCACCGGGAAACATTATACCCTCTGAACAATGCCCTGGAAGATGGTTCTCACGGTCAAATGGGAGCTCTCGACAAAGAACAAAGGACCAGCTGAGAAAAAAAAAGCATTCAGCGAAAACGAAGAACAAACAGAATTTTTGTTGGATTAAAGGGAAGGAAAAAGAACGGGGGTGTTTCCACAGTCCTTTCAACACATCCTGATGTGAAACCGAGCTGCAGCTCACACGTCGTGATAAGACACCCGGCAGTCATAACAATAGGGGGTAGTTGTGGGTTACTCAAAGGTTATCGATTTCATTGAGCTGGAAGATCTGGCTCAATTTGCCGAACAATGCCGGGCAATACCCAATAAAAGTTATGGAGAAAATTGATGTCATAGCACAATGAAAACTGCTACGATATTATTATTACGTATTAATATTTTATATTTTATTTATTTATTTATTCTATTTTTTTGGTACACCTGTAGTAAAGGTACCTACAGTAGTAAAGATTTTAGAGTTATTATATTTCTGATTAGGGAAGGCCAAAGAGCAGGTAAAATTCGTCGTAGACTTTTTACAGCATAAGGGCGGCATAACCCGACGCACCAGTTATATACCTCGGATTACGGTATAATGAGGACTCAAATACTTCGGAAGAGAAGAAAAACCTTCAATTAAGCGGAAAAATAGCTAAGATTTTCAGCTTTCCAATTTTTTTTTTATCAATCAATTTTTTCGGTTTAAAAAAATAGTATTTTATTATGTGGTCATTTACTTTTGGAACAGCAGATTCTGCTGTCTTCAAAACTCTCGGTTCTTTTTTCAAATGTTGGTTCTGCTGTGTTGTTTTCATGGAATAACAGAGACGATGAGAATTAGTGGTATAGATAACTGCCAGAGTTTTAACTTTTCTGAAGGATTCCTAAAGTTCCTCCAGTTTTGCGAGTAATTTGTTATATTTTTCTGATGACATTTTGAATATTTCTCCAATCGTTTCCAGTTTTTATCAAGTCGTATTTATTCAATTTTAATCTGATATTCTTGTAGGTAGACTTTTTAAATTTATTCTAGCAAATCTTGCAGGTAGGCGTTCTACATTTATTCTACCACTGAACCCACTTTAGCCTTGACACGACGTTCAGAAAACGCAATGGTATCGATACGTTTTCGTAGTAGGTACGTACTAAGTATGCGTTATTTGTGAAAACCTTTTCTACCTTATCTAGTTTTTTCGGGGTTGATTTATACAGGAAATACTATGCTGAAGATTTACTTTGACATTCCTAGTCTTCCCCTAGTTGTTTTTCTACGTCAATACTGATCAGTCTTCAAGATACATGATAATACATGATACATACTATGCATTACCTATAATATTATAATAAGATTATGTATTTTGAAGACTGATCAGTACCATTCACTAGTAGGTTGTTCACTATTAAAATTGAAAACATGAAAATCAAGAATTCATAATAATAATGAAATTATTTGTTAGTTTATTACAACGGCTATTTTGATGGTACGGATTAGAATGATTTCTACTAGAATTGGAAGGTTCCATTTCTGGCCCATCTTTCTCCAAAACGAAATCCAGTCAAACTGATCACACGCTTTCTAATATCTATAAAACGGGTTGATAATATCTATAATTATCTATTTATTATATTAATATGTAATTTAATTATCCATATATTAATTTAATATAATGATAGATATTATAAATATATATATATCTACATTATTTATATGGATATTACTATAAAGGATTTTCATTTTTCAATCTGATCTTTCAACCAAGTACTAGGAAAGTACTACACTTCTTGCAAGTACTTCAGCTCCACCGTGATAAACGGGCAAGACCGATTGCAGGTTCTGAACTCTTTAGCCCTATAAATTTCGGGCTGCCATTTAATTCGTGTGGAGTTGTATCAAATGAAGGGTGTTTAAATCAACCCTTAAATGTTGATGAAATCTCGAATACAACAAAACTTGGTTGGATTTGAGTAATTTTCGGCTGTGACGGTACTTTGTCACGTCTCTTCACCAAAGACCAAGAACTTCCAAGTTCCACGCCGTGTACAACGAACTTGGCCACGACTCGACGACATGGACAGGAGATATGGACGCTGACGTGGCTCGAATTCCTCCAGCGTTGAAATCTCCTCCCTTGGAAGGGGTCGACCTTCTCATCTCCCATTTGTTTACCCGGCGAGGTTCCGGAGACGGTCGACAGAGTGCAGACCAGACCAACCCACCCAACGCAACTGCCGGCTGAGCCGTTAGATGGCGCCGGGGGGTTCGAAAACGACGAAACGAGTATACTTTACCCGCAAGACCTAAACGATTTGCGGGTTTTTCTTGACAGACGACTGGCAAGCAGCGGTGATGAGGGTCCTAGGTCAACGGTGCTAGTAGTCATCGAGTGATCTTAGTAATAATAATTATTACAATTATTGTTGTAATAATAATTATGACAATTATTGTTGTGCAAAGGGCGTAATAAACACGCGGAAACAACCCAATGACACAGCGACTACAATTAGATCCCCCAAATCCCCAATTAGGACCCCAAAAAAAGAAAAGATTCAGAAAGTATTCGACAAAGTATTTCTCTTTCTTTTTATAGGGGCAGCCACAAACAGCGTTTCAATTTGTCATCGAGTTCGTTTAAATCGCCGGTTTTGCGTTAGATATTATCTCATAAAACCCTAAAAAACTGAAAATTATAATGAAGCATAAACCATGAGGAGATTCAAACAACGTCGCGGAATTGCATCAAGATTTTCTAGAAAGCATTTAGCCACCAATAAGTTAGCTAGCTTGAAAGAATCACGTCTCTGGACCTAAACAGGCTCCCAGTTGCGCTCTTTCTCAGATTGCCAAGGCTTCAGAATTGAATTTCCTACCGCCTAGTCCACGATTCTGCTGATTCTACAGCTTTTACGACGCATGGAGACGTCGTAACCGACCTGAAGAGACTTCAGCCGAGCAGCACTAAAAGCACACGGGGAGGGGGAGTCAAGGACCACTGAGTTTCGAGTATTACGCTGACTCTGCAACATCCCCCTCCCACCTGCCGTCCCTCTAAATGGATGGGTGACTACCTCGTAACACCTTCGCAGTAGGTAACCCTTTCTGCGTCAACGACCGAATCGAACGAAGGCCGCCGAAAGTCACCCTTCTGAACTGGAAACAGTCCTGAAGTGCATTCTTTACTATCCCACGAACAATTGTAAGTAAAAGTGCACAACTATAAGTACCGTGACACCGATAGTAGCCTGACAAAATACCAGACCCTCTGGACCTAAACACCCTTTCGTAATAAACAGGCAGTTCCATACGAGGTATGTGCAAAGAAACCAAACATCACTTATTCCGTCTACCGAAGCGTTAAAGTGGCAAACTTTCGTGATCAGGAGATTCCGTCATTCATCGAAATGACTGTCATTGTTGTTGTTGATGTTTACTGACTCTGTATCAGGGGAACCTCAAGGCCGGAGGCAGCCTGCTAATTAACTGGCGATTTATCATGCGAAAGGAATGCAAACTCCGGAAGAGATGAGAATAGAGTTTGCAATCCCGAACGTTTTTCTGAATCCCGGGATTCCGGGATTTTTGGGAGCCAATCCCGGGATTGAGAAAAAATTGATTTAAAAAACGGACGGTAGACCTATAGGTATAAGGTTCTACAGGCATTAAATGATCTGCCTGTAGAACCGTATACCTATAGGTCTACCGTCCGTTTTTTAAATCAATTTTACATTTAATGTAAATTTTACATCTTCTGCAATTATTCGACTCCCACGTGTAACAATGAACTTTTATCTTAACATCAAATACAAACAGTTTCGCCGTAACGTATCGGTCGGGGGAAAAAAATCGCCCTGGTAATCATTAAATGATAAAAACAACGAAAAACTTGTTTATTTACAATTAGTTCTCTCACGAAAGGAAAATTTTACTTATGTACTTAGAAAATGTACTCTTAGAATGCATAACGAACTCAAAATTAGATCAGCCAATTTGCTTCGCTTAGTCGAAAATAGTCCTGCTGCGGAAAAGACCCTTTCAGCTTCTATTGAGTTCATTTTAAGAATAAAAAACAAAAATAATAAAATTAAAAAAATGCAATCATGATGAATCTCGTAAAGGATCTCAAGTGACCTTATTCGCATCATCCCTGAAAATCTTAGCAAAATCCGTTCGAAATTCCTGGAGTTACGACTGTGAAATGTAAATAAATAAATGTAGACACTACAAATCGTGAAAAAACTGTAAATAAAAATAATAAAACAATGAAAAACTTCGTTTTCCCTCGTACTTTTCGCATTTTCTTGTTACAGCGATAACTTTCACAATTTTGATCCGATTTTGGTCAAATTATCAGGGATTGTACGGGTTAGGTCACTTGAGGTTCCTGGGGACCGTCGCATAATTTGGGTATATCATATTAATAGAGGTATATTATACGTAAGTTTATGAAGATTGAATCATCGGAACGGTGTGCGCAGGCTCAAACTTTCGATTCCTTGTTACAGCCATAATTTCCACAATGTTGATCCGATTTTAGTCAAAATTTCAGGGATTATACGGGTATGACCTCTTGAGGTCCCGTATAAATTTCATTATGATTTAATTATCAGTCTTTCCAATAGAACTATAATCCGTTATTTGATGATTGTTTGCAACAAGACTTGAGCAATTTATGTAAGAGGTGCAACTAATTCTCGAATCGGAAACACCGGACACCGGATTGACTCCACAAATCCCGGGATTTCAAACTATCAAAAATCGTCTGGGATCCAGGGAAATCGGGATCCCGGAATTGCAAAACCTAGATGAGAAACAAAATGGCTTTTGCTTCGCCAGGAGAGTCCGTTTAATAGTCGAGGAATTACCAACTTGAGAGTGAAATGTTTTGAGTCTAGAAGATAAAATACTATAAGAAGTACTTTGAATTTCATGAGAGTTGAGGCATGCTGCAATGATCGTGACAATGGTCGGTCTCTTGTGACACGGAGCCTTCCACTGAGTCATCGAGATAACATCCGTGACCCAGTCTTTAGCAGATATCTTTTCAAAAGCTCCATCGCAAAGTGGAAGGGAGAGTTTTCAGACAGTAATCTGCACGTTCGGGGAATCGCTTCGTGTTCGAGGGCTCTCTTGGATGCGCAGTTCCGTCGTAACGTCCCCCCCCCCCCCTACGACGGAACTGGCTGAGGCGGCAGGTCTTCGACGACCGTTTACGACCATCCTGTCGAGGTTGTCCAGAACGTCACGGGTATCGACAAAATTCAAATGCCAACTTTTGGTGGACTCTTGTACACCAAACGCTACTACCACACTTGGCCTTTCATAGCGTTAAAATCTGTAATTGAACTTAGTTACTCACAGAGAACAACATCTGCTGACAACAATCGCAACCCAGTACCAACCTGAAAAAGAAAGAAACGGTAAATTACCCTGTAATCAAACACAATGCATAAAAATACACTAAGAAAAAACTTGCACCGAGCCTGAACTAAAATGACCTAAAATGACGACTATTTAAAAACGTTTATTCGGAGCCTGAGAGTCTAGCATGACAACAATGGGAATTCCCCGGAAACCGAAAACTATACGGTAGGGCATGGGGAAAACGGAAACTCATTAGGGAAACAAGACTTTTAAAAAAATTATAAGGGAGTACGGACTATTAATAATAAAGCGTGGAACATGGCTGAAAAGGAGATTCTGTTCACACGAAACTCGGCGTCTTGAAGGACTTGTAAAAATGGAACAAAACCAGTCTAGTCATCGAATGAATGAAGAGATCCATATCTGGAAACGAAAAAAAAAAAAGAAAAAAAAGAGCTTATCCACACAATATAACCTGAACCGGCCATGAACTTGGAAAACAAAGAAAACCAAGCCTAGTCCGAAAATTACATAATTCCCACATTATTTTTATCAATCGAGACAATCGGTTCGGACCCAGTGAGCCAGATAGAGCGGAAACCATCGGGATTTTCCCAGGATGTTAAGACGTGGGATTTTCAGGGGAAAATTGAGACGCGCGTGTGAGAACACGGTATTTCTGACGGTGATTTTCGATTATTCAAAATTGATGCCCACTGCAAGGAAAGCTACAATTAGGGAAACCAATATCCCAGGCGGAGTAAAAGAAATGGAAATCTACACTCAGTAAAATTTTTATAGATGACAATATTTATGGGATTTTACAAAAACGCCATCGATAAAAACTACAGCTGGAAAAGTTGAATTTTATGGGGTATGTGGAGGTTGCTCGATTGTGAACTTGGCACTAATACATGTAAGTTTTATGTGAAGTACAATAATATATAACGATGCCATTGACGACTGAAAATAACTAGGTACGTGATTTTTCGTAAAATTATAATACTATTATACTCCAACCGACGGAAGAACCAATAGGTAGTGATTGAGATTTCCTCACTGAGGTAAAATCGGCCCGCATCTCAGAAAACCGAGTTTTAGGTCAAAGGAAACGATATATCTGTCCGACCAGACCACAATGCCAGGCTTTTAATGGGTTTCAAATGAGCGTCCAGCGGAATCGTACAATTACGGAGCCTGAGTTCCATCATACGGCAGCATTTCAAGAACATTTCGATTAGTTTCTGTTACACCATTTCGTGGCTGTAGGTGTAATGTTCCTCGATTTTTGTCCTTCACACCTTCATGTAAGATAGAATATACTATAATATTCAAGTCGTCAGTGAAACAAAATTCAAAGAGGTGGGGGTCGTTTTTGTCATAAACACGACAGGTCCTAAGTTATGAAAGGAAGTGAGCGCAGGTGTTTCGGAGGCTGAAGATGCTCCTTCTCAAAGATAAGAACATCCCTGGAGGACCAAAGGAACTGAAAACGAACTAAAGGAACTTAACGAAGACCCTGAGGGTCGACAAAAACTGGAAAGGAAAACGAAGGTTTTGTCGGGTCTTTAACACACCCGGCTTCCATTTTCGATAGAGCACTTGTTCATACACAACTATTCATACAGAGCCTCGACAAACAAAGCTATCAGCTATCGCCTTGTTCTGTCGGTGTCCACACACGGAAAAGGCCCTCTTTTGTATCTCTGCGGTGTCGTCAAATGTGAGGATCGTTCTGTTCTTGAAATGACTCATCGTGTGGTTCCAAACGACGGCATCGTCCCCTCTCTCCCCCTTCCAGCTTGTACATCAGGATGATCTCCCACTTTTTTGATTGTAAACCATCGTACCTAGTCAATAGAATTTCGTCGTTAAAAATTTAATAATCGATCGTTCGTTTCGGTTTAATTTGATAGGAAAGCGTGATAATCATGAGCCAGGCACATGAATATGGTCTAAATTAGTAGTTTGTATTAGGAACACTTTTATGGAATTCAGAGGCTTTTTTCCAGCTCAAACGGTTAATTGATTTTTGTTTCATTTCAACTTCGATTTCACAGATGCGGAAACGACGAACGTTATAACTAGGGGTCGCAATCCCTCAATGCGGGATCCCGCGGTGTTTTTCCAATCTTGCAAATGAGGGACTCTCAACGCGGGATCCCGCGGGATTCCTCTTGTTTAAAAAAAGCCGCGTTTTCTGAGGTGTGAATCACAGCCTGCGCACTGTAAATCACATTCTCATTGCCTGTGATTCAAATAAGTCCTCTTCATGCCTGTTTTGCTGTAGTTCACAATATTTTTGCTATTGTTGCGGTATCTTCGATCCTATCTAAGATCCAGATACTAGCTAACTTATCTGAGGGGAAAGAGTGGGCGCTACCTCCAGTTTGCATAATAATATTAAGCAGTAGAGTATATTACACATTTTGTTTGACGACTCCACCCACGAGTAGGGAGTCAGAGAGAGCATTCTCTACAGCTGGGTACCTATTTCTGCAATCAGCGCCGATCGAATTTGGGTTAGAGAAACTATTAACTGACTTTCTCTGGCGGTCTTTCTTTCAGCAAGAGTTTTCCAGCTGCAGAGAATGGCTCCATCTCACTCCCATCAATGCATTATTTCCTAATATTTATTCAAATGTTTAGAACAAATACATATCGGTATTCTTGGAATAATACACCGATTGTTCGGCCTCAAAATGTGACATTTTACGTTTCAGGATGTCTTGATTCCAAAAACAGAATGTCCGTCCGCCTTCCGAGCCGTTTTGAGCAGTAGGTTTTTTTTTAAATCTGAAATTTTGACAAAATTCTCCTTTAACCATCTAGTTGTGCCCGCAAGGTTTTCAGCCCGATCGCCCCAACCCGTGGGGCGCTATGGAGCTAAGGGAGGGGGTAGAGTTAGGTGCCGTTTTTGAAGTATTTTGGGACGTAGAATCCATTTATGGGGGCACAGGAAAATCCGATCCAGGAAGCCCCATGGGGCTTTCATGGGGCTAAAAAGGGAATATTTGAAGGATCCCAAGAGGTCAAAATTTGACACCTTAAAAAGGTGTGGTTTTCCGAGTTATTTTGGACGCAAAATCCGTTTTTTTGAGACCCCCACATCTATCCAAACATCTCACAGAATTTTTTTTTTTTAATTATTATTATTATTATTATTTTTCCAAAAGTATTTTCTTAATGATACAGAATTAACCTATATCGAAAAATAATAAACCCTTGTGCAAAATTTGTAGCGTTTTTGTAAAGAAATTGCGATTATTAAGCAAAATTATATTATTAATTACAAAATCCCGCGGGGATGAAAATCGTGCGGGATTACGACCCTTAGTTACAGCCCATGGTAGAGTGGGATTGCAAGTTCCGTTGAGCCCATACGGACGGAGCAAAACATGGACAATTTGGCCAAGAAAACACCTCTTGAATAGTACACCGTTGCAGGGGGCATCCTCTTTAATGACCACCTCGGACCAGCCTTATTTCACCTGGCGGCTTAATTTCCGAGTTTATTTTCCAAGAAAAATCCGCACATAAAAGAAAAAAAAAAAGTTGCGCCGCAAATATCTCACGAAGTTTTATAATCCCGACGTAATCGAGGAATTCGGTGTCGTAATAACGGAACTCGTCGAGCCAAGTAAACGGCGGTCGGGGCTTGACTTCACTTTCAAGCAGGGTAATGAAATGTCGAATCGATTATAATAATTATTATCGGCAAGATGAAAACCAACCTCTCCTTACCGGCGTGGAAATGTTGATGAGCTCCTGGACTTGGCATGAATGCCGTAACGGTATCAAAATACCCGTAGAAATTGTTTAAAAACCAATCATGCTTATTTAGTAAAATATACTAAAATAGATATTATCTATTAGGTACCAGTACGCACCGCCCCTAAACTCGTCTCTGTAATATTATACCTCTGATATGCATCGAGGTAAAATACACATGCATATTTATGAATGAACACTCAGCCGTACGGACCAAGTTCATGCCCCAACAGTTACCGATAGATTTTATTTGAAGCCCTTCAAAGGTGTACCTAACAGTACCACAGTAAATCGTCTTTGATACGCGATCTGAAGCATACTAAAAATCGTTTCAGCTGGAAGCCTCTCCTCCTGTCACCCAACATTGAAATGAGGATCTCGTTAAGAACCGCAGTAACCCGAGAAACGAGCGGCCCGGCCGGAAAATAATAACGGTGAGCCTCAGCTGAACGTTTGCATAAATCACGACTGTATGCGACTATGTCTGCCTAACGAGTTGCACTGGGTATGCGGCTCGCTATGGTCGGATCGCATTAGACGCGTGTTGTAGGCGCGTTACAACTAGAAGATATCCTCGGAAATTTATTAAAAGCCGCATAGCAGCGTACTTGGAGACTTGTATGAATGTGAAATGAGCCGTGTCGTACCGTTGTTCACCGAGCCCAAGAAGTAGGTGGATGAGTCAACTAATACCAAACACACCCATTCATAATAATTATTTCTCTATGTTAGTGACAGAAAACCTGGCCGCAAGACTTCGACCTCGAAAAAAATAATGCAGGTATGTATGTATGTATAAACGATGAAACAGCCACCTGCTTCAAGCAGAAGTTTAGAGCCTCATATGAAATGTAAAAATCAGTTTTGGAATGTCTTTCTAAAAAAGTTAGCTCGCCTATCTACCTGGGATTAGCATGCAAGTGACGGTGTGGGTGTTCACGTCCACATACCATTGTTGGGTCCCATTGTACGTGTTGGGTGTGAGCCTTCGGCGAACACTGTTCGCAGCCCGCTAAACTCAATAAATTCATAGGCTCTGAAGATAGGGATAACAATTTTTAATATTATCATGATTAAACAAGACTTAGTCTTTGGTGCACATACGTAATCCACAAAATGATAATTTGGCAGGAGACCTAAAAAATAAAACTGTCTCCAGCTGGACCATTTAATGCAGCCCACTACGGATTTTGGTCGTGGAGGCTATTATAGCGAAGAGATCAACTCAGCTATAATAGCTGAGTTGACCTCTTCGCTCACGTGGTCCATCGTTTAGGTCGCTGAACCTCCACACCGTGGAAGGGGGGGGGGATTTATATATGTCTTTGGTTTCAACTAGCTCCGGAGTGTACAAAAACTTCCTGAATACTCCCACCGGAAGAGGCTCAGATTCAGGGCTTTTGAGCCAAATTCTCGTACACTCCGGAAATTCTCGTACAAATTTTGCTCACGTCAATATAAATTTTAGACTATCAGTGGAGGTGGTATCCTTCTCTCTGAACTCGATATTAATAGAGATTTACAGATTGCGTGGGCGGAATACGGTATAAATACAAATTTGTTATTTATACCGAATTCCGCCAATGCAATCCGTAAATCTTGCAGAGCCAGCATGTCTTTATATTGTGTATAGCTTTCTACTTTTGCGTTTTGAGGGTACCTGAAGTGTTTGGCGTGTGTTAAATTTAAATTTAAATAGCATATTTTGGTCATTTTTGCAGAGGATGATAAACTGATTTAAAATGCCATGATCTACAACATTCATTCTACTTTTTTTTCGTATTTATTTTTTTACTAGCACCGACCATTAGTAATGGTCCATTACATTCGTGATCACATTTCGCCTCAACAGCTGCCACGGCGGCCACTGCGGCAGCTAATCTGAAAACTACGATGATCGCCTAATCTAAAATTGCATGATCTACAACTCTGATTCTACACATTTTTTTTTTTTTTTTTTTGCTAGGAGTAACTATTTCAAAGTTATAACTACTGGAAGAGCACTTTGAAAATTTTGCGGGGAATCGGCAATTTTCCCTCAGAATACCTATTTGGGGAGGCATTTTACGGGGTTTTCCTGAGGTCTCCGGGAAAATCCTAATAACAGCTCTGAAAGGAAATTTAATCAGCTTTCGCGTGGGGGCAATGAAATTTCGATCAGAGAAATAGTCTCGGAGGGAGAGAAGAAAATGTTCTGAAAAACGTGGGCGTAGATGGTCAATTTTCTTGTTTCCACCCTTTCCGACGAATATTAATGGCACTTTTGTTGCCTCAATAGAAATGCAATGTACCGTCCCTTACTTAAACTTTAATCACCTTAAAAAACCGCACCAGAAAAAAACAAAACAGAATTTACATCGGACAAACCGGTCCCGAATTATGGGCAAAAGAAGAAAAAACACTAAATTGTGAAATCGTGAAATTATTTTTTGTGCCCCCCCCCCCCTCCCATATCGAAACTCAAATCAAAATGTCACATAGAATAGCTGCGATGGGAATTTAATCAGCTTTCACATGAGGGAAAGAAATTTGGAATCAGACCAATAGTTTCTGAGCTACAGCCGAAAACGTTCGAAAAAACATGGTCTTCCGCTTACCGAGTGTCCGATTGGGGGAGTGTCCGATCTTCAGTAGACTGCATGTCCGCACACAATGGTTGTAGGAAGTTTCCTAACATGGAATTTAAATCTCTACAAGTTTGATTAAGTGGCATTTTTTGATTGGGTACGTCGTTTTTTATATAGAGGCTTTGAAACGTGAGCGTAACCCATTTTTCAGCCGATTTGGGATAAATTTTCAATCTGTCTGTCACCTTGAATATTTTCCGCCACCTTTTATCGTCATCGGCTCTGTGAGGCGGGTGGAAGAGAACCAAGAAGAGAAGTAAGGGACCGTTTTGTGAATTTGGATGAAGTTTCGAGTGCCAATTCCGTTAACGCCCATTGATTCTGTGCGTAGCAGCTGCTAAACGAAAATGGTATCCTGGTAAGCCCTTCTATTCGCCGAAACTGTGAAGTACCGGCTGCGTCCGGAAAAAAGTAAGCCTAATCTGATCACAAGGCTCCTGATGCAGGAAAAAAAGTTTTTGCCGGCAATTAAAAACACGAGACTTTCTCGAGGTAACACACCGTCTTGAATGTACTGTTGACGTCACAATTTGTGCCGTTATCGTCAAAACCCAACAACAAAGAGAAAAACAAGCACTCACTTCCGAGGACTTGTGCCATAATTGGACTTATTATGGAATTGGAACGAACTTAATCATCTGAATTGTTTAGTCATAATCATTCACGTGCATCGTAGCAGCAAACGAACTTCGAAAGAAACGGATTTCAAGATTCAGAATGTAATATAACGAATGTCTTGAGCCGAAACACAATTGATTGCGCTTAGGGGTCGCAATCCCGCAATGTGGGATCCCGCAGGATTTATTTTGTTTTAAATAAGCCACTTTTTCTGTCTTGTGAATCACATTCTTATTGCCCGTGATTCATATAAGTCCTCCTCATGCCTAGAGTTCACAATAATTTTGCTATTCTTATGGTATCTACGATAGTGATACCGGAGCGTCTGGGGAGAGGAATAGTGAGGGCTAACGCGAGCGCCCACTTGACCCGCGGCGTTTAAGCGAACTAACATTATCAAGGAGTCTACAGCAGTGTTGCCATCCACGGATTTTTATCCGTATTTATACAGATTTTTGTGGTCTGCATAGATCATTAAGAATGTATCAGATACGTACGACAGATTCTGTCGTACGTATTTTGCTCTCTACATAATGTTAGGCAACTAAATTGGTAACCCAACACTCAAAACCTGTTGAATATGAATGAGTGTTAAACAATTTATTAACAAGTGTACCTAATTTTTTTTTTTTTTTTTTTTTTTTTTACAAATATCTTCTCTCTAGCCTCTAGCCTCTAGCCTCACAGACGTGGGGGTAGATTTATATTTTTTAAATAAGTAGGTATATAATATTTTTAAAATCTCTTCTCTTAGTCTTGATAGATTCTGGGCAGACACCCCCCTTGAATAATTCAAGGGGGCAATTATTGCAATTATTGCCCACAAGGGTTTATTATTCTTTTGTATCAATTGAGAACAAATTACATCAGATGTAAATCTATGACGGTTTTTATTTCAAACTACAATTTCGTAAAATACTTGATCTCTATAGATGAATTCTATGACATAGAATTCATCTATAGATAGAGATAAAGTATTTTACATTGTCTTGAAGTATGTACTCTGAATAAGACACTTTTTACGACCTTCTGACTTCCTTCAAACATTTGAAGCCCCATTGATAGGAGCCTACGGTGAGGATGGGTCTGAGACCCAAAAAATGGATTATACTCCCAAAAATTCTAACAAAGCGGCAACTAACCCAACCCCATGGCCAAAACCCTTTAAAAAAATCCCTCCCGTAGCCTATTTTTATCCCCACACCTTAGAACGATCGGACTGAAAACGTTGTGGTTACAACTAAATCATTTAATGAGGAACCGAGTATTTTGTCAAACTTTCAAATTAAAAAAAAAAAAAAAAATGGACGGCGGGCGGACATTTCATTTTTGGGACCTACATTCCTAATGACATTCATTACATTGTAATAAAACCACCCAGTCACGTAGCACATAACTAGACCTTTTTCGTTAGCATCTAGCATGCTAACTTTAGCTTTGAAGGGTTTTAGCAATCGTTTGCAATCGTTTGCTGGCTCGATTCCCCTCTTCCATTCCTTAATTTTGGCCTATTGGAGAATTCCAGCGTAGATGGTTGGATGCGCACGACATGCGTCTTCGAGTCCCTAATGCCTTCGGGCCTAATGCTCGAACATCTCTTCCCATGAATGTAGGTATCTGATTCGATCGGGTTGCCGCACGTTGAACACAATTGTATCAGTAAAATTGGCGAAATCAAAATCTTGGAATCAAGCACGCTAAAAGCAACAGTATGGGGTGATATTAGAGAGTTTTTGCAGACCTTTCCACGAATCCGTAGCAGGAAATCCGTATGGGCTGTCTAGGCCGAACATGACTGGAAGCTAACCACCTCAACCACCCCACTACAGATTCCTTACGGATCCATATGGAAAAATTGACTACTAAAGTGACGCGCACGTTGTTTTTACTCTCACATACCTCAAGAAAAAATGGTCGCCGTGAAGTTTTGATTTGTTGCGTTTGAGTATTTCACAAGTATTAAATACTTGTAATAAGAAATTTTCTTATGACAAGTACGAGGACTACTACTGCCACTCGGTTTTTTGTGAAGAGGAAAATGGATGAAAATCCAAAAAAATGGTCGCCGTGAAGTTTTGACTTGTTGCGTTTGAGTGTTTCACAAGTATTTCCTATTACTAGGGTTGCCAGATGAGAGAAAAGGAAAAAAAGGACATCAAGATATATAACGTATAAATTACAAAATGCACATACTATATTATAATATAGGTAATTATAAGGTAAAGGTTTTTCATCAATCAGATGGATGATGGTTTGTTACCTACCTAATCGGGTATTATAATAATATTATAATACCCGATTAGGTAGGTAACAAACCTACTATGTTATAACATATTATGTTGAATGTTGAAACTAAAAACTTGAAGTAGATTCTATTCCTATTAGAATTAGATCATTTTCTATAATATAATAATATTATATTATAAAAAATGTAATAATATTATAGAAAATATAATAATATTATATTATAGAAATATTATATTATAAAAAATGTAATAATATTATAGAAAATATAATAATATTATATTATAGAAAATGATCTAATTCTAATAGGAATAGAATCTACTTCAAGTTTTTAGTTTCAACATTCAACATATTATAATACCCGATTAGGTAGGTAACAAACCATCATCCATCTGATTGATGAAAAACCTTTACTGTGGGGACATGTAGTCAGTTCCTCTCATCCACTGAGAGTTCATCAGAGAAAAATTTTCTCTGATGGAATGAGAATATTTAATATTCTCTCGACGTTGGCATTATGGGCAGGAATGGCGAAAACAATTTGACACAATTTGAGAAGCTGTGAGTTTTTCTCTGATTGGTCGACAAGATGGAAATATTCACACCATCTTTGACTGCAGTTCATGGCTTTAAATTTAGTGAGAAATTAGATTTAGGGAGAAATTTCTCCTTCAGTCTTTCAGTCAGAAAATCTTCGACTTCCTCCAACGAAGCTAGCACCTCCAAAACTGAGTTATGTTTGGCTTCCAATTTTTTAATCTTTTCATTGAAAGAAAACATTAATGAGTGTAGAAGCCACAAGTCACTTTCATTTTCTGGCTTTTCAAACAGATTTTTTATTAGGATAGGAGGGTTGCTCTGAGACATTTGAAGCACACGATTTATGCAGGGAAACAACGACAACCAACGGGATTTGGAGTGGCGAAGAAGCTGCCTGTATTCGATGTCAACGCCCACGATGGACATAGGTTTAACAAGAACAAGATTTTTTCTAAGCAGGCTGTTCCAGATAGGTAGGTAGGTAGCCCAAACGATTTTCAGGTAATTTCGAGGTAATTTCAGAAAATGAGAGATTTTAAAAAAAAGAGGACATTTGCCCGAAAAATGAAAAAAGAGAGGACGCCCGGGCAGGGTGTGAAAAAGAGGACATGTCCGGAAAAAAGAGGACGTCTGGCAGCCCTACTTATTACAAGTCCTACGAGGACTCCTACTGCCACTCGTTTTTTTGTGAAGAGGAAATGGGTGGAATAAAAATTTCCAATTCATCCATCGAGTGTAGAACAGAATAAAACAGAAGAGAACAAAGCGAACTGAGAACAAAAAATAACAAAGCAGAATCCAAGCCCGTTTGTTTACAAGAAAAATCTTGAGGTTACAACGGGGTTACACAAGCGTCAGGTTATGTTGCTTTTCATACAGATTTCTATACTGATTTGGTAACCCGTAGGAATAAGGATTCGTACCGCCTACTGCTACAGATTCCTTACCGATTTGTCCTCGCGCATGCGCACTCCCCCTTTCCTTACAGATTCGTACTACGGATTTCCTCCTACCGATCGGTGGAAGGGTCTGCAAAAACTCTCTAATATGGGTGGAAAGCACAGAGTAAAAACTCTTTGAAAACGTTAGTTCGCTTAAACGCCGCGGGTCGAGAGAGCGCTCGCGATAGCCCTCACTATTCCTCTCCCCAGACGCTAGTTCCAGATACTATCTAACCTATCTGAGGGGAAAGATGAGGCGCTATCTCCAGTTTGCATAATATGCAGTAGAGTATAATATTATTATACATTTTGTTTGACGATTCCACCCACGAGTGTGGAGAGCGCATTCTCTACAGCTGGGTACCAATTTCTGCATCAGCTCCGATCAAATTTGGGTGAGAGAAACTATTAACTAAATGAACTTCATGTGGTCTTTCTTTCAGCAAGTTCCCCCTTCTGATGGCACCCACCCAGCTGAAGAGGTGGCTCCATCTCACTCCCTTCAATGCATTCATTTCCTAATATTTGTTTAAATATTTTTAAATACACCTATGTAATCGCGACGGAGTCGAAAATTCTGATCGGCCTCAAAATGTGACATTATACGTTTCAGGATGTCTTGATTCCAAAAACAGAAGTCCGTCCCTCGTCCGTGCCGTTTTGGGCAGTAGGAATTGTTTTTTTTTTTTTTTTAATCTGAAACTTTGACAAAATTCTCGTTTTACCATCTAGTTGTGCCCGCAAGGTTTTCAGCCCGATCACCCCAACCCTTGGGGCGCTATGGGGCTAAAATGGAGCAATGAGCGGAGGTAAAGTTACGTGTCGTTTTCGATGTACTTTTGGACGTAGAATCCTTTTTTTGGGGACGATCCAGGACCTATGGGGCTTTCATGGGGCTCTACCTAATGGGATTTTTGAAGGATCCTAGGAGGTCACGTGTGGTTTTTCAAGTAATTTTGTACGCAAAATCCGTTTTTCGAGGTCCCACATCTTACCAAACATCTCACAGAAAAAAATTTTATTTTAGGTTTTTTTTGTCAAGTATTTTCTTAATGAAACAGAATTAATTTTTGCGCAATTACCCTATATTAACGAATAATAAACCCATCTGCAAAATTTGCGACCCCTAATTGCGCGTCACCCGCCATTAAGTGGGTTATGACAATAATCGTCATTATTGCGCTTGGGGGAGTCGAATGGTTAAACAATAATATTATAGCCTATACTATATTATAGCCCTTATTTTAAATGTTCGTCACATAGGTAGTTGTGAACTGATTTGACTTCAGAATTTGTTGTACTTCAAATTTACCGGTTCCACACTAACGACAAAGTATTGATTTCATTGAAATTATTGTGGTCTCTGGTTTGTTTACATACTAAAAAAACAGACTTAGCATACAGCTTCCTGGCAGGAACTGATCAATAGCGTTATTCACGTCGGTTCTTTTGTCGGGGTTACAACATTCAGTGGACTGATTCAGCCGGTAGGAAACTGGGTCAAACAAGTTCCCTTGCACGCCACAGTCGCCGTTGGCAACCCGGTAAATATTCACTTAAATCTTCTATTGCCCTTTTCGACGGTTTCTGCTCGCCGGAAGAGGTTGGGCCCTATCAACCGCAAAAGGAACGTTTTACGCAACGAAAACCAAGATATTCATGTCAAGACTGAACTTTGTATCAGGTTTACTCGGATTCACATTGCTAATTGAAGAAAAATTGGACGGTCCAAATGCACTTTCATGAAAATACCACACTTGTACCAATACATGAGTATTAAATAAATTTATGGTTGTCGGCAATCTGGTTTCAACAGGAAGATTTTGGAAGTTAATTCTCAGTGACCAAACCGGGTTTCTAACATTAGCTAACCCACGTCTCAAGTGATATAATGTGCCGTCCAAAATATCACGCTTTCTCCTGTTTAGTTTGGGTGGGTTTGTTGTTTTTTGGGGGGGGGGGGGGGGGGGGGGGTTACGTGCGGGATCAGAGTTGAAACGTTCCGAAACTATCCACCGTAGCAGGTATTCAAACTTGAAATGCAATTGTGACTATGAAGTGCAGGATCGGTCCAGAAAAGTTATTATTTAAAAAAACCATTTGTAAAGGCGAAGGCTTCAGAGCCACATGATGGCCAAAATGGCCAAACCCCAAATGGAAGAATTTCACGCAACGCTTCGTGAACAACCTTTCCCAACATGCTGCACATTATTTGAAACACATGTGCAAAGCCCCTTCGAACTCTACCGGAAAAGGTCGTAGGGTGTGGTCGAAAACGATTATCTTTGGCAACTGACCTGTCCCTCAGAGAAAGGCCAGCAGTTGAAATTTATTGCTACTTGAAGCAAAAGTGACAAGACGTTAGTGTATGCGGGTCGACAAGAAAAGGGCGGTCTCACAGAAGGAGACAATACGTCAGCCCAAATTGAGTTTAAATGGGAGAAAATGCTCGAGCTGTGTACCCAAACGAGTCTTCTAAAGAGTCCATCCAACCTGGGGTTTAATCTCATGCACGGCGGGAACCGGGTCATCGAAGCGTCGAATCGATCGGGCTCACTAAAATAACACATCTGCAACTACCGTAGAAAGAAAAAAAAAAAAAAAAAAACTGGACGCGATCGGCAGTAAAAACCCGCCGTCAGGTGGCAAACGCCCCAGACTTCCGGCCCGGACGACCTGCCCGCAGAGGGTCCCACGATCTTCCAAAGATAATTAAACACAAACTCGTCTTTCTTGCAAATGGACGGCGGGAAACCTTATTTTTAGGGCTCGCACGAGTTGTGCAGAGCAACCTACAAAACTGCCCAAGATGCCGTACAAAACTTGTAAATGGCGGGAGAGTTCGAGCTCAGATGTAGGAAGATTAAAACGAATTAAGCTCCAACATCCCGTTTTGTTGTTCGGCGTTTCCAGGTGTTTCTCTCTAATTCGCGGATATTGTGGAGGTCAGTGCAGCACGATGGCTGATAAACTGAGAAACAGGATGAGATCTTGAAACGCGATCCAAGTAGAAACATCATGCTAAACAAACGGTAAAATCGTATACCGCTTATAGTAATCAACACAGAACTAGTACTCAAGAACTAAAAAAAACGAAGAACCAGACAAGTTCGGAGCTTGAAGATTTAACCAATATCTTGTTCGTTCAGTTAAAAAATGTTTAGGGGACTTATGAATGACAGGCTACCTCGGGGGCTATGTCCATTTCAAGTGGTGTGCCTTAAGAAAAGCCTCGCTTTGAAACAATTCTTGATAGACGCAACAGTTTTTCCAAAACACGAATTGCCAAAATCGTCGTTTTCCGCAGCGTGTGCATCGCCATTGTTCGACGTCAACCTCTTTACACTTACACACTCTACGGTACACTCTTCCATCCGTTTCCTTTTCTCTCCGTCTCATCAACTCCGTTTCCTTTCCGGATCAGCCACCTGTGACCTCCGGGATCCGGCCGTTTCCTCAGTCAGGTCGCCACCCCATTCAAGTGGGCATAATCCTACCGCAATGGATCGGAAACATGACAAACCGTGTCCATACGAACAAAAACTGGCATGAGGCCTATTGTTTTGTTTACTAACAAAGAAGAGCTGGGAAGGAAACGCCTTCAAAAGGGAACCCAACCAAAATTCTTTGGACTAGAGTTTTCTGCATGTTGCATCGGTTATACAAGTTATGTAGATTTGTGAAATTCCAAGGGCTTGAGAATGACTTCCAGTTTATGACCAAACCGCGAACCTGATCCTCCAACTGACTCAGCTGGCGACCGCACACGAACCAACTAACGCCAGACGATTTCTACCCATTCCAGGCAGTTACGTGTACCTACCCCGTCCTGCCCTGCACTTCTGCATGCACAGGGCCGCACCTGACCCTATGTGGGCCGTAGCTTTCCCCGCCTGGCATACCCCAGCTGGGCCGCTCTCGTCCAACACACGTGGTTCGTCATTCGTCTTTCAGGGGGGGTCATCGCTCTCTCTTCGACGCTCCCGCCAAAAAGGGCATTTGTGAAAGTTGCCGGTGCATGTGCCCTTGAAACCCCCGACGGAGGCTTGGCAGGCATTTTGAGGTAACAGGAGAAGGAACCATTTACAAAATCCCTGGTCAGCGGGCTCAACAGAGGCTCTTCCCCAGATGCCCTAGTGGTTATGAAGATTTCTGGACTGTTAGTACTCTTGAAGTTGATTACAGGTCATCCACCCTCTTTCTTCAACCCATTTCTCTTCCTGCGAAGTCTAACGACAGCTTTCGAATCATTGTTTTCTCTCGGATTTTCCTTACAAGAATACTTATTCCAATTGCGTCCAGCGTGCGGTCTAATTATCGTCCCATCACCGGGTCCCACGATCTCGGCTCGCCATGGGAACGCGCCCGGCTTTTGTCTCGTGTAACCTCCGACGGACAGTCATGGTCAAGTGCGAGCGGTCAGTCTCCCTGGCCGACGACCAGGTCTTAATTTTCCCAGTCACCTGAGACGATAGGTTCTCGCCGGTCGATCATAAGCAAGGAAGTATAACCCAACGTCATACATTGGTTTCAGAAATGGTAGGCACTTGTACCGTTCAGGTAGTTGAAATAACTAGTTTCCGGAGAAATCCTGTCATTCTTATTTGAAGCTGAAATTGAGCAGATCTCCACTCTTAGGGTCGTGAAAAACCAAACTCTTCCGTTCACGCTCAACAGAACCAGTCGTGACGCTCTAAACCAAACATAGAACGTGCCCGTTGTCAAACTTACTTCGCCAAAAAGACAAATGAGGATGACTAACTTCGATAAACGTAAATGAATCACGGGACACATTCCACAACACATTAGAGAATCTCTAATGCATCTGATGACTCAACTGCAAGACGGCATCTTCGCTGATTAAATTTTTTACCGTTTCGGGATTTTAGGCCACAAGCGGTCCCCATCAACTATGATGAACACGAACATACCTGCAAATAAACAACAGAGTGAGCAAATTTTTCGAGTAATCAACAATTAAATTAGGTATAGAAGCCATCAACAACAAAATTGGTAGTAATACTAGGTACTGTAAATTGAATTCATTTTTGCTGCAGAGCTGCTATGCGGTCGAACACAACTAGGACCCGTTTAAATTGAACCCACGTCCAAAATTACTACGAAAACTACCGGTCACCCCAGCCTCATGGTGGCGCGATCGGTCTAAGAATCTTGCACGCTTAAAAAAAAAAAAAAAAAGACGGCGTGGAACAGAAAAAACTGGGCTAACCCCACCTACCTCAAAATTCAGAGAATAAAGTCACGAAAAATGTCGCTTTTACACATTGGAAAGAGAAATGGCACTATCTATATGGGCTTGTAAGGTCACAGGAGCGGTAACTTTGACCGGCCTCCAACTCTCACTTGCATTAGGCCAACTTTCAACTCATCTGTCATTCACACACCTGGGAAAGCTCTTAGGGAACTACATTCAAAGATGAAGAAACTGCTAGAAAGGTACCGAGTGGAAAAACTAATCAAGAAGTTGAGTGACGGAGCATACAAAGCCGGGGTAAATTAGTGGGACTCAAATTGTGAATCTGTACAAGGAGTTACGATTTGACAATAACAGTGGTATTGCGGAAAGAACAAGTCAATGAATGTGGTTCCAAGTGAGGGTTCACAATTGTCTGATTGCAACTCCTTGCAGCTCTTGCACACCTTCACCGTCTCCCCAAATGGAGCTGCTCCCAGTCTGAATGGAACTCGATAATTGGATTTCTCGATACTCTGCCCTTTATTGAATGTATTGTTACAGATCCTATTATTCGACCTACCCGTATGACCTCTCATCAGGACCCTAACGACTATGACACGTGCTCTTTGTATCATTCGTCCATTGTCAGTGAACTATTAGCGGCATTACCATATATTCCAGTGTTTACAACTAAACACTTGTTTACACTGAACCGCCGTTATCGTTAGAGGCCCTGTTTGCTTCACGTGGCCTCATCATCTCAGGCTAATCGTTGTTCCAATTTTCGTCAAGGTTAGATACATGTACATCGGTGCTTTGAAGGCGTAATTGATTGTCTGAACATCGGTGGAGTTTTGTCGAACGGCATTCAGATGGACCGCATTTTCATGAACCAGCTAAAACACGTACCGATCCAAAATGATGACAAGGTAAAGTGAGTTTTTTGTCATCATTAAATGTTGATGTAAAATTTTGTGACCTAATCGTGCTAATTTGTTAAATAATTACTTTAAGCAGTTACTTATCGACATAATATTTTGCTAATAATCGACAGAATATACTAATTCTAAAAAACACGATCTTCAACCTGCAGCTTCATGTGAGCTAAGTCCTAACAGATGTGCTTCACACTTCTAAGTCCAAATATATGTTTAAACTCCTTCATCTAAGACGCCTACTCTTGTCTTCAATTGGGCGGAAAAGGTGTTTGTGTGCTGCGTACTGATCCACGTCTGTTTCAACTCTTTGAATATAATGGCAGATGAATAGGGCTCAGCTCCTGTGCCTTCATGAAGCCTATGTGAGTCACATAATGTGACAATGTGGCTACTTTTTGTTCAACCATCTCCGAGGAACATAACAAGTGTTGCGGGCCATCACTATTTTTGACGAGTCCTCGAAATCTGCGATCGCCGTAGTAATAAACCAAAACTACTTCTGGCAAAGGGACTACGTTATTCATCCCATCATTCTCACGAATAATTCATGGGATGAATAACGTTGAAACAATTATTGTTTCACTCAACTGTATTATCCAGTACCTAGAATCGTTTTGTATCACCCGGATGGGCGGATTTAATACCTCCGGCGTCAAAAGATCGGGCGTGAGTCAGGCCGAATCTGTTGTTTTCCGAGTACGATGAAGCCGGCAGACATGAGCTCGTGACCTCACTACACCAATGACGTCACCCGCCTCTTCAAGGTCAGCTGGTCCATTGTACCTCCCCAGGAGCAAGGAACCTCCAGACGCTGAAAGACCCGTCCTGGGTGGAAAACTGTGGGAAAATTCCTGTCGTTACCACGTTGGTGTTTCATCAATTACGGAGGAAACAATCGAAGAAAACCGGACGTTATATGTATTGTCCAGACCTCAAGTTCAAGGGGGTTCACGTTACGTGAGAAAATGCGAAGAAATTCGATCTGTGCAGAAATTCGATTAATATGAATGTTTTTAAAATCCAATCATCGCAAACAATGAATGTCTCTACATTTCTTTCAAACAAGTCAGGGTTTATACTCTAAGAAAGAAGTAAAGGGTCTTGACCCCATTCCAGATCTTACATGCAACCCCCAAGATTCATCTGGGGGTTCTGTAAATTGGCATTATCACGGCACACCTAAACAATAAAATGGCAAACACGTACCGAGTGGGAAATACCTTGGTGGACGCCCATGCTGACCTCTTGGGCAAAAACGTCTTTAGTGGAGTTGAAATTCTTATGCAGCTGGTGGGAGGTTGCAGAGATGGCGCTGAATATTTATCGTCCTACAGGTATTACCCGACTTTTTCTCATCGGTCTCAGTCCCCTACTTATTCGCCTATTAGTCATGTTAATCCGCCCTGTTCTGCATTACGAATCAGTGAATCACTTAATATGTTACTTACAAGAAGTATGGCGATAATCGGCTACGGACGCTTTTATCATAATTTGGTATCAGCAATTTGACCTGGAGGAGGTTAATTTGTCCAGAAATCGCCACTAACATAACCAGCCCAGGCTCGAAGGCCCAACAGGAAGTGACAACTTGGATGACGTGGGTTGCATAGAAAAACTACACCACGATCGTTCTAATGTCGTCTGTTCTTCAACTTCCTCCTGAAGTTGTTCTTTTAATTTTAAACAGCCACGGAAATCCTGACGAGAGGGCATCACGAAAAAAATGTTCACCCCTCCGTTGTTCCAACACGTTGCTCCACGGAATCACGTTTTCGAATATGATTTCGGATGCATATAATAATCCCTCGCTCTCTAACAAAAGACCCCCGTCAGTTTTACAGCAGAATGAATATTTATGGAGCCGAGCGAGCATCTCGAACTCCGGAACGAATCAGACGCGAAAGGGAAAGACGTGTTTAGGACGAGAAAAGATTTAAATAGTTGAGTCCAGACAAGTGACTTTACACTGGTTCAGTACATAATGAACTCGGAACCGGAAAATTATTGTCTCTGTAAAAAACACAGTAGACCTGTGGAAATGCCATTGGACAATATGATAGAGTAGACATGAAACATGATCCGTTTTTAATATCTGAAACACAAATTTTATTTAGAAATTGGTTCAGCCGTTTGGAGGTTTACTGGGAACATACACACGGAAAGAGAATTTTATAATTTTAGTATAGATAAAACGAAAATAATAGTTTTCGTTGATATTTTCTCCGTTTCAATTGAGTTCTTCTTTCTTTTTTTAACCACTGAGGCAATAAATAGTTCGCACTGCGAACCAGGCCTGTGAACCTTTACTCTACTCGTTGGGGTAAAACTAAGCATATTAAGGATTTGGGAAAATCGTTATTCTTACAATAATAACGATCCGATTACGTAAAAACTTGAACGGCAAGTCCCTAAGATAATAATATGTTATATACGGTAGCATCAAAATAATGAAGATAATTTTCTAGAAATATTTTTTAAAAACGATCGACGGCGAACTGTTACCCCACCTAACCTAACCTAACCGTTTTCGGCAGTACCTAAGCTTTGTTTCTAAATGGAAAAAATGGAAAAATGATTGGCTTCAAAAATTTTTCATCATCCGAATATTCGCTCTAGGAATCATACATTCATGGGTTCTTTGACACCGTCTGAATGACTCAACTCGATTTCCCAAGACGGGGCGTGCGTGCTCTCAGGGCCCGAGATAGGGAATACGCCCCCATGTTGAGAGCTATCGGAAATGGGATTTGAACGATAACGGCTCTCAGCGTAATTATGACACTTGTACCAACTTCATTGTACACAATATACATCATTGTAAGCCTACCTATCCATATTACTAATAGGTAGGCTCATCAATTTATGGGAAATAACTCCTTAGCTTCAGCTGCTGGAGAGATGCTAGCAGGTGTTGGGCCTAATAACAGGGATATATATAACTTGGTGCCCTAATACTCCCCAAGCAGGCTATTTTGTAACTTTTACAGGTCGCGAATGGAAGCTTCCTCAATATTCGCCACGGCCAAAATATTTGTTTGCCCCCTTTGCGCGGTCATGGAGAAATCACCGGTAATGGCTGAAGGACTCATGACAACCTGGCCAGATCCCACCGAACGAAAGAAGAGAGAAATCGCTAGAAGCTTCTTTTTTCAGCCGTCTTCTTCTTCTACTATCTATCATATAGGAAACAACTTTCACGAAAGCCCTTTCATTCCGTTGATCGATCAAAGAGGCAAAGCCATCGGGTGGCCCCGGCAGTTCCCAGGTGCATTCCGGCTCATGTTACACGCCAAAAAAAACCCATGGAGTTTATAATTGATTCACACGAATAATGACGATTTTCCGTACTTTCAACACGATGTGACTGAGGCCAAAGATGCCCCGTGCATTCCCACAGAAAAGGAAAGTAACATCTGACCACAACGCGTCGATATAACTGAAGAATCTTGGGATCATGGTTCTGTTGGTTGTACGATTTCATCAAATTGCGTGTCGTACAACGAGAATGATGCAGACAAGGTGAGAAAAATCTCGGTTTCCCCAAATTCGTTTAATAAGGGTAAGCCGTGTTTTTGTACGAGACTGAAAGGAACTCCCGAGAAGAGAAGCCGCCTGTGTCCGAAAGGGTTTCCTAATCCCGGTAGATTTCTGTGGTTTCGTGAAACCGAACCGGGTAGGTTCGCTCCGTAGAGCAATCAGAGACGTATAGTTAGTGGTCGGACGTTCCTCTCAACTCAAGCGAGAGGCTACGGTGCAGACAGTGTTCGATCAACCATCACGCCATACGAAGAACGAATTGTACTGAAACACCGTAATACACCAAATCCACCACATTATCAAAAATACCTTCAAAAACAATCAAAGCATTGGTAAAGTGTTAATAACATCCACACCGGAAACAGCATAATATGCTGTTTCCGGTAACCTGTGTAGTCTTCCTGAAGACATGTCATGTTGCAACGTAAATCCCAACGTGAGTTTTTTGTTGATTTCCCAACGTTTCTATAATTCAATGAGGTGGTTAGGGAGAGAGAATGACTCCTCTGCTGGTGTCACACCAGCAGGGGAGTCATTCTCTCTCCCTAACCACCTCATTGGATTAGACCTCTGCACCATCGGCAAACAACCACTTTCTATAATTCATTAAATATGGATAATTAATTTTCAATAAATAATATTGTGGTGCGTCCTAAAAATTTATGAAAATAAACGGGAAACCCCCGTAGGTAAGGCCGACATGACGTTGGACGGTCCAACTTGGACCTCTCACACACAGTTCACGGTTCCCTGTAAAGCATGCTTTGCATGCTTATGCATAAGATGCTTATGCATTCTTATGCATAAGAATCTCTTCAAGTAGTATTGGCACTACTATTTTCATTAAGTTTGAGACATGAGTTATTTCGTCTAACTTGTAATCGCAATGTTACAGACAATGTAGCTTCGTTGGTTTACCAGAAATCCTTCACAGGATCAAAGGAAAACGCGGTTTCTTTTGTGTGTGAGAGCTCCTTCCGTTAGCCGTTAGCCCCATTGTGCGAGTAGATCCGATGTTATCGTCCGTCACTCCGACCCGGACCACGCAACGTCGGTCCACTGATACACACGCAGTTCTAGAATGGCATAGTTGATGACCGCAGGACAGTTTTCAGAAGGTGTTCAGTTTTCCACGATTTTTCCTTCAGACGTTAAATTCAAAGTTGATTTTCTCGTTTCACGGTCAAGTTGAGATCCTTTGGTTTGTAAGCGGAATCAATGGTACGCTTGGTTTCGTAGTCCCACCTTTCAGGCCTGAGTGACCACCGAGAATCGTAATGAAGGGGATTCTAATGCAGAATGTGTTTCACAAGCTTGTACAGGAGCCCCACGACGGGTGGACTGAACGTATGAGAGAGAGATGTTACATGGCTCGCATGTCTCATTCCAACATCCTACGTAGCACAGGACCAAAATGTTGAGGGAATTGGTTGTACACCGTATAATACAAGTTCGCGTTTTTGAAGAAGCCCAATGAAATAAAACGTCACATTTTCACCCCAATCGCTGTATTATTGAAGTAAGTATTTGTGAGCGGAATTTCGGTCTTTGCACTCTGTGTTCTTGGCAATAAAACCTCTTGACTCTTGACCAAGTGGAATATTGGGATACCTACAGCCATCCACTGGGAGGGGTCTCAAGCCGACAAGGTCCCATAGAGGTATCTTTGACTTCAAGGCCACCATCACAACAAAGAGTTGAGCGAGAATCTGTATTCAAACAATGACTCGTCAACAAACACGTACAGCGTGTTGTAAGTTGTGGATTAAGTGGCAAGAGAAGATATATCAACCCCACATTGGGACAGAGATAGATGGATCTATCATCATTCAAGGATGTTCAGAGATGATGAATCTTGAATCAGAGTCAAGAAGTGGTGACCTCTGAGTTTTACAAACTCAAGTAGGCTAGTACGACGATTCTTGTTATCACATTAAAAAAGTCGAAAGCCAGGGGTTGACTACCATCAAGGACCGATGGGGGAGTACCGTTCTGAGAAGTCTGGTCCATGAAAAAAAGGTTAATGACGTTAATTGAGAAGGACATTAGCTAGACCCACAACAGAGAACATCAACAAAAAACATGTAGGAATGTGGAGGTGTCAGTGACCCAGGTTGTAATTCTTATGATGGGCAAATGTCAGAATAAATTAGAGACATTATGAAAAGAAATACCACAAAGTAGCTTCAAAATTTATCCCTATAGGTAAGTTTCAAGATGTGTAGATTCCAAAATTGAAATGTCCGCCGTCCTCAACGTTTTGGGCAGTAGGAATTTCTATTATTCTGAAATTTTTGCAAAACACTGGGTTTCCCATCTAGATGTGCCCGTCAGGTTTTCAGCCAAATCACCCAAACCCGTGAGGCTACGGAAAGGGTTTTGACTATGGGATCGAGTTAGGTTTCATTTAGGAACAAGAATCCATTCACGGAGGTCCCAGAACCATCCGACTTCACCGTGGGGCTCTAAGGGGTTTTCATGGGACAACAAATGGGGCTTTTAAAGGATATCAGGTGAGTCAGGTGTCGTTTTCCGAGTAATTTAGGACGTATAACACAATTTATTGGACGTAATTGCACAATTTATACCAAATATTAACCCCCGTGAAAAATGTGCAGCGTTTTAGTGTTCAGATTTGTACGCCCCAGAGTATGCAGTGAGTTATATTTATCAAGAAAAATACTCTTTTCGATATCAGCAAGGACCGAAATATCTATCCCCGACGTAAGGGGTACCTACTCGGATTGTTGACATAAGAAGCGTGGGAAGAGGAAAACCGCCTATTGAATTTCGCAGCTGTCCTGACACATCGTTACTAATGTGGACAACAAAGGAGCGTTGGTGACCGAGTGAGAGGGTCAAAATTAAAGAATCATGAATCACCAGCGTAAGGACATGAAATGTTCCAAGTAAACATTTGCAGAGCTTCTAGTTGATTATGAAATTTTCAATCTATTCTCACAACAAGAATCGAAACGTTCTGTTCTGCTCCGAACACTGTCCGATTCTCCATCAAGTGCCTCACCGGAACTTAAATAATCTTGAACGAACCATCAGAGAATGGATAAGACCTATCGGATGTATAAATAGAAACCGTGGGTCGTCTACATCATAATTGGCTCCTTGTAGTTCACCCACCGACGTCTGGTCCCAACCAACGCAAACAAATTAAACGGAAGGTGAAATTCACCGAGTTTAGAAGTGGGGAGACGCCCACGTACACCATTAGTTTCGCTGAGTAATTTGATATCCAATCCCAGAAGCGTGGGCCAAGTCCAATTTCCGGAGGGGATCGAGTTCTTGGGAAACGATACGTCGATAAGGATTTTGGAGGTGAAAATAACCAATCATCTAATTTTCATTAGATTTATTACTTAGCTTGCTTACTCGTTTCTTCTTTTTAAATATACTTTCACAATTTCCAAATTACTGAAACTAACAGTTGGTTTCAATACTGAATAGTTACTATCAATTTCAGGTAATTAATAAAAACCTGAACGTTTAATAAAAGTTTATATGTTTTATAAAAACCTGAACCGATTTCTATATTTAATTCGTTAAATTGAGCTTAAAATGGGCATGTACGCGGTTTGACTTCTTGACATTAGTTTAGAGAGAAGATAGACCGTCACCAACAGGATTGCAATGATTATGTAGCATTCCTCAGCGATTTACGCATCGTGTCACCCTCTTCAAGGGGCTTCCATTAATCTGCTCAATAGGGTGAAAGGTGTGTATTTTTAAACGGGGTTTATGGACAGGGTGTTGACGTTTGCATTTTTAGGTGTGTCAAACGTCACGTGTGAAATGAAAATATCTCCATTTATTTCCTATAGAAGCATATATGCTTAAAAGTCTACTCTTCAGGCTTAAGTTGACTTCCACCTCCGCCGAGAGGGATTCACGTCAAGACTGTTTCTCAGTTGGCAGACTTCCATATTCGCTCGGAGATTTGAATGAATTGTTACAGATGAGTGGTTGAGTTGTTACCGCGAGAAAAACGGAAAACAACACCCACATGGAACTACGCTGAAGGACCCTCAGCCCCGTGACAGTATGCAAATGATTTCAGGATGAGGAGGAGCCAGGCCTCTTGTTCTTCGTTCCCGGAGGACCTTCCATTTCCGCGAAGAAACATGGCGACTTCGGGCTGGAGCTCGCCCACGCATGAAAGGGGGCGGTCGGGCAGGGCAAGGCCGTTGGGTTTTGTCGGGTGAATCATTCGAATTCCTCTTTTTCGAGTCAAGTTGTTGCTATTGGGTCGTGAGCCCCGGAGGAACTCAGTTGAAAACTCAAATCGAAAGGGCGTTCTTTCTGCAGAATTTCACGTTTTGTGCCATGGCAAATGCAGAATTTCACGTCCAAAATCCCTAAAAACGGAATAATTAAACACACGACACCAGACACCAGAATCAAGATGAGATTTAGAGAATGTACCAGAATCTGTGAGTAGATCTGATCTACTACGAATTCGTAGCGGACCGCAGCCGGCCGCGTCATCCCTAGAGCACAATGGTCCTTTTGAACCGAAGTATGTGACCGATGTGAGTGCCCGAAGAATGGAGCAAGATGTCCTATAAAGCAGGAGGGGGTGCGAGGGGAGTGTCCTACAGCCTAAGGGAAACCCCAGGAAGAGGTGGAGAAAGGAGGGAGGGATGTTGGTTAATTTCGAAAGGACGGGACATTGTTATCCTGTAACGGGAGTGGGCATTCCTGTCTGGAGGAGGGTCCATGAAGATGATGTAGACTAGAGACTGATTGATTTCGAGCTTCATAAGCTAACAACCAAGCCACGACGACGTGTACATATTTATTACACAAGACCATGGCTAGAACCTGACATGGTCGGAAATTGAAAGTATCAGACCACGGAATAGAAATTTCTATTCCGTGGTATCAGACTTCATCAAGTTGAGATCCTTGTCGCTGGATCTCTTGGTAACTGATGAGGTAATCCACTTATTTCTCTTCTCATAATTCGTCAATCAACCATCATCCAGCTTCAGCGTCGATCTCTTCATTGTCCCTGAAGGCGCAATAGTTTCTCCGGTTGGTATCGACGAAGGCCGCAAGCTCTTTCGCCCGTGACGGGAATTGGCGTTATTGAGGGCGACCAGTTTTGCCCTTGACGGTTTTTCTTCTGCCCACAATGCTGGTCGGGATTATGACTTTCATTGTGAATGTCATCGCACAGATGCCGCGAGAAGTTCAACACCAGTCCATTAGTTAGGCATTTTTAAAACATCTACATCAAGACAAAGATTGACGACCGAAAAATCAAACAGTTTTACAGTCAAACGGTCCCGACTCGTCTATTCATTCTCACTTTCTCCAGCTCGGATTGGCTGATAATTTGAACTGCGGAGAACTCTGTAGAGAGTCCATTTTCTCACACTTATACCTTCGCGTGAGACCCTCCTCACCATCAATGACGCTTCCACCCGCTAAGTCGATAAAGGCTCAGATCGGTATCGCTAGAATCCCCAGCCCGAAGGTATACAAAGGTTCTAACCCCCAAGACAATCGCAAACGCCCGTTGAAAGAGAAAACGACCTCAATATCCTCCATCCCGATTTTTATGAGAGTATAATTTTTGGCGGTGGTCTTCATTGAGCCTAGTTTCACTTTTTTGTTCCTCGATCGCGAATACGAAACCCCTTCTGAGTTGATTGCAATGCCGAAAGGTTCCTGACTTTCTCGAGAACGCGGGAGGCATTTTCGGTCAAATCGATTAATCAGGAGAAATCACTTGGAATGGAGTGCGAGAAGTGGCCCCTCCGGCTAAACGGTCCCGATCGGAGCTTCCAAGCTCCTTCAGGAGCACCTACTGAGCACTGAAATCGCAGCCTACACTACTCAAATTTCTCTAAAACAATGAAAATTAGTTGAACATTTTTTATTATGCTCTGTTAAAGCGAGAGAACAAAAAGTATTCCTAGAATGTTCAAAGGAAACTTTATTTTACAATTGTGTAATGGGCATTCCAGTTCTCCCAAGGATTTCCAGCGATATCCCTTATGGTGAGGCCTTTGCCTTGGTAAAAGGTTTACTGTATTCTCGCAATAACGAGATAAAGAGATGCGAACGCTTCCCGTATTGCCATAAAGAGAATTTTACAGATAGCGAAGAGAGGCCTGGGATTACAATGCAGGGTTCTCTTCAAGTTGGTGCGTAGTGAGTAGGGGGGGTAATCGATCATGAACTACTAAAGCAGTCGCATCTCATGGGACCATCCAACCATGGTTCCGGTGCACCGGAAAAGTGGTGAAATTCTTGACCAAACACCTTTAGCCTTGGCATCGGTGGATATTTGTACCATAGACAAAATCTCTAAAGTATGTCGTAGTACCTAGAACCCCCATTTCGGATGGGAAATTTAGTTGTAATTCAATGGTGGAGGGCACATGGGAGAACTACTGCACTGTTCACCACGTTCATGAAGTTCAGCTCACTGGAGTCGCTTATTCTGATGAGAAGCGAACTCGCGCGAGATGAGAGCAGAACAATAGGACCTCATGGCCTTCATGCTCGTCACTCCCTCCATCAGCGTTCTTCAAAGAGGTTTTGGGGAAGGGTATCCAAGAAACATGAAATAGCTCCAGAGGGGAGTCAACGACACCGAACTTGTATCGTCATCGGGGCAAAGCTGAGGCCCCCATCGGGTTTCTCAGGGTAGGCGATACACCTTGTTTGTTTAAAAGCTCAACGGAGAGACCAAGTAAACAAAGGGCGGTCGTCAGTTCCAGATAAGCTACCTTACCGAGGTTCCGAGCTCTGATAGAGCACCGACCAGACAGCAAACTGCTCAGTATACACGCTAGGCGGGAGTCGTGTTTCAACAACTTAGAAAAGTTTTACAGGGTGAACAAAAGAAGTTCCAGGAAATGTTGACAATTGAAGCTCTAGGTCTATGAAATCGTGAGGCAAACTTGATCACCATTTACGATCAGGACTGGTCGTTGGCGAACGAAGATTGACAAGTAAAAATAACCCGAAATTCAAACTCCCCTTCGAGGTCTTGGTCACATCAGGACATGAAGCAGGATACCTTCTGACTCATCCTGATACATTTTAAAAGTTCCTCCGGTCTGACAAAGCATCCTAAAAATGACCATCATAATATTAGGGATTTGTTCCGAGAAGTGTGGCCATCTTAGTGGTAAAAGGGGAACGGTGTCCCGGAAAAAACGACTGCCAAGGAATGCAGATTATGAAGAAGAGGATAATAACGAAGGATGATAATGCAGAGTGAGATAGGATGTTGAGGGTGTAGCCAACTGCCTTCCCAAAAAAACCTCAAAGAGCCGTCATAAAACTGTCGAAAGAAACTCTTTCGGTGCGAGTCCAGATCTTCCAGAGGGTCGACCTTCTGACCCGGTGCTTTGTTCGGGGAATCCAAGGGACCGTAAAAATGGCCTTCTCTCGCCATCGTAACATATTGCCAGTCCAGAAGAGCAATAAAATGCGATTTTGGGAGGCGTCAGGAATGCATCGGGATTCATTATTTGACAAGTTCCGTTCAGTTCGGACAAAGGCTCGCCATAAAATGCCACATGAGTGTTGAACACATGTCACTACTGCTAAAAATAACATTCGGCTAGAAGCAGAGACGTTATCCGAGTCCTAATAGATCACTACCTACGTGGAATCAGCTGTTATTTTATTATATTCGATGTAACAGTGGTTACACAATGCAAAATCCAATTTAAGCACCATAATCGAATTCTATCCTCGCCCTGTTGATTTCACAGAGCTCGGGCACTTTTTATTTGTTGAAAAATTACTTTTTGTGGAGGGCTATATTGCTTTATACGTAACTCCTGAATATTGCAATTGAGAGTCGGGAGCTGGAATGGAAAAGCGCGACGAATCCTATCAATGAAATCTGGGTTTTCCATTATCACTCCGCTGCCGGAAACTGGATGACCTGATAATGGAGTGGAGGTAAAATAGTAACCCTTCGGTCACGAGACTCATTGTGCAAGAGCAACCTTCGCTGGGGGAACTAGTAGCGTCGAGTCAGTATTTTACGAATGAACAAAAGCTGGTTCCACTTTGGTGGTTGCCGAAGTTGAAATATGGGTCAGTTCGCGAGATTAGACGTAACCGACTGAAACAATAAGTCTTTGATAAACAAATGGTATTCAAAGTGAATTGGTATTTATCAATCGTCACGAGGAATATTGACGGCGAAAAGGTGAACAGAAAAAACCAAATGTGTCTTCGGATACCCCAATGCACCAGAAAAATCGTGAGTCGCCAAGACGCGCTTCCTAGATGGAGTTGTTTGGTTGTGAGGTTTTTAAAGAAACGGAATAGGTGTGTGCGGAGGGGAATATCAGGAGCAACCGGGAGGAAAGGAACGTAGGGAAGGCGAACAGATGGACGAGGAGGGTAGGAGAGGCAGCCTGGCGTCCTTGGTCCAAACTGAAAGTCAAACGGGCCTTGGCTAGGACGGGCCCGATAGGCAGGCCACATTCTGCCACAGGGTAGCCACCAGCCAAATGAGAAAATATAAACAGACCGACGCACCCTACCGAACAGGTGCGATTCTTCGAGTGGAAAGATAATTTCCGACTCACTATCAGCCTCAGGCGGGTGACCCCAACAGACAAAGGTAGAAACAGAGACATTCACATGAACTTGTTCCACATCCGACAAGATAGAATTTCTTTCACTATGAAAATTCTGAGAGTGGGAAATGTTTAAACATTCCAACATTCCATGCCCACTGTTGGGAATCAACAATGGACGTTTAGGAATAAGACAATAATCAAATTATTTGATGCCATATTATGATAACCTAAGTCAACTTGACCTTTCCTAAGCTAGACCAGACGAAACCCCATCGAAGACCTATAATGAGTTCTTCTCAGAATCGATTTCAGCGACCCCCTCTCACCACAACCTTAAATCTCCTTTTACTGAGCGTTAAAACCTCCTGAAGATGATCGCATAATAATCTGTGATGGCGTCGGGGGCCGCACTTTGTACCCTCCCGAGAAATCCACCCATCGATCATTAAAGACCCCGAAAAAAAGGCGCTACTAGGATGAGCCCTAGCGCCCCAGATCGAATGAAATACGGCTACCTAATTGAACCAAAACACGGCGCTGGTCGTCCTCGCTGAGGAGGGGGAGGCCGGGGAAGCCAGATTGCCTACTTTTTTTCAGAACAGGTCGATCGCAGGACATCAGACACCACACCTAGTTCATCTTCTGAACCGCCACAAATTTATACCACGCATCGTCTGAATTTGCCCAAACTACCCGAGGATATCAATTGGTTCATCAAACGTGATATTTGTTGAATGTTAGAAAACACTGTCCCACCCACTTGTGTTAATAATCCTGAAACGAGAAATTCTCACGCTTTTTTTAACAGTTTTTAGAGTTTACCGCCAGCCTGCATAATATGGATTTATAAATAATACATCACGAAATGCAGCAGGCTGACATTAAAAGCCAGGTCCCAAGCGAACCCCACGGCGCCTTTGCAAGTCGATACCGTTGCCTTTTGGCGAACTCTAATTAATCCAACCTGTTAACCCGGTGATTAGGCTCCTCCCGACTCCTCTGGGATCTTTTCAGGGTATTGTTTTCTCTCAGAGGTGGAGCCGACGTGTTTTTCTGGGAAGTTCATTGTTTCAAGCCGGGGGGGAAAACAATAAAGCGGGTTTTCTGACGGCGTCGGATGAACGAGGAGGCGCTGGAGAAATGCCGAGAGGGTCCAAATCAAGCCCTCCTCCAAGTTTTGATATCTATTATAGATTGTATGTATTGTATTGTATAATACAAGATACAAGTGGGGAATTCACCAATCGTGTTGATGATAGCTGCGTTGAAAAAGCTTTCCCTGAATTCTAATAACAAGCCAGAATTTTTTCTTAAAAAAGAGAAATAATAATAGGTGTATTATTCCAAGAATAATAAACCAAAAGCTGCAAATTTTACACAATGGTTTATTATTCTTTGAAATAGGAAAATTGTGCAATAATTAATTTCATGTCAATAAAAATTATTAAAAAAAAAAGAAAAAAGAAAACTTTTTCCGTGCAATGTTTGGATATATTTGGGACCACGAAAAATGGATTACCCGTCCAAAATTACTCGGAGAACTACACCTCGTTTGACATTATGACATCCTTCAAAAGCTCAATTTGTACCCCCACGAATGCACCGAAATCTGATATTTTAACGAAATACTCGGTCGACCACGAAAACGACACATATCTCGACTTCATAGCCGAAACCCGTCAAAAACCACCCCCGTAACCCCTTTTTAGTCCCACAGAGCCCAACGGTCGGGCGATCGGGCTGAAAAATTGCGGGCACAACTTGATGGTGGACCGAGTACCTATTTGGTCAAAATATCAGATTTAAAAACAATTTAAAAATGTGAAAAATTCATTTTTGGAATCTACACATCTTGAAACGTTTAATGACAAATTTTGAGGCCGATCAAATTGGTTGACCCCCGTCGCGAGCATATAGGTGTATTATTCCAAGAATAATAAACCAAAATCGGAAACTCTGACAAGCCGGTGATGTAGGGACACACCAGAGCATTCGAGACGTTTCTGAGCCCAGTAGTCCTGCAATGTAATCAGCACGCCAACTTGTATGCGTTCGTTTACAGTGATTATCCCACGTGATGGTCAATAACAGAACCAATTTGCTCCAACAGACGCGTTCCCATACTACTGTAGATGCTCGACTTTTATGGGCTTTTTTTAAAGGATGTGGGAAAAAAAAGACGGGACGACCGCTAACTCTCAGGTTTAGGAACCGTGTTAAGTATACGCGCACAGGAGAGCTCGCAATATTAAACACAGCAATTAAGTAACTTCAAAACTGGGTACAGGAGTGGAGCTCCAGGGTGGAAAACCGGCCTGCGGACGACCTAGTTCTCCAGAAACCTCGTACGTAGCCGAACCGGGGGCAAAAAAATCAACAAGTTGGGAAAACACTTCGGTTGATGGCATAATCGGTTCGATTTGAAAATAACTGGGATTCGGCCCTCTTAAAGCTAGACCATGATTACTAAGCCTGGAATGCCTCGCCGAATACGGATTGAAATTGCATAGCTGAACCCACTCAACCTACAAGCTTTTTCCGACCTTCGAAGAACGCACAACATAGATTATGAGCGAATTTTGCTAGTTAAAAACCACAATTAATGATTCTATAGAAAGAGAGGTAGGTACGGACACAATGAACTATTTCGAGATAATTGGGTTTTCCTTCTACTTCTTGGACCATATTTTTTTAAATTGATTTCTGGTCTGAGGATGGATGAGATGTCTGAAACTAAGTTCAGAGAAAACTAAGACCAGGACCAGGCCCAGACCAGGGCCTAGACCTACTATCAAACCAGGGACCAATTGGGACTTCAGACACAAACAAACAAGTAACATAATAGACACCAAAATTGACTTTTTTTACATCTTATCACTGCTAGGGGTAATCTATCTCGAATAGTGAGATGCCTGCTGTGTAACGTAACGACCCCACCCCCTCTTTAGATTAACTGATGAACCTCTCTGCAGGAGCGATTGAAGGTACAACTTGCACACCTCACCAAACTTGTACCTAGACATCAAAAGAGACGCCAGTCTCGCATGCCAAGCTTAGAGACATCTGCCCCCTCCCGAGACGAACCCGCTGGGTCGAAAAAATTTGTTCCCGATATTTGGTGTCGGGCAAAGCCCTGACCAGAAAATGTCTGGAAGAAAATTTCTTCTATACTTAATATCCAAACTTTCATCATCAAAATTCAGCGTAGGTACTTGATATGCATGTTTTGGCACTTTTTTCCTTGGCTTTAGAAATTTTTACAGGTCACAATGGACAATGGAGGTTGGACACAATGGGGAAATTGCATAAACTTACGATTTTAAATTTAATCCTACCGTTGTATTGTAGGACCGAAGCATGTGTTATAGAAACACTGAAACCAATTTTTTTTTAATTGTTGGAGGAGAGGAGAGCAAAAAACGAGTGTAGTGCAGTTCGAATTTTCGTGGGTCTGTCCGCGAGGCTGATTTAACCAATCTACGTCACAAACAAGGCAAAGCTCTCACTTAGGGCGCTAGTGCCTACAGCTTGTAGAAGGAATTTTCGAAGGTTTATCATTTGATACAGTGAATAAATAATTCAGAATATATTATACTTATAGTTTAACGTCTAATTACATCAGATTGACGGTGTTTCGATAGCGTTCGTTGTGATGGGCTGTCAGATGGCAACACTGGTAACAACTTCGGCAGCCCGCCGAGATTGGTAGCACCTTCGTTACCAAACGACGTCACAGACCCAGCCGATCGGTTCTACTCCCGCGTATTTTCAAACGTCACCACTTTCTCTAAATCATAATAATTTTCTGGAAGCGATTCCAGACGGCTGACTGTCGTTTTTGTTATTCTCGTAGGATGTAATTTCGAAAAAAAAAATTGAAAAAATTTATGCAATTTCCCCACCGCCCCGAACCAGGAGGGGATTGGGGGAATTGATACTTCACCCTCCTGTCCTTAGCCCCCAAGGGCTCGCAGATTGTGTAGCTAGTTTAACGTTCTCAGCAAACGGAAGCATGTTTGTACCGGTCCACCAGAAACATTTTTCCCCGGTCCGAGGTTCCAAGAGAGGTTGTTTACGGTGTAAACTTTGTTCTTCAGATCTTGTGTGTTGAAGACAGATGCCTCGGCCGCCTTCGCCACAGGAGCCTCTGCTAGGATTCACATGAACGTTCAAAAGTTCAGAGGTGAATTGTCAACCAACAAGACAGGTATTACAACACATAATTGATTTTGGTCAAACATTGCTGTTCGTCCCCGGATTCGAACCAGGCTATCAGTGCTCCGACTGATTGTAAACAGCGGGGATTCCCGGTTTACTCCCAGCGGCCTCCAACGAGCCCGTTTTACTCCTGGGAGAACCGAAATTGAAAAGAGGGTTTGCTCTAGGAAAAACGCAGCGCCCGTTTTACTCCCGGGAGAGATTGATGAAGAATGTGTGTTCCAACAAATTTTCCTTCCCACTTGGCAGACTTAGGTCAGTCTTCACCGTAATCTGGTGGAGGTGTGGTTAAAAATTTGTGGTTGTTTTGATGATGTTAAGAAACATCGCGTCAGGAATTAAAAGAAAGCTATCTACGCACACGTATGTGGCGTTGTCGGCAATGTACTTGTTGTGAAGATATTTAGCGAACTCCTGCAATTTCTGGGCATCCACTCGAAAAAGACCTCGCCAACTTCGTCTGGATTGCTTTTGATTCTCCGGGAGTAAAACGGTCGTCCCCCGTAAACAGGCGTCTCGCTGACGCCTTAGTCCACGGGGCTACCCTGTCCCCTGATGTCTGGGGGTGTCCCAGGACTGAATAATCATAATGCATGGACCCTGCTAAAACAATATTATGTAAAAACATTTTTCCTTGTGTGTCTATATATCACGAGCGATAATAGACGCACAAGTAAAATGTATCTTTAATCATAATAAGATTAAATATTACCAAATTTTAATTATTAAATTATTACCAAATTTTGGTAATCATTATCATGTTTGGGTGATCGTCAAGAACTTAATGACGAGGTAGAATCAAAATACTAAAAACAAAACGGAAGGATAATCAAAAAATGTCCTAGATCAAGATTGGTTGCGTTGCTTCCTAACAATTTTCGGACAGGAATTCAATTATTTCGTTTGAATTATTATTGTTCATTTTTATTTTTTTAACCCGCGAGGGGACACCAGGGATAGCTCAAAAATAGGGAACCCTACGGTAAAAAAAAGTAGTCTACTGTCTACAACTCGATTGCTGAATATTTTCATTCAACAATGTCATTCTTCTACATCAGGCAGCATCAACACTATTTTTTCTAGAGTACCTATGTAGGTTTAAAAAAATACCGTTCACGGTGTGGACTCCACGTATTGTTCTATATTAGGGATTTTCGTACAAATTTAAAACGTTGGCAAAAATTCGTTGCCAGGTAGGAGAAGGTAGTTTTCGAAGTGCGTTTGGACATAGAATCGATTTGAGAGGGACTCAGACCGACTGCTCTTCAACATTCAATAGTTAGGTAGGTACCTACTGTTATTAAATGACTCTCATGCCAACTTTGAAAGAGCCACAAACATGGACGATTCTTCCAATTCATCGCTTAGTTTGACGCCCACATCCTGCGTTTTGTCTGTTGCAAAAATTGACGAAATCCAACGGGTGGATCTTCCGAAATGATGAGGACTTTTTTCGAAAAACGTTTCAATATTCATAAAGGAACAGGCAGTTACCACATGTTTTGAGTCACTCAGTGGGCGTGAAGGGGCATCACAAAAGATGATTTCTTTCCCGTGGGATTAGGTCTGAGCAGTTAGTGAAATGAGTGAATTGTAACAACACAATAATTGAAACTTGAGAAACCTTTGTGAGTAATTATTACTCACAAAGGTTTCTCAAGTTTCAAAAATCGAGAGGGTTGCTGAAAAACTATAGAAGAACCCACAGTGCTATGGTCCAGCCAAGCACACCAAACCCAAAGAATTCAGGATGAAAAAGACCAAATTTGAGCCCTGAAGGACCACTCAAAAAATTCACGAATCCAGGTTTATCATTGACCCAGTGAAGTGCGCAAACGACGATGTACACAAAACGATGTACACAACGATGTACACAAAAGGGTTCCTCCGTATGTTTATGAGTTGTAGGTTACAGGGAGGTTCTTGGCGCCTCTCACTGGTGGTCCAGCCATGCTCAGCCGAGATGGATCCGAGTTACGAACTGAAATTATAACTGATTTCTGATGAATATACCTTTCCAGTGGCTTTCTTATATCTGTGGACAGCTTGACGGATGAGGTCCTTGACAAGTATTTCTCCATCTCCACAGGGCACTATGACCCGAACAGGGCCGAAACACACCGTGACTTTCATGACGCACTCGAAAAACACCGTCTTCGGGGGAGACCCAAGCGATTTCAACGCTCGCAAAAATTCGATCACTTCCAGGCGGATTCTTCAAAACACATCACTACACTTCGCGGGGACCGTCCCGGCGCCAACGCCATTTGAAACAGGGGGAATTTTATTCGTTACAAGACAACATAAAAGGGCCCCGATTTCACCTTCAGGTGGGTACCATGTTGGCCTGCCAACGGTTCACAACAGACTATGAGGGGGTCGGGGGTCGGGGTGTTGGGGAACACCTGCTGAGTTACCTATGCGCCTCGGCGACTGCGCAGGTCGCTGTTGTAGACCTTACTTTGAGAATATGTTACACCAACGAGGTCTATGGCAGCAGCCTCCTCCTCCCGCCATCTACCGGCGATTCGAAGGTATTACCCGCCAATTCCTACCGCGAACAACACCGTGCTGCGGTGGGTTTTGTGATGTACCTACATTTCGGCGCAGTGGCCGCCATAGATCATAGGGTGACGCACAAATTCCAAAGACGCCGTAAAATTCAACAGATTCGTTGGTGCATAAAAATTATTTTATTAAAATCATTTTAATCACTAGATAATATCGAGTCTAATATTATTAGATATTTCATTCACAAACGGCGTAAGTACTAAAATTAACCAAAAAAAATAACCAAGATAAAACGCTGAAAATTTTACACACGAGTTCATCATCATAATATGATAATCGGTATATTATACCGCATAGTAGATTATGTATAGAAGATTATGTGATTATATATTCTATAGTAGATTATGTATAGATTATATATTCTATAGTAGATTATGTATAGATTATATATTCTATAGTAGATTATGTATAGAAGATTATGTGATTATATAGGTATTATGATTATGGCAACAATCTAATTAAACATCAAGCGGTCAAACTATATTCCAGGCCATGTAGGGAATGCATGCCCCCGTACTTAATTGGATTCTTCATCAAACATTTTTTGAAAACTACACCCCACTCTCCAAGAACCCCACCAGCCTCTTGTGTGGGAGATTGATCTGAAACGAGGATGGAGGAGTTTTCTCTTCAGGTTCTCACCCACGAGTGAGAGACAGCGGTCTCCATGAGTCTGAAAATATTGGGGCAAAAAGGGAACTAGTCAAGTTCCGAAAAAATGCCAATTTCCCATGGGCGGATATGAATATCATACGAGGGTCGGGTGAACATTGTAGGTACATGTGGAAATTTACGTTTTTTTTTTTTTTTTTTTGAACGAATTAGGATCAGATCCTAATGATTCGTTATTTTCATGGAGGAATAGAAGTCGATGTGCTCCCAGTACCCTCGTGCTAGTCGAATCTTCGTACCTATAGGTATATATACCTACTTTGTAGGTACATAATACAACATGATGAAGTTAATGATGAGGTCGTTCAAAATTGTTACTCCAGCCGCGAAAACATTTTTTAATCACCATGGATACCTTCGTCTCCTTGTAATACACAACTGCTGACGTTATTCTAACTTATCATAGATACCTTCAGTTGGTTAGAACCGAACAAATGCGCCAACACAAAGTATGTTTTTATCGACAAGACTGCAATTTGTTTTGATGAACAACAACTTACGAGAGAAAATGTTACAGCATCCGTTGAATGGAAGGACGAAGGTCGAAAAGTCACTGGCTCAACCCACTGTTCAAGTCCGAGTCGAACTCCACGTTATGTTCATCGAAATCGGCCAGTTTTCCTGACAAGAGCATCTCCTCAAGTTCTCACTCGGCCAAGGACATGAAACGTTTGTTGGGATGCATTTCCAACAGTTGGAAAAGCGTAATGAATCATCCGTCGGCGACCACGTTTGTGTCTATGGATAATAAGGACGTCATCATGGAGGGATATATTCCTCCGATATCAAAACCGTCCGTAGTGAACTTCTTGAAGGTACCTTCTCAGTTGTCCCTACCGAACAGTTAGTAGATACCTACCTACCAACACGGTTATGATCTAACTTCTGCGTAGGGGATGGGTCTGAAGCCAATGGTCCAATGCATTGATAAAGAAACAGTCATAACTGCGGATGCTTCCCAAATAACTGATCCAGACTTGAAAATACGGTTCATCAGGTAACTAACCACGAACTATAACACCTACCGCGAATTCTTTCGACGGTTTGTACGCAACGAACCTCTTTTAGGTACATGAAAAGGCAGGTGGCCAAGTCTCCTAAAATGGAAGTTCCGTTCGATTCCAGCAGCACAACAATTGTTACAAGCCAACCTCCAAGTCGCCGAGGATGGGAAAGTGAAGAAGAGAATTGCGAATTTGAGGGATCGGTGTCCTCTCAAAGGAAAGGCATTTTGACTAATCAAAACGAGGTCCCAGTTTGATTCTTGATTTTGCAATGTACCGACCTAATTAATTACTAGAAGAGGTCGTGAATACTAGAGGAGCTTATCTTGGAAATTAAGCGTGGCCATGAACAATCTACCTGGTTCCTGTGGGGTGCCCTCTAATGCAGAAAATTTTCATTTTTAGGATAAAAAACAGGTTGCATTCAGGACCGCACCCTTGGTATGGAATTTTACTACTTATAATTTTTGAGAAATTAATACTTACCTACCTATTCTCACTAAATGTTAACTACTCATCAAATTTTCGTATCTTCCAACGAAATGTTGAGGGTATTCTATATTTCATTGTCCTGTAGATTAGAATTGCCAGCTCGGACGATTTGGGCTCATTACAACAAGTAAGTTCATGGAACTTGACCATAAGTACGAAACGGAATTGTTTCCTTAACATAATATATATTATTTGTTCTAACATAATGTTTGTTGTAACATAACAAATATTATTTGTTCGTTCATGTCTAGATATTTCCTGATGAGGGGACAGTTGAGAATGAGATCAAAGCATGCTCGTCCATGCATACAGTTCAAGATCAACCGAACGTCCCCAATCCACCAGTTATTTCAGAAAGCGAACCACCAACCGATAAACCGAAAAAGAAAAAGAAGAAGCTGAGGATAATGAAGCATCTGCGAAAGTGGTTTTCCAAAAAGAAAAAATCGACAGAATCTGATACACAGACTACCAGCCCAGTGGCAGAGCAGCCAAAGGACACAACTGTAAAAGTTGATGTGGCTTTGCAGAGTAGACCATTGAGCAATTATGGCTTCGATTTATTTTCAATGAACCCAACCGTCAGTGTCGCTCCAGACGTAGACCCCTATCTAGTGATTCCCCAATTGGACGCACAGAAATGGCAAGTCTCAGCCAGAAGTGAAATAAAATCACAACATGGTTAGTTAGGAGGTAATAATTACCTCTGTATATTATTATCTGTATAATTATTATAGTATACAAATTTTCAAATTCAATGAACAATATTTCAATCCTACGCACATCGTTTTTCAGATTTAAACGTAGAACCTCCACCAAACACAACGAGAAATAACAAACCTAAACGTCTTACTAAGATCAATCCCGGTACATTTGATGGTAGCCTCTCTATGCCAATTCTGATCACTCCGGATCAATCATGCTTCAAATCTAAAACACTCAAGTCAAACCTCTTGGAAACCTCAAAATCCAGCACAGTAGCTGCTGCAAGCAACCAGGTACGTATCTTCAAGTATCGAACCTTACCCACATGACCTGGTCATAGACGTCAGGACACTTCATTCAGCCCCAGGATTCTTATAACGTCGTGGGAAACAGAGCGGTCATAAGGATTGGCAAAAAGAGAATCCGCTTGGAAGGGAAAGACGTCAAGTACGGATCGATCCTGCAGAAAGACGAGGATTTCGACAAGCATTTCCGGGCGATCAGAGAGAATAGTTTGTCAGACATAGAGAAGCAAGTCAAAAAAGCCAAAGAGCGTATAATGTTCGCTAGGGCGATGGGGGCAGTAGGTGACCGGCTGCCAAACGGTGGACCCAAAGTCGACTACAAGGAGTTACTTATGCCAGAGAAAATTAAGAAGGTTAGTTCACTGAATATTCTGAAAAGGGGATTCTTAATTATTAAGGAGGAGTAAACAGGATCCTATTATAGGAATGAGTAAACAGGATAAGAGGATTGGAATGCCATCTGAGTGTAACGTCATTAATAATTTAATTTAATTGAGATCTTTGTATACGTGAGGTCAGAATATGGCGTTTTCGACCTCATAGTCAGATTCGCCACTTTCAAAAACCCATGAATGACAAATTTTAGCTCAAAATTACTTTTTTTTTGATCGGGAAGAATTGGTAAAAATAAGATTTTGAAAGAAGGCGGCAGCTGGACCTGCAAAGACCTCCGTACGCTTACTTGACAAGAGTAATTATGTCTATTGTTTTAACTCGCCTATCGTGAGTCATTCATAGGTGATTTCAAACAGCTATACTCTTTAATAAAAAGTCCAAATGAATAATATTCTTTGAAGTAAAATTTCCTAATAGGGTCCTTCGGAAGTTTTCAAAAAACATTTTGTAGGAATCACAAGCGTGTTACGTTGTCGTTGACGGAATCGATAAATCTTCCAGGAAAATAGAACGCCAAATTTGGACGGACGAAAGCATATAGATGTTGCAACGACCTCGTCATTCTATCAGAAATTTCTGGCGTCAATGAACATCATGAAGACAACTAACAGATCTGGGGCCTGTGACAGATCTGTTATGACCGACGAACCACTTTCGAAGACTTACGCCGAGTTCATCAACCTGATGAATGATCGCAAATCGAAATGGTTAGAATTTACGATGAGGTAGTTATTTATCTACAATAATATTGTAGATAAATAACTACCTTATCGTAAATTCTAACCATTATCATTGCATATTATGCAATAATACTTTACGCAATTTCGGTATCGCAGTGTGAAACCGGGTCCACTCTCAGGACTAAGCCAGAGTTCCGAAAAGTTGGCGACCGAAGATTCTACGGCGAATCTTACGTCGAGTTACCTGAAGATGATTTGCACTTGTTGGGAACCATTGTTCAAAATCCTCCCAGACAATAACGAGATCAGCCACAACCGCAAGCCGCCGGAAAATGCGAAAACAGAGGAAGAGAAAATCCTGAAGTCCATCGTGGACAAAGTGCTGGACTGTTCTCGTAACAAAAAAGGCTACATAAAAACGGAATCATGCTCATGTCTTTATTTGCTGGATAGTGTTGTCAAAATAAGAACAGAGAGCTTAATAGGGTGCTTGCTTATTCATTAGGAAAGAGATGATTGAAAAGATTGATAAAAAAAATTGTTGAGATACAACATAACTTCTTGATGGGGATGTCAATCAAATCGCCTCCGCTTCCATGGAGGGCTTTTTAACATGTGCCTTGCTCGAGTGTAATCTCAATCTATAACAAATTCACACTAGTCCGGTGTTTTTTTTCTTTTTCCCTGTTTTTTTTTTTTTTTTTTTTTGGAAAGATAGGCTGGTGCATCATTCTAAATTATGGACCATCTTTGATCCTTTGTATTATTTCGCCGACAGTTACGTAAGTGCCCATGATAAGAGCAGAAATCGCTATGAGTATAATGACAACATTTTTTAGCGCGAACATAGCGAAAGTTTTGCCTTGGACGTCGTACCAGAAGGTGTAAAGTTGTACCAACGACGGTATCCCGAGGCCCATTGTGGACAAGCATATGGCACCCATCAGGGATATGAACAGGTCCAAATAGGGGATCGATACGGCTCCGACCACTGTAATTCACAGAAAAGAAATAAAGGGTGATGATGATGGTGATGGATGCGATAAAGATCGTGACTGGGTTAGAATGCAAGCCCTCATTGCTTAAGACAATGCGGGTGAAGAGAAACTGAGATCAGTAGGATTTCCTAATAAATCATGATTTCCATGCATGGACCAATCTGCGTGCTTTTTCGAATCTGAATTCGCGAGTCTGATAGCAAGGTGATTCAAGTGATAGATGAGACCCCGAGCTGGATTTGGGATTATAAAACTCCAAAAATTGTTCAAAAGGCAAAAAGAAAATCATTAGGTACCTATGTTGTTAAGGGAAAAAAATATGACAACAAAAAACGCCATTTACGTTCGAAATTTACATACCTCGTATGGTTACCATATTATGGTAACTCATGATTGCTATAAATTCGTATTATTAAATATAGAACCAAAATTTACCAACAGAAAATGGGGAAATGGAAGCAGAAACCGGTTTTGAGGGATCAGATACCAGTTTTGGGGGAGCAGACTTCGGGTTTTGGGTACAAAATCTCTTGAAAAAATAATCAGGGATATGTCTGTGTAATCAGGGATCAGGGTAATTAGGGACAATAATTGTCGAACAACTATTGTCGAAATCCTGGCTGATCGTTTAAAAGTTATACCTATGACATAATATGTCATAATATGACATATTATAAGAAATTATATTATAAGAAATATTATTTCTTTTAAATGATCAGCTAGTAAAAACTAATTTTCAACTAAATTTAGTAAAGTAGTAGTAGTATTTATACGATTATACGATTTCATGTATCAATCCACCTTACTAATTTTCAATGTTTTCTTTTTCTGCTATGGGGTGTCGTTTTCGAAGTATTTTTGGACGTAGAATCCAATTTTGGAAGGTCGCAGAACCATCAGATTTCACTGTGGGGATCGATGGGGCTTTCATGGGGCTACAAATGGGGCGGTTGAAGGATGCCTGGAAGTCGAATGAGGCGACATTTTCTGAGTAGTTTTGGACGCGTAATACGGAGGTAATACGAAATCGACTTCCTGGCATCCCCATTTGTAGCCCCATGAAAGCCCCATAGATCCCCACAGTGAAATTGGATGGTTCTGGGACCTCCAAAAATAGATTCTACGCCCAAAAATACTAATAACAGAAAAGAAAGAAAACATTAAAAATTAGTTTTTACAAACTGGTCATTTAAAAGAAATATGTCATAACTTTTAAACGATCAGCTAGGTTTTCGCAATAATAACCCGAGGAAACAAATTATTTGTTTCCTCGGGGTTCTTATCAATAAAACATTACGTCAGGGCATATTAACCGTCGTCGACGTAGAAAATCCCAAACTAAGTTTAAGCACACCGAGTGGTATCTCGTTTTGGGTAAGCAATAGTTTATTCCAAATACCCCCTCGTAAAGCCTTATCAAAACATATGAAGGATGAGGGTCACACTGTCAAAGTGTATAAGTGATTTTCGCTCACTCATAATGGACTAGTAATAGTTAATGGTGGTATCAAATTTAGGTACGTGAAATGTTTCGTACTTACGATGTAGGTAATAATGAGTGTTAGGTATTTGAAATTTGCGAAGTTATTAATAGTATTTACCATTAAGAAACACCAAGGCAGTTCTCACGACGTACTCAATCACTATGTTTTCTCCCGTCCTGGGTTTGATGTACTCATTGTAAACGATGTCAAATGCCACATAGTCAATCAAAGCGTGTGTTACGAATATGCTTAATGAAAACATTCCTTTTGCGCATTGCGCCAAACTGAAAAGAAAAAAAAAACTTCAGGTGGTCTGAATTGATCGCAAGTAATACCGCCAAGCATGCCAACATACCCCTCGCTTTGTGGTAGAGACAGAGTCAAAGTTTCCCGCAGACCTTCTCCGTATCGGAGGTACCCGAAAAATCCGACGATCATGTACAAAAAAAGAATAGGGATCATTGCCAGGTTGAGGACGCCGAAAGTGCCGCCGAACTTCCTCGGGTTTTTCATTTCATTTTCCAATGGCATCAACTACACAAACAAAAATGTGGCATTATTTTTTCAAATAAAAATTTATAAACGGCGTTAGTTTAAGGGCATTTGGTCCCTCACCGTTCCTACTGCTTCCATGGCGAATAAAACGGTGGCAAAGAAAAGAGGCAAACGTCCCGCGTGGCCGAAAGCTGGCCTGTCCGACAGAGACGTCGGTAACCCACGGAATAAATACCAGAAAACTATACCGAAACTGGTAATGGTTAGAACGTTCGCCACTGTCGACAGGGGTGCCAAGTACTTGAGGTTTCGTACCCAGCCAATCAGTATCAAAGGTATGAGCAACGACCACATGAAGGTCTTCAATTCCCATTTGCTGTCGAGGTAGTCGTCTGCCACCTGTCAAAACCATGACGAAGAGGCACAAATCAAGGAAGCGATGAACGTTTTCAAATAGTTTCTGAAAACTCACATCTTTGAGATTGGACGATATAAACACCACGTATATACAACAGGTACCAGTTTGGTATAAAACTAGAAGAGCATTTGCGATGTGCCTGCAACATAAAGATAGTTTAATATAACGACGTTTCATTATGATTATGGTAACTTTGCTTTGTTCACTTACGGTACGTATTTTGACAGCCACCTCGTCCGTTGAGGACCCTCTTCGAAAGCTGCCTGAAGCGTTTCGGAATAAGACATACAAGGCTTTCTTTTCCTTTTGCACAATTCATACTCCGAAGCTATCTGAACAAATCGAAATGTGCAAAATGAGTTTTAAAAACGCTGCCGCCTGGGGGGTGTATTGCCACTCGTGATTTGGGAAGATCATGATTCATGTTGTGACTTACCTGGGGGCACACCCAGACCCACGGTTTTCTCAGTTTTGGTCAAGGATCATAGCAAGGACACAATTTCATGGTAGGTACATGTTTTTCAGTTAAGTAGGTAGTATATGGAGACAATCGGATGCTTAAACGTTCAATTGATGATGTTTAAGAACCCCCCCGTCCATAATTTATCAATAACATTTGCAAATCGTAATAACAACATAACAGTAACTGTTATGTTGCTATGTTGTGAGTTACTCACAACAGAACGATATTCAATGATGGCCCGATTGGGAGCCATCTCGAGAACGATGGGGAAGGGGCGTTGAGCGCCCCATTGGGCAGTCGGTGATGGGGAGGACCCCCCTTCCCTAAATCCAACATCGGAATGGGAGACGGGGGCTGGAAGGATTTTATGGTCACGCAGTCACTCGCTCTTCAACCGGATTACCTCCGTAAAAACAAGAACCATATCAATCAGAGTGTCTCTTTGGGCTACCGGATTATATCCGTAAAAACAAGAACCATATCAATCAGAGTGTCTCTTGGGTTAAAATACGTGACAGCTCACCAGAATGTGCATGGAGTAAGTGCAAATTATTCCACTAAAAATAGTCCCTGCGAGTCCCGTCACCCATCCAGCATCTTTGAAGGCCCCAGGCATAGCCAACACTCCAGTGCCCAAGCTTGCTTTAAACAAATGGATCAAAGTCTCAGCAAATCTGAAATCGACGATGCAGTAAATTAAAGACAAGAAAGAATTCAGAGAAATTTAATTTTCAAATATTTAACAGAACATTTTAATCCTATCAGGAAGTAGTTAAAATCGAGCACTTGAAATGCCTCTACGATTCATTCTTGTGTGCCACCATTACATTCATGTGATGCGGGTGTAGCACGTTTCACATAAACCAGGCGTTCAAGTGACCCAACATAATTAAATAAATAATAATATTATTATTTCCTTTTTATCAATTATTTAATATTATTATTTAACTATTTAAAAATTTATCATAGTATGATCTGTTGATAGATAACGCACGTTGTGGGATGAGACACTACTCTATTATCATAAGGCTCGTAGTAGTTATGGTCATCTTGAAAATTCTTCGGACTGTTAACGTAAACTGTATTCAAATTTCCATCTTTGTCGTACCTGTGAAAAATGCATTCTAGTCAATTGTCGTTCAACTGTAACGAAAACGGAAATGAATGTACGAAAACTTACAAGGTGGCTGACTTTGGAGTTTGATTGACAGATACCCTCCGTACCATGACCATGTCAGGATGGTCAACTCCCACCTTTTCACAAAAAATGAATGGATTAAAAGTTAAGCCGATTGTGCCAATTAAAATGCATAGTAGGTACCTAGGTAAATTGGCAACCAACCTCGTATCTATTATTTGGAGTGAGAACTTCTTTCGAGCCCTGCATGACCGTGTTCAATTGGTACCTGAAAAAACACCATCCAGTGAGCACAAGGGAAGTTTGTTTTCACCAAAAAAATTTCACTTACTAGTTTCCGTCTTCGTTGAGTGCCAAAAACGTCACCTTCACGTACGATCACAATAATTTTTACTTGTCGTTTCAGCGTTGAGCCGTTTTCGAAAATGGTAGCTCCATGTTAATCAATGTACACTTTGTTAGCGGCAACTACTAGACTAACACTCTCAATGAGGTGCTCTTACCTTATCATCTACTATAACTCCAATCGGGGGATTTGAAAAACATAATTAATAAACGTCCCCGCTGAGAGACGAATCGTTTTGAGGTTTCTGACTCACGTGAACCATTCGTTTTCCAAGGAAGTACCTACTTGATTTAGCTTTACCTTTTAATGAAAAGCGACAAAACTAAGAAAGTCGACATTCAACTTGTAGAAAGGTACATTTTTATCGGAGTGCAGTAAATAAACTTGATGTAAATAAAACCAAAATCATTTATTCAACTTCAGACAGCACAAAGTATATAACGACATATTAAAGCAAATAAGACCAAAAATATATATAAGTACTAACAAAATATTTACAGTTTCAACGATAATGACAGGTACGAGCTTACATCCTAGTATCACTTGAACGATTGTGGAAATTAAATTTGCCAAATAAAAATGTGAAGACATTAAACTCAGAAAACAAATATTTAAGAAACTCTTATAAACATCAACATGGAAGAGCATGAAAATTCGACCTTAGTAATAACTATGATGAAATCATCACATAATTAGTCTTTAATATCCTATAAATACACAATAAGTACTAAAGTAAAAATGGATTGATACGCAATAAAAAAGGTAAGTGGAAAGTGATGGCTTGATAGTAAAATATCAGTAGGTACGTGGAAGAAATTTTAGAAGTTAGTAACCAGGGATATTTCACTCAGATTCATAAATTTCAATGTGGTAGGGAGTGTGTTGACAATAGAGAAATCAGGAACACATTTTATAAAATTTATACATTTAATGTATAGCAGCACAGCCTAATACTGAAAATATGATGATCGTATTAAGATAAAACGCGTTAATGATTTAAAAAATCACAATGAACTAATTAAAAGGTTTATCGACATCGTACACTGTGATGTAGGTCAAATTACTTGGTATATCTTCAATTCCACTGTAGAGCACCTACCTAGGAATGTACCTACAAACTATCCTACGGTGAAAGAATACTCTGCGAGTGTTGAAGATTGACATTTCTATCATACCTGTCAGTATATCTTACGTTCAAAATGACTAGTTTCGATGTTTCATCTTGCTTTAGACATTGCAAATTTGTCCGCACCTGGTGTTTCAGGTTAGGGTTTTTGTCAACAAGATCTCGAACTGGTGGCCCATGGAATAATATTCCTTGAGCGGCCGTGGGAAGGAAACACGGTTTCTTTATGGAAGTGATAAGTTCTGTTCACTATATACTTGCGCCTTATATAAGGCGCAAGTAAGTCTCCCTGTCCTGATCCTAGGTGTTCTCATTGGGCCATGAACTAGTTGCCAGAAAACATTGAGGTACGAAATTTACCCTTGCCCTCGATCAACAGCGGATTGTGTTGAGTGGATTGGTGAAAAATCTCTACATCTGAAACAACACTGACATGTACCAATGTGGAACGAAAAACAGTAAAGGATCTACGATCCACCGCTCATTTTTTGAACGAGGAATACGCAAATACCACCACAATTTAACAGAAGGTCGAGAACCATTCAGTGGTGTACATAAGTCAGAACCGCCAATTACGTAATAGGAACAGTACTTTTCACGAGAGTTGAGTTTGCCAACATGTCAACGAGCTGAACGATGGCTTCTTACGTTGAGAATATCTTTTGAATAATCTCATCCAATGATGTCCAAGTACCAATGGCGAATCCGCAGAATGCGACGAAAATGATGAAGCAATTTTTGGCGGACCATAAGGCGAACTTGAGCCCATGCATGTCATGCCAATACGTGAATAGTTGAATGAGTGCTGGGAAGGACAATCCCATCGTGGCCAAGCAAACGGCACCAATCAACGAGATGAATAGCTCCAAATAAGGGATGAGAGCGGCAAAAAACACTTTAAAAAAAAAGCACACATTATTATTGCTTTTGAAACTTGATCGTGGGCGTATATTAGTTCAAAATCAACAAATAAATTCCTTTGTGCGGAGAAGCACTCACCAATGATTAACACCAACGAGGTACGAATGAAGTACTCAATCAAGAGCTTGTTTTTTACCAGTCTCCGCTCCACGTATTGGTTCCAAATAATGTCGTACGCAACGAAACAAGCCAAACCGTGAGTGACGAAGATAGCGAAGGCCAACATGATTTTTGCTGACTGGGCCAAGCTGTAAAAATGTGCACAAATATACATTCTGCATTTGTGTATTATGAAATCTTGACCTTCTTTCTCTAAAAGTAGATAAACAACACTTACATTTCACCAGGTGGCAAATTGAGAGTCACTGTTCCCTCGACAGCAGAGCCGTACTTCAGGTAGCCAAAGAAACCAACGAATGTGTAAAGTAGGGTGATGGGGATCATAGCAATGTTCAAGACCCCGTAAGTCGAGTTGAATTTCTTAGGTTTCTTCATTTCATTTTCCAAAGGCATGACCTGTAACGTGGATTTAATTCAGGAATGTTGTAGTTTGGGAAGAAAATCGGTAGTAACGTTAGCGCAGTTTCTAAAGTGTGTCTGTTAATTTATTTTTAAAAGCACTGCCTAATACGTAAAATGTGTTATTTGCTCTTACCACTCCTATAGCTTCCATGGCGAACAGCACAGTCCCGAAAAACAAGGGCAGGCCCTTCAATGAGCCAAACGTCTCGCGCTCGGAGACGGGCGGCAGCTTTTCAAACATGTAGTAGAATATGATGGCAAAACTGACAACCGTGGTAGCGTTGGCGATGCTGGAAAGTGGCGCCAGGTACTTCAAGTTTCTCACCCAACTGAGAAGGATGAGTGGCACAAGGAGGGCCACCATGTACCATCTAATGCCCCACTCCAGCTCCGGAAACTTGTTCTCTGGGTCGAGGTAATTGTTCACCACCTGCCGCCAAACAGATATTTTTAGTTAGTCCTTGTTTGTACAACTATTGCAGTGTACAAAATCAACTTCTTGTATTTGTACTAATAGACTTACAGCTTGGATGTTTGATGCGATGAACACAACGTAAATGCAGCACGATCCCATTTGATACAGCAGAAGGAAGGCATTGCAGATAGTTCTGAATAATACAAAACTTTGCATTAGACTCAAGCAGTCTGGCAAGGCAAGAGTGTGGATTAAATTGCTTTGTTAACCAACAAAGAAACTTACGGAACATAAGGGGCCAGCCACCTCACGCACTGGGGCCCTTCTTCGACAGCCGCCTGTGCAGTTGCTGGGTACGTCATACTAGGTTGCTTTTTCCTCTTGCATAGCTCGTACTCAGAAGATATCTGAATTAATAATGCCGTTAGGTGTGAATCCTTAGAACGCTTCAAAGAGTACCTATTTGAAGGAACTGAACAGCTTCCGACTTACCAGAATATGAATTGAATACGTGCAGATCAACCCGATCACCATCGTCCCGATCGTTGCAACCAGCCAACCAGCGTTGTTGAAGGCCGCTGGCATCGCTAGGATGCCCGTACCCAAACTGGCTTTCAACATGTGTATCAGTGTTTCCCAGTACCTGCACCACAAAAAAGATACTGACCATTAGGCTGCATCAAACCGTGTTAAATAAGCTGGGTTTCAAATATCGTTTGAAACATACGTTGTAGGATGTTTGACTTCTCTGTTGTCATAAGGTTCATATGGATACCCGTCTGCAGCTTTTGGAGGCTTCAGGGATGGAGGGTTCGTGACGTAGACCGTTTTCAACGTGAGATCCATTTCTAACCTGCAATACAACGTTAGCACTACTGGTGAAATCAAGGAAAGGTTGATAATTAGTTACAATATTTACATAGTTAGGTGATTATATTTGGATAGTTTAGATTGGATTATAATTAGTTCTTCTATCAGTTTCTATTGTCTTAACCAAATTTCTTTAAGTGTTATATATAATCCTCCATATAAGAAAGTAATACTGGTAAAACAAGTATCTCAGCTTCAGATAATAATTTAATCGAATGGATACACCCTTGCCTCCGCACTTTCTTTCATTGTTGAAAGAGGACTCGGATTACAGGTGCCAATTACCTACAACTGGAACGATTTGAACTTTTGTTGTTTTTTGACAGTCTAATCAAAGAAAATGTTTAAGCAAACACTCCATTTATCAAAATTTGATATTAGGCGCAATGTCAATAGGCGGGCTGCCTTGTTCCACTAACGAAACTCCAATAGAGATGTCAAATTACTTTTTTTTCGTTTAGGCTGTACGGGTCCACACTTCAAAACATAATCGGCAGGTAATTAAAAGAGCCAGGAATGAAACAACTAACCTCATTTGAGGTTTAACCCTCCGTTCATTGGAGGGTTAATCTCTTATTTATAAGTGAACCAAATTTGTTAATTAATCAAATAAGTTGTCTTATTCTAAACCGAATTCAGATATTAATTAATTAATGGTATGGCTCATCTAAATAATGACGAATTCAGATATCATTAAACTACATTGGTTCGTCTTTAATTATTTGAGTGTACCACGTTATAATAGTAACAGTTCTCTGACACTGTCTCAAAATGGCGAAATTGTGCCAACTGACTTTTGCAATGTTTCTTCCTTGCACCGCCAATACAACTGACATACGGGTCAGTAGTGAGGAACAGCAAGTGTTGTTTCCAATTTATCAGTTTTGCTAATTGAGAAGTCACACCTGATAGCAGCGCAGAATACGAAGAGGTATCATGTTGACAGCCCACATCTACAGTTTTATGACGACCACTAAACGGCCTTGACAACTTTAAGATTGATTGGTATGTGGAATGGTTTAGGCTGCTAATCTTTATCGGCACGTTTGGATTTAGATTTGAACGGTTAGATTACTCGAGATTGATCCGCGTTAAAAATTAAATTTTCCTTTCGCCAAATAGAAAGTCATAATTTCACGGAAGTGAGACCTGACAGACTGCAACATCTTTGACTCTTAGGTAAAGTTAATCTGATGAAATACTTTTAGACATTTTCGTGTCATTGCTTTGTCAGATAAACTCGAAGGCTTACCCTTTTCCATTGGCCAAATGAGTGCCATTCTTTTCGGATTGGGGCTGGACTCCGGGTTCTTCATGGCAGTTGACCATGGCAGGATTGTCAATCCCCATCTGAAACAATTTATCACATTAATTCATGCAATACGAACCCCTTTGGCAATGATAAGGACATGGATGAAATAAGACCATTTCAGTAGGAAATATTGTGAAATCATCACCTTAAATGAAATGTTTCAATTGAAGTTTTGCTCATTAGCTTTTAATTCATGGGAATGACAAAGATTTGGCAACTCAAGATCAGGAGGCGATAAATGAAAATCCCCACTTGGCACCCGCCTTGTTGGTCCTATCGAGTAAACAGATTGATGAAACCATTCGCTACGTACTACACAAAAGCCAACTGGGCCCTTTTGTGATCGGACGTTCCCCAACAGGAAAAAAAGTGACGTTGGTTATTTGGACGGGGGTTTATTTTCAATCGCAGGAGGAGAAGCACCTTCAAGCCTGAGGGAGCCCCAAAATTAGACTCGTGATCACTTTGAAGGTGGTGCTTTGGTGCTGGCGCCAGACCAACGTTTCATACTTTGGAGAGCTCTTTTATCGCTGCAGCCCCCGGACGCGCTTTTACGACGAAAACACATTTGAAGAGTGAGGTCACGGTAATAATCGCGAATCAAGACCACTCAACGGTTGCACAAATATCAGTGGCAAGAATAATAACCTTTTTAAATGACTAATAATCATTGATTAATTGATATTACACAACCAAGTACTTTTTGACATTTTTGTCTCTTAGCTTTGACAGATAAACTCGAAAATCGCCACGAAATGGAGCTGCCCAAGCTAAGACACGAAAATGTGAATGTTTATGATGTTTATGTACCTATTGGTAAAATTTCAATGTGTAAGAATTTAATATGTAACGGGGAATAATACAATATCGCTCAGTCACATCAACCCATACAGTTTTACAACCAATTGAGGGGTTATGGTTTGTATATTGGTTATGGTTATGGTATTGAGGGGTGGTAAATACTTAGCGGTTAGGGAGAATACTGGTTGATTTACGCTGCACTGGTAGCAACAGAGGCCGAAACCCCGATGTCGTTTTGGGAGTCCCGACTCCGTATCCACCATGCCAGATCACTTAGTGATCATATGATCCCCACGATCACCCCCCCGAGAAGACCCCGTCGGACTACGGAAAAACTCTCTTAAGATTTCGGGAGGATGATTTTGTCGGAGTGGGGGCAGCCCCAAGGTGCTGGGACGGATTCCAAACCCAGGTTCGATTCCTCGCATCGTTTTCTTGGCCTCTGCCCCGATAAACGCGATATAAGTCCGAGGAGGATACCGAAAATATCGCTTCCCGAGATTTAAATTACTTCCCGTGTCACCGGGAATGGCAAAGCGCTTCCCCGCTAATTTAGGATCCTTTTTTTTTCTTAATTTAAATCGATTGGTGGTTTCTCGGCTAATTTTTAAAGCTCGGTTAAAGCGGTTAAAGCTCGTGATGCTCTCACAATCAGGAATGCAAAGATGGCACTTCAAGATCGTTAATAGCAGACAATGTGAAGATTAAGAATAATATGACCCCTCTGTTTATGTTCTAAATAATAATTATTTAGAAATAAGAATTATTTTAAAATTATTTACAACGAACGATTATTGTTTGTTAAAAAGAGCTACTCAGACACTCGTAATCTTTCAAAACCCGCTCCGTTTGAACGTGGGCTTGATAATTCGGTAAACATCATCTAAATTGATTTCTCTCTCATGATACCAAAAGTGAGGGTACGTGCATGAGAAGAATAACTCTGGGTCGTTTCTATAGAAACGTAAGAAACGTAAACTTATAAGTAGATTATAACCTTACTCACTTTTTCATCGCGAAAATAAACGCCCGTGAGGTTCTTTTTGGAATCGTCCATGCCTACAGCTGATACTCTGCAACAAATAACAAAAAGTTATCTCTCAAAGTCGAATACATCTTTAAAGCGCATAAAACGGAAAGCTTTGAGGGTATATACAAAATATACACCAAACAACATAAAAACTCCAAGTTCTGGGTGGCCGACATTGGAGCTGGCAGTGAGTGGCCTTTCCCGTATAACAGCTTTTGTTATGGGAAAGGAGAAACATTTTTTTTTTTTTTTTTTTTCTGCTAAAAAACTTCAAATGCCCTTATTAACATAGGAATGCTCGAATTAGCATAGAGAGGGTGGTCGGATATCCGTATAGGTCAACAACAATTTTTTTTGTAGGTATAGAATCTTGCAGCATTTGGATTACAGAAAACAAGTGTTATTATTATGATTTGACTTTGATAAAGGTACAAATGTTGGAATTTGCCAGTCCCAAATAGGTAGTTTTTTTTTTTTTTTTTTTTTTTTTTTTGTTTTTTTTTAGGAATCTGACTCCGAATGCGGTTAAATCCTTTCAACCACTTACGTACCTACCATAGGGTTTATCTCAATTATCCGGGATTAACTCTCTCAGTGTGGGTTAATCCCCGATATGAACCCACTTCAATAAAACGGCGAAAGGAAAATTTAGGCAACAATACGCTGCAATTTGGGCAAACACGTGGTTTACTTTTCTTTAAAATTGTAAGTAGGTAGTGATTTCTTGGATCCTACAGGTTTCGAAATTACTGTGAAAACGACACCTGGCTAAAACCCGACTCATAATGTCTTAGAGCACCATGAAATTCTTGCAGGACAAACCGAGTATTATGTTAATATATGGTATTCGGTAAACAAATACATTTCGAGAAAATCGTCAAATTGGCTATTCAAGTGAATTTCAGTAGCCACTTCCCAGTGAAGAAATATCTTATCGCACCTTATCACGCATTTCATGGTCAAGGAGTCGCCACGTGAATAGTTTCTCAAGATTGCATGAAATTAGCGTTAACAAGCGGGTATAAGTTCGTGAGACGGGAGTTTGCTTGAGGGCGAACGTCCTTCAAAATTCTCAAATGAATTCCGCGCTTATAATTGCAAAAATACCACGCTTGGGGCACATTAATGTTAGCCAGTTAGAATTATTTCCTGCAAGTAATAGTATAGTTTAGATTTTTGACCGGGAAATGTTGATCATCATAATGATACGAAATGGATTTGTGATTATACATTGTCTCACGATCGAAGTGGTTCAGTGATTATACGCGGGAGCCAATAAATATGCAAAATCGAAATTTGCAAACCGCTAGAATGGTATTCAATCAAACGCTCCTCCCACAAGGCATCGTGGAACAGATCGTCAAAGGTTCAACGACTCCCAAGTAGGCCTTGTTGTGTTGACGAAGATTCTGGGCCGTAGTAGGAAACAGGAAGGAGGCTATTTTGGCACAATAAAAGGAAACTGAAGCCAGACAAATAGTGCTATATCACCGAAATGCTGCTTGGTTCGAAATTCATTTTCTTTCATAATGAGGTTCATAGGAATGCCAATTGGCACGTTGTATCACGAAAACACCGCGACAAACGTTCACGAGACCATGAGCTGTTCGGGAGCGTTTCTTCTGCTATTGTGACGATTTAATGATGACATTGAACGACAAAATTATTTTGTCAAACCAACTTGGTTCATGAGTAATGATCGCGAATGCAAATTGGTGACTAGTGTCTGGTTTGCTCCGCAGCGAATTTGTTCCGTGAAGCATCGTTGAAAATGGGTGTGACATAGGTATTGCATTGGATATTCGAGATTCTGACTATACAAAAGGACTAGGTGATTATAGTGTCCCGTGACCAATGAAAATGTTGGAAGGATAATGGATGCACAAGTGTAGTCTTAGTTATGCGAGTCCTGAGAGAAAATTTATAATCATCTCCTCGTAATTGGTCAAGTTTCAAGGAAAACCTGCTCCCCTTCTCTCCGCCTGACCTTGCGAATGTCACATTGCATACCTCGCGCTATAGAAATCATTTATATACTGCACTTTTCAAATCAATCCAACTATATGAACTGCGAACTGAATGAGTCTCGTAAAACGTTGAAGTTTATCGCAACGTGTTTCCGGGGTCAGGGCAGGATGTTGCGTTCCGGTCTTTGCTTGGATTGACGATGGACGGCGTACACATGGCATGTGTCATTCGCGTGGAATTTTGACTCATGGCAATTTGCACCAATTTGTCAGGAAGGGTGGCTCACTGTTGAGGCATGAAAACTGATCGGTGGATCGGAATTGTTTTTCAGGATTGACGTCACAAGCAAAATCGCTGCAAATTGGATTGAGCAAGAGTTTATTGTTTTAGAGCGGTCGGAGTATTGGGCCCCCTAAATTTAATTTCATATGGCAAAGAAAAATTACTTTCGAAATTACACTATTCTATTAGATATATGGACAAACATCATCAAAATCTCGGGACGGAAAAGTTTTGAAGCGGATCGAAGTTTTCGACCAACGGCACGAAAACAATCGTTACTTATGTAGATAATAATAAACTATTGAACTTTTCTACATTTTCTAGAGCACAATTAGCGAGCGGTAGTCTTGTGGGCGGTGTTGATGGAGGGAGGTCGGACAGTGTTGATGCAAATCTCTGGGTGTGTACGCCATCAATCTCCCACTTTCCAATCCATTTCACGCGTTCCCGCCGGCTGATCCGTGCAACAACGTTCATAACACTTGGGAAGCTTAAGAAGAAAAAAAAGTTAATTGGAAGTCAGATGTTGATGAGGGGAACGGAAGATCAACAAACTCGGTTTGAGGTAGGCCACGTCCGAACGTTCAGGAGGGTCAACTGCGCAGCTCTTATCGCGGTCAGTCTATCTGCTCGAGGGCCCGAAAACCCGATCCTGTTCCAAAATGAGTTCACCAGCAGTGATTCATGCTTTAATAGTAAACTCAATTAAGGGTCCTCTGTCCAGGTAAATCACGTCATTGGCATCCGTGTTTCTCTTGTCTGGACGGTTTAACAGTCACGCCTCAGTCGTTTTAAACATTAAAAAAATTCCCTTTTCCCTCTCCGCAAAATGAAAATCCCCCAAGAAGTCTCAGTCTTCAGCCGGAGCAAATCCCCTGTAATTACTGCCACTTTTCCCCCTGACTGACCTCCAACAGTCGTAACTCAAATCGAAAACATTGCTGACGGTAACTCGAGGAGGTTTTGCATCAGATACCGGTTCGCGAGATGGGAAGGTTTCACATCGTGTTGTTTTGTGAAGTAAATGCAGTAGGTTTTATTGTATTGTAAACCCATCAATTAAGTACGAATTTAATGCAGGTACATCATCTTTCATCCAAGTGTCACTAGTTTGAATTTTTTATTGTTACAAAATTGTAAATTGTATCAAGGGAAGGCCTTTTGGTTTATTAGGTATTCTCAGAACATAGTATGTTGATGATGATGAACCAAGAACCAACAAAAAAAGTCTGTCTGACATCCGCCCCGTTTTGGGCAGTAGAATTTTATTGAGTCTAAATTAAATGTACCTATTGACAAAATTTTCGGTTCTCCATCTAGTTGCGCCCGCAAGGTTTTTGGTGCGATCTCCCTAACCTGTGGGGCTCTATGGGGCTAAAAAAGGCGCTAACAGGTGGTTTTTGATAGATTCAGGGAAGGGGGTCGAGTGGGGTGTCGTTTTCGAGGTGATTTTGAACGAAGAATCATTTATGGGTTTGAGTGTGAGGTTCCAAGGGGCTAAAAATGGGGCTTTTGAAGGGCTTTGGCTAAAAATTTCAAGGTCGTTCAACTATTGTAACGCTATAAAGGTATACATTATGTCTTAATTTCTAATTTTGGTTCATTATTCTTGGAATAATAAACCTATGTAATCGCGATGAAGGTCGAAAATTCTTATTGGCCTCAAAATTTGGAATTATCCGTTTCAAGAGGTCTAGATTCCAAAAACGAAATGTCCGTCCGCCGTACGCCGTCCGAGCCGTTTTGGGCAGTAGGAATTTTTTTTAAATCTGAAATTTTTTCATTGACACAGTAATCTTTTTTTGCACAAGTAGCCTATATCAAAGAATAATAATAATAAAAAACGCTGCAAATTTTACAAAAGGGTATATTATACCCTTTTGTAAAATTTGCAGCGTTTTTTCAAGGAATTTTTTATTGGCCAGTCAACATTTTCGCCCAATTTACGCAAAAGAAATATGTAAAATTGGCAGCGTTTTCTATTTTTTTATTTTTTCGTTTTGACGACCTGACGGCGCAGATGCCTACAGCACCCGCACGACTAGGAGGTCTTATTGGTATGGTATAACCGCTATTGGGGAGCTCAGTGTTGATTTGTAAACATTGATCGTATTTTTTATACTTACAATACTTTCATGAACACATATATGTGGAACCATATATGGAAACCCTCTATACCTACTCTGTTGAGACTCTTTCAAGAGGCCGTTCCCCTTCCGGCACTTATTGCCAACGTCTGGGCGAAAACGCAACCACCAACTAGGTTTACTTCAACTCTTGCTTTCCACAAGTTTTACATTGGTATGTCACAACTATTTTTCAATTGTTTATCAATAACCGGAAATCTTGAGGCAACTTATAAACGAGTCCAAGATCAAGATTAGTGGACTGGAAAAGGAGGAATAGCCAAGACCGGCCAAGGAACAAAAAGGGACCGATTGCGGGGGAGCCCGTTAGGATCGTTCAAGGACTAGTGCTGGTAAAGGCCATAAACTCTGTTATGTTATTTTGCTTTCACCATCAGCCAAGACTGATCGGCTCGGTTACCTTTGAAATCTTTCACTAAGGGTTTTTTCTTCTTCTTTTTTACTTCAAAAATAAAAAACTTTCGGTGAAATCTGGTTTTAGAACTGTCCCGATTAGAGTTTACAAAAAAAAAAAAAAAAAAAAAAAAAAAAAACCAGGGCAGATAGATCCAACAATGTTGGTAGGTAGGGTTGACGAAACTTTCCCGTGTCTTCCAGAAGTGTATTTATTTTCCGAAAACTTCCTGAATAAGGTCAGGGATCAGGGTATAGGCCTTGGTCAGGTTGAGAACGCTATTTATTTCTCGTTAAACCGCTGCTGTCAATTTTCTCTCGTAAAGTTAACCGTGCGAAATCGCCCAACGAGCGAAAATTAAAAGCGTCCAAATGTCCAACCCCTGCAATTAAGGGAGGCAAATACGTTGTTAAGTTTGAGGGGGGTCATTAAGTAAGTGTCGGTAAAGGGAGGCCCGCTGGTTCAATCTGGTTAAAACCAGTTCCTCCAGCATCTTCGGGACCTAAGGCGAACTGTGTTGCCATTCAGTCAATTTCTTATCGCGAGGATGACGTACGAGATGACTTCGGGTTAAAGAGAGTACAATCGGGGACGACTTTCACGAACGGCCAAGGAGTTCAAAAGGTAATGCACCAAATCCACGTATGCAAGTGGTGCAGGTTCACATTCGATGAACTTTCCGGGAACATGGGAAGTTGAGGCAGTTTCAACGACTGCGAGGATGCGGACCGTTGCCTAAAAAAATGCTCAAAATGCCCTGTTTAGTAAAATTCGTTCAACTATCTTAGCATATGAGGGCCATATTAAATGGCAAGCCACAACGAAAGGTCAAGCGAACGGCAACTTTGGTCCCTCCCAAGTCAACATTTTGATTTACTGCATAATATTCATATTATGTTGTTGAATAAATTGACATTTAAATAAACGAAAGTTAATTTTACAATAATTAACTTGTTGTTTTTGAACCAAAACGGCAAAAAGAAAGAAGAAACAAACAAGGGACTGGTGAAAAATTAAACCGGCTTGACGAGTCTCATATCAGTGGAAATTCACTGAATCGAAACCACTTGACCAGGGACGATGAATTCTAACCAAATACATATAATCTAAGTAATTAAGTATGTGATTCGAATATGACATTTCTCCAATTTGGCTTTGGGCCAACGATCTGAAACGATAAACGTTGAACAAAACTTGTTTTATTTTAATTTCACTATTTTATATTCTTTCCCGATTACTATCTATCCATTAAAAAATGCCACTACCTGGCTGCACTGGCGATTTTGAAATTCCAATTGGTCACCTCGGACGTCCTTCACGTTCAACTATTTTCTAGAAAATTGACGTTATTGCCGTTTAAGTTTATGGTTTTTGCAACCTTGACTAGTTAGCTTGGCTTAGTTGACGTGAGGAGGCCGTGTCTTTGCACCAGAAACGCGTAAACAGACAGGGAAAAGATAAGAGGCAACTAAACATACCAGGAAGGATTGATAAGAAAAACAATAATTCCACATTGATGGCCCCTGAAGTAATCCTACTGAATAGTTGAGGAGTAAACCAAATAAAACAAATGAAAGAAAGTTAACTCTATAAATTAATACAGATTTTTTTTTCCTAAACCTTCCATAATGAAAGAATTTTTCAGCAAACTTTCGCCTGATCAAGTTTATTTAGAAACGGGCCGGCTAGGGTAGATGAATCTGTTCTGAAATGTTCACTGCACAATCTGCTGCGTCCTTGAAATGCCTGCGAATGGTCTTCCGAGCTCCTTTCAGTAGCAAGGAGGAAGGCGAAGTTGAAGGGAATTGAGGAAGATAGCTGACCATGAAGAAAATAAGGAGCAGAATAAAGAGACTGGATTAAAATTGAGGAAACTAGTGGTACTTAATAAAAGGGTCAACAAGAATTCTTCGGCTTAAGCCGAACGTCGGTGAGTCTTTGCCTTTTCCCACGACTATGACCTTCAATAACAGTTTAAGAAAAAGAAAAAGGATGAGAGGTGATTAGTAGAGCCAGTAACCCTATTTTGAAGAATCAAGTGAATTTCAACCACCATTTTGGTTTATTGTTTTCTCAATGAGTCGACACTATGGTCAACAATTTCGATTCGCGTCAAACGTCATCTTAAATGTACATTAACGTTAAGGAAGGAGATATCCATCCCATAAGTTTGTGGGTTTCGAAATACATAATTAAAGTAAGACTTGTCCGACCTCTAAACAACTGCTTCAACTTTTTCATCTCAAGAATAATAGGTAACCTCTTTGTACATTCCTCTATTCTACCTTTTTTCAATCGTGAAAGTGAGATACTTTAATTCACCGCCTTTAAATAAAACAAATTCCGGCCATTAGCATTTCGGCTTATCAAAAGAGTTGATTTGTTTGACGTTTACCTTGAGTGAGTCCGTTCACGTCATGAAAATGAACGTAACGAGAACAAAAAGTTTCATTTTCTGTTTTAATTGCTTTTCTATCAGCGAGTCAACTACCGGTGGAATTCAATTAAAAGAAGTACGGCGACGAAAGATAGGTAATCAACAAGTTTTCCGTAGTATAGTTTGCACTGCAATTAAGTCATTATTTTATTTGAATTAATGAGAGTTCTACTGATGTCAAAAAATCAAGTGGACAAATAACGGCTGGACTATATTGTATTATATTATCGTCGGGTATTGGAAAAAACGTTTAAAATAAATCCTTAATGTAACAATTCCGAAAACCAAAATACAAACCAATCGTTAGTGCTCAATATGGTTTTTCTATTTTTTTTATTTTTTATTTTTTTATTTTTTATCTAAAAAATAAGTATTTCAATTAAAATGTAGATTACCAATTGATTGAGGAGGACAATTATTACCTATTTAATTATTGAGCCAACCATCAAAATGTTTGTGATCCTCGAATTATCTGATCTAAGAATCTTACATCTAATAAGAAGTGATCTTATCAGCGGTGTCATTATATTTTTAAGCCGTTTCACTGTATCCATTAATATCCATTAATAAATACCAGCGCTCTGATGGAGGGTGAGGGATTGTTTACCAACAAGAGACTTTCACTCACCTGGAACGGGTCGGAAGATGAGAGTTTGCAAGCTATGGACAGACTGATCGGTTGTCGACGGGCCGTTCTTGCCAGCCAGGTGGAGGCCGTGGGCCCCCCGATGGCCACAGGTGGGGAGGGCTTCGCAGGATCTGGTTCCAGGGGTTTTTCGGGGATGCCCCGGACAATAGAAGGGGCTTAACAGGAAAAACGCTGCAAATTTTACACAAGGGTTTATTATTCTGTGATATAGGTTACTTGTTCAGACATTTAATTCTGTTATAAAAAAAAATTAAAAAAAAATTTTTTTTGGATTTTTATATTTCAAAAAAAAATTTTTGGGGGGATTTTTTTTTTTTTCAAAAATGTGTTTTTTCAAAAATTCTTTAATTTTTACTCGAAAAATAATTAACTTCTTGGGATCCTTCAAAAATCCCATTTTTAGCCCCATGAAAGCCCTATAGAACGCCACAGTGAAATCGGATCGTTCCGGGACCCCCAAAAATGGATTCTACGTCCAAAAATACTTCGAAAACGACACCTAACTCGATCCCATAGCTAAAAGCCTTCAAAACACCCCTCCTGTAGCCCCATTTTAGCCCCATAGCGCCCCACGGGTTTGGGCGATCGGACTGAAAACCTTGCGGGCACAACTAGATGGTAAACCAAGTATTTTGCCAAAATTTCAGATTTTTAAAAAAATTCCTACTGCCCAAAACGGCCTGGACGGCGGACGGCGGACGGCGTACGGCGTACGGCGTACGGCGTACGGCGGACGGCGTACGGCGGACGGACATTTCGGATTTTGAATGTAGACCTCTTGAAACGGATAATGTCAAAATTTTGAGGCCGATCGGAGTCGTCGACCCGCGTCGCGAAAACATAGGTGTATTATTCCAAGAATAATAAACCAAAAGTGGGGTTTTTCTGGGTTCTGGAGTATCACATGCCCAACTCATGATCACCATTCCATACTACCATCAGAGTAGAGGTCGCGTGTTTGGCCTAGCGGTAGCGTTGATAAGCACTTAATGCTAAACACAGATATTGACCCTCGCTGTTGACATTTTTCAGCAATTGACTATAATTGGGCTAAATTTTACAGTTATTGTAAAACTTTTTTATTAGTGAACTCAGAAGCATTAATAAATTGTATAAAAAAGACGTTGGTCCCTATTAGGGACCGTGACGAGGAGTTTCAGAGCTCAGAGCAAAGGAAAAAATCTGGGCCCCATATGTTAAAAGTTAATGACTTCGATATGAATCTTTGTTGAGACTCAATATAATTTTTTTTAAAATAATCATTTCAAAAACGTCAAGCATAGGGAAGCTATTTGGAGCGAAAAGAGATACACTTTTCGCTCTAATTTTTAATTTTAACGATAACTGCTATCGTTAAAATTAAAAAAGGCAGAAAACCAGTGAGCTGATATTCTTGGGTCTTTTGAAATGGGAATCGAAGGGTTAAAAGTGGATTCCTACAATCAACAAATTTACTCCTTTTGCTCACCGGAAAGCGAATGAGCTTTTTAAAACGTTAAGTCGGGTTTTCGTAGTAGTAAATACTTCGAAAATTACACTAGGTACGTATTTAAATTTTAAATGACTACTTGACTAATTGACTAACGTCAATTGGCTTAACTAATGAAACTTATTATGTAATCGAAACTAGTAAAAAGAAAGAAAGTTTTCCTACATAAGTCCTCTGTCCAGGAGAAGAAAAAAGTGTAACTGCAGTATGAGAGAATACATTTTTTTTTTTAAACTACGTTTTGAGGCTCCAGAACCCTTCATTTGTGCCAGGAAGTGCAGCAAGAAGCGTCAGACAGTATGTAGTACAGAGTTTTCCTAGTAGGTAGCGGTTACCATTTTTTATCTGTACATAAATTAGAAAATACGATTTTTATGAAATCTAAAATATAAAATTCATACAATTTTCATAAAAAGTTGTATTTAGAAAAATAGTCGTTGGCTCTAGCGTGCTTCACAAGTTTTCGTCAACCCCTGAAAAACAAGGAACGATTAGCTCCGGGGAAGGGGGGGGGGGGGCGAAAAGGTGAGAGATCAGTTAATAGCACCGCACCCCTCTCACGAGGATCGAATTTCTTTAGGAAAAAACTATTCATTATCAAAAAGGAGTAGAAAGGGACTGAGGCCAGGTGGGAGAGGTCGGGAGTTGACTGGCTTTAGCAAGCAGAGGGTGGCCTTGTTGTCGTAGTTCTAGAACTGGCACAAATGTAGGGATATTTTTCCAATTTTCCCTAAATCCGATTGGCGCAAACGTATGCCTCTAGCCTTCCCAAACTGGCGCAAACGTATGGTAGCCGAGGCCATTAGTACCGAAACGAACAGTCCTGTTTTTGGCAGGGTAGTGTTGTTTACACCTCCGTCCTGCCAAGCGTTATATCCTGCTTTTGTGCTACTTTTTGTGAGGAAGTCCTGTTTTATCCCGCTTGTTGCCTGTTGGGAAATGTGTCGTTCAGGAGCTGGCGCTTATGAACGGTCATTAAATGGGGATTGAACCGACTTGACGCTTATGAACTGCACCCGTAAGTTCTAGAACTGGCGCAAATGTAGAGACATTTTCCCCAAGTTCCTCTTAATTTGATTGGAGCAAACGTATGCCTCTTGCCTTCCCAAACTGGCGCAAACGTATGGTAGCCGAGGCCATTAGTACCGAAACGTTGTCTATCTCAGGCCTTCATTCCTCTCATGCTTTATCGTGGAATTCTATTGAATGTTGGCCTTTTGTTGTTAACTCGGCCACTCCGGTCACGGCTCATTTTCGGTTATACTCGCGTTGTTTTCTTGCAATTTTTCATGGCCAAGGTCGACAGTTTTTTGACCTTTTGCTCTCCAGGGTGTTACACCGGCACAGGGACAATTCTTTTCGTGTCTCATGTACTGGTAGCCGGTAAGTAACCGACATTGTCCCCCTACCAAAACAACGTTTCCTTATCTTTTTCTCTTATCTGCTTCCCTTTTACTTTTTCCTGTTCGCTTGACCCGTTAATACGCCTGGGATGCCCGACAATATTCTTTGAGGTGCATATCAAAAGTTTTTAGTCACCTCAAAATTAAATTTTAAATTTTCTTTGAGAAACAAAAGAAGTATAATATATTTTAAATTTTAATTTTAAATTTTTTAAATTTTACATATTATGTAAAAATATATTTCAAATGTCAGCCCATTTTGAGCATAGAATTGATTTATGCCGTCCGAATGCAATGTTTGATTTTAAAAATAGTAAACACTCGTACTTAATTTGCAACGTTTTTGTAATAACCCCCAGAAATGAATGATAGTCAGTGACATTATTCACGTAGAAGGCGCATGGGCGGCACGAATCGGTAGAATTGAGTTCAAAATTCTGAAAGGCCTGCGAAGGTGGAATTACTTTTTTCCTTGTTCCTCTAAGCGAAGGGGAAACCCCTCTGTTGCAAAAGCAAAACCCGATGAGATATATTGTGGGACAACAGTTAGCGATACCGGACACAATCAACCGTTGCGTGAATGCCATTTGGAATCTATCAAACATTGGGTGATGAATCATAACTGATAATAAACGTTTGATCTAATCTGAATGATGTAGTAAGTAAAGGTCATTTTTTCCAATCCAGTGGTGGATCAAGTCTTTGTCAAGGGGGAGGGGGCACTTCCCTTTTCAATGGAAGGTACCAAAGCAAAGAAGCTATCACTGAGTCAAAGATTTATGTCTTAGTAGGCATAAAGCTTGATTACTATACCGAAGGACTAATACGATAGTTCTACTCACGAATTTTGCAGATTAGGAATGAATCTTCACCACCCGTCTGTGAGTTGCGCCTCCGTTGAAGACAAAGTCGCAACTAAAGATGTGAAAATCCCTCTGTATTTCCACTCGGTGCTGTCATTGTATCCAGTTTACTAGGGGCATTATCTAATCCTCCCAATTACTCGGGATTAACCACAATACCTATCGGATTGAATTTGACCGATTGGTATTATGATGTCACTTTTACTTAGAAACGTGCGGTTTTATTGGACGATAAATGAGTTTTCAGTAGGGCAATGCATGCATTGCACAATCCGCCAACTTAGTGCAGCATGAACGGACAGTGAAAAATTATGCTAGCAAGTTCCATGATGAGCATTGAATTACTACTTACTTGTGTTTCAGGGCTGAATTTTCCAAACTTTCAACGTGTTCCGCTCACCCGGCAAGGTGGATCAAGTCGCACTGGTCACAATTTGTCCTTAGGCGCAATCCTCGACTCGCAAAGACACACTGGTAACGCTATCAGACGAGATATGACGATATGTATGAGGAACAATACCCTTGACCCACCAAGTTCACCGAACGGGCCGTGCGTTGCATGCAAACTTGACGATGAACTAAAAAAAAAAGGATTTCCGCTTTGTGCGTATGTTAATTTTTGGCTGTAACCAGAGTGGGGAAGGAAGGACTTTTATTTAGAGGAACCCGAATGGCCTTAATACGAAAGAGTTCTCGTTTGGATGAAGGCCATGATGAGTCATTTAATTTCTAGTTCGTTCCTAGTGATGGCCTGACAATTATTCGGGAACAATTAAAAAGTAAGCTCAAACGACTGAAATTCGATCCCACCAGTCAACTGCGAGGTTTTCACCACCAAAAAAAGCCAGCGAAATATTCTACTTTGCAAAATGAAAAGACTCCTAAGGAGGTGACTTCCCCTAAGCGATGGTCACGCGACCATTCTGAAAGGGTGTAATTTGTGCCGACTAGTTGGACGTAACCAAAAACTTGTCGAGGAAGAAAGCCTGTCATTTTAGAGCGTTCACCGCAAGATTTCAGTGTGGATTTCCTCGATTTATAAAAGGCTGCACGTGCAATCATTGATTTGTTATTCTCTGCAGCAAAGCCTAGCCGTTTACGTCGTAGACGGCATGTCTGAAACCCCATGAATCTATTCGTCAACAATAACCGCAAAAACGACACCTCACTCGACTTCCTTCCACGGGTATTTTGTCAACATTAAATTATTTCCAAACCAAATTAAAAAAAAAAAAAAAAAAAAAAACACCTAATGGTGGAGTATCGTTGGAGGGTTTATTGTATCCCGAACCTTGGTGCGATTTTGTTTCCCCAACAGATCGCCGCAACTATGGTGTCAAATCAACAAAATTTAGGCGTTTAGGCGTAATCATCATTTAATGATGAATACGCTTAATCGGCTGCGATTTTCATCATTTTTCATTCTGATTGTGTCTTAGGATAACCATATCTTTGGCTATAATTATTTGTTTGAGGACTGTGGATTAATTCGGTGTTCTAGTTTTTAAACTAGAAATTTTTCCGTATAACGCAGATTCCATAGTGAATGTTTGCATCTCGAGCCACACAAAGGTGCATCAAATCTAATTAAATTGAACCTCCAAAATTACTTTTTACAACTTCATTCGTTGATTTGATTGATTTAATGAATTCATTGATTCGTTGAATGATTAATCAAATCAAATGAATAAAGTTGTAATAAGAAATGAATTCCTGTCAATCAACATAGCTTGGCCGGAGTATTTTTACAACTATGTCTAGAGGGTTGTAAAAGTTCACAACGATCTTAACCTCAAACCTCAAGTTTTTCTACGTGGGTGGACTCCCCTCGCCCAGGAAATCAAGAAAGCGGCACCTGACCTCCTCAAAGGCTTGGAAATCCCAATTACGAACCATATCATGGGATTCTTGGATTTAAAGGTTTTTGTTTTTAGTTGTTTTGAATGTTCAGAGTAAAAAAGCTTCACGGTTTACACAAGATTTTCATATTCTGTGGTGCCATTTTGCAAAACTTAATTCTGTCAATGAAAAATCTTTCTTTTTTTAATTTAAAATTTAAAAAATAAGAATTTTGTACAGTGTTTGGGCAAATGTAGGACCCGAAAAAGTGGATTATACGGCAAAATTACTCGGAATACGACACCTTATTTGACCGCACAGGATCCTTCCAAAATCCCATTTGTAGCCCCATGAAAGCCCCATAGATCCCCACGGTGAAATCGGATCGTTCTGGGACCCCCAAAAATGAATTCTACGTCCAAATATATTTCGAAAGCGACCCCCCATTCGATACCATAGCCGAAATACCTCAAAAGCCTCTCTCGTAACCCCTTTTAGCCCCACAGAACCCCATGGGTTTGAGCGATCAATAACGTTTCGGAATGTTAGATGTTACAGTAAATGTTTTGCAATGTTACAATATATTGCATGCATGCAAAGGTCATGACTTTCCTGGGACGCCTGGGAAGCCTACTGGTGCACAAGCGGCAGCAAGAACGCAGCGCACACCACAATTCAGATAAAACTGTAGGAACTCCTCACAATATACAACCGCAAAATACATAGCTTCACAAAATACACCCGCAATCCATTTTGGCCACAGACTAAAACTTAATCGGTCTATACAAATGATTAACATGAATGCGAGGTCACCCAGTAGGTATGCAGAGATAACACCGCTGACACTATCCCTTCTTCGTGATTAGTCCTTGCGCAAGTTTATCGAGTAAGTACCTACACACGGGGTCAAGTTCGTTCTGCTCAGCTTACGAGGACGCCGAGTTGCCCGGATGAATTATATATTGCGAATTTGAAATTCAACGTCACACCAATCCGACGCCTTGAGAAAATCGATTCGAACATAGGAAGGTGTATGTCCATGTTTGTACTTATAAACGCGGTGGTCCTTGTGCCAATTTTTTCCCTGAAAACTAAACGAAACAGTGACAAATTTTCAGGTTTTTATTTTTAATTGAAATTCAGTAAAAAACAACCTTCGCTTGAAGGGCAGGGACCTTGTTTGTTAACGAAGGTTCGTCGGTTGAGCAAATGTTTGAGGCGAGGAATTTTCAAAAGTAGGTACCTACGTCGTTTTTTAAAACTTGTGGGGGAACTTGGTAAAAGGCTGGAACTCTTTAAAAATATGACGAATGGGTATTTCATGGGTATTATTATTTTTTTTTACATAATATTAGTATTATAGACGCATAACCATATATTATATGGTTATGCGTCTATAAGAGTAAGGCTTAGAAGTTATACCCATTTACATCGGATGTTTTGAAATTCAAAAGTGTAATTTAAACGTTCAGGAAGTAAAACCTGGAAAAAACGCTGCAAATTTTACAAACGGGTTTATTATTCTTTGAAGAAGGTAAGTATTATGAATATTGACATATTATGTCAATAAAAAATTATTTTTAAAAAGTATAAAAGATAAATTTTTCCGTATAAAAAAACCCCGAAAAATGAATTAGATGTGCGTCCAAAATAACACGAAAAACGACACCTCAAATGTTGACCTCATCACATCCTTCGAATGCTCCTTTTTTAGCCCTGATGAAAGCACCATAGATCCCCAGGGTGAAATCGGATGGGTCTGGGAACCCCAATATCTATACATCCAAAACTACTTCGAAAACGACACCCAATATCATAGACGAACTCCTCCAAAAAACCCCTTGCGCTTCCCCTTTTAAGCCCCACAGAGCCCCTCGGGTTTGGGCGATCGGGCTGAAAACTAGTGAGCACAACTAGATGTACGTAAACCGAATATGTTGCAAAAATTTCAGATTTTAAAATCAATTCCTAGGTACCTACTGCCCAGAACGGCTCGAACGGCGTACAGTGGATGGACATTTCATTTTTGGAATCTACGCATCTTGTAATGACAAATTTTGAGGCCGATCAAAAATATCCACTTCCGACACGAATACATAGGTGTATTATTCCCTGAATAAAAAATCAAAAGACTACTAAGTAGTAGACTAAGACTACTAAGTCTTAGTAGTCTGAGTCGGTGTTTGCCGAAGGAGCAGACGTCCCATCCAACATGGGAATTAGGGAGATCGAATCTACCTGAGCCATTTGATAGCTCCTTTGCTATTATCCCACTTTATTCCCTATTATGCATGGCTATTGTTTCATTTCTTATTACACATTCTGAAGAAAAGTCTCGCAAGTATGCACATCCTATAATCAGCATGGAGCATTTTAATTAACTTTCACACGAATGCTTGCACCCGGAAGGTAGTTTGGCAGGTCCTGAATCCATGCGTTGTCACTGGCGATCTGTGAAGCTTACAACTTACGAGACCTCGACAGCTTGGCTACCAACAAATAATCGCCCTGGTAACTCCCCCCCACCAACTCCACCACTTACCGTAAACAGGTAAGCGTATTGGTTGTAATTGTTATTATTTTATTTATTTTATTTTTTTATTAAGTTTTTATTTTTGTTAAATTAATGTACCTATGCATTCTTCTTGCATGATTTCTTCTCCCCTTCGCTGGCAAACCCCGAAGAAACAACTTTCGCGATCTTCCATTCAGGTCAATTTATTAATCCTATCTATTCCAATGACAGGAATACAGTGATTGGATCTGGGGCTTGCCAACCAAGCGACAAAGAAACGGCTAAGGTCCTTGTCACGGAGATACCTACGTCTATGGTGTAGACTCTCTGAATGGACTAACCTAAAATGAAACCATAGATAGTCCCTGCAAGGACATCATGATGTAATCTATAGAAAAACGTGGATTTCATTGGTATGGTAGACAATACCGAATGTCTCGTATCAAACTCACAAGTGGTATGTTCATTCTAGTTTCAAAGCCATCCCTCACTGGAAAAGCATAGTATCTGTATTACAGAACATCCCTAAATTTTAAGCAGTGCTGGATGATCCATTCCTCCACGAATGGAACGCATCAAGAAAAACTCATTTCATCCTTATCAGATGACCCCCCACGTCGCTGTCTCCATATTTCTCCAAGATTTACCTCCTCGCTTTCGTGACGGGAGCTGAATTTCCTGGACGGTCAAAGCTTGTAGGCCGGGCGGGCAAAACGTTTAGCGGGTGTTCGGCCATCCAGTTTCTCACTACACCGTAACGTTGGGACTAATTAGGAAATGGCACAATGAGGAGCTGATTTGAATGTCAGATTGCGAATATGAAGTAAATCAAGTATTCTTGATTCTGGTTATAACCAGTTTGCAAGGAACTTATCCACCTGCACCGAGATCACCCGGGTCGATAGAACTAAGGAACAATTTTGGGGCTGTGGCGTTTCTTACGACATCACGACGGGGTCTTCCATTTGTGGCAGCCAGATTACGACCCTAGCGAGCTGTTGCAACCAGGGTCTTAAAGGTAGGTTCATGTGCCAATTTATATTTCCAACAACAGTTACAGTTGTTATCAATATTGAAGAAACAGAGTGCCTATCTCCTCAATATTGAAAACAAGACTTGTTAGTAACCAACGGTGGGAAGAAAATCTCCCGGAAAAAACTCCAGAAAAAAACTCCCACGATTGGAACGGACGAAAAAAAAAAACTCCCGGGCCCAGGATTGTGAGATAGGTTCCAAAGATTCGTTTTTAATTTTGAACAGGTAGATACTTAATTGTGGTATAATAATAGACTAATTTAAGAGTTTTCAGCAATTTCTGTATAAAATTAAATTACTAAGTAATGTTTGACTATTTTATCAAGCTGTGATCTGCTGAAACTCATACTTTTTGAGATAGGTCATCACCAAATTATACGTGAGTTCAGCACAAATGAGGTAGTAAGTATGTTTTTGGTTTATTATTCATAATAATACTCCTATGTATTCAACGACAAGTAGTAACGATGGTAGCAAACAAATTGAAAACGAATTTACCAAAGAATAATAATTACAACCCTGGTGTAAAATTTACACCGCTTTTCGACTTTTTGACGCCGGGAGTTATTTTTGATAAGTCCCTACCTACTTTAAGGTTACCGTAGGTCTCTGCATGCACTTTCATGAGCGTAAACTTCTCACATCACAGAAAGAACTCTATGCCTAAAAACTTTCCGTTGCTCACAAAATGTATCTAAGGTCTGGTTTTTTCCGTTACCCCCCTCAATTGGTGTGAGACACGTAATAGCCGGCAATTAACCTTATCAACAAAATAACCCGTCTGGTTTAAATTAGGTACGCTGTCTGCCTAACATTGTAAGCGGCATGCTGTTTTGAATATACGAATGTAAACATTTAACTTGTCATGCCAATTTGGTTGATTTGGACCCTATTGGCATGGATTTTTTTAGGTCGCACTTTTTATAATGCAGTAACGTGCCATCGGTCCACGAAAGTCCAGTTCCTACAACATTTGATTGGAAAGTTAAATTTAATGTTACTAAATGAACGTATCGTTATAAATACGTTCATGCGGCGTTCGTTCGTTGGCAGCGCTCTAATAATAAGATCTATACAATATATAATCGAAAGATCTATATAATCTAATAATAGATCTATATAAATATATAATTATTATTATCTATATAATATATGTGGTTATCAGTGGCTCAGTGGTTTGAGCGTTGGACTACTGAGTCAAAGGTTGCTGGTTCGATCCCAGCAGCCGCAAGACATCTTCCTCATACTGATAATCACCTTTCGGAAGGCAATGGCAACCCACCGAAAGTATTTTGCCGTGGAAAACCTCTCAAACTTGCCGTTCGGAACCGGCGTTAAGCAGTAGGTCCCTACTACTTCTGTATTAGCTGGTCAACACGCTCAACAGATGTTAGTAGCGAGAGGTCGCCAACGCCCGATTACGGGTATGGCACCCAAAGAAGAAGAAGAAGATATAATATAATATATCTCTTCTTCTTCTTCTTTGGCCCCTATTATATAATAATAATTATTATATATTATATAATAATAATAATTATTATTATATTATAATATTAATTATTATTATATAATATATAATTATTATTATTATTATATATATAATATATTATAATAATTATTATTATATAATATATAATAAGACAATTATTGTCTTAATATTATTGTCTTTGTCGATAGTCTTAAAACTATCAAAATCACGTGCAGCTCGTGTCTCAAAAACTACGCATTGTATCGACTTTGGGTACAGTTGGCAACCGTATGTGTATTATGGGGCGTATCTATTATATTGGAGCTCCAGTCCGAGGAGGAGGAGAACATACCTAATGACATATTGTCGCAAAAATTTGAAATTGGTCCTAAAAATTCCTCTTGGCGAGCACAGTACGGGAAAAGTCTGAAAACACCAACAAGTTGTCTCAAAATGGCTCAAAAATGTGTTTAAAGTGTTAAATGTGATAAAAATACTGGCCGTTGGGGGAATGTTGCGAGCGGGGGTGGACGGCGATCGCCGGGTTCCCGACGCGAGCCTGCAATGGGGAAATTGCATAAACTTACGATTTTAAATTTAACCCTACCGTTGTATTGTAGGACCGAAGCATAATATATTATATATTATATAATATGTTATATATAACATAGTGTGATGGTAACCTATTTTTTCCAAAATTAAAATTGCACAATTATTGTGCAAAAATTAATTCTGACCATTAAGAAAATATTTTGGAAAAAAAAAAAAAAAAATGCAATGTTTGGACAAAATCTGTTGTGAGACCTAAAAATAAAAAGGATTTTTCGTCCAAAATTACTAGAAATACCTACAATACTTATTTTACCTCCTGGCATACTTCAATAATCCCATTTGTAGCCCCACGAAAGCCCCATAGATCCCCATGGAGAAATAGGATCGTTTTGGGACCCCCGAAGAGGGATTGTACGCCAAAAAATACTTCGAAAACTACACCTAACTCGTTCTCATAGCCGAAACCCTTCAAAAAACCCTTCCGCAAAATCCCCATTTTAGCCCCATAGCGCCCCACGGGTTCGGGCGATCGGGCTGTAAACCTTGCGGGCACAACTAGATGGTAAACCGAGTATTTTTTCAATGTTTCACATTAAAAAAAAAATCCTACTGCCCAAAACGGCTCGGACGGCGGACGGACATTTTGTTTATTATGGAATCTAGACATTTTGAAACGGATAATGACAAATTTTGAGTCCGATCCGAATTGTCAACCTCTGTCGCGATTACATAGGTGTATTATTCCAAGAATAATAAACGAAATAAACGAAAAATGAAACTATGTATGACATACATAATACTAACTGAACCAGTAAGCAATACCTAATAAAAATATTCATCTCTTGGTCACATGGAAGACAACCCCTCAGATCTTCCAAACGCTCGGTGCCCTTTCATAGTTGCCCTGTGTTATTAACCAAACAAATGCCTTGGGTCTGCTGCCTAGTACCAACGCCGTTGGTCCAACGGCCCTCTACGATAAAAGTTTTTTTTCTCTTCTCAAATGTTGCCAGAAAGTAGAGACAAGTTGTGACAGAAATTTGGTATACTTTCGCGGAATGACCCTCATGTCTTTTGTTGGATGGTCCCGATTTCAAATGAATTAATGAATTAAAAGATGAGATGAAATAAAAAGAATAATCTGTATAGGTAATAAGAATAATTCTTATTATTATCATCATAATCAGTATGACGCATTAATGTTGACGTGTTAATGGTTTCCGGCAGTTTGTCTCAATCGATGTAACATTTAGTCAACATTTAAACTCTCAAGATTTTGTCATCCTAATTAGCATTGACCGATGTTGTCACAGCTAAATGTAGCAAAAATTGAGATGAGTTAAAATTGAACGTATATATACGGATGGTAAGGCTCACATGTCACTCTTGATCAGAGTAGATCACCTCCAAACGCATCAGCCAATTTCCACGGGGATCAACCGGTCTTGAAAGGGGTTCATCGTCCTATAAAAACGGTTCAAGGTGGGCTTCACGACGAGTAGAGGTCAGTGCCATTAATTCAAGATTCGAAAAAAGCTCAAAGCAACGTACGGGTATTTATAGGCAGAGGTCACCAACACCTCGCCTGAACCTCCCTGGCGGTTCTTACCGGGTCAAGGCGACCTGGCGACGTCTGTTGTCTTATCCGCGTCGTCACTGATGAGGTCATCTTTGGAGTTACGTACGACGAGTCCCTAATAGAATTATAGGAATGATGAGATTTGAGGTGATGAGAGATCTGAAAGTGGCCCGGGAACAATAAGTTTCACCATCGACTGGCACTAAGGCGATTTTATCTCGATTTGTTTTCGGAGCGAGGTGAGTCTGTATTGACTTTGTTTGCACATGTCGCTTACAGGTAGTGCATAAGACCAATCGACCTTGAAAGGTCCGATGAAAACCGATTATCCCAACACCGGTCTCAAAAATAAACAGGAAAATGGCTCATAAGGTGTTAACTATACTGCAGTGAGAGTTGTTAAGGCTCCCATTCTTGATCTTCATAACGCAATAATCTCGAATCTCCAGACAAATTACAGATTTCACGGCTGCTATTGTGTTTTCAGAGCAGCCTCTGGAGTTGCCGAAGGCCAACTTCTTTTGCAGTTCCTGGAGCTCCAAAGGGTCGTGAAAATCCACTACCAGCATTAAGCTCACACTCGAAATTAATCACAGTTGAAAAGTAGCCCAATCTATTTACATGTTTTCAATCGTTGCCAACTATCGCGATAAACAGCACAGACTGGAAAAACTAGAAGAAGGAACTGGCGCGGGAAAATATTCCTCCAAAAATAAATCAACCGGAATACAGTTTCTTCATGAAACGAGACGTGGAATGCGCTTATATTTAGCAGAGGGGCGGGAAAATGGAGCTCGTTCATCGCAAAAAAACGCCACGTCCTTGAGACGTCCGCTCGCCAATTTATTCGTCTCCGACCGAAATGATTCCGATGAGAACTGCAGATGTCAGATTGTTGTCGGAGTACCGCATTGTGTTTCAGGGAGCGTAGTGGTATAAAAGGTAGGTAAAGAAGGCCGAATAAATTAGAAAGGTCATCTGGGATTTTCAACTGAAGGACCTTTGAGGGTTTTTTGCCAAAAGGCCGGCGATGCAAGTTCTTCGGCGGCAGAACAAGGTAGCTGATGCATTTCTAAAATAATAAATAAAATACGTCCCAGGAGATTATGTTAAGACTGAGAGGTCGGGATTTCCCCGATAACCCGGGAGAGACCTGTTCGGTGGGGTGCGGTCACCTCACGTGGCTTGGCACGGCACGTCCGAACACCAGACGCGGGTAATTTGTATATATGATTTACTGCACCAGTCGGCATGATAGGGGGAAAAAACCAGAAAAACAATACCAGACACTAAGTAAAACGTAGCAAATAAGTTGAACTTTCGGTCAGGTGTAAGACCCCATAAATCTATTGTAGGTACGTACCTACAGTCATTTCAAAAACGACACCTCATTCGAAACCCACGCTCAAAAAGTATCATATCCCCCCCTCCTGTGGATTTTTTTCAAATTTTCGAATTTACAAATAATTTCCAGACACCAGCGTGAATGTCGGACGGTCATGCATTTTTCGAATGGTTAACCCTTTTTACACAAAAAGGGCTCGTCCCAACAAAATTATGCATTTTGTAAGATATTCCAAGTGAGCTTAATCATCAAAAACAATCATGGCCTTGATCCAGCTCCCCCCACCACTCAGCCATCCTGTGCAGCGAGTAGCCTCTCAGATCACGCGAGGGACACGTGCTCAGGCGCTTTCTTCCCTCCGCCATCGCGAAATCGGCGGATCCAGTTTGCATTAGTTTTTTTTTTCTTTTCTTTTGCTCATGCTCTTATTTTCGCTCCGAAACCAAAAAGGTTCCTCGAACTTCCAAGACAAATTACACAATTGTGTAAATTTATTTTTTTTTTTTTTGTAGAAACAGGAATGGTAATTACCACTCCTGTTTCTTGAACTTTTCAAGGATTCAAGTCATCATCAAGAGTCGCACCAACTGCCCATCTGTACCGCTTCAAAATATTTTTTTAAATGTCGCAAGGTAGTTATTGTCACGTTCCACGCTGGTTATCATTCATCATTTGAGTTGGCGGGGCCATGAGCGGTGACAAAGCAGGATGTTTTGACATTGCTAGTGCTCGGTTATTTCAGTAGGAACCCTGAGAGCCCATTGGCAGTTTATCTGAATAAGGTTAACCTTTACAATGGGGAGAAGAGGTTCGTTTCGGCCTTTCCCCTCCATGGCTCTATGTATTGTAAACATGGGGTTGACTCGTGCAAGGTATGGTGTAGAACCTTTTTTTCTTTTAAATTGTTGTTATGGGTCTGAACAACAAAATATCAAGAATGGTAGCAAAATGTTTGCCGGGAGAACTTTTGGCGGCCGAAAAACCACGATTTTTTCGGACTTTTTTCAGTTTTTCGCCTATAACTAAATAACTAAGCATTTTAGCTGAAAAGTGTTATATTTCAAGGTTGAAGAGCAACGATCCTGCGTCGAATGACCTCCTTAAACATTAGATTCGGTTAAGCCGATTAGCCACAATCAAGCGTCAAATTAGAGTGAGATAAATGGCATTTATAGGCGACCATTAAGTGTTTTGCCGCAACTGATATCACCTTCAGTAACGTGAGCCGCAACATACGTCTCGAAAAGGATTTTGCCGCAACTCACCATCTACGTCCAGCGGTGCCACTTATTTCTATTTTAATAAATAATTTTTGTGTGTCTACTATGGCAGAGTAAAGTCCCAAGAAAAGCACTTGTATCGTGGGCTCGCAATATTAGGTTCTTTCCCAGTACTCCTGACCCTAGCGTAGCAACAACAGCGTAGCACTGCATCTATTTGTAGAAACAACGCCCGCCCTAAAGGAGGTTAATCAGGAATTCAGCTCAGCGTTGAACTAAAATTCATATTTGAATGGTAAAACTTGAAACAGTTTATTGATAGATACAATTTGACACCATTTCAAATCATACCAACGAAACCATAGAACGTCTCAACTCCACTTTGATTGGAGTCAACATTATAAGATACCTAAAACAAGAAAAGTAGGAAAAAAATTTAATAAATATTTGTTAAGAATATTTAAGAGCATACAACTCCTATTATTCTAGAAAATAACCACAATTTAAAAAACAATATGCTTTTGATATAGATAAGCATCGATATAAAAGGGCTGGGTGCATCGCAAGGCCCACCAAAAAAGGTCACAAAATGTATTCCTTAACATACAACTTAATGCTGGTTTTGCTGATCAAATCAAAACCCCATGTCACCAGTTTCAACAGAAAAGCTACATTGTAACAGCACGACTATCTCGAGTGGATCACTGAGTCAAAACGTGTAGGCGTCATCCGACAGCATTTGATGACAAGGGGTTGAGACGCCAGTCGATTCAGTATTTTAACCTCAAACCAAAATGCGTTCATGAAGAAAGCGAGCGTTCTCAGATGTGTAACCTGAACGTTAAAAAAATGCCGTAGAGGTGGCACAATGAGTTAGCTAGGTCCAAAAGATCCATAAGAACTAGGCACAGGTACAAATCGTTTCACAAAAGGGGGTGACTAGCAAGTGAACAGCAAATTCGATCCGCAATACTACAAAAAAGTTCAATAAATAAAACAAACTTAGCTAAATGCGTAAGCTCAGCGGGAGTAAAGAAGTTTACTTAAAAGAGGAGCGGGTAGGTGAATTCTGTGCCTCTGAGGACCTAACAACCTGTACCACCCAAAAAAGAATCTCCCCCCAGAGACACAGACTACACGAAGAATTAACTACAATATCGTGTGTAAAAAAGAACAAAATACTTTACACTCCGAATTAGCCATCAGATTTCACGGCGCATTTGACAACAGCACTAAAATAAACAGAACTTTCACCAACAAGTAAATAAAAACCGCTTACAAATTCAACGAAAAACATACTATTTGAAAATTAAAGTAAACAAACCCGTTCAGCGCGAAACCAAAACAACGTTTTCCAAAGGGGCGTTTTTTCTCAGGATGTGAGCAGGGGTTTAAAAATCCGCAGGGCAACGTTGGACTCCAACCCAGTAGGCACCAATGTCAAAGAGCAATTTGTAATTCACCCGGAAACCCCCGATTAGGAACACCAACTCTGGCTGTCAGGGTTAGCAAGTGTGCATAGGTAACCACGAGGTAAGATTACCATTAAGGTAAGGGAACCATTTTATTCAGATCAGACATAACCTTTTTCAATAACTTACTTTTAAGAAAAAACGGGCGAACTTGAAAATAAAATGCCCACCATGCGATTTTTTTCAAGTAACAAAAATTAAATAATAAATAATAATTATTATTATTATGAGGGCGATAACTCAAAGCAATGTTTCTGCAAAACAAGTTATATTCAAGTTTCGATCATTGGAAGGTGAATTAGCGGTCTTCAAACTCTTGAAATAGTACACGAGGAAAACAAGAACTCATTTAAGTCAACTCAACACAATGTCATGACATTTCCCCTGCAGAATTAAGTCAAAACCATACTTCTTCTACCATACTGACGTCAAAATTGCCGTCATGTTACCGCATACTCCCTAAGAGGCCTTTGTATGACTTGTATGTTTCAAAACCGCTGATTCCAGCGTCCAAAATTCCCTCACGCCGCCCCGAATGACTTTCTCAAACGGACATTTACCACCCATACAGTTTTGGAGGTTGAAATCGCGAGTTCCAAAAAGTGCAAATACGACGTAAACAGAACCTCTCAACTCAACCCTGAACAGCTCCCACAACGTACAACCACATTAAACTTACAAATACAAATATTTTCCGTAGTAAAAAGTGTGTTAGTGAGCAGGGTATAGTTCAAAAACCGCCTTTTCGTAATACTACATGACTAGTGCAGTGTTATCTATCGAAAATCTATTACCAACTATAAAAAACCTTAATAACAAGAACAAAAAGAACAATAATGGAATAACTAGGAAGAGAACTTTCGCCTAAAGATCAAGAGACCTTGTCATGACTATTAATTCCTATTTACACTGAACTTCAATGTTGAAAGGGTTAATGTCATGTTCCAGAAAAATTAAAACCAATAAATAATGCGTAGTTTTTGCCTGAACCAGTTTTGGGCAGCAAAAGTGAACCTGTCGATTTAGAACAACAAATTTTGGCCCTCAATGAATTTCAGTGCAATTAGGCGTAATTTTGTACAAAATGGCTCATCGCCTCTTTTAAGAGTCTCTTCAGTATTTCGCTACTGCCGTGGATATATTTAATCTGTCTTTTTAAAATATGAAAACTCGATTTTTCATTGCCGTCTTCCCCTACTGAGTCTCTCTCAAAAACCAAATATAGGTTCGTTCATATTTTCCCTGTTAAAAAAACAAACTAAGTTGTTATTTTTATAATTGAGTGGTGAACGTAGCGGCAGAAGATTATGGCACTCTGGTGGAAGGGTCTGTGAACAAAATTAATGTATATTCAATATAAATCTTAGAGAGTGTTCTTCACGTGCAAACGTTGAAACGTGGGGAACAGCGCCTAGCGCGAGCATTCGAAGATCCCAACTATTTCACGATTTCGTTGGTGTGGCTCTGTAAAGAAATCGTAGAAAAGGAAGGAATCTTTTTTCGGAACAACGAGATCCGCTTCACGTTCGACGTGGGGGGGGGGGGGGGGGGGGGGCTCTTCACGTTGGGACGAATACCCTCACGTTTGCACAAATCTCTTCACGTTGTTGACGCATGCGCAGTTAGTTTTTTCTTTTTACGTTTCAACGAAATTTCTTCGCCAATTTCGTAGCTAACTAGCTACGTAGAAAACAAAAACTCTCTCTTGAAAACTTGGAAAGGGTTGTGGCAAGAGTCGAACTTACCGGGACATTTCTACTTCTTGGTGACGAAGTCCGGCCAGTAGTTGAGATAGTAACGGTGCGTCGTCCCCTCGAACAGTCGGTCCAGCCAGTTGGGCAAGCCGTCCAGAAGTTGGTCCTGGAATATCACGTCTTCGAATTTGCTGGTTTGCTGAAACAACAAAGCAATAATAAGCACGTCCATGGGTACGCCAAGCGTGCAGCCTTCTTAGTTGGGGTTTCGCTTACCGTTTTCCCAGATTCAATATCCGAAAGATCACTTTCAGACGTGGAGTCGTCAAATCCAATAAACGCACCGGCTGGGTCGACGCCTAACTGTCTGCTGACAATTTTCTTCATGCGCTGAAACAAAAAGTGTATTGCAAAAAAAAAAGCCCCCAAAACGTGAATCAACAGGCAAGTGTGGAACATCTCTCACCCCATTCGCTCTGTTGGCGCCCTCTGGATGCTTGGCGTGGTACACACAGAAATATTTGCGCATCCCGTTGAGGGCCAGAACTGTACCGACGCAGTTGCGAGGGTTAATGGTCAGCTTTCTTGGTTCGGAGAGCGACTGACTGAGGATTTCCGTGTACCAACCAAGGCCTCGATCCAAATTGAGCGTGGCGAACATAAGCGCCTTATTCCTGAAATGACGATGATGCAATACAAGGCAATAAACGTCAGATTTCGAAATGAATTAAGCGTGGGACTAACTTTCTGTAAGGCCAGACGTATTTGTGGAACTTGGGTAGAAGCTTCGGCTTGGACTGAGTGTCACACAACAGGAGTATTGTTCGACATCCTGGACGCAGAAGGTGAACTAGAGCATTGTACGTTTCAGCCCGCATGTCGTGTATTTTCAGTTCAGGAGTGTAACCATTTTTCATCCCATTTGACCCACTCTTGCTGTAACCTTTACTCTCAAACTTGGCCTCTTCCATTTTCCTGTAGATCCAATAAAATTTTCTTCCGTAAGTTGAGTGAGTGATTGTGCAAAGAAATCAAGTAATCGTATGTTTATCAAAAACTCAACTGAAAATTAGCCCACATATGTACAATATTCAGAAGAAAAACGCCGCCTGGAGCCCCATAAATCCCCACTGTAAAGCCGAACATAACTGGACCCAAAAATCGATTCCACGCCAGAAGTATATTCTGAACGACACCTCCCCCGGCCTCCTAGCGAAAACAAAAAACAAAAACAAAACAGAAACCCCCACCGGTAGCATCGTGAAACCCAGAGAGCCCCAACGAGTGGGGCGATCGGGCTGAAAACGATGTGGACACAACAAGGAGAACAGATTATTCTGCCAAAATAGAATAACAAATCCTACCACAGAAAACGCTGCAAATTTTACACAAGGGTTTATAATAATTATATATAAGAATTATTCTTTGATAAAGAATTGTGCAAAAATTAATTCTGTGTCATTAAGAAAGTATTTTTGAAAAAAATAAACGAAAAAAATTTTTTTGTACAATGAATGGACAGATATGGGACCTCGAAAAATGAAATATGCGTCCAAAACTACTCGGGCAATGACACCTTATTGACTTCCTGGGATCATCAAAAATCCCATTTGTAGCCTCATGAGAGCCCCATAGATCCCCACGGTGAAATCGGATCGTTCTGGGACCCCCAAAAATGGAGTCTACGTCCAAAAATACTTCGAAAACGACTCCTAACTCGACTCTATACCCGAAAACCTTTTTAAAAAACACCCGTAGCCACTTTTTAGCCCCAATGAGCCGCACGGGCTTCGGCGATCGGGCTGAAAACCTTGCGGGAACAACTAGATGGTAAATCGAGTATTTTGTCAAAATTTCAGATTTTTAGGAAATTTTCTACTGCCCAAAACGGCTCGGAAGGCGGACGGACATTTTGTTTTTGGAATCTAGACATCCTGGAACATAAAATATCAAATTTTGAGGCCGATCTGAATTTTCGACCTCCGAGGGAGATTACAGAGGAGTATTATTCCAAGAACAATAAACCAAAAAGCTAGGGGAGCGGACGGAAATCCCATTTTTTCAATCCGCGTAATTTGAACATCCGATTGCAGATTACTAATCCACTGGTCATTCCTGAACTTACATCAGGTAGCTCATGAAGTATCCAGCGGCTATTATAACCACCACGCTTGCCAAAACCGACACTGCCGGAAGAACGTGCTCCTTGCCGAGATTGTCTTGAATGATTTCCATGGTTATGAGCATTTTGGCGAACAAACGCCCAATCAGTCCCTGCGTCTGTTCATCTATCAAATCCTGAATAACGGCTTCTTTAGAGAGGACCTGCTACACACAAAAGCGAATATTTATCGATTTATTCTGGTTTGGACTAGGGATCACGCACTGTGAAGAAATTATAGTACCTGCGAAGATGCGTACAACACCCGGTCGATGGCTGTTTCCAGTTGTTGTTTGGTGTCGTTGTAGCATTCCCAACCGCGATCTTCGCCTTCTTCTAACCTCAGCCATTCGTATTTGACGTGGGACTCGTCACGACGGCACAAGAGCGCGACGTGCAGTTCAGGTTCTGACGGGCTATCGTCTCCTGCACGAAATTATATTTAATATAATGTTAGTAACTAGCGAAGTCGATCACACATCAGTCACGATTTTTTTTTTTTTTTTTTTTTTTCGTCATTACCGGCAGTAAGTGCAGAGACGAACTGGGGCTGTCGTTCCTGGTAGACGTACATGAACCGAACACGTTCTTTCGAATAACGCGATTCAGAGGCAAACCGGCGCAGGGATTCTCGATGAGGGTCGTGACTCGGAGTGTCACGGCACACAAGCACCACGCATATCCTCTTTCGGCTCCAGGAAACACCAGGAGGACAAAGGGCGTCAAGGAGGGCCTGGAAACTCAAAATTATGTTGACGAGTTCAACCAGAATCAGTCGGGTTGGGTTAATCAACAATTTCTCTCACCTGGGAGGACAGACGAGGCAGAAGCAGGTAATAATTTGTATTAATCACGTCGTGCATTGTGTGAACAGGTATGTCATTCATAGCAACCGAAGCGGCGGGGCGTTCCGTCATTTCGTTGAAAACCAGCAGAGCGTCTTGAGACGACGAAATCTGATACTTGGAACGAGTTTCTTCCGTCTTTTCCGATGCACCAACATGGCTGCAAGAGCAACATACTCGTGAAAGCTGGGATACACTTTAAACAACTAGAGGAAGAGATACTCACCCAAAGGCAACTCTATCTCTATGGTAAAAGGCAGTAAGGAGGTAGCGGAGGCGGAGAGGTTGAGCGCGCTGGAACACCAACGCTCGGACTTTGTTGTCCCGCCACCCATTCAAGAAATCGTCAACATTGTCGTCCGTGACCTCCTCGACGAGCTTGTAAGGCAGCTTGTAGCGCACAAATTCTACAAGAAATTTCATTGGTAAAAACAATATTACCGGACGGAAACGAATTCGGATTTGACGCTATTTACGGCATATGACAACTGACCAACGACTTTTTGGACGCTGAACAGGGACTCCTTGTAGATGCGGGCTCTCCCTTCTGTGACGAGGATCAGACTGGGCAGAGAAGGAATGCCAACTTTACGAGCAAGCGCTTTCTCATTCTCAGCGTGGACAGTAGCTATCCCAATACCTTCACAGAGACATATTTTGGGACGAATTAAATTTTACCAACAAACTGGATTATATAAAGGCCATTTTGAGGTTGGAATGAGCTCCTTTAATGATTTTTGAAAATGTTTTTCCTGCAAAGGTCGTCCTTCAAAAGTTACGAAAACGGGTCCATATTGCAGAAACCCCGTTTCGATTATTTATAGGGCCTTCGGAAAAATATGATATTTGAATTCCGAGGTCTGGAGAGGGTACATGACGTGGGCTGCTTCGTCGTCTTTTGATTGGCCATGAGATCCCTCTCTCTCTCTCATCTACGCAAGTCAGCCAACTTTGCTACGCGAAAAGTCGACCCCAAAAATCGAAAATTGGTTTAATCATAATAGAAGGTCATTCGAAAATTGAGCATCGAGGTTATTATCAAAGAAGGTTATTCAAAAATCGACCTGGGCCGAGTGTTTTTATTCCGATTCTGTTCAGATTTGTTATTTATCGCTCTGGCGGCTCAGTGCCTAACTACTCAACGCCCAGCCTGGCGAAGTGTGACGTCAAATTTGCCCGGCGTTCATTTCAAAATCTCTAACATTTCGAAAACAGCTCAGCACGTACCTATACGGATTTAATAAAACTAAAAATTGGGGTGTATGGGTTTTAAAGGGTGCTGAATCCGAATATGTTGTCAGAAATGCTGAATTCAGACCTTTTCAAGAAGCCCATTGACGTTTCATAAAAGTCGAAACTTTTTAGTTCACATTTTTGGATCAACATAGGAATCTACATATTAGTAAGTAATCCTTGATAGGGTGCCCACTGGGCTAGGTTGTTTTCAACGTATGATGCATGTGTACACATAATGTATAAATACAACCTTCCTACACTACCAGATTGTCTAGGGAGGGAGAGTTTTTTGGAGTCATTATGGTTTGCCATTTCCTCCCGAGAGGTGATTACCAGTATAAGGAAGATGTTTAGCGGCTGCTGGAATTGGCTGGCTTTGGCTCAGCAGTTCAACGCTCAAACCACTGAGCCACCGATAACCACCTCATACCATACATATTTAACATATAATATTATATATTAATATGAATTACCTGATTTGGTCCTGAAATATAATTACAGGACCATATTAAATGAACGAGGTTCATTCCATAAAGATCTATCATGTAAAAGAATGGAGGTGTATGTATCAATGTATCATAGCTTGGTCAGGACTGAATTGTACCGAAATTTTTAATCGATTCAAAACTCTTGTAGATTCGATATTCTTACCAATGGGTTCCAGCTCCTCCATAATTCGACGCCAGACTGGCTCAACTTGCAAACACGGGAAACACCAGTCTGAGTAAAACAGTATAAGATGAGGAGTCCGGAAGCTTTTTGGTATGATGTTGTTTTCGTAAGCTCTGCAACAATAAGGCGAAAAAGTGAGGAAATAAATGTGAAAAGATGCAGCACATGAACAAGTATGTCAGAGGGGCTAAGAATACCCTTTTCAGAAGAAATAAATACCATTGGCTAATGTGAAAGTCCGTACGCCGAGGGCTTATAAATAGTGTCAATATTGGCAGTTTTTCCGTCAGTAAAGTATCGCTTCAACACGATGACTCAACGCCCACGGCCCCTTTGAACTTCAGTGGCGGGAGACTTGGGAAAAAGGTGTGAGGAGGAGAACGGAATCAGGACAGTGTCTGTAGCTCACTCACTCAGATAGTGGCAGCAAACTCCATTACAACAGTCATGACATCATTTGCATGCTGAGGATTTGTTGCTAAGGTACCCACGCTACTCAATGTTTGTACAAAAACCAATATTAACATGTAGCTACAAACTCACACTAGCTAATACTGAATAGCATCAGAATGACGGAATCTACAAACAGTCCGATGGCTGACCAAAATGGAGCCAGTTTAGTGCCAGCCGACAAAAAAACAACGGTGTTTGTTGCTCTGGAACGCTTTAGAGACCAATTGGCGCAGTTTCAAGAAGGCAGAGGCGTTTCCCGGGTGGACTACGGGTTCTTAACGCTTGTGGCAGCAATATTGACGATGGTAATGCATTCCGTGCAGTCGATATTGTCTCTGTTGATGTCACTGGCTCCCGTCAGCGAGATCAGCCTTCACGTGGTCAGGTATGACCAAATCATAAAAAACAATAGCGTGTCAAAGACAAAACTCGAATTGCAAATGTTTCCTCAGGTTCACTCTTGAGCGAGTCCTTGACATCAAGAATGCTCCAGACATAAGAACTCGAAGCAAGATGACGCTGATATTCCTGGTGCAACTGGCCCTGATTATGTCCTTCGTATCCTTCGTGTTTGGCTCCATCCTCATTCCAGTGTCAAAGATGGGGATATCAATATTTGGAATAGTCAAACTGGCCACCAGCCTGCTTTTCCTGGGATAATGAATGCGGCAACAAATACAGATTGGTCATTCTTGGTATTCATTTTGATCTGAATGTGTAACTATTGGATGAATTGTTGTACGGATCTTACCTTGAAGTGATAGACAGCTTGTGGAAGAGTGTGATGTCTCGGTCGGAGAAGCGGAATTTGAAGCCGGACGATGCAAAAATCTCATCAAATGGATCGTAACGTCGGTGGTATTGAGGTTCGGCTCTCGGGCGTGGGCTGTCGTCGACCCGTCCGAAAGTGTCGAACTGGTTCCGCCGTTCGGGGTCTGTGAGGAGTTCGTAGGCTTTGGTGATTTCAACGAACTTGTTCTCCGCCGCGGGGTCATCGTTCTTGTCGGGATGCCTGGAAATAAGTTGATTCTACTATTGCTATCTACGTACTAGTTTGCCACACTTCGTAGGGGCTTTGGCCTCATACGATAACCTCATAAACGATGTCCAAACATACCTCTTACATGGGGGCTTGGAAAGCCCCAATCGGCTTCTAGTATTGTTATAAGTTTGTTACTTTGTTAGCCCATGTTATTAATTGTTTGCTATGTGATTTCGTTCTGGATGGTTGGAGGGGGCGGGTTGGCGTGGCGCGATCGTCAATAGGCAGCTTGTAATGCATTTCGCTCAACTGCTCTAAATACTAACCAGTTCGTGTATTTCTACACCGCTCGTCGGGACCACAAATCGTTTTTGAGTACCCTGCCACTACAGACTCAATGTTCTCGATAAAACCAGTTGCTACCACACCAAACTTGCTTCTGCGTTGATGCAATTGAATAAATTGATCGGCTTGATCTCAGAACAAGGCCACTGCGGCAGAGCATATCAACATAACACCCACCATCAAGATGAGATCATAAAAGCAACGTGAGGCTCTTCTCTTGATGATGTTCAATACAGAACTTACCATGATTTGGCTAGCTGTTTGTAGGCTTTCCTTATCTCTGGCATAGTAGCCGAACGGTGGATCCCCAAAACCTTGTAAGGATCGCCAAGGCATCTCGAGTACGTTACGAAGGAAATAAGAATGAAATTTATTACAGTCCATCTCATTTTTACTACGGAACTAGATATAATTGATCTCGCCTCTCAAATTTACTAAAAAACACTAATAACATGGAAATTTCACAGCACAAGATTCATAATAGCAGTCGGACATGGACTCCGCCGTCCATATTGATTTGGTCGGACTGATAAGTAGGGATGCTCAAAAAGAATCGATTCTTGGAAAAATAGACTTTTTTGGAAAAATAATCGATTCTTTTTTGAAAAAATAATCGATTCTTTTAGATTCTTCATTTTTTTGAAGAATCGGCCCGATTCGATTCTAAATTTCCAGAATCGAAAACCGATTCTTTTCTGCTCTTAACAAGTATTTTTATATTCAGTTGCTCTGTAAAACAGATCCATGTATAAAAGAATCAATACATATTATTTTTTAAATTGAGTCACCTGCAACGACCATAGGTAGGTAACAGCTGAAGAGATGGAAACAGTTGCACAACAACCACTGACACAGCTGAAGCTTTCCTACCTACCTTTTCCTACGTAATAGTGCTAGTTTGCAGTTGGATTTAATAGTTGGAATTCAGGTTTCGTAACGTAATAATGCTTCTTCTTCTGATAAATTTGAAATTTAATAAATAATTTGGAAAAAGAATCGATTCATTTTGAAAAAATAATCGCGATTATTTTCGATACTTTTCTAAATAATCGATTCGATATAAATCGATTCATTTTTGAGAATCGGACATCCCTACTGATGTCAGCTGTTCTGTTGTCAGTTCTCAGTGTTACCAACCTACGTGGATATTACCAGTGTTGCCTGCTGACCTGCCACTGTTTAAACCTTGGTTTTTTCTTTTTTTTTTTCATTCTATTACCTATGTAATTTTAAATTATAATAGTTAGGCGTAGAATCTGCTGCTGAGAGTATAACATTATTATACTTTGTACGTACAGCGAGTCCTCGACTATCAGAACGACACATTAAAATCAAAAATCGATTTTTTACCTCCGATTTCTGTTAAAAATCGATTGATTGTACCGATTTTTATCCAAAAATTTGTGAAATAGATTTTTTGTTTTTGCGAAATCGGTGTTTGTTTTCTGTATTGTACCTACTCATGAGAGAAATGCATCGATTGTTATTAGATGTTGCATGAATGATGAGTTATTAAGCCGGCTCCACACATGCGGGTGCTCGCCGAGCGAGCCGAGCACCGCGCAACTCCCGGAGCACCTAGGCGGTATTCTGGTACCTCCTCCACACATTCGGTGTTCGCCTTGCTCGGTGCTCGTTCCGGGAGAGGCGAGTACCTGCCCAGTTGCTCGCGATGGAGGAAGTTAAAAAAGTAATCAAAAATAGGTAATAATAACAATGACAAATAACATTGACTGAAATACTCTATTTTACCTATTTCTAAAACATTAAAATTGACGTTTTTCAAATTTGTTACTTTTTTCTCCCGAAGAGGAGGTTTTCATTCGAACCATAGTTTTTAATCAATGGAGAAAAAATAAATATATTGGTGATGATGATGTTGATCGCTTCAATGAATGTGGGTGGAAACGTAGGACCTACTTATTTCATGTTCATTAGGTAGTGTTTTTTGTTTTTGTTTTTTTTAGAGGCGTTCCAGATTAATAATTAAGAATTATTCTTCTTCTTCGTAGGCCTCGATGAATTGTAAAACAACTTCGTTAGACCAATCCATAATAACATTCAGTAAAAAAATAAATAAAAAAATAAAAAATTGTTAAATTATTTACAACGCGCAGAAAACATTAATATTCCACGTTGGAACAAGGAATGTGAAAAACAAAACAAACTGAGGTGAAGAGAGAGTGAGTGGGGGGAAATTGTGAGAAAAATGTCCCGACGCGCACACCCGAGCAAGCCGCATATCGACAGTAAGTAAATCGAGAAAACCTCGTAAGTCCATTTTCCTAAACTTTACAGGAGAGTCAAAGAACTGATTTCACAGTTGTGAGTATACTAAGTAGGTATTACTCAAGTCTTGAATCCTCGTTTTGACTGATAATGAGTTTAAAATCATCTTTGCGGTGATTTGGTACTGTAATGTTGGAATAAAACTGAGTTATAATAAAAGAATAAGAGCATGAATCGCGACAGAAGTTTAATAAACACAATTATAAACAGTGCGACCTTCGTGAATCACTTCACGACAATGGTCGAAATACTCATAAGTCAGGACTCTCTTCACTGGGAAACCTTGTAAGTCTTGGACATACGAGGTTTGATAACCCTTCTGAAAGGTATACAGACTTACGTGTAATTTTAATTCCTTCCTGAACGCGAAATGGCTCGTAAAAAAGGATCAACGACTACACAGACACGTGCTGACTGATATCCTTTACTCGTTAAGAAAGAAAAAAAAAGAAGAGGTTTCAACCAAAAATCGGACTTTCTCGATTTACTGTCGATATGTGGAGCGGGCCAGGTACTAGGCGAATATTCGTCTCCTTTGAAGTGGGTAAAAAACCGACACTAGTCGGAGCATCTCCGCGCACGAGCAACCCCGAGCACCCCAAATGTACAAAAACATTGGAAGAAGACATCTGGACTGGACACGCAATGGACTGAAGGCGCCAGCTGAGTGCGACCTCAAAAATGCCCCCTTGCTTACTGAGAATTATAGAATTAACACGAGAAACGAGCAGATTTCTTCAAAAGCAGATGTGCTCACTGAGAACAATGAAAATAATTTTTGTTTATTATATTTCGCTTAGTAGGGAGCTGAATCAATGGGCATAAATGGATGTACTTACCTACCTGAAACGAATAATTTGAGCACAATTATTGTGCTCACGCAATAGAATCTACTTGAATAATCTCTTAAGCCAACAGTGGAACGGAAATAATAAGGCCAATATAAGTAGGTAGTTGAACTGTTTTATTCGCTAATTACCGAACAAACCCATCGAATGATACACTGAAAACCTGCTCATTACAAAATGTCATAAAAGTGAACTAAATGTAAAGAACCAATTTTTTACTGGCTACAAAGGCACTTTGAGATTTCTAGCTCTTCTTTCCTCTGTGCAGCAGATTTCACATTTGTATCCTTGTAGGAGAATTATTTAATGAGCACTCAAAAGGTGAATAGGGAACATTAAAATCGAGATTCCGCTAAGATGGAGGACAGTTAAATCGAGTCGATCAAATAAATAACTTGAGATAAATAACTTGAAATAACGGTAATATAAATAACTTGAGGTTTGTTCCAGGTCTGACGCTGTCTGTCGACAGAAGTCCCAATGCCTTCTGAATCGCTGTTGAGTTCTGTCCAACAGCGCACCTGCTGACCAGTAACACCAAACAGTCAAGTAGTCACAGTGATTCACGTCACTCTAAATTTCATATGGTATTGTTTCAGAAGACTTCTGAAACACTTAGTGTTTTTGGTCGTAGAATCCATTTTTGGGGCACCTAGAACCATCTAATTTGGGAATTTATGGGTTTTTCGTGAGGCCCCAAATTTTGTAGCAGTGGCTCAAAAACGGCTGGGTGCCGCAGACGCTCATCTCTTTCAGATGACAACATGACACGCCGAGCATCAAAATGAAGTGAGAAGGTTATAAAAGAGGTTTCAACTAGGTAGGGTAACCCTACTAGGGTTATCAAAGTCGACAGCTCCCAACCATACTCATTCGAGCGGTTCCTGTTCAACTGCTGTCGACCTACAGAACAGCCGCCGTAGCCAGTTCAACAGTGTTCACCGACCAAGCGACCTGGAACAGCAGTTATCTCAACTGCGCATGTCTCTGTCGATTTCTGTCAACAGACAATAAAACCAGGAACTAACCTTTGGCGACTTCAATTCTAACTTACCTACGTATCACATGCCAAAGATTTAAGAATCACCAAGGAGATTCTTAGTTAGGTACCTACCTAACAAACTACCTATTTATAAAACGAGGGCATTATTTACTAGCATTGGGAACCTGGGAAATACGGAAGAACGGGAAATAAGAAGAGTTATGTACATAATTATTTTTTGGACAATTGTACTAATTACATGAAACTGACAACACCATGGCAATTTTAGGTTGTACAACCTACCTTTAAGTCTAAACCAGTTTAATACCTTGGAAAAATAAACACACTAATAGCTTTGGTGCTCACAAGTCCTGAGTTGAGTACCTACTTACAAGGAGAATTCACATACCTTTTCTTAGTTTTAGGTACTTAGGTACTTTTCTTGGTTTTACGAGGGGATATGAATAGCAAGCCTTTTCTCTTTTCGGAGGTGACTGTACCACGACCATCACCACAACTCCACAGGTGGTCAGCCATTTTGTTTCCATTCTTACTGGAAAACATACAATAAGAGCAGTGCAAAGGCTTATGAAGAGTAGGATCCCCGCCCATGATTTGCGTTCGGAGTCTTGGCTCGGGTGAACTGTCCCCCACGAAGTGATGCCGGGCGGAATGTTCACGAATGGAATTAGCACAGCAGGATTGGAAAGAACACCTAGTGCAGGTCATTTTCACGGAGAAGTGGTTCTGCGTCATGGGGCCGTCGCATTCAAGGCACGAACATACGGCGTAGTACTCGGGCACGACAACTGAGGAACTGAGTGCTTTTCCTTTCAACATGTGGAAGTTGCTCTCATGGAGCGTAACCGGAGGTAGTGGCGCTGTCGTTGGTAAAGTCATCACCACCATTTTTGGCACTTCAAACTTCAGTCTCTTCACATTCTTCAAAAGCCTTCCAGACCTCTTATGCATTTTTTCTTGGTGTAGCTTCAGCGTTGACATGTTGGTAAAAGAAAGTAAACACTTTTCACACTTCCGATTCAACTTGCTCACACTATGTTTTTGAATGTGCTGAACAAAGTAATACTGATTTTTTTTTATCTCCACCCCATTGTTAGTACAAACCCTTACCACTTTAAAACAATATGGACATCTAACACAGTAGTCTTTGTCGTGAAAATCCTTGAAGTGGTGCAGAGCATTATCAAAAACAGATGTTTGGTTATGGCACAAATCGCATTTGTAAGGCATGTCCAGCTCTTGATGGACCATTGCCATGTGTTTTATGATTTTCTCTTCTTCCTTGAAGTCTGCTTGGCATATTTTACACGTGCTCTGTTTGGACAAAGGCGTACCATGTTTTTCCTTCATATGGTGGTCAATATCTCTCACAGGTTTACAGCAGTACGAGCAGACATTCAAAAGTTGGTTGGGAAGTACTCGGACGCCAACGGATTTATTTAATGCATGGTGAATGAGGTGGTTAGTGAAAGAGCTAGCGGTTAGGAAGTCTCTCTTGCACAGGGCGCACTCAGCCAAGAATGCACCAGAGCGCTTTTGACAAGTTGGGTCCCCATCAATGTTGCCATAGTAGTATGGCTCAAGATATACTTTCCTGCCGCCGTCTTTTTGGTTCTGAGGAAGTGTGACCCAGGGCACGTCAATGGCTGGGTCGACACAAATCCCCCTGTCTGCAGGTTCTTGCTTCTTCTCATGCTGTGATGGCAACCTGAATTGAACTTCTGCAGGAGGTGCCTCGTATGTCTTATCATCACCTTCAGGAGCATCTTGCCAAACGGAGTACCTCCAGTCCTTGGAGGGATCAGCTGCTATCTTCTTCAATTTTGTGATTAAATCGGGCCCCGGGAGTTTCGTAATTTCCGCTAAATGCTCCACCAAACTGTCAAACGCCCGGGAGGGGAACGGACCCCAAGTTTCCCGCCAGACCAGCTCGTCCAGAAATTGTTGGATGATGGTGTAAGACAACAGCCCCAACGTGTTTTGGAACATGGCAGGAATTTTAGCTCTCATATAATCCATAATGCCATTGTTGTTGTTTGAAGCGTGTCTTCCCCCACTGACGACAAGGTTAGCAAACCCGTACTCGAGGCAAAGTGCCGTGTCCACAGCAAAATCAGTAACAATAATCGAGTCTCTGTGAACCCATTCCTTAAGTACTTCCAGAATTTTCCGGAATTTCGATTCATAAACTTTGTTACTATCAGATAAAAAGTTCTCGAGCACTTTCAATCGAACGGAAGGAATATCAGGGTCCATGACAGCCATTATGTCAATTTTCATCTCTTTCGTTCCTCCATCCAGACAAGTCCCGATACTTATCACTCCCACTTGAATTTTTTGCGATGGTCCCCCAAGCACATTGAACTTCTGATGCACTACAGAAGTACAAACCGCACGAAAAAACGTGTTGTAAGTTTTCAAAGCGTAATTGTCAACTTTCACCCAGTTCGTCACATTGTGTACAGCCGTGTTGCACGCCCAGTGGTACATCAGTTTCATTATGTTGGAAGGCGGTTGAAGAGTTTTGTCAAAAATGGAACCACTGTAAACGGAGCACATTCCCGATTTGCAGCAGTCAGCAACCCAAACGTAACCACCAGATGCAGGGAAACGGTTTGGGGGGGAGTGAACACCCAGTTTCAAAGGTTTGCGATGTTCCGAGCAAAATTGTTCCGTCTTGAGAAGACTTTGTGACAAAAGATATTCGGTGAAAACACCGGGGGTCATTTGCATGACTCTGCGTATTTGATTGTCCATGAGAAGCCTTTCGTTGTTGACGAGAGCGGTAGAGAAGATTTTCAATGAGGCTCGAGCAGTTACGATGAGGGATGGGAAAGTTTTTTCTTTAGTGGGGCCTTTCTTGATTGCTTCTTGACTAGGAGGATCATCTTGGGTCAAGTCCACCATGTCGGAGGAAATGCGAATTTCCAGAGGCAATGGAGATGACGGTAAACGCTGTGTTCGGCTGGCTGGGCCTGGGCGAGGTCGTGGTCGGGTGTCATTAGCAGTCTCTGGTCGGGTTTCAGGCAGAAGGGGTAAATCAGGAGGTAAAGGTGTACTTTGGACGTAGTTGGGTAGGACAGCGTTATTTTCAAGCAGATTGGCGCATGGGTTTTGAGCGGGTGGCGGAATTAGCTGGGGGCCCAGAGTAGGACTGCCTATACACCTGGGAGCCACTGGGGGAATAAATCGGGGCCCTGGGATGCGCCCAATTCCATGGCGTGGCGCTGTCCTAACCCTATTGGGAGTATACTGTACAGGTAGACTAGGAGGAACCTGTGGTAATGTGACAACTGGAGGCCTAACTTTCATCATGGATGGCACTGGGCGCGTATGAGTCGGAGGAATAGGCGCAGTCTGTGGTGGATTCACTGGAAACCTCATACGAGGTCCTTGTCGAGCTGGATGGGGCATTGGATCAGCCAAAAGATTAGATAATGTTAATCTTAATTCTTTACTACAGGTAGGTGCCCCTGTGATTGCAACAGTTCTAACGCTGGGAGCTAATGGCGGTAAGTTATGACCAGTTGTTGAGTTCTTGTTGACAGGCGGGCTGACGATGTAATTGCTGCTGGTGACCAATTGGTTGAGTCTGGCTGGGTCCAACACTATCAATGGCCTTGGGGCGGGTTGTACAACGGGAACATCAGCAGTAGATGGGACAGGAGTGTTTGAAGAGATCACAAGAGGAGCTGCATTTTCAATCATGTTGACGCGAGAGTTGGCACCAGTATCAGCAAACATGCGGAAGAGCTCTTCAACATCCTTCAGTCTGGAACTGTAAAATGTTTTTTGACAATCGTCCAACTCTTCCTCCCCACATTCCATTTCACAAAAATCCCTTTCCACGCTATCCATCTTGAATTATATCAGAGCGTCACCAATGAAGAAATTCTGCAGTCTTCTTTCAGCTATCATCCGCAACGCAGGACACAAAATATCTGCAACAGTTTAAGATCTATTGTATTAAATTTATAAACGAGTTTGACCCAGAAAATGTGAACTAATCTATGGAAGTTATGGCTATAACAATATACCTATCAATCTATCTATCTATCTATACTTCTATATGTTGAGGTTTCTGTCTGTGTGTGTGTGTGTGTGTGTGTCTGTCGTGCCTTATAGGCGCCTAAACGGCTGAACGGATTTGAATGGGGTTTTTTCCTAACGGTCTCGGCTGCGATTGCCCCCAACATAGGCTATATTAAAATTCCGCGTGACGCGCGCAAACCGGCGAATTTGCGCGAAACGTGTTTTTCGCTCCCCTATAACCCCCATTTTTTATCGCGGATTCCGATTCTACGTTTAATTCTACATACGAAACACGCGAATTCGCTCAATTAATTTTTTTGATTTATTCCGCCGTTAATAGACGGATTTTTTCCGCGTTTCGTCCGTAGCCTACCTAGAGATCCGAATTTTAATACGACGTACAGAAGAAACTCATTCCGAATTTGAGCGAATGTACACGGCGAATTTATTTTATAGGATTTGAAGTTGTACGGACGCAAAAGCGGGTGGCGGCTCACGGGACGGGCGCGCGTTGGTATGAAGGGCTCCACCCCGGCGTCGGCTCGGCACCTTACAGACGACACGCTGGAAAGTGCCAATGGGAGGAGCCCCTCAGGGCTCTGACTAAACGGTAAGTCGTAAAAATACACCGATTTTTTCTATACTCTCGGGCGACCGTTTAAGTGTCCTTAACGGGGGTCGCAGACCCCCCCGGCCGAGCGAAGCGAGGCCCCCCTGTCCGAATAAGCGCTCGGCCGAGCGGAGCGAGGCCTTATGTCTGATTAAGCGGTCGGCCGAGCGAAGCGAGGCCTTATGTCTGAGTAGGGGTTTGAACACCCCCCCCCCCCCCCCCCCCGGCCAAGCGAAGCGAGGCCCCCCTGTCCGAATAAGCGCTCGGCCGAGCGGAGCGAGGCCTTATGTCTGATTAAGCGGTCGGCCGAGCGAAGCGAGGCCTTATGTCTGAGTAGGGGTTTGAACACCCCCCCCCCCCCCGGCCAAGCGAAGCGAGGCCCCCCCTGTCCGAATAAGCGCTCGGCCGAGCGGAGCGTGGCCTTATGTCTGATTAAGCGGTCGGCCGAGCGGAGCGAGGCCTTATGTCTGATTAAGCGGTCGGCCGAGCGAAGCGAGGCCTTATGTCTGATTAAGCGGTCGGCTTTGCTCGCCTACGCACCCAGCTGGGGGGCTCCGCCCCCCAGATCCCCCGTCGGGCCTCGCTTCGCTCGGCCGACAGCTTAAGCAGACATAAGGCCTCGCTTCGCTCGGCCAACCGCTTAATCAGACATAAGGCCTCGCTCCGCTCGGCCGAGCGATTATTCGGACAGGGGGGCCTCGCTTCGCTCGGCCGGGGGGGTCTGCGACCCCCCCTATTCGTAGCTAAACAGACGATAGAAAAAAAATTTCCCCGCCTTTTCCACCGTTGTAAGGTCCCTGAGTACGTCTTTCCGACGTCCTTGACGGCGGCCGGTTTGGAAGACCCAGACGCGCCCGAAACATATCAAAAACTGAAAAATTAAACTCGCCGTCGTGAATAGCTCGTCGTCGGAACGAATTTTTTCAGTATCTCTTATTAAAATTCGGATCTCTAGGTAGGCTACGGACGAAACGGCATTTCGATCGGACACTTTTTAACGGCACAGGGGGTGTAGAACCTTCATGCTTCTTTCTATACTCTCGGGCGAACGTTTAAGTGTCCATAGGGGGGGTCGCAGACCCCCCCCCCCCCCCCCGGCCGAGCGAAAATTGGCACGGTCAAATTGGCCCAAATATGGCCATCTTCGTTATTAATGGTCGGATCGAAACGGGGTTTCGACCGTATCCTACCTAGAGATGCGAATTTTAATAGAAAATTGTCAACGAGCGATTTCCGACGACGAGCGATGTCTGACGGCGAGTTTAAAATTTTAGATTTCCTGAGATCGGGCCGCGTTCGGCTCTTCGAACCCGGCTGCTGTCAAGGAAGTCGGAAAGACGTACTCAGGGACCTTACAACGGTGGAGGAGGCGGGGAAATTTTTTTCTATCGTCTGTTTAGCTACGAATAGGGGGGGGGGGGGTCGCAGACCCCCCCGGCCGAGCGAAGCGAGGCCTTATGTCTGAGTAGGGGTTTGAACACACCCCCCCGTCCGAGCGAAGCGAGGCCCCCCTGTCCGAATAAGCGCTCGGCCGAGCGGAGCGAGTGTGGCGTAACCCACACAGTTGGGACAGCTCGAGACGGCTTTTCATTGTATATAGGTAATGATTGTATATAGTTAGGTACCTACCTAATGATTGTATATAGGTAACCCATTCGTTCCTGAGGGATTCATACTCGCTGGACAACCCCACTCTAATTGGACAATCGGGACTTGAAACACGTACAATCACAATCCGCAATAAAAAAAAAAAAAGGATTATAGGCGACCAAAAATAACGGTTGTAATAACTCGAACAATCAAACGCCAAGCCCAGACAAAATAAATAAAAAAGTCCACCATCAATCTCTGAAAATTTCATCAAAATCGAATCAATATTGGCTGAACCTGCTGGGAGAAGGTTAGGCCAGTGTCGAATCATGAATGAATATAATATATTATATTCATTCATGATTCGACACTGGCCTAACCTTCTCCCAGCAGGTTCAGCCAATATTGATTCGATTTTGATGAAATTTTCAGAGATTGATGGTGGACTTTTAAATTTTATTTCACTAGCACTTTGACGATAATATAGAGAACTAGCTGCTCCGGCTCGCTTTGCTCGCCTACGCACCCATCCGGGGGGGCTGCGCCCCCCCCCCCCCCCAGTGGGCGAGTAGCATCGATGGAAACGTTGGAACCCCAACATGAAGGAATTCCCAAATTCGCAGTGCTCGGTTGGGACAGCTTGAAACATAACATGTTTCAATATTATTATTAGGTAGGTATGTTTCAATATTATTATTATTAAGCTGTCCCAACCGAGCACTACAATTCTGCGAATTTGGGAATTCCTTCATGTTGGGGTTCCAACGTGTCCATCGATGCTACTCACCCACTGGGGGGGTCCAGGGGGGGGCGCAGCCCCCCTGGATGGGTGCGTAGGCGAGCAAAGCGAACCGGAGCAGCTAGTCCAAATATAAATACGAACCTATACAAATTTGTATTTATAAGGTAGGTAAGTAGATAGCTAAACGTGAAATTAGAAGAGAAATGTTGACGAAGGGACTGTAAGTCCAAAGTTGAGTGTAGTTGAAACAAAGTGTCCGCTTCTCTCGCTCTTACATCCATGTCCATCAAATGAGACTCAGTTAGGGATGGGCATCGACCAACAACCAATTAGTCACTAACCGATTATAAGTTTTATTAGTTATTTTCCAACCTCCCTGTCCAGAACATGTTACGGACAACCGATTACTGCGCATGCGCGGACAGGACTAGTATCGTACCAGTTCTCTACATAGTGTGGTTGGAATAGATTTGGGACTGTCCCCTAAACAAAGATTACAGGTGCAACCTGATTGGCTGAGAGGCACGTCCTCTTCCCCTTACTTCGTAGTTACACATCCCGAGCGATGGTGGGGGAACCTGTCCTCAAGCAGTCCTCAGAAAAATCCGGAACAACAAGGGGGGGGGGGGGGGGAGGGACGACCGTTTGACTCACGCAGAACCAAAATGAAAGCGCAGGGCGGAAGGCGTATCCGTTTGACTCTCGGTGGCCCACAGGTAGGAAGAAAAACGAGACAGACCGAGCCGGTTTGACTCACACAGAAACTCGCGCAAGTGAGATCATGTTTCACAACATTAACAATGTTTCATCAACAAAGTAAGGTGATAGGAGGGGCACCGATAAATATCTTCTGCATGCTCCCAAGCAAAGAAAAAGCCGTTTACGAGATGTGTTTGGAGGCAGTATCAGCGAAATGTGTGGAGATCACTGCTGCCCCCCTAGCGCCAGCGCAATGCGTAACCGATTTCGAACAAGCGATACAGAAAGAACGAACGAATTGTAAATGTATATCTGTAAACATTTGTGAATAAATTGAAAAAATTGAATTGTTGTCAAAGTATGGCCTACTACTACTCTCGTTGGCTGCCGATTTCACCGAGGAAGAGGACGAGGTGACGGCTGACGCTTAAATTTATGTATTAACTTTTTAGTTTGTAGGTTATTTCATTTTATTTATTTATTTATTTATTTATTTATTTTTTTTTTTTTGTTGACGTGTGTTTCCAACACAAACCACAAATTTTTAACCACACCTCCGTGGAGACAGTCCTAAGTCTGCCAAGTGGGAAGGGAAATCTGTGGCATTTCATTACAACGCTCGTGAGTCATCGCCGCAGAGAGTCAAACGGTACTACGCATTCCGTGAGTTAAACGGGACTTTCATTTTTGGTTCTCCTGTGAGTCAACCGGGCTCGTTGGAGGCCTCCGTGAGTCAACCGGGAATCCCCGCAACCAGGGACTGGTCATGAACAGGTTCCAAAGCGGGTAGGAATATAGAACACTTGGTACTGGAACTGCCCTCGCGGTGGTTGGAATACGCTCGGTCGTCATAACCTCTAGTGCGCATGCGTTCTTGTCTGTAACCTGTCCCTAGACAAGGGGTTGTAAAATACCTACTACAATTATTATTAATCGATTACAACAACCGAATAGATTGGCTTGACGGACGAACCATGCTTGTAGATTACAAAATTTAATGTTAGGGCGATCCTACCATTGAATTCGGATGCCAAGATCAGGAGCCAAATAAAATTATGATTTTGTAAAGTATCGTTCACTGCTTTCGGTGCGTTCTGAGCAAAAAGAAGTCACTTTGTTGCCAGACTATTAAATAGTAAATAAATATACTATTAAATAATAAATTTGACTAGCGGACCCGTCCATTTACTTGTCAGAATGTACATGTGCAAGTCAGGTTCATTTTCGAATAATCACCTCCTATGTCATCCACTTCTGGTCCTGAGGACCACAGCCATCATGAAGAGGTACCTCTACTAAGCCCTCTCTAACGCAGGATTCTCCAAGAAACCACGATCTGAAACTGAGTGGTGCACAAAATATTATATCTAACAGAATTGCGATTATTATTATTGTAATTAGTATAATATAATATCTAATAATAATAATATCTAATTACTATACTAATTATTATTATAATATACTAGTATATTATAATAATAATATCTAATTACTATACTAATTATTATTATAATATACTAGTATATTATAATAATAATTAGTTAATCATCCTTGGCCGAGTTCTTAGAAGTCAAAAAGTGGGGGAAAACAATTTTTGAGACAAAGCTTTTCGTGATGTGGATAGGTATTTATGAAAAGATGTTCTGAACGATAATATTATGAACGGCTGGCCTTGACGTCATTGGATCTGACCAATGAGGGGCCAAGTTGACAAGGGAGGAGGTGTGTTATCAATAGGGAGGCCGATTCATCTGAGTGCAAATTCAAACTTCGATTCTTCTATCAGTAATTTAAATTAAAATGAACTTGGGATCAGAGTTTTGATTCCATATAGTAATATGGAAGCCTTCTATCGATTAAAAAAAAAATCTAAACGCATGTCCATTTCTTATTGTTAACAAACAGTGTTCGCGAAGGTGATGCGAATGCAGTACTTATGCGATGATTGAAATCATTCAAGCGAATCATTGAAAGCAATAATATTGCTAATATTAGTATAGTATTTTAAATATTATTTAAAATATTCGAATAATTTTTAATTTGTTAAGAAGTGTGACAACTGATACTTTCATCCTATTGCCGAATCTGCACTCCCAAAGGTTGTTCTGCATTCAAATGCAACAAATTTTGTTGTCGTAGGGGGTCAACACTAAGCAGTAGGTGACTGGTGTTTACAATGACTCGGTCAACGTCTAATGTCCAAAAGATGAGTGGCTTCATCTCATCTTTTATCGGAACCGTGTACCTACCTATTCAGTGTGTACTTGTGAGAAAATTAATTCTGTCAATCAATAAAATTGTGAAAAAAAGAAGTAAAAAAAAAAAAAAAAGTTTTTTCAACAATTTTTTGTTTCATTCGGAAATTATTTGACCTCTTGGCATCCTTCAAAAATCCCGTTTGCAGCTCCATGAAAGCCCTATAAATCGCCACAGTGGAATCGGATCAATCCGGGACCCCCCAAAATGGATACTACGTCCAAAAATCCTTCGAAAACGACACCTCACTCGATCCCGCAGCCCCTTTTTAGCCCCATAGCGCCCCACGGGTTTGAGCGATCGGGCTGCTTCCGGGCACAACTAGATGGTAAACCAAGTAGGACCTATTTTGTCAACATTTCATATTTTTAAAAAAAATCCTACTGCCCAAAACGGCCCGGACGGGGTACGCCGTACGGCGGACGGACATTTCGTTTTTGGAATCTAGACCTCTTGAAATGAATAATGTCACATTTTGAGGCTGCTCAGAATTTTCTACCCCCGTCGCGAAGACGTTCCAAGAATAAAAAACCAAACAAAGAGGTTCACTAACTTTCTATTTGTGTTTTGTTCAAGATTTTTTCAATTTTTAAAATTTTTCTCTTTCGGGATTTTTTTTCCGCCCTTGAGTATTAGGGCATTTTTTCCGCCCTGCAGGATTTTTTTTCCGATTACAGTTTCAACACCTAACGAATTTACTGCAAGACAATGTCTTGCAAGACATTGTCATCTTGCATCTAAAGATCCAAATGATATCAATCTTCAAAATTTAAGTTAATTTAATGCCGCATACGATTTTGCAATAACAAGTACTTATAAATGTCCTTTTATATATAAGTACTTATAAAAGTTGGATTTAGTATGTACTCATGATATGAGTATTATATGATATTATCGCGATTCAGAACTCATGTTGATTCGCATCCAATGCATTATGTTGTATTCATTATGTGATTGTCATTTTGACGAAAATGAGTTCCATTAAATGGAACCTTAATCTTGATAGGTATTAACGTAACCGAAGGCATGGCAACCATCACAAGGTCACCTGGAAACGTAAAAACGAGGAACACGCGAAAATGACAACAGCGCAAAGGTCCATCGATAAAACTTAGCTGGATCCACATGGCGTTAAAAAAGGCGGGGCGCGAGGGAGTTCAGCAAGCTGATTGGCCGATCACCCAAACAAAATCACCTCAAGGTTGACTTTTGAAGCAGACTGTCCATATCCACTTTTGGTTTATTATTCTTGGAATAATACACCTATCATAGCCTATGATAGGTATGATTTATAGGTGACCTATGTAATCGTGACGGGGTTGAAAATTCTGATTGGCTTCAGAATTTGACATTATCAGTTTCAAGAGGTCTAGATTCCAAAAACGAAATGATTGTCCGCCAAACGCTGTCCAGGAGGGTTTGATTGTAGGATTTTTTTTTTTTAATCTGAAATTTTGACAAAATACTCGGTTTACCGTCCAGTTGTGCCCGCAAGGTTTTTCAGTCCGATCGCCCAACCCCGTGGGGCTAAAAAGGGGCGACAGAAGGGATTTTTCTAAGGGTTTCATCTATGGGGTCGAGTTAGGTGTCGTTTTCGAGGTATTTTTGAACGTAGAATCCATTTTGGGGGGTCCCAGAATGATTCGATTTCACCGTGGGGATCAATTAGGTTCTCACGGGGCCATGGAGCCTCCTGCCTTAAAACTCAGGGGGACAGACATCAGGACGGATTATCGAGAAGGGGACAGAAAAGGAGCTTTTCTCAGCCCAACAGAAATTTCAACCATAATAGGTACGGCTTTTCTTGTTTCGGTTTTCATGTTTTCGTTCACGAGTTTTCTTCTTTCTTGTTTATTGCTGTTAATAAGTTTTCAAATTGTTACGATTATGAGTGTAGGTATGGTTGCACATAATGCAAATGGGATAAATCTTGATAACTTTCTCATCGTCAAATTACAAACGATACTAAATACATAAATGCGATAGACACAAAAAATGTTCTCTAGTGGTAAACAGAAATTCAGAAATACGCAAAGCTAATCTACTTACCTTCTTATAGTATTCAACGTTAAACTTACGGCAAGAATCTGCACGATTTTTTAATTTTAGTGTCTGCTGTCCAGTGACAAGCGACGGCCAGTGTTGCCGTTTTCCTCCACCGACAAACGGGAATAGTTAACTTTTATATACTGTACTGAATTAGTCATCGTCCTACCTACACTCATAATCGTAACAATTTGAAAACTTATTAACAGCAATAAACAAGAAAGAAGAAAACTCGTGAACGAAAACATGAAAACCGAGACAAGAAAAGCCGTACCTAATAAAAATCAATAAAATAAAATCTCTTGTCAGCTTGTGTAACAAACATCAGCTTGTATAATGTACTTGTTGTATAATATATATTATATACAACTTCGATTCGATTTACAAAATCGAAATGAACGCATTGCACCCCTCTGGCCACAGATTAAACTACTGCCTCTGGCAAAGGAGCATGAAGTACCTATGTAGAAGCTGCTCTTCCCACTTAATTTCTCGCTCTCTGATTGGTCAATTTCACATACCCCGCGTTAAAATCCTCATTCCAGAGACATACATAATATGTAAAATTTTGCTCTGAGAGGCTATCATATTATGATAGCCTCTCAGAGCAAAATTTTTTAAAGCTCCAGCCCGCCTCTCATTGGTCTGCTCCCCCCCTTTGCTCCTCCTGACCAAATTTTACCACCCCTCGCTCTGTTTCTCGCGTAGATTCAAATGTCATCTAGTCATTAGCCATTAGACGAGGATGGAGGCATTTTGAAGTATTATTAATTTTTTTTTCTAATGTGTATTGACTGGGGGTGCACATGGTCCTAGCAGTAGTCGCCACTGCATGGGGCTATAAATGGGATTTTTTAAGGATCCCAGGAGGACAAATATTTTTCAAGTCCCATTTTTATTTAATCCATTTTTGAGGTACCACTTTTTTTTCTCTCTCTCTCTCTCTCTCAAAAATACTTTATATTGACCCAGAATTAATTTTTCCATAATTAACCTAGGGTTAACAAAGAATAATAAAAACTCGTGTAAAGTTTACAGCAGTCCTGGTAGGCTTCTACGTAGCAGCTTGATAACGAGTGAAAGCAGTCAGCTAAAAAACATGGAAACGTCAATGGGGAAAATTTAATTGCATAAACTTACGATTTTAAATTTAACCCTACCGTTGTATTGTACTACAATACTGTATTGTACTTCAATAATTGTAGGACTGAAGCATATGTTATCTTCTTCTTTGGGTGCCATACCCGTAATCGGGCGTTGGCGACCTCTCGCTACTAACATCTGTTGAGCGTGTTGACCAGCTAATACAGAAGTAGTAGGGACCTACTGCTTAACGCCGGTTCCGAACGGCAAATTTGAGAGGTTTTCCACGGCAGAATACTTTCGGTGGGTTGACATTGCCTTCCGAAAGGTGATTATCCGTATGAGGAAGATGTCTTGCGGCTGCTGGGATCGAACCAGCAACCTTTGACTCAGTAGTCCTGGACTACTAGTCCAACGCTCAAACCACTGAGCCACTGATAACCACCATATGTTATAGAAACACTGAAATCAGTTTTGTTTGTTTTTTTAATTGTTGGAGGAGAGAAGAGCAAAAACGATTAGTGCAGTTCAAATTTTCGTGGGTCTGTCCGCGAGGCTGACTTAACCAATCTACGTCACAAACAAGGCAAAGCTCTCACTTGGGGCGCTAGTGTCTACAGCTTGTAGGAGGAATTTACGAAGGTTTATCATTTGATATGGTGAATAAATAATTCAGAATATATTATACTTATAGTTTAATGTCTTATTACATCAGATTAATGGTGATTCGATAGCGTTCGTTGTGATGGGCTGTCAGATGGCAACACTGGAACAACTTCAGCAGCCCGCCGAGGTTGGTAGCACCTTCGTTACCAAACGACGTCACTGAGCCAGCTGATCGATTCTACTCCGGCATATTTTCAAACGCCACCACTTTCTCTAAATCAGAATAATTTTCTGGAAGCGATTCCAGTCAGCTGACTGTCGTTTTTGTTATTCTCGTAGGACTTTCGAAAAAAAAAAAAAAAAAAAATTGAAAAAAGTTCATGCAATTTCCCCATTGCTACATAGGTTATACAAGCGAAGGTATATGGCTCTGGGCAAGGCAACGTCCACATGAATGGGATCCTGAAAAAACTCTTGATAACGCTTCTTCTATGGCGTTACGCCCCACCATTTTTAAGCCATGTGAACCCAGCTTAACTGGAAAAAAGAACCCGTAACTGACAAAATAACATGTAAAGCTAGGTTCACATGTCGTACAAAAGGGCGGGGCGGGAGTGCAATCAGCAAGCTCATTGGCCGATCACCCTAACAAAATCGCCTCAAGGTTAACTATAGGTACCGTGACCAGATTTTTCTTCCTAAAAAGTAGTACATTTTCCAAACTAGAATATATATACCAATGTAATATAATATATAATATTATTGTACATAGGTACCTACCTATAGGCTATCCCTTATCTGTAGTTTTATTTGGATAGTACAGGCATTTGGATCGAAGTACCGAACCATTATTGGAGCCAATTTAATTTCTTTTTGGTTAGAACAATCAACCAACGCAGGATGACCAGCGAAAAATTTCCCTCTGACCGCGTAGGTAACTACCTAATTCCCCCTTCCCACCGAACTTTCACAACTTTTTCTTTTTGTATTGGTTTTTCAATTTTTTTAAGTTTTTGGCAAGAAAAGCAAAAAGTAGTACGCTAGGTAGTACATGATACGTGGTAGTAGGTACATTGAGCCCAAAAGTAGTACATGTCCTTCCAAAGTAGTACGCCTGGTCACCTATTTCGTCCTCAACAGCAACGTTGATTATACAAGCAAAGGGCGGGGCAACGTACAACGTAGGGACAGAATTGCAATTCCGTGTGAACGGGATTCCGTAAAAACGCCTTATAAATTATAAGGCGTTTTTACGGAATCCCGTTCACACTATCAGTGATAATGGACCCAGTGTTCACATCCATGCGTCAATGCGATAAGTATTGCATTATTCCGTCATTGCGTTTGGTCCGCTGATTGACCCATGCGGCATAGGCTATGCCAGCGGGCGGGAAGAAGTTATTATTGACGGAAAAGCTCTTCCGAAGCTGACTGTACACATCCGAAAAAACAGATATTTTAGCTGAGTGATAACCTGCTACTACTGCGCATCCAGGTTGTTGTGGTCGCCATAGCAACATCAACAAAACACAAATAAATGCAGGAATGAACAGCCAAAGCTACATCGACAAAACACAAATAAACGTGGGAAGGACCGCAAAGACAATTTGCTGGACGTTTGTGAACGCCTGACCCCTGACCAGAATCCCTGCCACTGCTTCCCACTGCTGACGCGTTCACGCATTGACAGAATGCCGTATGGATGTGAATCCTACTTTACACCCCGCCTTTTTTTTACGCCATGTGAACCCAGCTTAACTGAGAAAACAGTTTTTTCCCTCTACTATTTATAGTAGAGGGAAAATAATTTATAAAGTTGCATAAATTATGTGGTGTTACGCTGGGTTCACATAGCATAAAAAAAGGTGGGGCGTAATGCCGTAGAAGATGCGCTATCAGGAGTCTTTACGGAATCCCGTTCACATGGATTGGAAATTCCGTTTGTGCGAAGGTCTGCCCAGAAAAATAACCTTCGCTTGAAAAACCTACTATGCTATTGACAATGAAATTGTTTCCACAGTATTCAGCTGACTACTACCCTCTTGTTATCCAAATGCTGGCAGAAGACAAACACACACACACACACACACAAAAAAGGATATGGACAGTCTGCTTCAACAGTAAACCTTGAGGATAATTTCACCCAAACAACATTTAATGTTGTTTGGGTGATCAGCCAATCAGCTTGCCGAACGCACTCGCGCCCCACCTTTTTTTTACGCCATGTGAAGCTGGGTTCACATGGCGTAAAAAAAGGGTGGGCTTAACTACATAGAAGATGCGTTATCACTACATTTTATCTGGAGTTTTTACGGGATCCCGTTCACATGGACTTGCCCAGAGAAATAACCTTTTCTTGTAAAACCTACTTTGCGAAGACGAAGTTTTTTTTCAAGGTTTTCAGCTGCCTACTATCACTTGTTATCAAAAGCCTACCATGCATATCAGATCTGCCCGATTGGATGTGGTTTGTTCTCTGTGATGTGGACAGTCCCCTTCAAAAGTCAACCTCGAGGTAATTTTGTTTGGGTGACTCTTGCTATGATCCTCTCAGTTTCGTTTTTCCCCAAAGTCGTTCTTTTTCTCTTAGACCCTTTCTCCAAAGCCGTCGTTTATTTTCCCCAAAATCATTGCATTTTCAGACGATTTCCCCAAAGTAGAATCCCCTGATATCAGAAAGTGAGGGAAAATGGTGTAGTTGTTGTTTGACTTCATTTTGTACTGGCTGGAAGTAACAGCTCGTAAAGTTTTTTGTTTTGTTTTAATGCCGCATCCTACTTACCCATATACACAGAGTAAAAGAGGCCACCCTTAAATGGAAATTGTTACAACGACATGGCTCAGAAACACTCAATATGCACAAAAGCAGGGTAAATCGCATGGCGAGAGAAACACTCAATGCACATAATATGATGGAATTACTGCTGTACAAAATTGGATCTTGTCAAAACTGCATTGACGATGATGATGAGATATCTCAATTATTAGGTGTAATAATGTGATAGTTTGCTCAGCTAGAAGGGAATGAGAACATTTTGAAGTTTCTTGAGTCAACAAACAACAAAAACAAGATGGCTGAGTGGGAAAGAAAATAAGAGGTTAGAAAAATAAACAGTAGGTATGTTTGACAATCTCAGTTCTACATAAATTATCTAACACTGACTTGAGGTTTTAATGTAGAAAATATCAGTATAGTTACTACCATAAAGAAATGTTCACTCACCAACTTCTGTCAGTAAAACAACTTAGAAATAACACAAGTTACCAAACACAACAACCACTTTTGGCGTCAAGGACAGACTGAGGAACATGGGAGATAAGAGGTCGATGATTCAGCTTCAATGGAAGGGGGCTGCTGAGTTGCCAAGCCGTGCGGATCGCCCTTGTGTTTCACGATATTTTTGGTGTTCTAATCGGCAACCCAGCAGTGAGTGCCCATAGACCTACTAGGAGTCCACCAGGTCCAAGGCGATCCAGATGGCGTTTCACGTCATCTGTTTTCTTTGAGGGAACTTAACAGTTGTCGTAGTAGCCGCTAGGTTGCTCTGACAAGCCATGAAAGTAAAATTTTCTTGAACCATGAAAGTTAAATTCTTGACGAACTTACGAATTGAAAACGTTCCATGTCTCCAAATTTATTGATCTGTACGATAACAAAAAAATTATGTTCAATTCGTTTGAAAATTCCGAATTTGTCAACTTGTCAAGACAATGAAAATAGCCACGCCTCTCACATTAACGTCGCTTCAGATTTCAAGTTATTTTCCTGCTCTCCAGAGAACTTTTTTAGTGAAAAGTAGAAATTCTGACTATTTTTTGGGTGTATTGAAATCATCGTAGTGTCGAGATGTCTTCTGAACGGCTTCCTATTTCGATCGTGAATTCAGAAGATTTCGACACGGTTTTAAGGTAGGGAATGCGGAATTATGTAGTGTTGTCCACTCATCGCTGCTCTTTCACCTTGTTTGTTCTTCTCAGTTGTTAGTTGTTCATTTTAATTGCACCAACGAACGTTAGTGATACGAGATGAAAAGCTTACTGCCCGCAGATGCTAAAATCAGAGTTGTTGAGTGGGGCGAACCTGCCGCTGTCATAGTTGATGGCTAATAGGCATTAGGCAGACAGATTCAGAATGTTCAAAAGCGCAACAGGTTCCTTGACATTTACATATTTATACCTAATTGTGGAACGCATTATTTTTGTAGGAATTCCGGACTGATGGTATGCCATTTTTACGCCGATTGGGTGGACCAGTGCCAACACATGGAGAAGATCCTCATAGAACTGGCCAATCAGCCGGAATATGCTGTAAGTCGCAAGTGCCTACAGGCGTTGATATTTCAACAATAAATAATCTCCAAATGCCCATTTTTGCCAGGGTGTGAAGTTTGTCAAGGTTCCGGCAGAAGAAGTGGTCGACATCTCTCACAGGTACGGCATTTCCGCCGTCCCGACGATAGTCCTTCTCCGCAGAAACAAGGAAGTAGACCGTGTCAACGGTTCTAATCCTGGCGAACTCGTTGCAAAAATACAGAAACACGTAGGTCATGGTGATTAACGTCCACTGAAAGCTTGGATAGTGTGGTCTGCACTAGTAAAATTAGAGTCGCCCTTTCTCTCCAGATAAACCTGATAAAAGATGACAGGATGCCCGCTAAACCCAAAGAAGAGGTCCCACTTGAAGAAAGACTGAAAAAACTTACCTCCCAAGCTCCTGTGATGTTATTCATGAAAGGTATGAAAAGGTGGGTTACTCAAGAATCACTCGGCAATAATTCTGAGTTCATAATTACATGTCTCTGAACAGGAAATGCTGCCAACCCGAGGTGTGGCTTCTCCAGGCAGATTGTCGAGCTCCTGAACAACCTTCAGGTGGATTACAAGACGTTCGACATACTCTCCGACAACGACGTTAGAGAGGGACTGAAGAAACTCTCCAACTGGCCGACATATCCTCAAGTAAGCCTATTTCCATTTATCTTTTGATTTTATTGTTTCTACCTTCTGTTAGAAAATTTCCAACATTTAATGTTGGAAGACGAATTTTTCGACCACTTTAAACCTAAAAATGTAAAAACCTGCATCCTTAAGCGGACGATTAAACGGAGGTACGCTAGTCTTAGCTAAAATTTTAAGGGCTACAAACGGTGATGTACGGTCAAACGGTCATTTGAATATAAACAATAATTGTTATTATTATTGGTTACCTACAAAATGTATTTAGTAGTAATCACAAGGAGTTTGTACTGAACGTTCACCAGTTAACCCAAGGTATTCGCGTTATTATTATTAGCAGCCTGCAGTTCTCGGAGTGACGTGATAAGTAGAGTAAATTCCCAGCAAGCTGCAAGGCGGCAAGGGTGGTAGAAGAACAAGGTAGGGTTCAGGGGATGTCGCTGGGAAACAGTAGAGCAGGTGAATAGTTGAAGGGGCGAGGGAATGTGAAGGAGGGAGGAGAAGCAGGTAGGTATGCTTGGGCCTGGGACTGACATTTTCAACTGCAAGACCTTCGGGAAAAACACATTCTGTGTTAAACAACGACTTATCACGGGTCTCTATACTAGGTACTGGTACCAACGTGTACACAGCGCCGAAAATCTCGTCACCAACTTTGGGAGATGCCAAAACATTTTAGGCATCCCTTTTAGGCTTGCTTTTGCTTCCTTGAAACTGAGCACCTGAATGGTTTCTTCCCATTTGTCTTCCTCGTCATTTTCGTGATCATTGCTCTTTGTGGACTCCACTGGCCTTCTGTTTTCCCCATTGGCAACAGCCTCAATGATTTCCTTTTTCTGGGCACAGAACTTGTGTTGCAAACTGATTTCAGAAGATGATAGCCGACATACAGCCGAGAGAAGATCAAAATGAAGGGATCAATGATGAATAAGTTAATCACAATACGAGGAATAATACAAATTATAGATATATCGTATACACGCATATATGCGCGGCGCAAGAAAATTTCTTCTATTAAATACGAATTGTAGAGCTCTTACGACTGGCTCGACTAGAAAAATCAAGGGGACAGGAATAAATGGGTTTTATACAAATTATTGCGATTTTTTCAACGGACCGGGCATTTCATATGATTCCACTGTATTTGAAATGCATAATGGGCTCCTTGAAAAGGTCGGAGTCCATCATTTCTAACCACATATTCGGATTCAGCACCCTTTAAAAACCCCTTATACAACTTTTTTAGTTCGAAAATCCGCATAAATACGTGCAGAACTGTTTCAGAAATTTTGTATATTTGGACTGAAAGTGGAGGGCCCTTGACGTCACACCTCGCCATACTGGGCATCGAGTAGTTGGGCAAGGAGTCGCTGAATAATAAACCTGAACGGAATCAGAGTAGAAACACTCGGCCCAGGTCGATTTTCAAATAAACTTCTTTGATGTTAACCGTGATGCTGGATTTTTGAATGACCTTCTGTGATGACAACCCCTCGATTTTCGGGGTCGGCTTTTTGCATAGCAAAGTTGGCTAACTTGCATAGATACGAGAGAGAGATATCTCGGCCAATCAAACAATGACGAAGCAGCCCACGTCATGTATCCCCTCCAGACCTCGGAATCCAAATATTATATTTTTCCTAAGGCCCTATAAATAATAGTGACAGGTTTCTGCAATGTTGACCCGTTTTCGTAACTTTTTAAGCATGACCTTTCAAGGAAAAAGATTTTAAAAAATCATTTAAGACGCTTATTCCGACCTTTTCAAGGAGTTCATTACTTGTACTCGATTGTACAGCAGTTACTACTTAGAAGATTACGAATCAGGTGCTATCTAGTGGTCAAGATCCCAAACTATGCACAATCGGGAGACTTCACGGAAAAAAGGGCAGAAGTCAATCAGTTTTTCCTGAGTGTGGTGTAAACTGGTGGAAGGTTTTAAGCGTTAAGGTGCTACATCAGGGGTACACTTATCTCAAGGAAAACGGTATGACTTCACTCATCCCTCCGCTCAGCCCTTCTCTTTCTGAATTTCGTGGAAGTGAATTTCCCCGCTTTACACGAAGAAAAAAAACCTCTGCGTTTTTCTTAAAAAATATAATAGAATTTAAGAAATCCCAACTTCATGTTATTGGGTTTATATTTCCCGAGTGTCATCCAAGTTGTTGCATTCATCTTCACACTTGTCATTATCCGGGAGAGTTCCCCAAACAGGAACTTGGTACTCACCATCAGAAGGCACCTATAGAATAGCCTTCGTAAGTATTTTGGATACATTACATCCAACTGGTAAGCAATTGCCCCAAAATCGGCAAATTGAAGAGATTGAGCACTGGTGGTTGTTCTGGACCGCATCCAATTCTTCTATGCCGGGTTTTCGAAGTGTTTACCATCATCATAGATATGGAATAACTGGATGTCTGACTGCCTATTACAATCCTTTGAAGATTCCGTGACAGGTAACACGGGATTCCCCGGCGGCCCCGAATGACTTCGGCTAAAGTCGTGTGACTCCGTGGCCCCCTCGGCCCGCCCTTTCCGAGGCCCGAGACGACTGGTGGGCAAGAAGCGTCAATCAAAGCCAACTTGGTATCTGCTGCATCAGTGTTTCGTTTTTATTTGAATAATAGTTATTGCTCCCGTGCACCATATTAATTATGACCACTTGGAGTTGTTTTTCTCGTGCATTAGAAGCAGAAATGGTAGAAACGATAATCCCAATGTTCAACAGTTCAAATGGTCAATGCGAAAACTGATGTTTCGCAATAGTGTGAGACCAAGTAACAATAATTGTTACCATTATGGTAATTGCTTGACATTTGACGATATTCGAAACGATGCTAACATGAGTGTTTTGAATAACAGTATATAGAATAACATATTTACTGCAATTTATTGTTTGGTACTATAAATTACATACTACATATTACTGTTATAATAAACAGTAATTATGAACGTGAAATGATGTTTCCTTTCTAATTTCACCTGAACTTAACTACCCCATTTCTACCGATCATTCGTTGTTTTAAACGAATACAAACACACGAGTATAAATAATTCAAAATTAACGTTATATTCACAATATTTTTTAGAATCGTTTTACTTAACCCTTCGATGTTTATTGCTAAAAAAAAACACTAAAAGAATTTGAAAAGGCAGATGCCCACGGTCCCAAGCGCTGGCCCTACTTGCTTTTGCCCACCAGTGGTTTGGTGAAGCTGACGAACGACGGTGGGCAGGTGGTGGTGGGGGGAGGCGCTCTGGGTTTTCCCAAAACTTCTGGCACGGTTCCGCCTTACGGAGTCAGACATCCAGTTATTCCATATCTATGACCATCATACGTTTGTACTCACCTGCTGTTTTTTTCTTTCGGCCATTCTAGAGTAAAGGAGTTGTTTGCCCCGGCCGTAAAATATTCCCGCGACCAAACATCCGTAGCGGGCCAGCCGTATAAGAGGAGAGACTTTGACTGGCGGGGCGAAATCTCTGACCATTTTTTATCAACTCTTGCGGTTTCGTACTGAGATACACACCGCGATAGTCCCCGTCGTAGATTCACACTGTCTTGAGAATGGAGGAAAACGTTTTATTTTAATATTCGTTGTCTACGCTTGAAATTGTTTGCACGTATCCGGGCACTAAACTGTTTTGACAACACGGTGTTTTGGAGTAGGTATTGATTCCGTCTTAAATTATTTTCATGATGGCGTTACAAAATACAGCAAAGGTACAATTTACTTCTCACCGGTACGCTGCCAGTTCTGCACTCAACCGTACAGCGGTACCATCCAATGCCGCTAATTCGAATCATCCGGCCCTGAGAATGTAATAAAGCCGGTAGTGTACAACATCGCGTGTATGTAATCATAACCGATGTGTTCTTGTTCGCAGTTGTACGTTGAAGGGGAGCTCGTCGGAGGTTTGGACGTTGTCAAGGACTTGGCGTCCAGCGGAGAGCTTGTCAAAATGCTGCCCAAAGCCGCTTGTACCAGAGAAAGGTAGGATACTCGTGCCTCACGAATTCCATCACTGTACTTAATCGGCAATTTTTTTAAATGAAATATCGAAAACCATAATATGTCTAGTCATATTATGACTAGAGCAGTTGTTCCCAACTCAACGTAAACGAAACTCGTGGGATGAAATTTTTGGGCCCTATGGAGAGGGAGGACAAAATAAAGGGCTCTTGTAGGATGGCGTACGGCATAATATGCTACAGTACGCTATATTATAGCGTAGAATAGCCATGCTGATAAGGTACCTTCTAGGTCCCGCCAAGGTTTTCACGTCTGAAAAGTTTGATTGTTGATTGTACGGAATTCGGCGACAGAGGGCAGATTTCTTGCTAGTCGGCAGATTGAAAATTTTGAATTTCAGTAAGTTCGTAACACCCATAATGCCGGTTTTTTTTTTTTTTTTAAACAAAGCAACAATTTTTTGATTTGTAAATAGTTCATGATCTCAAACTTGTGTTTGAATAGCGATTGAGTTGAATTTCAAAACGCTGCAAATTTTACACTAGGTTTTATTATTCTTTGATATAAATTATCCAAAAATTAATTCGATATCAATAAAAAAGTAATTTAATTATTAAAAAAAAATTATCATCTTGTAAAGTTTGTGGACGGATTGGGTAAAAAAAATAAGATTATGCGTCGACAATTACTCGGAAAGCGTTATCTCATTCGACCTTCTGACATCCTTCAAAAGCCCCATGAAAACACCATAGATCCTAACTGTGAGATCCGATGGTTCTGGGATCCCCAAAAAATTGATTCTACGTCCAAAATACTTCGAAAACTGCACCCCACTCGATATCATAGCCGAAAACCTTTTTTTTTTTAATCCTCCTGTAGCCCCTTTTTAGCTCCACAGAGCCCCACGGGGTTGGGGCTGAAAACCTGGCCGGCACAAATAGATGGTAAACCGAGTATTTTATCAAAATCTTTGTCGCGATAGCATCCCTGAATAACCAAAAAACACCTGTCAAACCAGGGACACACTAAATAATAATATTATGACTAATATGACACTAAATAATGAATAATATGACATATTATGTCATATTATTCATCACTAGCGGCAATACACTCACATACATTGTACAAGATATTATTTTGTATTATGGCTGCTGGGGGCTACTCCCAAACCCCCGGATGCTGCCACCTTGAGCCGAACGGCCGAACATTGGAGGAACATGAAACACGCTTCATTTGCTTTCATAGGTCACGAACCTAACGTCAAGCGTCTCTAAGAAGTTTAATATTACTAAACCACTTCTTTGGTAAGGAAGTTGCCAGAAAATCGTACGATACTTTTAATACTGTAATTTCGTTACATTTCCACGATAAGCTTTGTAACATTTTCGTGTAACGGTTTTCGAGAGTAAGCCCAAGGTTTCCAATGTGCAAGTCCACGGTAAAATATTTTTGAGTCACGGCCATTCTATATTTGAATCGGTGAATGTTGAAGGGGCAGTTGTCCATGTTTTTTAAAAGGATTTTCGGGTTCTGTATGGGCAGCCACATCGTTTCATGCTATATGGACCGTTGTCCATCACATTTAGAGGCGGTTGGACACTTATGAGTTTAAAGTTTATAGTTATTAGATAGGTTATAGTTTAAAGTTTTACCGAGGTTAGCATGTTAAAAGGGGAGTTTTTTTTTTCGTTTTAACAAATTTCAGCTTTCTTGGACTACCAACCCCTTTAACATTCGCCCGAAAATTTAATTTTTGCCAAAATAACAAAGCTGTACAGCATCTTTGGGAGCTAGCGAAAATTTAGCGCGCCCTACTATTTTACAAATCATTTTCTAAACAATAAGTCCGAGTCTTGAAACTTTCAAAAACGATTTTCTCATTTTCGAAAAAAATTTACCCTCATCTTTCTTGGAGTGGACTCTCCAAATGGGATTTTTGAAGGATCCCAGGAGGTCAAATATTTTTCGAGTAAAAAACAAAAAAAATTGCAATTGCCCTTGTGTAAAATTTGCAGCGTTTTTTCCTTCAATCATCCTATTTAAAAAATCGATTGGGTTTGAAGATCAGTATCGTTATCCTGAAATTGTTAATACTAGTGGGCCCACTGAGGTGGATCCTTCGCCCCCATTGAAACCTCCCCATCGACCCGCTGGCCAGTAACTAAACGAGTTGGATCAGGTTCTAAGTAACGTTTCTAGTTAGAGCGACCCCCCTCTAGTTTTGGAAGCTTTCAAAAAAGAATGTCAAGTCTTGGATTGGGAACCACTGCACTACTCAAGTTTGCCGTAATCTAATCCAGTGTTGATTCACCGTTTAGACTGAAGTTCTTGACAAACAAGGCCCCAGTTATGGTTTTCATGAAGGGGAACAAAGAACAACCCAGGTGCGGTTTCAGCAAGCAGCTTGTGGCCATATTGGATTCTACAGGGTATGTCTCATGAGTCACTTCACTTTGTAAAACAGTACTACCTGGTGTAACAATTCTCAATGATTTTTCATTCAGGGTTTCATACGAAACTTTTGACATCCTCGAAGATGAAACGGTGCGGCAAGAACTGAAGACTTATTCCAACTGGCCAACGTACCCTCAAGTGAGTTGATCATGCTGAACTTGATCATCAAGTCCAGTGAATCGCCAACTTAACTTTTTCTGTCTTTACCAACAGGTTTACGTGAGCGGGGAACTGATCGGAGGCCTCGACGTCATAAAGGAGTTACAGTCGATGAACCAGTTGATCTCATCGCTTCAACCCAGTTCAGAGAACAAGGCCTGAAATGTACATGTACACAATGCGTCTGCCGTTTTAGCCGACTAGAAAAATTTTCGTCGTTCAAGTTACAATTGCTGCAAGTACAATGTTGATACGCCACACCGCATTGCTCTTCTCCCCTCTCCTGTTCTGGGAATGTTGTCACACTTCTACGCCATGATAGTTTTTCTTTCACAAAAGAACTCAATAAACTTTTTCATTACTACTTTTTATTGTATACTCATCAAATAAATATTCATCTCTCTTTTATACTAAAAATTGCAGTTTTCAAGTAATTTCCGGATGATTAATCAGTTCTGGTTCTGATAGAACAAACTCTACTAGGTACATTCAAAAACTTAAAATAACAACTTAACAAAATAATACGTTTAAATAATTGAACCATAATACGTATCAGTACATGCTATACACAGTTGACCTAACAATGAGATTCATACGAATAGTTTTGAATCAATTTATAAAATCTTAAGTAGAAAAACGTAGTTTTGGCTTCGAAAAACAATAAACGTTTTATACAAAAAGTTCTTCACGGATTTAATTTACACTAGCTGTACATAGGAAGCAGCTTTTCCGCAACACCCAGCACGAATCGAATATTCTGTACTCAGACGTAAAACAAATGCAATCAATTTTTGGGCGAACCCAATATTTCGATAGTTTTGAGCTGAGAAATTCGTCTAACGTCAGCTCTTCCATCAAAAGAAACATTCGTTCGAAACGTTACAAATAAATAACACGTACAGGATGAACTGTCTATTTAAATGTAATATAGATGGATACATCATGATAAATTCGATTTTGACGATAAACTAGTATGTACAGGTTGTCCTCAAACAGCAGGCTTTCGAGCGTCTAGAGCTTCTAAAATAGGGTAGAAAATATCGTAGGTTGGGGGGGTGGTATCCTACTTGATGAATGCAGTTCAAATTAAAACTTATAAATATTATGATGAGGTAAAGCACCCAATACACAACGCACTGGCGGTAGTATTTATTAGGTTCGTCAAATTGGTTGGAAGTCACACAACCGTCTTATCTAGCGGCAATACGTTAGCACGTTGAAATATGACTTATGGAAACGGTTAGTACATTCTATGGGTCCAGGAATGCAAGAAAGATTACTCGTGTTGCACATTTCGGTTTTACAGACCGTAAGTTTACCCGGCTGATAAAAGTTTTCATAATCATCCAAGCAACACATCTATTTGTTAAGAGGCGCCTCCCCACTTTTGAAATGCCAAGTATAGGACCAAGAACTAGAACGACATAAGGGTGAAAGCCCGGGTGTCTTCAAGCTATTACTCAAACTAAGTAAATGGCTTATCGCTAAATTACCATCGATACAGTAACTTTTCAAGTTGACAAGTATTACAATTATTATCGTTAAAAGGGTCTCTCATGGTCTGCTTCGCTTGTCAAAATATGGAATCTTCGAAAATCCAAGTGCACTTAGCGCTACTTGCAGCATCCGAGAGACTACTACATTCATGTACCTATCCGCAGTCTTCAATCGTTTTCGTTTCTACTGTTCCAAACATTAACAACATTAAGGAATGGACGTGTTTCTGGATGTTTTTATTTTTATTTTTTATTTTTATCGATAGAAGGTTTCAAATATCACCGAAAATGGGGTTAAAACACAAATTACAAGTTCGCCTGAATTTATGGAAAAATAGTAATTTGAATTTGTGGACACCAGCGATCAGCATCAGTCGACGATTTCGCCATGTTGGCCACCATTAAAAAAAATTAAAACTGAAGGATCGGTCTCTAAGGTTAAACACCACGGCCGTTGTTTTGATTCGTTCGCGGGTTATGGTGAATAGCAGGAAAACTATTTTAATTGAAATTGGTTCTAAAAATGTCAAGAAACGATGCTTATGGGAACAACTTTTTGTCACAAAAATGGTGCATTTTCCTACTTTTGACTTCTAACAACACAGCATAGGATGATTTAACCCGAAATTCAGGTGCACGTCCATTCCTTATTTCAGAGATCGCGGATTTTGCCATACTAAATTTCATTTTAGCGGTATAGATTCAGAAGAATTGATCGCTTTGATGCGTGCAAACAACCTGTCCGCATCATCACACACCTCGGCGTTTTTTTCGAGGTGATTCACGCATGAGGCAAAATAAAGGATTAGGTGCCAAATACTCGATTCGCAGCGCTTCATTACGACTTCTACTTCTCCTAGCAGGGGAGCGAATTTTCACTCTCATCGACAAACTTGATTTACGACAATCCCACGATTCGACGTCAGAACCATGAAGACCCTCAATGTATCGATGTTCTGAAATAATTCCCAACCCTCATCACCCTTTCCAACAGTCAAAATTTCAACCAAAAATGCCATTCAAACGAAATGTGGATAAAAACAGTAAGTAGTAACGTATGTATTGTGAAGTTGAAAAAAAGTCAATGAGTGAAAACTGCTAAAAGAGTCTTGTCCCGAAGCTACTAAACTGTTTGGACCGACGGGAATATCTAGTTTAAAAAAAGATAGTATGGAAATGAACAAAAATAAACATTATTTGACTAGCTCAAGTTATTTCAAAAAGGAGCGGCGGGAGCCAAACCTGGAAATTTTCTTTTTTATAGGAAGAGCTGAATAGTCGTAAGGGGATGAGGGACGAGGAGACGCAGGCGTCTGGAGCGGATCGTCGGCGGACGTCGGGATGGCGAGAGTGGCGGACAAACAAGGGCGGAATTTAGGGGGGCGGCCACGACGACGGAGCGGCGAGCTGGCCGAAAGCGGGGTGGCGGCTGCTGACGTCAGGTGAGCTGGTTCGGGGGTGGCAGGCCGGCTGAGGAGACATCCACCTGGAGACAAGTGATCGTGAGAGGGATCACAAGGTTGGGGGCTGTGAGGAGCGCTATCAAGATGGCTACCTCGAAGAAGCAGTTCTCTTCTTTCAGTGTCCGAAATACAAACGCTATGGCGTGACGGTTACTCATCAGGTTACTCTAGCGGAACCAGGCGAGAGTTAAATCAACCTAGTGTTCGAATGGACTTGAGTTTTCTCAAAAACCATCGTTCCAACTTACCAACATCCTTGTTTTTCCTGCGGGGCTTTTCAATCGGCCAACCAGTCAGGTTACGCCGCTTTTTCCTCTTCTTCGTTGCGGCCTGCCCGTCCTCCATAAACCCGAGGAAGTCTGAACAGTCTGAAGAAGCACAGGAGTCCGCCTGACTCCGGTAGAAACTGGGAAACGGCCTGAGCGGGTTCACACTCTGAAAACACACGAAACGTATCAACGGGAATAATATGATGAAGATGAGCATAATGACCAAACAGTGTTGCTTTTCTGGGTCGGGGATATCAAAGGGTTGAGCCTTATCTAGCAGCTTACCCAAACCATCGGATAAGCGTTTAATCAAATTCGATAACATTCAAAAGTGTTTCTTCTTTTTACGCGAATTGCGGGAAGAGGCAGTTTCTCTTCTCCGTAACTGCAAACAACAATTAGGAAAGTTAATTAAAATTCTATATAGCTGCACGGGTGACGGACTGACTCCCTCAACAAAATAAAAAGTCTTTTCACGTTGTCAGAAAAATGTGAAAAAAGGACGACGCGTTCAGTTGAAACCCGAAAAATGAGTCCCACGTATCGTAAATAAGCGACCAAAGCTTCAACTAAAAAGACGGTAGAGTAGGTCTACTCTACCTACCTAGCTACGTAGGTCTACCTACGCGTATTCACAACTCTGATTATAGAGGAGGGAATAATAAAACCAAGGCTGAAATACGGATGTTTAAAGCTGGCCCCCAACAAGTAAAAACGAGTAATTAAATGTTACCAGCACGATTGAAGGAAGCTTTCGCAGCTACCTTCCTTCTGCTTTTAAATCTTGGGTTGACACAATGATGAAATAAAAATGCTGAAAATTTTACACCAAGAATTTATTATTTGCTTAGAGCCTACGGCTGAAATTCAAGATACATGGAACATGCTTTATTAACATTGGGATTGAAACCCATCTTGCGTGTTGGAAAAGTAACTGTCCGACGCTGAACAGTGGCCTGACGGTAAGAAAAGAGAGGATGCCGAACTAGTGGCTTAACGTTAAGACAAAAGAGGATGCCGAATTAGTGGCCTAACGTATATTTATATATTCACGATATTCAGATCGAGTTTTCATATTTTTGCTCGATTTTCTAGGTGATTGACTCTCGTGACATTGGAGTAACGCAAAAATGGCCGGGTTTGATTTGTTGTGAATATGGTCGTGACCTTATAGCGACCTGATTTCATGTAGGTAATTATCTGATCCTTCATTTTTTAATTTTTTAATGGTGGACAACTTGGTGAATCAATGGTAGCTGATCGCTGGTTTCCGCCGAAAATTCAAATTGCGATTTTTCTATAAACTTTACATTTGACTGAACTTGCAATTTGGGTTTTAACTCCATTTTCGGTGTTATTTGGAAGCCTTGTACCAATTTAAAAAAAATCCAGAATCACGTCCATTCCTAATTTGTATATAATAGTCTTTGGACGGATGTGGGGCCCATAAAATGGATTCTACGTCTGAAATACTTTGAAAACAACATCTAACTCGACCCCAAAGCCGAAACCATTCAAAATCCCTCCCATAAGCCCATTTTAGCCCCAGAGCCCCAAAGGTTTGAGCGATCGGGCTGAAAAGTTAGCAGGCATAACTAGATGGGGAACCAAATATTTTGTCAAAACTTTAGATTTAAAATTAAAAAATAAAATAAAATCCGACTACCCAAAACTGCTTGGTGTATCATTCATTATTCCAAGGATAATTAACCAAAACTAACCTCCTCTATGTTCATGGATGTACAGTCGGAGAATGTTCCCAAAATCTCATCCACTGATAGATCCAACCCTGTAAAATAATTAAATGTGACAGTGAATTTGAGGCTCCAATAAGTACAGGGTGTAGTTGAATGTTGAGTTAGCTCACCAGGTTGAGAAGGAGCTAGAACGTCATCTTCTATACAAGACGGATCGACTTGGAGGCAAGAAGCCGGCTCGTAGTTGTCAAGGTGGGTGAGACCATTAAGAAGCGCTTCGGCTATCCTGTCGCCCCCTGGCGGCAAATCTAAATCGCTCGCGGGCAGCATCCGAGTTTCCCCGCCCGAAGGAGGGATTTTCGCGTCCATGCTGTTGGAGTTGGACCCTGCGACAAAAAAGATAGGTAAAGGACCTTCAGTTGAATCGAATGTGGTGAAGATCAACCTCCACTAACCTGAAGACTCAATCGTATCGGGAAGCGAAGATTCCTCCTCGTAGCTGATGAGTTTGTCAGCGCATTCTCGATGGGGCCTCCGCCTCATCAGCGAACTCATAATGGCGAGGGTTGACGCGTGACACCTAACAGAAACACAACGAACAAAACAAAATCCATCATCAATTTGAATCAAGATTTTTCTGACCGTCCATATACAAGAGCCCTCAAAGACAAAAGTAGGTACTTAATGGTGGGACAGGGATATTCACACCTATTGAAAGCTTACATTTCTAAACGTCATTACAATGTTATAGTAGTTTATTGAAAGGCGCCCCATCTATAAATCAATACACTTGTGTTTTCCCTCATGATATAAAACGACTAGTGAACCCTTTAAAAAAAACCTACACTCGCCCCAAAATACAACCACCATCAACTCCAAGTCGGATCGAAAAGCCCGGATTCAGAAGATATGAACAAAACGTGCGCTGTTAAAGTGATTTAAAAAACAGACTCATGAATGAATAGTGTTAATCCCTCACTGACGCAAAATGGTCTCCTTTCAGTTAGAGCGGCCATTCGTACAAAATTTGTGGTATACCCCCAAAGCTTAACCGATGTTAGGTAAGATAAAGTAAAATTTGAGCAGCAGACAGAAGAGACCACAAAACCATCCAACAAGCATCTAGCCCATTTCAATTTCCACACCCAGGTTCCATCCAACAACTAGAATTTATAATCCAAGGGGCCAAAACCACATTGATACGATCCACACAACAGAGAAGCTTTGAAAATTCAACATATAACAGGTTTACTTCTACCGGTAGCAGTGTAAGCACCTTTCTTGAGGTTCATTAGATTCTTCGCAAGGATTGATAGACTTAACATCAGAAGAGACAGGTCCACAACCGATCAGCCCTTTGTTGACTGAGGTCAGGCGTCTAGAAGGTAAAGTTAAGCAGGTTATATTACATTAAAGATTTACGAAGAGTGAATATTTGTATCAGATAAGCTAATAAGTGTATATTTGCATGTTCTGGCGTCTTGAATTAAGTCTAACTTGAACTGCACAGTGTCCCGTATGTACACGTAGGGATTAAGGAAGCAACAATGCGACGAAAGAGGGGTTTGAAACTTAGAACCAGAAAACATATTTACACGAATAAAATGAATACACCAATATTGAACCAGGATACCTATAGGTCAGTGGTTCCCAACTCGTCTTTAAGAAAACGCTGCAAATTTAAACACCTGCCCGGTGCTGGAAAAACCAAGAAGTAACTCGGAGTAAATGAAAAGGGAGGATTCTTTGGATCAGATTGGGTGGTCAAAGTTGAAACATTGTACGTGTGCGTGGTCATCGAGGGGACGTTTAACTTCAAGATTTTGGAATATTGAGTCAAGTGGAGCCGGAGTGTGTGAGACGGAGAGCGGCCGACCGATTCGGGAACAAATGTAATATGACTTACGTTACAGACGTTCGTTGACCACGGGGTCGAGAAATCTGTGAGCTGACGGAGATTTGAATTTTTAGGAGGATCTTCCTGCGACCCTGTCTAGTTGCATGTCTAGCAGTGTGTATCCGAGTAGTGTGTCGAGTACCTGTTTGGATTCTTGTCGAATTCCTGTATGAAGTACCCGTATATGAGAGTAGTCCACGCATTTGCCACGTCTAGTCTCACTTCGCCGCTTCTAAGAAAGTTACGTAGCCGTCATTATCTCGTAAAGAGGACAATAATGAATATGACAGGCCAATCCTGAGCACACTTGAAGATTTACCAATCCCATTTAGTGTTCCTCTCAGCAACGAACGAGCTGTATTTACAAGGGAATAATATTGTCTTGATATGGCATGGTAACTCTTAACTGGATATTATCCAGTTAAGAGTTACCATGCCATATAAAGACAATGATGCTACCTAAATTGAACCACACCGACTGATACTGCTCTTACATCTTGGAAGTTTACACTCAAGTTTACACTCTTACATCTGATCATAATATGATATTATCTTTTTTTAGTTCTTCCAATTGCTCCAGGGATATCTTAACTCTCAATTGAACCCCGGCTGAAATCAAGAAGTTCTGCTCTTGTTATTTGATTGTTCCCTCCTACCCTGATTGCAGAAGGGATGTGTTATGGACATAACAGACAATCTGGAAGGTATTTTAAAGGCAGAAGGTATGCTGTTTAACACAGGGAAGAGGAGACCCTGAATACCTACATAATACACTCATAGAAGCCAGGGACATTACAGTGGCGAAACCAGGATTTATGACTCACGTGGGCATTCAGCCCACTCATTCAAGGTTTTATTTGACTTACTGAAGTCTTTTAGATGATATTCAAAGTTGTTTGAAACCCAACTATTCTCGTGTCCTTTCTTGTAGATAAGAAAAAACCTTTCATTTGCCCGGAAATGTTAGACTTCAAGCGGCAACTCGATTACACAAACCAAACTTAGCATCGTCAACACGGAAATTATTATGATCAGTGATCATAATAATTGATCATAATAGTGATCATTGATCACTAGATATATCAGATTTTGATATCCATCGTGGACTTAAAAGAATTCTTCGGCGGACAAACGAACAATGATTGATCAAGGAGCTACCATCCCTGCCATGACATCGTGAGGTGCCTGTGTCTATTCGGCCGTCCAATATTGGGATTTTCGGGCTACGGGTACCCCCGAAAAACTCGAATAGTCTGGAAATTGGGTTGGGAACCACTTCCTACAGCTATAAATTCACCATCAGGTTGAGGGACCAATCAGATCTCAACAACTAAAAAAAAAAAAAAAAAAAACTGACTGCCATACTCGGTGCATGACTTCATTTCTTCTATTGGCAACTAGGAAGGTGACAATAGATACTCGTGGTCTCTGACAGGCACTGATCAAGAGAAACATCAGCCATTGAAGGGGTCATGCTACACTACATAAGGCAAAAACACTACTCAAAGTATCTACCAAATGTATCTTACATCTACTCTTTCAAGCACCACCTAAAACTCAGTCCAATGTCCAGGGGATAATGTGCTATTATTAGGGCAGGTTTATCAACATTTAATGCATTAAATTTTGTTATCTCGATTAAAGCTTGAGCAGGCTAATAGCTGAGCAGCACTATTGAAATGTGATAGGAAATCTATAAAATAATTCCTTTTAGTTTGATTTGATTTTTCCGTTATTCAGTGTTTCGCCTACTCGGGTCTTAATCGAGGTAGCTTAATGCATTTCATAAACATGCCCTTATACTGGCTAGAGGGTGAGCAAAATTTCCTTGAAAACTCTTGACGCCCAAGTAAACGAGTTTGCTGGATTTTGCGTTACCGTGTGAAAGACGAGAAGAACTTGGTTGCATGAACTAATGGGGTTTGCCGCTTTTGACAGGAAGGGACTAGATTTATATTAGAGAAAGGGAGTTCTTGTTTCAAGTTGAGTTGATCGCCATTATTCTTTGGCCTAAATAAGCAATCGACTACTATCACAAAATAAAACGAAGAAGAGCCACGACTGGAATGGACGGTTACCTGGGGGATTTCCTAGGCTTTTCATCGGCGCTTGCTTGGATGAGCCTGGAAACTCGGTCCTTACGGTGGAAAGGTGATGACGGAACCGTCACAGGAGCAGGTGGGGGAGGAGCCGCTCCAGGACTAGAGGCGGATTTCCGCGTGCGCAGCTTTCTACGTTTCACCTGGTAGGGTAGAACCACTTTGGGGTAGGAGTGGTGCATTGGGATGTAGTGCTCCGTTCCATCTTTTTGGCGGACCAGAGCGTCCAGCCAGGGCTCGTGCGGAGGAGGTCTCTCGAACGCATAAGTCAACTGGAAAAAGAATACAATATAATATATTATCCTACGCCGCTTGAGAAAAAGACAGTAGGAAACAGACGTTCAATTTACTTTAGTAACATCTTCTTCAATGGGCTCGTCGTCATCGTCCTCCGGCTCTTCCTCTTTGACTTTTTGCAGAACGTCGTCCGACGACGACCCTTTGTTCCTGACGGTAATCAAATCAGAATGGCTGCTCGAGTCAGTCTCAGCCTTGACGGATGTATGACGCTCGCTGCTGTTTTCCGTAGGTTCTTCTTTCAGCCTGGACGAACTTTGGGAGGTTTCGTCATCCTGTCCAAAAATCGACTATGGCAGAAAATGAGGGCGTAACTGATCCCACTCAAACCATCGAATGTTGGGCACACCACAATCTCTGATGAGACGCAACTATCAACCAGCGCCCATTGATGGTTGAAAAGCGCTATGAATACTCATAAGTTTGATAATGAATTACTTTTAAATACTCGGCGAAATCAGATCATTACATTAATAATGTCATGTCTGTCTATTGTTCTATTCTATTTACTGTTCAAAAACTGAAATTCTGAATATAATCGGATCAACACTGTGGAAGTTATGGTAACAAGAAAATGCGGAAAGTTAGGCACTTTTTTTTTTGGATTTGATCTTCCAAGTATAGACGTCATGGTAGGAAAACAGGATATAAAAAAGCCTGATGGCTATCTCTCTCTTGTCGGACAAGTTGCTTGGTTAATAGATCTTCTTAAAACATTCCCATGTAAATTACTCAACAACAAAACGATGAAAGTTTGGGTCGGGAACCCGCTTGAATATTTTCACACCTAACATACCTCGCCACGACCCTCAAACCACAATAATTGGCGAGAACTTCAAAGAGAGGTTTGGCACTATTTGTGCTCAAAATATTTACGTAATCTGGCTCAAATTTTATCGTTTCTCTCAACAGACTCGCTTCCAAATGGCACAGTTACAGTTGGCCCTGTATTTGGTGGATTTTGAGAATTTCTTCCTCGAAAAGGTTTGTTCGCACAGATAGGTAGAAGTGAAGAGTAAGATCATTGCGCGGGGCAAGTCTCTGAGGTTTGGAAACGTTCTTTCTGGGAGCGCAGCGTAGAATTTTTGGATATCCTTATCCTGGTAGCTGTCTGTGTAGATATCATACGACTGCAGTTCAATGACTTCCAGTTGAAGATAAGTCTTCAACTGTGCAGTGAAAGGGTGAAAAAAAATCCCAATGTTCTAAGAAGCTTCCTCAAAATTTTGATAATGGAACTCGAACTGGGCTCGCAGATAAGATCCGCAAATTCACTCGGAAACTCTTCACCATTAGTGAAGAAAATGACTGTTGAGGAAGGGCAAAGGTGAAAATGCTCGGCGGGCCGTAGGTTGGAGACCCCTGATTTGGGTGATCGCGGTATTGTTGATTCACTGAATAATGGCGCATGTGGGAGTTTTCTAGGAAAGAAAAACTGCCCCTCTCAATTGGCGAAGAAAATCAAGAAAGTCATCTAGCTCAGGACTGATCGTCTATCATATCAAGTTCACCACAAGAGAGAAGCCACGGTAGAAAAAGGATGTTTATGAGGAAATTTACCCCATAACCCCAGACGCTTCAGCAACCTACTAGCGTTCTGATGCCCTCGCAAGATCTAGCACCGAACTGACTGTAAGCTTCACCGGCCTATTAACCCTCAATACACGTTCAGCTGCCCCACTTGTTATTTGATTACGGCAACTGCTTTATGGCGACCGACTGCACGTTACGGTGAGCACAAGTGCAGAGCAGCCCAGTGACTATTTCTTGGTCAGAGCCAAGGCCTGGGCTATTTTTACTTCTGTGCAGAGAGAAAAGAAATCGACAATGATTAGACAACAATACTCAATTTAAAAATTTTGCTTTTTCGGCCACTCCCCTACAAGGTATAAACGAGCAGAAAATTATGCTCCGTAGAACAAGAACAAAGTGAACATAAACCGTCCACTCCGTTTGGAATGAAACTACTACGTACGAATAGATGACACGCAACTCACCTCATCAGACTCTTCTTTTTTAGGCTCACCGAACATGAAACTTTCAGCTTCATCACTCAGCAGAGCCAGTTCGGTTGTCCTAATCTTCTTAAACCTAACAACCACAGGTTTGACCTCGTCCACAGCCATATCACCATTCACTCTTTCCTCAGCCTGCAAATTGATATTGGGTTATACTTCGGGGTCCGGAATTTTTAGATAGGGAAACAAAAGTAAATTTTGTAGATGACATTTCACCTGTTTTTGATTCACATAGAACTCGGTGGATCTCAATTTTGAATTGAGAACTTCCACTTTGTAGTAGGATTTGTTGTCTTCGATGAGTTTCTCTTCAACAGACAGCCTCTTCTTGGTAACTCTGGATTTGGAAGACATCCGTTTCTTCCGATGAACCGACTTGGGCGTCCGGCTACCCCTATGTGAGAAGGCAGGGGGGGATTCTTCAGATTCAGGCTCTTCGTAGTAGGGCCGGTCCTTTACACGGAGAGATCTAAAATAATAAAAATGATTACAGGAGAAATCAGGTTAGGCGAAAACCAGTCTTTTCGAAAACGGTGCCACCTACCGATTGGGCCTGTCATGGGAGGTGTTCCACTCGTCCTTGGAAGATTTGGTTTTGTCGCTTGTGTCTTTCTCTTCATCAACCCGAGAGCTGCAAGCTGTCCGTTCTTCTCGCCTCCGCCGCCTTTCTTCCCGCTCATCTTCAGGTTCTTCGGCGTCCTCTTTCCGCCTCCGCTTCAAGTCGTCTTCTTCATTTTCCTCTTTGACTCGCGGCCGGAGGCGGTCGTGGAGCCGCAAATGCCGTTCGGAATTTTTGGCCGGCGAACTTTTATGAACCTCTGAGTCGGTGCTTCGCTCCCGGCTTCGAGTCGTCATCGCTTTTTCCGGTTGAACGAACCTTTGGGGAGCCAACCTCTCGACGGACGACCTCGTCGAAGGCCCGCGATCTTCCGACTTGAGGCTTCGGTCGGAACGGGTGACTCTTTCTGAAGGCGTTCCGCTCCTGAGATGTGGCGGACTTGTCTTCTCTGGTGGCGGCGAAGGAATCCGTTCAGACGGTAAGGGGGTCACGGGGGTTTGAGCAGAATTAGCCTTTCTTGACCTGTAGAATACGAATACGTTGAAGAAGAACCCAGAATTAGATGAAATGGAAATTCAAGAGAATTAAAACTAATACTCACCTGAGATTGTGATCAGAAACAGGAGTGTTAGGTCGAGCATCATTAGTTTCCTTGTCAGTGACGATTTCAAGTAAAGGTTGAGACCGTTGTGATCTACGTCCAACACAGCCATTCACGATCTAAAATTCAATTAAGGGCATGCTAAAATAAGACAGGCGTTCTTAAAAAAAAAAAAAAAAACTAAAGTAAGGGGAATACCTACCGTTTGACTAGGAGAAACCTGTGACTTGTTGCTGCTCCGCGAAGGTTTCAACGAAATAGGAGGCGTATGACCGTTGAGAAGTGGGCTCGGAGGGCCAAGCGCCACTGAACACTCTTTTAGCCTAAGCCCCCTTGTGACGTCACGGCCAACGTCGATAGCAGGTGCGGTCCCCGAACCCGAACTGTGTTTTCCACCCATCGGGGACACAAAGGGAGGTGGAGACTTGGCGATCCTCAAGGATTTCCTAAGACTGTTCGACCTGCTCAGGGGAAAAGAAAAAACGGTACATCACAAAAATGTCCATTGAAAACAGTGTCGAAAACTCAAAAAACGCTGTATTCGTTCAACTTACCCAAGGTTGTTCTGCTGAATAATTGAATCCAGTTGGGAATACTGCGTCGAGTCAGTGACCAGTTTCAGGTGTTGTGCCGAAACAGTATGGCTGTCCAGCTGGTCGTAATAGACCCGACATATCTGCAATTCAACGAATCATCACTTACATGCAATAGGTCCAATCATTTGGGCAAGAATTCCACGTCGATTATTTCTCATGCATACATAATAATATTATTAGAATGCATATTATGTAATCATATTATGAAAAGTTAATGCATGATGCTGATGAACATATGGTAAGCCGAAAATTAGTGGTTACCTCGCAGTAGCCATTTCCACCACCTACAGCAGAAGAAGGTTCCTTAACTCTCCCAACTTTTCTGGTCATTCTGAAATTATTAGCCAAACGTGAGTTAAAAATGATGTGCAAGAGTTAGAAAATTTCATTTAATGTTCATCGGCGTGAAAGTGCAACACCAATTTCAATGGACGAACCTTTGCGATCGCTCATTGCTGTTCAAATCCTTTTTAGCAGTACTGTTGTGGCTCTTCTCCAGCTTTTCCTGTTTATTGGCAACAATGCGGGCGGCTGCCGGAGGCGTCGAGCAGTTGAGCCCTAATGACGGCCAGACAGCGAACTGTTTGAATTCTGGACGCACGCCCGTCTCGATCTTCAAGTAGGGACCAGTGAGGACCTTGACGTTCCGTCCAGCTACTTGAGTGTTCACACCACAGTTTTGATCTTTGAAAGCCTCGTTGGTCCTATTGTTGATTCTTTCAAGCCAAGCTACGAACTGGAAAGGAAATAAAAATTGAACTAATGAACAGATTCAACAGACAAAACTCGTTTGAGTTAATTATCGAATCATACCTTAGAGAGCGGATAAATGGGAATATTCCACGATTGAGCATTATCTAGTATGTCACCAGTAGACTTCTGTGGCTGCTGTTTGACACGCTCTAGCATGGCCTCGGCCCGAGACCGCTGAAAACATCGGATCATTCAGTTCACCTCATCTCAAGTTACAGACGTTGAATTCAACAATTTAAACAAAATATTCTCAAGTAATGGAAATGTGGTCGAGTTAAAAGGGATACTGACAGTTTTCTTGGTTCCTAGTCCATCAGTGGGGGAATCTGTTGTGGCTGGGGACACAGAGCAGAATGATGGGAGTGGCGATGGTGTGGGAACTTGATCCAAAGGTGATCTCTTTTTTAGAGGGAAATTTTCCCGGTCCGTGACGACAAAGTTCACTTCTTTTACGAGGAACAATTCCAATATCTGTAAAAAGAATGTTTGCTGCGATCAGGAAAGGTTCATGTGGATTGAATGAACAACATAATATTTCATACTAAAAACTTAATCCCTACAAGGTATCCTCCGGGCATTCAAGTAAAATTTCAGTGGGGATAAAAATAAAATAATAATAATAATAGGTACCTGATAATAAAAAATCCTACAAACAAAAACGGCCATTAAGAGGAAGTGACATAATATTTTATAATATTATTATAAAAGGAAGATTTCAGACGTAGTCTATTTCCACGATAAGTAAAATAATAACTTGTAGACGCGTTTCGGTTGACTAGACCATCATCAGTACATACAATCGTTGTAAACAAAATCGGTTAGGTTCTAGTTTCTAAATATTGTAGATAATAATAATTATCATCAGATGATAATTATAGATTCTATAATATTCAGAAACTTATTCATGAAAGCGAACGATTCTGCTGTTTTCCTGATTTTCTCTTTCAGCAATCAACCGATTTTGATTAAATTAGGCTATAAATGTTCCAACGATGTCCCCCAAGAAGCAACATTACAAATAGGTCACCCTTTACAAATAATATTATTACGATGGCCTAGCCCATTAAAAATAAAAACCGTGATCCTTCGTTATCAAAATGCAGAGCCCTCCTACGAACCCTTAAGCTCTCGTTTTTTGCGCCATTCTTTTTATCCCTAATTTATGACTAAGCTGAAGCACGTGAGAGACCTTGGACTAGATAGAAAAGAAAGATAGTTTCTGGAAAACACCTCAGCAGAACGATCAAATTGCTGAAGAGCCACTTCAGGAATGGCGATACAAGTTCAAAGAAGGAAGGTTAAAAAAAAAATAATCAATAGGTAAGTAATATTAAAGTAGCATTAACATGATTGATGCAAAAATGACCAATAAATTGGAAAGGTGTAATAATATGTAAACTAAAAAAGTAACTGCCAACAAACAAGTGAATGTTGGACTATCGCTAAACATTCTTCAATAAAGATGTGCAAAAATAACTGAACTTTGAAGTCAATACAAGGAAGGGATTAAGGATGAGTCGTTTCTAATCGTAAAAACCTTATGAATCACTAGGAATCGCATCTAAGCGCAGGCTATCAACTTCAATCACTGAGGAAGTAATTTCAATCTTATAGTTAGAGTGGGGTTTCTCAGGTCGCTTATGTTGTACCTAGATTAACACAAAATTATCAAAAGTTTAAAAAAGGCGTTGGCCTTAGTTGTAAAGGAAATTACTGGTGCTCTTCCCCTAATCAGCGAAAAGGGAATCCTGTGGAAGTAACGGGTTTTATCCACCGAAAAAATATTGCGACAAATTATTTTACCCCAATAACGCTTATTTCTGCCAAAATTTGAGTTTTCTTGTGACTCACCCCCCCCCCCCCCCCTTTTGTTGATAATAGGCCAAAACAATAACGCGAAGCCTCAAACCACTAGGTACCTTACATCGGTACTTGGCACCAATCTCAAATCTTTCCGCGGGAGGTGAACCCGTTACAAGGTTACAACCATCACGGTTAGGTGTTGTGGGACCATCTTGACCTACCCCACCCACCAACAACGCTGGTAGTCACGGCAAATCAACGGAAACTTATCGAAATGTTAAAAAAAAAAAAAACTTGAAATTTGTGTCGAGAGATAACCAGAAGGTACCGATAAGCATCAAATGCATAAACAACATAAACATAAATTTTATGTTTTGTGTCGAGATTATGTACCAGTTAGAAATTCCCAAAATTCATTAACGGACTCGCTTTAAAATTTTAACAAAAAAGAAATATTTAGCAGTCGATCCAACCATGTTCACAATATTTATTTGAGTTGACTAACATTCCGTCAGGGGTTTACAAGCGACCAAAACGTGCAGTAGGTAAGCAAGTTGTTTCGACAATATCAAACAATAAATGTGCATCAAATTTTGTGTTTTGCGTTTCCGCTAGAATTGCCAAGCCAGACAAGCAAGGAACTCAAAACGAAACGTGCTCTAAAAACGCGTCATTTGTGAAGTAACGAACTTTCTTTTCGAGCACTACGATAGCCAAACCAACCAAGTCCAACGTTTTGCGACGGATGTGTGCTTTACCACAAACTTGCGGCTTTAATATAATAGATTGCCAATTCATACGGTGAAAATAGGCGACTGCGAGTGATAATGAAGTATTTTAATAAAAGGGATAACGCCAAATAGAAAGGAGTGGACCGAACGGAACACGCTAAGAAGAAAAACTAAACCACAAAATAAAATACCAGATAAGACGTTGCAAGAGAAGTAAAACTAGGGGTACGACGGGAGATAGCTGGTGGGCCGCGAGTAACACAAAAGAAGGTGGAAACTCGGTTAGAAGCTGAAGGAACGCTCCCGACATTAGAAGCGAAACTCCCGTCGGCCAACCCGAACCATCAGACCTATCGGGATCACGAAATTCCACACGTAGGGACACCAAAACCCTTCCGAAATCTGCCCGAAAGTTCCCATCACGACGATCTTTGGTGTCCGCCAATCCACAAACAATGAAAACGTGAATAATATAAAGATTTTGCTCGAAAAAGTGTAAACCATCTACGTGTAAACAAATATGTCAATATACAACGGACGGGTGAGGGTTGGTATAAGTAGGTCCATACGAGTACGTCCCATGTAACACTTACGAGTTATAACTTTCTTTTCACTACGAGAACCGAATTTAGATGAATTCTCCCCGCGGAACCATTAACAATTGGATAAAACTCAGGTTCGAACCGAAAAATAACTAGAACGAACACAGAAAAGCCATTACAGCATAAACCAGCCAACCACTGTCACAAAATGGCCGGAAGCAGTGTTGCCCGCTCAGGGCACTTCGGAGACGAAACTTTGCGGTATAAGTTCTTACGAAACATTCGTCAAATACTTGAAAATTGAATAGTTTTGCAATAATAAAAAATAAATAAACTTTTGTAATAATAAATTCAAAAAAAGCAAATATATAAAATGATTTCGGGCGAAATGTATTGTGCGGAATGCCATCTGGCGGCAGACATGGAACGTTCGAGCGAAGCAAATTGGCGGGAAGGTGCAGGGAAGTACTTTTCGCAGGCGAAGAAAATTTCTTCAAGAAATTCTTTTGATGTGGGACTCCCGAGCTTCCGCTTCAGCTTTACCTTGGCTTCCGCGGGTCTTCCACTGTTTTTGTTTCTCTTTTTTGTGTCGGTAGACACACAAATTTGTGGTGTTGTGGGGAATTCAGGGGGCCTGCTGAAGTGAAGGGGGTGCAGAGGTTTTTCTCCAAACTTTGATTTCCAACGATTAGTGTTCTACTTCGGACCTACTACATTAAAATTTAATGTTTTAAAAGTTCTAGCTCATGATGGGTGTATCATCGTTCTTATAAAATTCTCCGAAGTCTCGTTAGTTCATGAGCAATAGGTAAATAATATTAAATATTATTTAATACCTACCTATTGTTCATGAACTAACTAGCGAGACTTCGGAGAATTTTATAAGAACGATGATAATAATATTATATAATAAGTTATACTTACATTATAAGTTCTAGCTCATGACGAGTATAATATTATTATAGGTACTATAATACTCATCATGGGCAAGAACTTGAGGAAATTTGACGATTATTTTTCTTGAATAAAGTAAATTTAGGTACTATAATTTTAGGGTAGGAACTACTCGTTTATACGAATTTTCAAAACCTTACAAGTAACATTCAATTTTACTTTACCCAATCTACTACACCTAATATTATTACCTACTTAATACTTATAGTATTAACCCAGGGAGTCAGCCGTCATTACGAGCTAGAAAATACCTGGCCGAAAATGTGATAATCCGGCGGTTCAATTAACCCCAACGGATTAACAACAACAGTAATTATTAACCACTACTACATTCTGGGACCAGAGTCGGTAGAATTAGCAACGATAAGAACTTTCTTGCAAATACTCACGCCTCCGAGGCTCCGGACTCTGTCGCTTATTTTCCTCGAAGACGTAATATTCTTTATGTCCAAGAAAAATCGTTTATCCTTCAACGGCTTCGGGTTACTGGGCTTGTTTTTGCGTGAACCTGGAATGTTGAGATTGAATAATGAAAATGGAATCGGTTATTAGTAAAAAGAAGTCACATGTAGTTGGACTAAATCCGTGTAGCGATGAGGAAAAATTGGGCTAATACCTACACCGACAAGTGAGTTCGAATTTTTTGACAACTCGGGTTCTCACGAACAGGCTTCCCTTTTCCCGACTTGAGACACGAATAATCGACAGGCTTACCTAGAACACCGGACGAATCAACGGGGATGGCTCCTGTCCTGGGTCTCCTTTCAACTTTTTTCTTCTTAGACGGGGACACCATAGTTCCACATCGTACTTTCTAGACGGGAAAAAGCGAGTCTCTCATGCGAAAGGCAAAACGTATCAGGAACGTCTTCGCGGTTGACATAAGCCGTTGACCACCCTCACGTCATTCGCGGAAATCTGACAAAGCGCGGGAGAAACTTGCGCCAGTTTTTGGCAATACCGGATTTTTTTCCCAAAACACTCAACGGTCATACAAATAGCCAAGAAAAGGAAGAAGCACCGAACGTACCGAGTACTACGTTCACTACCAGGAAAATTACAAGAAAACTCAGTGTATCTATGGTAACGGCAACAGCGTTTGTTTCACCCGAAACGAACAAACGACTCCCGAAACCATCAAGTTGTACACACACGAGAGATAAGCCTCCTGATCAACCGAATTTCAACCCTACAAATTGAACATTCACAAAAAATCAGTAGACATGTAGAACTATTTCAAATTACAAATTTTGTAATACAAAAGAAACAAGAACATAAGAAACTACGCGAGTTCTGCAGAAACGGTTATCTTATCAGGCACGGGCCGTGCTGCACGGCCATTGGGAGCGGGCTTCGTCAGGTTTTTCTTGATATCTGTTGGGATCAAAACACTTCGCTCCTCCATGTCCTTTACAATAATAAAGTATTATTTCCATACAATGAATGTCATACAATAATATAATATAATTATTCCGTACAATATTATCTAATGGGGGTTTCATACCCCGAAGAAAGTGAATGTAGATTAGGGTGGATCCATTTTAGCAACAACGAAGCTTTTTCTCCCATTTCAGGAATTTTTTTGTCATTTCACTTAAGAAAAGATCATTATTGTTCTGCTAATTGGTCTAATAATAATTATAGGTTTGTTCCAGGTCTGACTGCGTCTGTCGACAAAAGTTGGACAGCTGTCGACAGAACCCGACCGTACGTGAGGTCTGTTCCAGGTCTGACTGCGTCTGTCGACAGAACCCGACCGCACCCTACTCGAGCTCTCAACTTTCGATCGACCTGGAACAGCAGTTTCTAAACTGCGCATGTCTCCGGCGACTTCTGTTAGCATTCCGTCAAACCTGGATCAAACCTATAAATTCAAAATTTGAACATTTAATGTTTCGATAGTTTGAAATTACGATGTATCTCATGTCGATATATTGAGCTCAAATAATATTTGAGCTCGGTATAATATACCAATATAGTCTATACCAATATTATTATACCGATACCTATGGGGAATATCGAGTACCTACCTAGTTTGAAACGTTTTTTCAACTTTTCCATTATTTAGGGCAAAAATTCGATTAATCGATTAGAAATCGTAAGCAAAGCCAAAAGTTTCAATTTATGTAAAGGTCCGAAAAATAAGGATTTTCAGCTCGACTGGATAGTATCCAGGTATATTATACCATCTGAAATCGACGGAGCTGCCTCCTGCCAGACAGCGTTCTTTTTTTTTCTTTTTTTTTTTTTTAAACAAAACTAAACTAAAGACTAAACTGATATTCGTAAAGTTGTAACATCTCAGCGACCCTACCTCCTGATTGAAACAACAATTTTTCTGATTTTCCTCATCAAAAGGCCGTAGGATGTGTGCGTTTAGATCGTCCCAGACGAGGAGGCGCACAGTGGGCAAAATGCAAGGGCAAGATTACATTTTTTTCAATCGGGTGTCATTCCTGATAGGTTCCTAAGGCCTGAAGGCCTGATAGGCCTAAGTTCTGAAGGCCAGAAATGTTTATAACAATCCTCTTGCACACCTCCTGAGAAGAGGGGCGACACACGAATTCCTGTTTTAACAAGTTTTGGAATCACATCAAGATGGCAGTATTCTCATTTGCACTCGACATAGTATGCGTCCAATTATGGAGATATTATCTCCATAATTGGACGCCTTCAAAGACACTTGCGTTACGATGGATCTTCTACAGGAGGGCAGGCTCAAACGCATTTATACAACGCCAACTGGACAAATATCTTGCCTCACCCCCCACCCTCACAAGTTATATATAAAAGAGAAGAGTAGGTATGTGTGTTTGTCTGTCTGTGGCCCAATTCACGCCCGAACGGCTTGACCGATTTTGATGCGGTTTTTTGCAAAATGATCGCAAAGTTCCGGAGCTATAGGTAGGCTATAGTATATGTCGTTCAACGCCTTCCTTCATCGCGAACGGAGCTTTGCTTCGTGACGAGAGACGGGTCAAATAGCGTCGGATCGCTAGGAAAATATTCGAAACTCCGAAACCCGGTACAACTTTTGTCTTCGGTTTACAACGAAACTACGTCTGTTAAAACGAGCTTTTCACTCTGATTTCAACGAGTACAAAACGATTTCTGTGCGATAACCCGTTCGCGAGTTATTCGAAGATCGTCGGTAGAGTATTTTTTGCGAGCCTTCGATTTGTCGATGGTTCTTCTAATTTAAGGATCCTACTCACCGGAAAAAAAAAAAAAACATGGCAGAGCAACTAAATCAAAACGGTCTTATTGTAAATGCTCACCTGAATTAAGGCCTTCTCTGGATCCACCGTGAGGCGAGGTAGGGCTGGAGGACCCCTCCGAAACTTCATCCTCGCAATCTGTCAACATAAGTGTGTCGAATAGGATGAAAAGGAACGCACATGCAACGAAGATGAAACGTAAGTTAAACTGAAATGACACAAAAATGCAACGGAAATGAAACTTAAAGTAAACGAAATTCGAAAGAAAACGACGATAAAACGAAAAATTAACGGAAAAGAAACCAAATTGAAATGATATCGAGCTAATGGAACGAAAATGATATGAAAATGAAACATAAGTGAAATTAAAATAAAACAAAAATGTAACTGAAACGGTGCTATGGGCTGCATATAATTGGTGAGCTCATCCACTACATTGCTCATTGACTTTTTTAAAAATTATTTGGCTCTGTTTTTGGAAACTCCATCCATGTAATAGGTAGATGACGATCTGTGATTGTGACGATTTTGTGATTTGAATATTTTGTGATTGTGAAGAAGATTTTGTGATAAAGGACATAATATGTCCTGATATTATCATAAGGATGATATGTCATGATATTATCATGATAACATAGGTACGTCAGCATTGCAGCTCTGAGACGTCTTTGTTGCGGACTGTGGATAGGGATGTAGGTATGATAGGTATGATAGGTAGGTACCTAAGGTATCTGAGACGTCTCAGCAACGGCACACGTATCTTTTGTAACGTCACGTTTGAGACGTATTAGAGATGTACCTAACAGAGACGAATTTCTGCTGTGTGCCCACCCGTTACCGCCCAGTAACGTGACCTTGTTTCTTGTTCCTACTAGCACATCACGAAAACTTATACTAGGAAAATAACAGCAACATTTTGGTTGTACCTACTCAGTTACAATTTTGGTTTATTATTCTTGGAATAATACACCTATGTTTTCGCGACGGGGGTCGATGACTCCGATCGGGCTCAAAATTTGACATTATCCGTTTCAAGTGGTCTACATTCTAAATCCGAAATGTCCGTCCGCCGTACGCCGCACGCCGTCCAGGCCGTTTTGGGCAGTAGGAATTTTTTTAAAAATCTGAAATTTTGGCAAAATACTTGGTTTACCATCTAGTTGTACCCGCAAGGTTTTCAGTCCGATCGCCCAAACCCGTGGGGCGCTATGGGGCTATAATGGGGCTACGGGAGGGTTTTTTTTTTTGAAGGCTTTTAGCTATGGGATCGAGTTAGGTGTCGTTTTCGAAGTATTTTTGGACGTAGAATCCATTTTTTTGGGTCCCGGAACGATCCGATTTCACTGTGGCGATCTACAGGGCTTTCATGGGGCTAAAAATGGGATTTTTGAAGGATCCCAGGATGTTAAATATTTTTCGAGTAAAAAACAAAACAAAATTTGAAAAAAACATTTTTTGAAAAAACAATGAAAAAATCTTTTTTGAAAAAAAAAAAATCAAAAAATTTTTTTTTAAATTTTTCATCAACACAGAATTAAATTTCTGCACAAGTAACCTATATCAAAGAATAATAAACCCTTGTGTAAAATTTGCAGCGTGTTTCTCCTGGGGCTATGATGAAAAAAACTGCCCCACGAGCAGTGGCAGTCTCTAGTGGCCTAACCCACAGAATGCCCGAACATTTGGCCAAAATCGGATCAAAATTGTGGAAGTTATCGGTGTAACCCGGAAGCAAATTTGCTCAGGCGGTCCTGAAACGCAAAATGCAAATGGAAATTTTATTTTAAGGAAAAAAATAGTTTGTGAAAACAATGCTTCCACTACCTTTGGTAGACTCTGAAGCAAAATTACAACAGCACTAAGAAAATCAACTTATCTCATCATATTCATAATATATTATATTATGATAGTGGCGGTAAGCAGCGACAAACGCTCTGTCCTCTCTTGAATGCCTTTCTGCCATCACCCATGCCTTGCATGTGCTGGTGACGGCAAGTGGATGGTGTCATCCGAAAAGGTTGGGTTCATAATATGACAATCAAAACAGGTGTCAGAGACGTATCTATACGTATCTATAGATACGTCTCATGGCTAAAGACTCGGAGTCTCAGATCTGAGACTCCGAGTAAAGACATGGCTAAAGAGCCATGAGACGTTGCTGAGATGTTCTGTCCTCTGTGGTTCTGGGTAAGCCTATTATATAGACATCTCACATATATATATGTGAGATGTCTAGAGTTGTAAATTTGGGCTCTCGTATTCCCGAGATCCCATCAAAAATGTTGGGTCGCCATATTGGAAATGGAGCTAGAAAATTATTGAAATGATGTATTGTGAAAACATGCCAACGCCCCTATGAGGGGGCTAAAGCGCCCTCTCGGAAATGAGAGGGCGTCTCATTGCAGTCACTTTGGAGAAGTAGGTTCTACGTTGCGCCCGTGTTGTCTGTGCGACATCTCTGGTATGTTAACACAAGATCTCTATGAGACATCTCGAGAGCGATCATCTCCGTTTTGAAGTCTCAGATACGTCTTGGTAAAGTCTCAATGAGACCTCTAAAGCTGTTAGACGTGGAGACCCATTTGAGCCCAGATTGAAACGTCTCTGCTGTGTGGGCGTCGATTTCGCAAACAATGAGCGATAAGTTAATTTGTTTCTTTGATGCCAACAAGGACGAATCAAAGAGGGGGCAAGGGACTTGACTTGATGAGCAGGGTGAGGTCCATGCAGACAAAGAACCAAGATCCCATCAGTGATGGGTTAGTAGTGTTTCTAAAGCCTCACTACTAAATCAAGCTTATGAGGTTTCCTGTTAGGGTGCTCTTCTGAAACAATACTTGGAAAATACACTTTCAAATCATCATTAGGGTGAATCTCCGAAAAGTGCCATTTTCGGCCCTTACAGAAAAGTATCATTGAGACTCTAATAATAAATCATTGGCTTTGAATGATTAATCATTGGTTGGTCAATAATATATCATTGAGTGTCTAATGATATATTATTGAAGTTAATGATTATTTTATGGTAGAATATCATTGAGGCGACTAAATCATTGAGGAGAATCATTGAGTTGTAAGTGATAATCATTGAGCTTTGGCGATATCATTGAGGAGAATCATTGAGCTGTAAGTGATAATCATTGAGCTTTGGCGGTATCATTGAGGAGAATCATTGAGCTGTAAGTAATAATCATTGAGCTATGGTGGTATCATTAAGGTGAATCATTGGTCATGAGTGATAATTATTGGCCAGGTTTTGGTCTCATTAGTGATTAATCATTAATAATTAATGTTAACTAACTAAATCATCGGCAACTGTTTTAGTAGCTAAACACCTATATACTTAACATAGGTTTCACAAAATGTTTAAATATCATTGAAACATTTATTACAGTGCAGTTACACACAATACATTTAGCACACACCATAAAACCAGAGATGAAAAATTTTCCTCGGTATAATTAAATTATTGGCCAGAAAATTTTTCTTGCCGAGCTGGCCAACCGGCCCGCTGTTCCCGCCCTATCGCTCTAGTGATGGGCAAAACGACTGATTTAGGTAATCGAATGCTGAGTGTTCGAATGATTTCGATAATCGAATGATCATCCAAATAAATTCGCACGAAAATCGACCTATTCCAATAATTGGAGTTCAGGATCGGCATCGTGAGAAGTTCGTGAATTCGTGTCTTAAGACGCCAGTTTCTCTGTTACCAAAAAATCCAAAATTTGGACCCATAATTTAATTATTCGAATACCTACTTGAAATCTCGCATTCGGACATCCGAACGATTTCAATAATCGAATGCCGCATTCGATTCTGCATTCGAATGTTCCACCACTACTTGCCTCGTAACGGTTTTCCCTTGTGTTCACTCTACTGTTGCTCTCTGTTACTCTGTGCTGTTGATTCGCCGCGGTAACCTGTGATTAATAATTAATTATTACTTCCACCAGTGGTCATGTTCGATTCCGCGAATCTTTTAAAAGTGAATGAAACGAGTGCATGTTAGTGCAATTTATTAATGAGAACGGAAAGCCCACCGGTGTCGCCTTCCTGGTCTGGGTACCTGTCCCTGGGTACTAAGGCCCTGCTCAATAAAGAATGCCAGATATGGTAGCCGAAGTTCGACGCCAGACGAATGAAGAAAATAATGAAGGAAGACCAGGGTTCCTGGGGGCTTAGTGGTGAAAATATTGGCATTTGGAGGTAAGTCCTTTGTTTCGCGCGCCCTTTTCTCATTGCACAACAATATGGTGGCCATCCCTTGCTTACCTATTTCACACACATTGGATAGGGCTCAAAATTTGACTTATACTTACGTTTCAAAGGGTCTAGGTTCCAAAACCAAAATGTCGGTCCGTCCGTCCAGGCCGTTTTGGCCAGTAGGAATTTTTTTACAAATTTGTAAATTTGTAGATTTATCTGAAATTTTGACTAAATACTTGGTTTACCATCTAGTTGTGACCGCAAGGTTTTCAGCCCGATCGCCCAAACCCGTGGGGCGCTATGTGGCTAAAATGGGGCTACGGGAGGGGTTATTTGAAGGCTTTTGGCTATGGGATCGAGTTAGGTGTCGTTTTCGAAGTATTTTTGGACTAGAATCCATTTTAGGGGGTCCTGGAACGATCCGATTTCACTGTGGCGATCTATAGGGCTTTCATGGGGTTACAAATGGGATTTTTGAAGGGTCCCAGGAAGTCAAATATTTTCCGAGTAAAAACATGGGTATACCTTCCTATTTTGAAAATCTTTTTTTTTGCAATGTTTTCAACAACAAAACTTATTTTCACACAAGTAACCAATATCAAAGAATAATAGACCCTTGTGTAAAATTTGCAGCGTTTTAAAAATAATTTCGTTCCTTTCTTGGCGCCCCATTCAATATCAGGGGAAGCCATCCCTAAAATGCATTTATCGAACAAATTTTCTTTCTTTCCTCTTATATTTGATTATGTGTCTTGATTTATTATTACTTAATAAATCATAAGGCTAATATTAACCCTGTAAAGTTTTATTAGCACTATGATGAAATTTAAAATTGAATTTTGGCGTTGACTACCTGTGTAATAAACTTCATATGATTGTATATATTCTAGGGCGAATTGAAATGAATGCGCAGTCCTAGACCAAGGAGAGGTACGGGGTCCTCGTCTTGGACCGCAAGTCCAGGCGGGAATTGAAGAGGAAGAAGGACGGCATGCTCGACAGCAGCAGCAGCAGCAGCTCGAATGGAGAGTAATCGGCTAATGAAGCTTCTGCTTCTGAGGTATGGAAATTAAAATTTAATTTATAATTTAATTATAATGCCATACAGGCCAGTGGGCTCTTCACGGACCACTGACTGCAGTCCAATGTTGGTATCATGTACTCTCCAATTATAACATAGGTATTCTATTAGAGAGAAGTAGTATTCTCAAGTGTGCATTATTCTTTTTACTTTAGCCAAACTCATGTGATGAAGCTGCTGCTATGCCCAGTACAATTTATGATCTGAAGAATGGGTCCTCAGCTGCAGAAACCGTAAGTATACTTCCTACATAGTGAAATTCAAAATTGTTTAATTGAAAACGAAATTAATTTTAACAAGAGTATTATTCTGTTACAGAAGCAGAGCTCCAACAGCACACTCATTTTAGGAGGGAGGAGTAGTTATGTACCTACTGACTTACTTGCCGCAGCCCAGTGCAAGCCCCCACAACCCCCCTCTCCACCACAAACTCACCCCTACATTAAACAGGTTATATTTCCTTCTTATTCACGGTTACTTACTGTTAAAATATGTTCAAATAATAAGTTACAAATAAAGTCCATAGATTAAAATGTACTTAACTGCATTAAGAATTCTTCAGCTGACGAAGTAACTACTAGTAGTTACTTAGTATTGTTCGTTTTCATTAAATAAACAGATGAGTTTTGAATGTATAAAAGTTGCCTTGTTATTAATAATTTGAACCCTTCCTCTATCAATGGTTTATCGTTGGAGGTTCTAATGATATTATCATTACAGTTTCACCAGTGATAAATCATTGAGTAGGTACCTAACCAATAATTATTATTGGTCAATGATAAATTAGCGAATACTTTTCAGTTAGTGATTATATCATTGGTTATGATTAAATAATATCATCACCAATGATATAATCACTTACTGAAAAAATCATTCGCCAATTTATCATTGACCAATAATAATTCAATGATTATATTGCACCAATAATTTAATCATTGCCAATGATAAAATCATTGCCAATGATAAAATCATTGCCAATGATAAAATCATTCGCCAATTTATCACTGACCAATGATTTTCGCTCAATGATTCTCAATGATATTTTTCTGTAAGGGGGGGTCACATATTTGAACATTGAAAAGCGAGAAATTCCGAACTTTTTTGTATGGTAATAAACTTGCATTAGGTACCTATCTTGGTGATTATTGTGTATCAATGGCTACGCAGCAACTTTCATCGTTCAGCTGTTTGACAGCCAGATGAATGATTACGACCAGATGAATGAAAAATGAGAGTGTAGACGGAATTTAAAAGAGAAATCCAGCGAATTGAAACCATGGTATATAATTTTTTAACGAAAAGTGTCAAAATCTTGAGTAAAGGCAAACTACAGCGCTGTCATTTACTGGCTTTCTTTTGCTGTTATATTCATTCATCTGGTCTCAATTCATTCCTCTGGTCATCAAGAATGTTTGTTGGCCAGATGAATGAAATTTTTTACAATAAATCACTTGTACTAGTAGATAAAGGTAAAACAGAAAAAACAAAGAGCTCATCATAATCTATGCAGGTGTTTCTAAAAAATGGACTTAGAGCGTTTTGATTGATCTACTGGAACACCCACAACCATGACCAGAAGAATGAATGAGAAAAAAGTCACGCACCTGATCTTTCCCAGAGAAGTTGTTTGGAGGCCTACAAGATGGATAATAGAGAGACCTCATGGCGAGGGATTGAAGCCACGGGCTTCAGTGGTGCCACTTGTAGCATAAGAATGTTCCCACAAGTTGTTGTTTCCCTTCACCAAGCATGAACTTCAGGAGCCAGATGAATGAATTGAAAGCTCGGGACAGGACGATTATCAACAGTAGTAGCTAACCTTCATTAACTAAATATTCAAAAGACGTAATCTACAGGCTCATATGCACTAAGCTCGTAATCGACAGGCTCATAGGCACTAGTAAAAATATTGGCGGATTTTTTCCTTCTCACGTTAAGGTGGGGTAAGTACATGCTGAAAGTTGACTAGGTACCTCATGATGGGGACAGTCCAGATGAATGAAAAATTGACCATTCAACCCAGATTTTACCTGTGAAATATTGAACTGAAAAACACCAACTGACACGGATGAATGGAGCCCGTACCTATAGACACATAGGAAAACAAAAAATTGCTTTCTTATCATGCCCAGAAGTAGAGATATTGTGCCGGGACAAGAAAATGGCACTTTTCGTAGATTCACCCATTAAAACTGAATCATATTTGCCGTTTTGATGGCATTATTTTTGAGCTTGATTGTTGAACTATTGTTCAGATTTTGAAACAAGTTAGACGAGTAAGTAAACATACCTAGTCCTACAGACCGCCTTGTTATCCATAACAGGCCATGGCCTTGTAAGCCGGGACTGACCTAGGGTAGCGCGTGTTCCAGCTTAATCAAAAAGAAATCCAACCGGGATATTCCCGTCTTACCACACTTGGTCCTTGGAACTATTCCCTGAAATTGTATAATTGTCAGTACTCACAGATCTTGGAGGGAGAAAATGAGGTAGGCGACACAAGACATCTTCATAACGAAGGGAGTTTTAATAAAATGTAAAAACTTAGTACAAAATAAAAAGGTACTTCACGTAAGGGTAGTATTTCTCCCTACCGAACCGAACTTCCTAAATAGCGAAATTGCTCCGAATCAGAAAGAGGGTTCGAATCACAAATTACTCCGATCCAAAACAGGACGACGGCAAGATCGTTACGACGGACCGCTAACCGGTTGATAAGAGCAGTCCGGCAGCCGACAACGTTTAAGACGTCGCCGAAAAGTAAGGTCCTCCTAAATCTATAAGCTCCTATCTAACGGAGCGGAGTGGTCCGAACGGGACGAACCAAGAAAACTAAAGAAAAGTATAAAACGCAATATGTGGCCAGAAAGGGCCGGGACTAGCGGGAGCTAGTAAAAAGTAATAAACACAAGACTCTACTCAGAAACCTGGGGGTTTTCCCCGTCAACAAACTTATTCTCACTTCTCTTTTCTAAAACCAAATAGCAAGACTTCATTTAACAATTCGACTCGACTTTAACTACGGCTTGTGGCACTTAGCCCGAAACAAGATTAAAAGAATTAATAAAGAAATACAAGAAGGGGGAGGGATTGCTCTACCAAAATGCTTCCGAGGGCGAACCTGAGTTGAGACCAGGAACAGAGCCGCAGCGACGTCTTGAGGCGTACTTCGGTTTGTGCTGATCCTCCTCGGATGTCTTCTTGGATGAACGTTGGGGTGGGACAAGGGGGCCCGGAGGAAATCCCTTGCAGACGTTGGGGGCGGGACAAGGGGGCCCGAAGGAAATCCCTTGGCGTTATGACTTGGGGTAGAATTGAAGACTTGGGTGGTACGGTTGCTTCCTGCACACCGGACCGAAAAACGTTACGAACCACTTGACTGACTATCACAGGACGGCTGCCTCTCACCAGGCCTTATGCCTCCAACTTCCACACAGGACAACGTTTTCACACAGAATGAATGCCCCCGGCGAGCGATAACGTCGATGGCTCATTGCTGCGCAGGCGCAGGTGGAGGGGGGGTTGTAGATAGACCTCCTCCTGGCGTCAAGGGAAGTCCGCTAGGTCCAACTGTAGGGCTGGGTGAGCCTACGGGTTGGGTTGTCCTGTCCTCTCCATTCTTCGTCTCTTTTCGTTGGGCCCGCTTACAGCCTTATGAATAATTCAAAAATTATTCTTGTTTCATCAGCCAGGTATGGTGGAGAGGGGTGAGTTTGCCGAACATCTGTCTTGAAAATTTATTCAAGATTCTTAGGTACATCAAAATTTTCAAGACAAATGTTCGGCAAACTCACCCCTCTCCACCATACCTGGCTGATGAAACAAAAACTCATAAGGCCATAAGAAGGCTGTCTGTAGGACTAGGTATGTTTACTTACAACTATAGTTGGTGACTCTCTCAACAAAGAGAGAAAGGACTTCTACGGCTGTAGGTTGGTACGGTCTGAGGGCACTCAAGTTAGGTACGTACCTATACGCATCTATCAAGAAAATAAATAAATCAAAATAATTCTACATAGATGTACCCATTCGATCTGTGGATTCAGGTTTCGATGTGTTTATTTATATTGTTTGATTGTAGTGTGTTCATCAGATTTACATTTGGGTGTATGTGATGTGGCAGGCTCGCTCCTTGGAAAACATATTATGTAGACCTATTAGACAGATAAGACCCATTCACCCTCTGGGTCTGGCATAAGGATATGTTCAGTATAATTTCATTTAATGATTGTTTTGATGCTGTAAACCCTGTTCTTTGACGTTAGGATCCTTGAAAAAGAAATTCCACTTTTGGACCATAAGCGCTTTTCTTGTTGTTCATTCATGGGACATGGACCATCTTCAGGCTTTTCTCCAACACCCCATTAACAACAACAAATGAGCGTTTTTTTTTTTGAAAGGTTGCACTAAAAGAGGGAAAACATTGCAGCTAAAAGTAAATACTGCGTTTTTATCAAACACTCCAGGCTAGGGAAACATTGAAATTTTCTGGAGATGAAAGAACAAAACTGCAAAGGAACGGTAGAAAGAAACAACAAATTAATTCACATTCCAACAACGAGAAAATTGTCAAATCAAGATTAAATGGGTTGGATTTCAAATAAAATTAGAACGATATAAATATACACAACACAACTATATTTTCACTAATACAATACATTTTAAGCATGTACAGGAACAGCAGTTTTGAACGTGTTAAAAATGGAAAAAAAACAACATATTTTTTCCTTCCAAATACGCAGTTGCTTCATAACACCACTAACTCTATTTTTGCACGCTCATGTAAACAACTTTTATCTATAAATTTTATACAATAAATAAATTTCTCCTAAAAAAAAAACTCCCACTTTTGCAACGTTGTCACGTCCCGGGCACACAAGTCACACCACTAGAGATACGTGCAAACAATAAGGATACAGTTCTCTGCGAGGCGCAGGTGTTCTGAAATACCTATCGTCATAGTTCAATAAAGAGTGAAAAAGAGCTAATGATAAAATACAATGATAAACAGTTTTCTCGTTAAATATACAATGCGTCTGTGGTAATTTCTAGCTTTTTTGGGGGGAATTTCAATGCAAAGTTATTGGAAATCATCAGTGAACATTTTATGCAAGGTAATATTCACCGTTTTTAAAAGGAAGTACAGGATTTCCAAGTGACAATCAAACAATCCACAAAAGAGGTGACTAAGAACAGGAGTGGGGAATGAGGATGTTACAATTTTGAAATTAAGGCTCATAAATTCATCGTGACTACAAGTGATCGCACCGTCTAGACATAAATCATCGTTGCAAATGTAAAAAAAATTACGAAAGAATATAATTGTATCGACAGATTATTTAAATGGAGTTTTGAAAGACACCACCGATGTTAACAATTTCACATCTAGGCTTCAACAGAATGATCCGTTCATTAACAGTTAAGCTATTCAATCTTTTTAAACCATTAAATTTCCATTGCAATTAAAATATCGGGCTCTCTGTTGAAGCATGAAATGCCAAGGTACGGAATATTTGAGCCCAATTAGAAAGGTCGGTAACAACCATGAATAAGTTCTAGGTGGGGGTTTCAGATTGGGCTGCGGAATGTTGGCTTGCCCACTGAATGTGTAGCAATAGCTAAGTTTTTGTATGACAAAACAAGCGGTCACCATAATCTCTTCTCTCATTGAAATCTGATGACCCGTACCACATTAGCTTCAGGGTTACTTCCAAACTTGTTCTCCACTAAATCAAAACACAATACAATAATATTTTAACAAGAAGAAAATTAAACATTCACCAAAGGAACCAAACGGCAAAAGGAACGCCTGAAAGATGCAAAAAAAAAAAAAGCTCTCGAACAGTAAAGGTAAACGGGGAGGGGGGAAGGTCAACCAATCGACGCAGAGAGAAACGGAAAAGTATTTCCACAATAAGAACTTCTTTGCGGGGTTTGATGGCATTCGCTGAAAACCTTCAAGTGGACTTTCTCCAGATGAACCGACGAATGAAAATGATTTTCATTCCTTAATTTTGGAAATTGTAACCTCTCAAGTGGACACCCTTCCATGCACCTTTAGAACAAAAGCTTCATTGAGAATAAAGCAAATAGTTTCGAATACCAAAAAAGTTGGTGTTGAGTAATCCCTTTCAAGCACTCTAAAAATCTAAAAAAAAAAAACTGTCCAGTTAAAATCAAGTTTCTGTTGGAAAATATAATTCATGACGCACACGGTAAGTGAAAAGCAGGTCAAACAAGCGTCCAGAAAATTATTTTATCCCCACGAAAACGCAATAAAATTATGAACACCAACAACAAGTGATACTTATTTTTTAAAAACCAAGACAACTTAGTTGAGCAAAAATCTAAATGATTATAATGAGAAAGAATAAGAAAAACAATGATAAGAAAGAGGTAACATTCTTGGGGCTCAAAAAGAAAAATAATTTCAATGCCCAGAAATTGCGGGTTTTCGGGCCAGTCAACGCCCAATGGGGCAAATAGTACAATGATTGCTTCATTAGAAAAAATAATAAAAATTGTGAGTCATGGGTACTTGAACCTCAATGCACTGTTTCAGTAATGAAATAAGACCGGTGTTACCTGAATGTACAACTTTTGTGGGAATTTTCCAAGTCCTCCAAGCAGAACAGGGTCGCCACCCCATTCCCTGCGGACTACGCTGGAACAAACATGTCTTGCAGCATTTTCACAGTACTCGGGTCGAGAGCACAGAGATCAAAGTCAAACGTCCTTTGCGTGATCTCGAACTGTCCCGTCTCTGAGATTACTTGCACCACTTTTTGGAGGTCCGCGTTGTCTTGGAGGGTCATGATTTTGTGTTGGAGGTCTTTGAGTTGATTGATGTACTCTTCAGTGAAAAGAGTCTCTTCGGGTGTAGGCGACCGTGACCTGTCCGCTGACACACGGGGCGATGGCTTCTCTTCCTTGACGGTCGTCTCGACTGTCGTCTTTGGAGCCTTCTCGTGAGGTTCTCTTGACGAATCGCGGTCCTTGTGTTTCCTTTTCTTTTTCCTATGCTCTTCATCTTTACGCTTGTCCTTCTTTTTTGTCTTTTCAGGCCGTTCCTCTTTGGGAGTCTCGCTTCGCTTCTCCTCCTTGATTTTCTGAAGTGGTGGTGGCGGTGGAGGAGCCTGTGCTGGAGGAGACGGACTCCTCTCTTTCGGCTCCACTTTTATGGTATCTTCACTACTTGAGAAATCAGATCCAGAATCTTCCGTGGTCATTTCTTTCAAAAGAACATTCAACGGGTTGCTGGAGGGTTTTGGAGGTGGCGACGGAGGCGGTGGTGGAGGACTCCTTTCTTTTGGTATTACCGGTGGTGGCATTTTGTTGACTTTCGGTGGTTCTGCAGCAGGAGGGACTTCTTTTTCTTTTTCTCTGTCTTTTTTCTTGGTCTTCTCCTTCTCTTCATCCTTTCTATGTTTATCCCTTTTCTTGTGTTTATGCTTAGGCTTTTCAGCCTCCAAGCTCTTATCTTTTGATTTTTCTGCAGATTTGGATTTCTTCTCTTCCTTTTCAACCTTGTGTTTCACTTTTTCTTCTTTTACTTTGATTGGATACTTGACAACTGCAACAGTTTCCTTCCGCTCAACTGTTTTCTCTTTTTCCTTTTCCTCTCTGACTTCTTTCTTCTCATGAGGCTCCTCCTTCACTTCTTTCTTCTTGTGTTTTTCTTTTTTATCCTTTTCGTCCCGCTTCTTGTGTTCCTCATGTTTTTTATCTGGTTTCACTACAGTTTCGCTTTTAGAAGATGATTTCTCCTTCTCTTTGGCGTCTTCTTGTTTTCTAGGCCTGTCCTCATCCTTTTTAGCAAATTCTTTTTGGGAGAAAACGGAAGAAGAGGACGAAGTACCAGATTTACGTTTTTCTTTATTGCTCTTTTCATCATTTTTGTGGCCATCTTTGTCCTTGTTCTTCTCTTTTTCTCGCCCACTCTTGTCTTCCTTGTCACGTTTTTCTCTATCTTTGTCTCGTTCTTTTTCTTTGGACGGGCTGGGCTTGGGTGGTTTCGTGGGTTCTTTGACTTTTTCATGGCTTTTAGATTCTACGGGCTTAGGTGGCGGTTTGGGATTCGGTGAGTTTCTGACAGTTTTAATTGGGGGCCCAAACAACTCGGCAAATGAGTTGGTCAATCGGGACTCCTCACTCTTCGGCTCTTTCGACGGCTTGTGTTTCTTGGTCGGAGGTTCAAGACCTTTGCCTTTTGAGTGAGGAGAGTTTTTAGTATCGTCATAATGGTTAGAATTAATACTATTACCCACGTTATTTGATTTGTCGCAGCTTCCGTCGCTATTGACACCGACGCCGCCTCCTTTAATCAACTTTCTGCGAAACTCTTCATTCGGGTTTGCAAAGTCATATTTTTCCTTGACGACGTTGGATAGCCTCTGCGAACTTCCGACCGGCTGGAGCGTCAGATCATAAAAAAATCGAATTTTCCTGTTGCCCTCTTCCTTATTCTTCAAATAAACATCAATAGGAAGATTGAAACCAGCGTAGCCTGACTCTTCGACGGAGTACGGCGGTTCTTTCAACACCCTTTTGGGTTTGGGGAAAGTCTCGTGCAAATTGAATGTGACTTTGTCGACGAAATGATGGATTTCAGCGCCGTCCGCACCCCTTACGTACACTTTCCAATCGTGCGTGAACCCGTTGGGGGTGCGTTTGTTCCTTACGGAAGCCTCATGTCCAATTTCGAAATAAACTCTCACATTCGAATACGCCATTTCCGAGCTACATCAAACATCGCAGACGTGCATCTCACCCGAGTCGATGTGCGTCCGAGAGACAACTGATAGCGGGAACTTGATCAACCCGCTTCCATTTCTACATTTCAACTTATGCAGAACAGCTTTCCGACGAAATTTTCCACAAATTCTTCACCGTTTGGTGGATAAAATAGCGACCCATTTAAAAAAATACATAATAATATATATAAACAAATAAACTCAAAACTAGAAAACCTGACCAACAAGTAAACCGCCACTTTACCTACCGACATACCGAAGGAATGCATAAGACAGGAAAACTTCTTTTTAAAACCATTTTCCCCCTTTACGAAGTACTTAGCGCTCAAAGACAGTCACTAGGCGCACTTTTAAATTTAATGAGAATTTCAAATAAGCTTCAAAAGAAGTTCTAGAATCTTGAGGAGGTACATCAAGAACCTGTTGACAGATGGGAACATTAAAGAATGTGGTCTCAGTAGAGCCCATATCCTTTTTTTCTGGCGTGTCAAAATAATACTGTCGGTCTCATACGACCGATTCATACCTATTCATAGCCTCTTTACTGTTGTAAGTTTGTTATAAATTAGATTGGTGTTTTGAAAAGTGTATTGTTGAGTTTTCGGGTGATTTCTTGAATTTGAAGGTTTGTGTCCTTTTTGACGTACGGTTTTGGGACAAAAAAAAAGTAATCCTCCTATCAAATAGTGCTGCGATCTAGCGCGTTGATAAGCCGCACACTCGCGAGTTTGAGAAAAATCTAGACTTTTTCGTTGAAGTTAGCAAATTTGAAAATTTCATTGTCTTTGCACTTTGAGGGGCCTCCTGTTGATAATTTGGAAATACATGGGCCACCACAACCTCTCGTGAGGCTGGCATTGGAGAACTAGCATCTGGCCGGCGAGGCCCACATTTCGTCAAGTTGTGTCAGGTTGGTGTTGCAGTACTTGGTACGTTATAACATGAATACAAATAAAATGATGTGGACGATGTACGGATAGGGAGTGGGTCAGTTGGTTCACTGTCATTTATTGTGAAATAACGTTAACGATTGGTTGTTTCAGGTGATGAGTTATTGAGATGGGTAACGTCGAAGCGTCGAGTCCTGCCCCTCAAGAGGACGTTAGGTCGGAACCGAGGACACCTCCTGCGAAAGTCGATGTGACTGGCCCTCATCCCGATGGACGACCCGTACAGAAAACAGGCCCTTCTCCTGAGGGTTCCGAAGGCGAAGAAGGAGAGGAGAGACCTGGTCTGATCAGGGAGGACGGCACCATCAATTGGGACTGTCCTTGTCTGGGAGGAATGGCGCAGGGTAAGTCTATTCCCGACGGACGCTCGGCTGTTTCAGGATGCTCGGGAACCGCGCTAGGAGCCTTGGCTTTGATTTTTTGGGGGGCCTGGATACTTGGTCTGCCCAATTGGAGGTTCTAGTTGGTCGTCTGGACCAGGTAGGAAGACGATGCACAGTGGGGCCGAGCGGCCGTATTTCGGAAAAAACCTCTGAAAACCTCCTTATAGGAAGCTTGACGCTAATCACGAATATACCCCATGTCCCTACACCTAAAATAATTTTAGGAAAAAAACTACGTTTTCAGTGTATTTTTCAGTGTGGAAGCCCAGCAAGAATTCCCACGAAGTTTTGCGTCCCATTTTGCGTCGATTGAACTGTAGTAGATGATTTTGATCGAACACTCATGATTTCTGATTGAACTGAACACCGTAAAATTGATAAATTCTTTTGATCACCCTAAAATTGAAAATTTCTAACATCGTGCACTTTTTTGGAACCTATCCTTTCCTTCACGAGGTCAGTTCGGTCGGTTCAATTCTATGGCGACGGCATCCTTTTTAATGGAAGAATGCTGAGCTGTGTCAGAACGAGACGATTGACATGATGAGCTCCAATCAGCAGAGATACCCAAATTATCTCCTGTTCACCCTAATATACTGAAATTGGGTAGGGAGCCTCCCTGAGACAAAATGAGACGACGGGCTCCAACCAGATCAGCTGAGTGACCTAAATTTGTACCAGTAAGAATGTTAGAATTGGTATTCAGAAAATAAAAAACTTCCGCACTGAATAGAAAGAGAAATCAAAGGGGTGCGAGTGGGGGAAGGTAAATACATGTCTCAATGTCTTGCAGACTCGTGTGCATGCCTTTTGAATTTGTGGAATGTTATGTCTTTGCTTTGGCACACCAAATCGAAAAGCGTTATTTAGTTAATGACTTATTTCGACATTGTGACTAGCAATATTTTCAAATTTAAAGCAAGATTTTAAGCAACAATGTGAGCAAGATTTAAATCAATGGTATGACCAACGTTTAAAAGCGGAGATACGGGCAATCAATCGATCAGAAAGATTTTAAAACGGGAAAATTATTTAATAGATAGAAGGGGGAAACATAAATTCTCCATTTTTGTCGGGAATTTATATTTTGGGGATTAATCCCGGTTCCCGTCACTGGTGGGATCAATAATTGAATTATTGTTGAATGAGCTCGACTGGTGGTGGAGTTTAATTGGGAGGATGGAATATAAAATTATTGGAAGTAGAGTTGAAATTTGAAATAGTTATAGACAATAAAATGTTTGGGGATCCAAGCCTCCCCCGACAGTTTTTTTTTTGCATTTTTTTTTGGTTTTAATTTAAGTCTGTTTTGATAGCTATTACTAAATATACTTGAGTGCCTCTCATGGCATGAGATGTCATTGTGGCGTGAAGGCTACCTAATTGCTGATGGGTATGCCTACTGATACTTTCTTTTTGGTTAATTACTTTCAAAACTGTTGAGGTGTTTGTTACGTATTCTGTTCCTCTGTTAAAATAGTTTTCTGTTCCTCTCAAGTCTATTCCATCTTGTTGAACAACCGATGATGAGAAACATTCCCAACTCTGGATTACGGAGGTTCTGCTCAGTATCTGATTGTCTCTTTTTACAAAAAAGCTTCTTATTTCAGGTCCATGTGGGGATGAATTCAAAGCTGCTTTCTCCTGTTTTCATTACTCCACAGCCGAGCAAAAAGGCTCCGACTGCCTCGAACCCTTCATGGCGATGCAGACATGTTTCCAGAAGTACCCTGAGATCTTCGGCCCCAAAGAAGGGGAAGAAGATGATTTTGACGACAAACTCGAAGAAGCCGAAAAATCCTCCAAGGACGTGGAAAGCAAAAGTCCGGAAAAAGGACGGTTGAACGAAACCGAAAAAACCAGCGTGCAGATAAAATAATGTTTTGTGAATCGGTCATTGTTTCTTATCAAAACGTTATCTAGTCCGTTCGTAGATGATGAACCTGTCGTACCTAGCTGCGTTGCTCTAAGTTTGCATCGCTCATCGCACATGCACCATGTAGTGTCCTGGTAGTCCTGCCTTGTTTTCCTTATAAAGCTTCGAGAAAATGATATCGTGGTATTACGTTGAATTATGACTGCAGAATGCAATACTTCGCGTTCACACCATGCAGTTAAACGTCAGCAACTAAAATTTAGTTGCTGACATACCTGTACCTGTACCAGTAGGGTACAGGATTATGACTTTGCATTAACTTTGTATATTTTGATGTTACATACAGTATGCAGATATACCTTTGTATATAGATTAGCGTCTTCATTTGAAGGACAAATGTAGTTTAGATTCGTGCATTTAACGGATAATTCCCACTTCTTCACGATGTTGTGGATTATTGAATTTCGAACATGTCCCTTTAATCGTCAAAATCATCAATAGTCAAACCGTGCTCACCTTCATGGACAAGAGATGTGGTGGATAACTTTGCAGTGAATAACTTGTGGATTTTTAAATTGTATTTCCCGTTTTTGGATTAGGGCTCCCGTGAATTGCTTCTCTAGGTTGTACGTGACGTTACTTCAAAATTATATTTGTCAGAAAGTTTAAAATAAAACTGTTATAGCGAATTACTAGTTATTTGCTGAGCAATCCCCACTACGAATCTGTTTCCATCAGTTACATTAAATGTAACCATTTTTAATACCCCAAATTGTGGGGATCACGCGAGGAAATGGGATGGCGCGGCGTGAGTCCACCATGAATAAGAACTGTGTGCCAATAGCCCATGTACGGTGGACTGGGTGTCGGTTTATCTGTACATCTGACTTAGCACCATGGGGTTTATCATGATCGACTCGCCAAGTACCCCCTCATTTTGTACGCTCATCAGGTAACATCAAAACTCCAACGCGGGCCCCGCCCACCCGCCAAATATAGATGAGTTCGCAGAGCAATTTTGAAAATCCCGAACCATTCTGCTCATGCGCAACTACAGGTCATTTGCAAGGGCCAAGAGTGGGGGGTACTTCGACTTCCAGGAATTAAACACAAGTTCAATTAAAATCAAGTTCTGCGAACACAGTTGAATAGTCGGAGCCCACGAAGACCAATTTTTTTTCTTTGACGCCACTTGTTCACTGCTTGAATTGAATTGAAATTATAGGAATTTCTCCAACAGTACAAAACAGTCAATCATGAAAAATTGCGTTTTTATTCAAATAATGTGAAGAATACAGAAAAATATCCACCAACGTGTAACCTCTTTGTACAAAATCCATTTTTCTATACATACGTATTAAGATATGACCGAGACTTAATTTTCATTTCACGACAGCGCAGGTGATTCTTATTCGAACCGAAATCAAGCTGAAAACCTAATCGATGTACCGCTTCCACGAGTCCAAATATCAATATTCATTGAGCACTCCGGAAAAAATCTCGAACAGTTCAACATTTTTTTAATTGAATCGTACGAAAAATGACTGAGAACGTGAACGAAGTTGGGTCGAAATCATAGTGAATCGTAAAAAATGCCACATGCGAAATGTGAGGCATCATCAAGCAGATAATGTCTTCTGATCTCGGGGTGAAGAAGATAGTTAAAACGAAAGTAACGTTTTACCCAACCACGAAATCCCACGAATCGTCGTACTGTAGAGATAGTCTTATCTTAGGGGCCATATTGTATTTAGCTACAACTATTTTGTTTCGAAATAGGATTGAGATCCAATGTTACCAAATAAGAAAGGGATATGAAATTCGCATTGAATGGGAGATTTTCGTCTCGTAGGAGAGAAATGAGCAACATCATGAAGCCAAACTCCGTTATTTCATCAACAAAGAATAGGACACCTATTTGCATGATATGCCTCGAACCATTCTAAACGGTTATTCAGTGAGGAATCAGAATACCCAGAAGAGAAACATACCTAGTCACTTAGAGCGTTGCGATTTCGAACGGTATTTATTTAGAAGAGCTACGGTACGTTTAAAGAGCAGGGAATGTTCTCTATTCTAAGGGGTGATTCTCAGAGAAAGGTCAATTTTGATGAATCATACGAATGCCAATCATCATGATGATGAATGAGCAAAACTGATTTTTTCCTCTCATTCCACTAGTCCCCGGCCAATTTGGCCACGTATATTGTTCTGCAGAACCAAGGTTTTAGTCGAATTTTTATTGCAAAACTCGGAATAATTCCGATTCGTTACTGACAATTATTGCCAGTAACGTGGGTGAATCCAATGTGATTTTAGTGTTGAAGAGTTTCAAACATGACTAGAAAGTGTCGGCAGGAAAAAAAACCTTCATATCCGGATATTATCCTGTTTCTACGTTATATTACTCATTACATTATTTAATTCTTAGCTCTGTGAAATCTTGAACAGGTTGCTAAGGAATTTTAGAATTTGAATCGGCGACGTTCGTCAGTAACTTGGGTGAATAAAAAATGCGCTCTCTCCGGCGAAAGTGAAGATTGGGATGTGATTTCGCATTTATGTTGTGTTGGCAACACTCGCAGGCAGGAAACCACACTGCTTCTCCCCCTGCCATTCCATAGTCACCGGATAAAAGGCACGAAGAAGGGAAGAGTAGTAGCGTATTTTTATTTACGTCACAGTTTAATGTATGAATTTCGAATTTAACTTTTTCCCCCGAATTTTATAGACTGAATTAGGAATGGAAACGTGTCTGGATTTTTTTTAAATCGATAGAAGAAAGCAAGTTCGTACGAATTTATAAAATTTATGGAAAAATTGCAATTTGAATTTTGGCGGAAACCCGAAGTCAGCTCCTATTGGTCGACGAGTTGGCCGCCATTAAAAAACTGAAGGATCGGTCACGTCGAATAAGTTAATTTATATCACGAATAAGTTGAGTCAATACACATAATCACATTCACAACAAAGAGAACATTTTCGCGCTACTCCAGTAACGCCAAGCACCAAGAAAATCATGAAAAAATTTAAAATTGACCTGCACTCTGGTGTCTTTGATTGGAAACTGGAACCAGTGTAGGTGACGTCACCGGATTTTGAATCGGCCAGAACAACTTGATTATGAACTACGTGAAAGACTTTTTGTCACAAAAATGATGTATTTTTCCCTTTTTGACTTATATTAACATGGTACAGGATGATTTAACCCGACATTCGGGTGCATTTCCATTGGCAGAAGGGAGTTAGCAAGTTAAGAGTTGATTAAGTTAGAAATGTCAGAACCGTGGAAGTATCATTGAGCCACGTCACTGACCAACTAATCAAACATGAACAAAAAGACTTATGTGATCAATTTGAACAATAATTGTTATTAATTATTAATAAATTCCTAATTGCATCAGTGGTCTGAGAATCTCCATCCACAAACTTAAGGAAACAATGGTTTTTTCCCTCAAATTTCCTCGATTTGGACTCGTCCGGGGGATGGTCAGTAACGTGCCTCAGTTGAAAAATTAAACTTTCTTGAAAATGGCGTTTGTCCTCTAAAAAATGGGTTACCTATTCAATTGGGTTTCATCTAAGGAACAAGTAAAAGCACGAAAGATTAATCCGAGCACTCGAGTTTTTCAGAACTAGGTACAGGGAGCAGAAAATTGCCCTTTTTCTGAGAATCACCCTAATGCCACTATATTCGTGAAATTTAGCACTATATTCCCCAGGGGATGGATACCTTAACTAAATTGTTGAGATTGGAGTCAATATTTCAGGCCTCATTCATTTACAAATGCTCGTATGACGGTGGAGGAGGAGTAGAAAGTAACATACAGGGCTCCACTGTCAAAACAGTTGGGACCGTGACAGGGATCAAGGTGGGTTTCTTTACAGTTTTTAACCGAATGTGCGAAGGGGAATGAGGAGAGCAGAAATGGTACCTATGCCGCCTTCACCAGAACGCGATTACTGTCCTTGTGTGGAGACCTAACATTGCAAAATACATTATATAATGAAATAATCAATGTGTTATATAATGAAATAATCAATTTGTTATATAATGAAATAATCAATGTTTCAAGCAATATTTATTATTTCTACATTTTCAATGACCAAGTGAGAATATTAAAATAAGAAATATTTCTTGAAACATTCATAATTTAATTATATAGCAAAAAAATCTAACGTGTTAAATATTAGTCAAACTGAAGTAAAAAATGGTCTGCCGGTAAAAGCTGGTGGTAAGGCCCGGCTGCCCAGTTTTCCTATCAGTCCGTGATACCATTCATCTCCAGCGCCTGTAGAATTTTCAAAATGGCAACATTGACGTTATGAGGGAGTTTAATGTTTGTGCTAAGTGTACCTTCTGGGTGGGTAGCACTTGAAACGCAAATGCGCCAAAATTTTAATAAGTGAGAATATTGAATTGAGTAGACACCAAAAGAATAATATAAAACCACTTTTAACATAACGTCCGTAATTGCACTCGACATTTCGGGATGTTCAGTTGTCAATTTAGTTTTAGAGGGGTTTGTCCCTAAATTGACGATGTAGCCTACAAACGGCGAGAGATAAGACTCAACAAGGGAAAGCAAAAAGTGCAAAGCCGATCACCAGGGAGGAATGCTCAGCATTGGTACCCACTAATACCTCTTCTGTTTTTGTACTTCCGAAACTTACTAACAAAGTAGTATAATAATTACTAATACAATCGTTTTCCTACTTCTTAGGTTCTCAAGTTACAGTCTTATTTTACTTTTACCTTTGTAAACGACCGCATCACATGCTTTGATCAATTAATAATATTCCAAAGTTAGTTTTCATGAAAGTATACATAAATATGAAAAAACGCTCGTAAATTATAAAACATTTAAAAAATGGAACGCCTGTTCAGCCATTAAACCAATTTAATAATAAAAAACCTACACATCTAGTATACTTTTTCGACAGTTACTAACAATGATGAAAATATGTTCTACACGTAGAGCTCTACTATTTTCTTTTCGAATCTACAATAAATGTTTCCCGATTAATATATATTTTAATTTTTTTCCAACATTATTGCACATAGCGTTAAACATTTTGCAGCTTGTACTTGGGGGAGTCTATATCTTGAGAAAAATAAAATTGGTGGGCTATTAATATAAAAAACCAACTCATAGAATGAACGAAACGGGCTGGGAGAGACCACAAAAAGCAATAAATTCTGTAACAAAAAATATTAAATATTACGCTTATGAATAAAAAACTATAGTAATGTAGTTGCCCAGATTAGATTTACATTGCGTTTATTGTGGCTAGTCTGTAAGAATTCTAATGTTAGGCCACCAGGGGCGCTGATTTCTCAATGCCCCTCCATAAGCCCATGATAGCACCTACTGCTGTCATTGGGCAACTTTCCTCTACTAGAATTGCCATACCCACAATAAGCGCTGATGAAAAATCTGGGCACCTCTTTGAACTAAATAATACATGCCGGAAAATCTGTTGAAAAATAACAAATAAAGCTTGCGCTCTTTCCTACTCAATGCACAGAACTTGTAAGCAAGATTATTGAGTAGATTTAAGAGGTTGGAATGCAGATCCCAGGCTGGGTTTTAGCTGGAAGTTGACGCTGGCGGGCTTCAGGGGGTAATCAATTTCTGATAAGTCCACCATCGGCTTCCTGATGGCAAACAAGTAAAAAAATGTTAAAATAATGCTTACAATGCAGGTGGAGTTTTTAATAATTTCTTCAAACTCACCTGTTCTCTTCTTGGAATTTAAGGTTGACGCGTTCACAGCCATCTGGAGGTTCTCTGGCCAGAAACCGATTGATACGAGGGGACGTGCCCAAATTTTTGCTCTCAGTTTCAGGCGACGAATCTTCGCTCACACCTGGAAATTCTAAATTAAATTGACAACAGTTCTAGGGTGACTCTGGAATAAAATCATTATCATTCTGGGTCCTCCACTCCTCCTCAATGCATGCACCTCTCTGCGACTTTCGCTGATGACCCCCACACCATTGTCAATCTGTTTGCAAGACATTTTTCGTCGGTTTACGAGCCCGATCAACACCTATCTCCTTCAATCGCTTTCCCTGACGCAATTTCACTCGGCAAACTATCCCTCTGCGTTGCTGAGCTCCGCCAGGCACTGATTGACCTTGATCCATTCAATGGCCCTGGACATGACAGCGTGGCCCCCGTGCTTTTACGAGCTTGTGCTGCCACTCTTGCTCTCCCTCTCACCTCCCTGTTCAACGCTTCTTTGGCAACAGGGCAGTTCCCAGCCTGCTGGAAGACAGCCTTTTTTACCCCTATCTTCAAGAAGGGTGATAGGTCTGACGTTAGCAATCACCGCCCCCATCAGCTCTCTCTCGACCATTCCCAAGACCTTTGAAAAGCTTGTCGTCCACTGGATCTCCCCTGTCTTGACTTCCATCATCGCTCCTGAGCAGCATAGAGCTACTTTTCATCCTCGTTATGAATAGCATCGGGGCTGCCCTCAGTCATTGTTCCCACCTTATCTGTGCCGACGACCTCAAGATTTTTCGCCCCATTCGTGACTTCGCTGATTGCTCTCCCCTCCAGGACTGTCTCGACACTTTTTTCCCGCTGGTGGCCAAAACAGCCTTGAGCTAAACCCGTCAAAGTGTTCAGTCACCACCTTCCACCGCACTGTTGTGCCTATCATCTGCAACGATCAACTCGACGGGGTTTCTCTTGTACGACGGTCTTCGGTTCATGACCTTGGGATCTTGCTTGATGCCCAGCTCACCTTCTCCGACCACGTATCCCAGGTCGCCCTGCGAGGCATGCGAGCCCTTGGGTTCGAAAAAAAAGGAAATTTACCGAGGCCCCTGCTCTAGTGACCCTCTATCGTCCTGCCTGTCCTAGAGTATAGGTCGGTGGTGTTTCTACAGTTGCCACATTGAGTAGGTGGAGCGAGTGCATCGGGCGTTCTTACGGTACCTGGGCTACAAGTTGGGCATTCCTGAGATTGTCTACTCCTCTCTTTCAACCCGGTTCCATCTGCTGAGGCCTGTCGACCGTCGCCAGTCAGCTGATTTGGTTTTTCTCCATGCCCTTCTTCACAGTCGGATCAATGCTCCTGAGCTTCTCCGTTCAATTGGTCTGCGTACTCCCCGTCCCTCGTCACGTTTTGCCCACCCATTCGCTGCCCCCTTTTCGCCAACAAATTACTTATATCACCGTACGCTTTGCCGCCTCCCCCGTCTTGCCAACCTTCTCTCCCCCCCCCCCCCCCCCCCCAACCACTCGATTTGTTCTCCTCTCCTGCTCACCTCAAACGTACGCTCCATGAATTTTTCCTCTCTTCCTGACTCTTCTTTTCTGTTCCCGATTGCCAAAAAATGTATGTACCTACCCATTTATGTACCCATTTAGGTATCCCTTTATAGTTAAGTATCCATTTAGCAGTATCCACATGTAGTTATGTATCCATTTATCCTTGTATAGTAGTGATTTTCTTTTCCTTTTTGAATTTCCCTTATTATACCTATGAGTGTGTTTTATTATCTCTGTATAATTGGGCTCTGCCCGTTTCTCAATAAATAAATAAAACGCTGCAAATTTTACACAAGGGTTTATTATTCTTTGATATACGTTACTTGTGCAGGAATTTAATTCTGTCAATGAAAAAATTAAAAAAAACTTTTTTTGATTTTTATCTCAAAAAAAATTTTTTTTTTTGGATTTTTTTTGTCCAAAAATGTGTTTTTTCTAAAATTCTGTATTTTTTACTCGAAAAATATTTAACATCCTGGGATCCTTCAAAAATCCCATTTTTAGCCCCGCGAATGCCCTAAAGATCGCCCCAGTGAAATCGGATCGTTCCGGGACCCCAAAAAATGGATTCTACGTCCAAAAATACTTCGAAAACGACACCTAACTCGATCCCATAGCTAAAAGCCTTCAAAAAACCCCTCCCGTAGCCCCATTATAGCCCCATAGCGCCCCACGGGTTTGGCCGATCGGACTGAAAACCTTGCGGGCACAACTAGATGGTAAACCAAGTATTTTGCCGAAATTTCAGATTTTTTAAAAAATTCCTACTGCCCAAAACTGCCTGGACGGCGGACGGCGTACGGCGGACGGCGGACGGACATTTCGGATTTAGAATGTAGACCTCTTGAAACGGATAATGTCAAATTTTGAGCCCGATCGGAGTCGTCGACCCCCGTCGCGAAAACATAGGTGTATTATTCCAAGAATAATAAACCAAAAGCATAGTGTTCAACGTACCGTGAAGATCGCTCGGTGGTCTGGAATCAGCAGCACGGCTGCTAGACCGGGATCCAGCTGGAGAACCGGAAAATACTGACGGCGGCCCTGCAAGGCATACTCGCTCATTTAAGTATTTAATAGATATTCAAATTCAGATATATCCATATATGATTCAGATAGGTCCATATACGGAGATAGTCATAAGCACTGAAAATGAATACTACTGACCAGAGGATTGTGCACTGGCATCAGCGTACGCTGGAGTTTGAGTATTGACGGACCGCGTGTTCTGCCTCAACAGATCTGCAACGGGCGCTCTGTGGCCTTCTGGTGTGCTTTCGACACAACCCTACAGAAGAAAAGTAGTAACAGAATTCAGGGGGTAAAAACGTCGACACCACGCGGAATAACCAGGCGAGATCCCTCACTCGAGTAAAAAAAGTATTACACGGAAGAGTGAAAAAGCTTAACATTTCTAGTCCACTAACTTTACTATCGTGGAGCTCTTGGGATGAAGAACATCCAGGTTGGCACGACCCGCGGAGAACCAGCCTTTCTATTTCCTGATTTAAACCTTCGATGGAGCTTCTTATGCGGTGGCGCTGGGTGTGGCTGTCTGGGCTGCCCATACCACTACCTATGGGGAACGGTGGACCCCTCCCTATTTCCTTGCTTCTTTGCATTCTAAAAAGAAAAAGTGAGTCAAAAACGCATCCTCAAACTGGCCCAATCCAAGGTGAGCAATGAAAGGTGTTACCTCTGCCTGATGAACTTATCTAATTTGTCCTCGCTGGACTCCAGCCGTTTACGAGTTTCAGCAACCCATTCCTCAGTCTGAAATTATTCATCCAGATCTCACGAAATTGCAACATGTAAATGAAAGTCTTTCGAATAGACTAGAAAAAACGTACATTTTGAGGGCTGACTTGAGTCGATCTGTCAACCTGGAGGCCGAGGGATTCTCTCGGCCAGTGTCCAGTCAAATAAATTGTGTCCAGGGAAGCTGTGCGTCGCATGCAGGCACTTGAAAACTCGATGTTCCCTCTGTGTAGCGTTTTACATTTTCCTGAGGACAAAATTAAATTATGAGTGGTCACTGCAGTTGCACCTGGACCAGCGTGAATCAGCCGCATACTACGAAACCCACTAACAAACAGGCTGGAACAAATTATAAAATCTACTTCGTACGTAAATAATACTCAACATGACCTGACGATTCACAAATAGGATGGATAAGCTCAGGAAGCCTGCTCAGAGCCATCTAAAATTAAATTCATGCTCTGAGAGGCTTGTGTTGTATACACAATTGTATATACATATTGTCCCCCTAAAGACAGAAGGGCGAATCCTGCAAAAGCTGAATTTTGAGATTTCTCAGGTGACCTCACTCTACTACCTGGTAGGTATGAATCAAGTTGAAACCAGATTTTTCTACAGAATCTTGGAGAATAGTTTGATTTGTTTCAACATCAAAAAGAGTTCATCAGCACGCGGTCAGGGGGGGCTCGCTTCGTTCGCCCATTTGTGCGCGCTTACCCCAATCCAACCCCACTAGTCACTAGTGGTGAAACTACCCAAAATCCCGAATACTCGGTTTGAGGTAAGCAAAAAAGCTCCATTTTAACCAAAACGGCTTCATTTTAGGGCTCACCGAGGAGAAGGCTTGTCACAAACCCACATACCTAATCAGCCAGCCAGCCGCAGACACGTTCCAAATTAGTGGTATAGGTAGATAATATAAATTAATATGAACTTGGGATCAGATTTTCGGTCCCATGTTCAGTTTTTTTTTATTTTTTTATTTATTTTTTTTTGGAAGCCTTCAACCTAATGAATAGGTACCTAATATAAAAGTATGTCCATTCCATAATATGGAACTAACGTAATATGGAACGTAATATTATTACGAAGTTCAAACAAAAACATAAAGTGCGACTTCTTCGATTCAAACAAAAACGTGAACGGCGGGTTCTTTTCTTTTCTTTCCCAACTTTTTTTTGTACCTATTTTCGCAACTTTGGCTAGGATAAGAATAGGAATAGGATAAGAAGCGTTTTTCGTGGCACCTTCAACCGTTTCCCAGTCATATTTGCCCTTCTGCCCGTTTCATTGTCATATTCGCCTTATCACTTTTTTCTTTCACAAACCCACATAATTAGCGTATTTCTGATTGTTTGAATCGTGGGCCGTACTCCGCAGCAATAACCGGATAGAACAAGATATGAATCGGTCCAAATGTCAATCATCCATGGTAGTTCGAGCCAAGCAGATACCCACAGGGCGTACTTGGACTAGGTTCATTTCACAATAATTGTACCTACCATAATTGTTATGGTAGGTACAATGAGCTATATAAGCATTTTTTCTGTTTATTGTAATTGAAAGCTAGTTCCATGAAATGACTAATAACGCCCTGATACCGCAAAAAAAGTCCCGATTTATCCTTCAGGACCTGAAAGAAGTTGGAAGGTTTGAAACCGAAAGGACGGCAAATGACGTCATTTACCGTCCCGAACCTGAAAGCAGAGCTGACTACAGTTCTCCAAATATCAGTAGAAACCGACTGTATCGGTGAAGGACATCCCAAACATAATATAAAAAATCAGTCATCTTGAAGGAAGGTTCAGATTAGCCAACCTTCGGACATGAAATCTCACTCCTCATTCCTACATTCCATGCCAGCGTCCATGGTGGCGTTGTGTTGTACTACTTTTGGAAGGTCAATCTTACCGCCAAACTGCTGTTTATTTTCATACTCTCTCCTGATTTCTGTAGAGGATTAAAAATGGGGGTTCGCATTGATTTTTTTCTATTAAACAGGGGGGGGGGGGGGGGACAAGGCAATGGAGGGAGCATGACGTCACTACCAATTTTGAGGGGATTGTTCCGCCAAGGGTTGCCACTCCACTACTCATCACAGAATAAAATTCAATTGAATCCTTCTGATAAGGCTTTAAACTTCAAGAATTGTGTATTATAATTAAAAGATAATTATGTTTTCCGTCGTATCAAGTTATAATTGCTATAAATTTATCATATAAGCTGACAACACTAGCGCTCCTGGTGAGAGATTCACTGGAACTGTGACGTCACTACCTTAAGAGTGACTGGTGGCCCACGAGTGGTGGGAAACCCCGGCAGATTCAAACTGTGCGTTTTTTAGTTATAATATAAAGATATTATCTCCTACAATGATTTTTTTTTCGTTGGTATTGGAGGCTGTGCACGTTACTTTTTAGCCATATTACTGAATGGTAGGGAAGAATTCCAAATCTAAAATCAATGCGAACTCCCCATTGTGCAGACGGTAAAAAAACAAGTATTTTACTCTACAGAATGGGATTAGACTGAAAAAAAAAAAAAAAAAAAAAAAACCTGCGATTTTCATCTGTCCTTATATAGCTATAAAGATGTCGCTCCTCTCAGTTTATTTTCTTTCCCTCTCCCCTCGCCTGAGTCTTTCTGTACAAGGCCTTTTGTTGAAAGACATACACGTACATTGCACTTCTGTTGTTTTCCCGACTATTGCTCAATAATATTTGCTTCAATTTCAAGACCGTTGTTTTCATATTTGGTTTTAAAAATGGTATTGCTTTCGGATTTAGTTTGTTTGTTGCTGGAAACCCCTTTCTCTCATTGGCGGAATCTCTGATCTCTTTCACTCTGTTGGGGGGGGGGGGGGGGGGATGAAGATCGTCGAGTTCTGGTCAACAATAGGTGAGCCGAAACCGGTCATCACAATTTTGAGCGCTGACAAAAAGCATGGTAAAACCTTCCATCGAGCTTTAAAAAAAATCATGGTACGACATTCCTGGCTTTGTGGGAGTGAATACAAATTCGATTTTCCAATAACATGAATCACCTCACGTTGTCAGGCATAATGCTGTTATAGCATTCTATAGTCCTAGATCTCGTTGAGCTTGGTACAATGCATGGTGAAAAAATCACCATAAAAAAAAAAAATAAATAAAATAAAAATAAAAATAAAAATCGGTCCAAGTGTGAGGTACAGTTTTCAGAAAACATTAGGGCAAGAATTGTACCATAACCTATTGTGAAAACTGAAGGGTACAGGGGAAAAACCCCCATCATTGACATTTTCGTCAAAAATGAGTTGATGGCGCCATCTATAGGAAGTTGAGGCGAAGAATCAGAATATGCATTGCAGAATATTATGCAGTCATTTTTAGAGAAAAACCCCATCATTGTGCGCGCTTGTGGAGAAGAACCCCATGCTTGCAGTTTAAATGTCCTATGGCTCCCACTTTCGGGTAGGTTAGTGCTGTTACTTCTGTGATTCACGTTTTTTTCTTCTATGGTTCACGTTAGTCTATGCAACCTATTTTTCCTTGTTGTCCGCACGATTGTGACGTCCACTCAAGTTCATTGTTAGTTTGACTGAAGGAAAATGGACAGCAGTGATGCTGTCCAGATTGCTGCCGGCCTGATGGCGAGTAAGAAAATTTCTGCTGATGAAAAAATATGATGCTGTGCTGTACTTAATCTGTACATAATGTACAAATTTGTAAATTAAATTGATTTTCAAGTGTATTGGTGATTTTTCACGTCCATATTTCCTAATCAATAATAAATCTTGACACTTATCGAATTTTCTATATTCCAAGGAAGGGTTTATGCTGAAAAAGCAGGTTCCTTTTGACAATAATTTTCTTCATTTTTTGTTTGGGAGAAGGGGAAAAAAAGTTTCTCCCTACGATGTGTTGGTAGATAGTTTGGGAACACATTAGGAATTTTCCTGGATTTTTTAAAGTCCTGGATGTCAATTTTATTCATATGCAAACTTTAATTTGCGATTTTATCGAAATCAGCTTTTTTGCAATGAAGGGGTTTTTCCCCTTACCATAAATTATTGTGAAACCACCAATTATTGCTCTCTGTTACTCTGTGGAAACCACCCACCTAGCCTAGCACGGTGTCGCGATCTCTAGGCCACGGTAGAGCTACCAGTCAGGTACCAGATTTGTCCGTCATCTTGCTTTTCCTACCAACTTATGACAGTAGTTCTCAACACACACACATCTAAAGGAATACTTCAGATGTAGATTCTACAAAAAGAAGAGATAAGCCACTAGCACGAAGGGAATGGTTGTTTGCCGAAGGTGCAGAGGAGTGAGTTGAACTTGAGTATAGGATCATCTACTAGAAGTTACTCTGGGCTGAGGGTGAGCTTAGTCGCTAGAAACCGGTCCCCACACTAAATTGTTTATTATTCGAATAAACAATTGAGTACCTACAACAACGGAGGAGTCATTTTTCTCCCCAGCCCCCACACGAAGGGAATTTCAAAAACGTCAATTATCCAGGGCCAAGCTGGCTTCAACAGGTCTTCCAAGATCAGGGATTTCTTCTAAGAAGACAGTCCATTTGCGGTCATTACTGTCCCGCAAAGGAACGCGTTTTAAGCAAACCTTAATGCTCAAGCTGCAAACTGGAAACACTGGAAAATTAAAATGATGAGTAAAAGGTGAATGAAAAAAAATAAAGAAAAAAAAGTGCATACCCTTGTAGTTGACAGCTCCGGGGCTGCGCACCCCGGACAAGGCTGATTCTGGCGAAATGCTCGCCTTCCACAAAGCTGCTGATGGACTGCCGCCCCCTTCCTTGCTGCTGATCTGTCGTGTGAGGCTGCTCACCGGAAGAGTCGCTTTTAGCGGGCCCTGCTGACGTGAGCAGGGCGACTTCCGAATCCACTGGCTCGTCGACATTTTACAAATGGGATCTTCAAAAGATCCGCAAAACCGGAATTAAACTCCAGGAGTCGATCCCGAGAAAATCAGGACAAATACCGATTTGCGAAAAGGACACCTCTCGAATTTTCAGACGTGAAAATTGAACTGTACAATCCACAATGATGGCACTTTGAAAGACCTGCGATTAATTCAATTTCCTGAAATATAAATCGAAAAAAGGCCAAATGGGCTTTATGGTCAGGGGGTGGGGGGAGTTCTATTGAATGGAGGTGGTCATAGTACGCGACTGGTTCGTCAGGTTTAACTCGTAATCCTCACACTTTCCGAACTGAAGGCAAACCGGATTTGCGACAAAATCTCTCCGAACTCACTGAAAATGGAAGCTGACGACCTAACAAACCGACTGAGGCACAATTTGCGGAAAGAAATGTCATATCTGATGTTGAATTTCGGGATAATCCCGTACAGATTCGGAGATAATCCTCCAGTAGTAGCTTCACTCTACGTCTTCACTCAAGTTCTTCACTCATTTTACTCATTACTCTCAAAAGGGGACCTCTTCAATGTGATAAAAGCCCAAGTGTTTGGGGACCGCACTTTGGTGGCTAAAGCGACCTTATTGCTTTCTGGAATGGATCTTCAACATAAAAACTGCACCCAGCTATGTACGAGACGGGTAAAAAAAAATTTCCCCTTTTTTGTATACGATTAATGTATCAGTTTAAAATTTGGTATTTTTTCATAATCAAAATCATAAAACCGCCGATGGTATACCTTTCTGAGTGCTCTCTAGTGAGGTTCTACCGAACTTCATTCTGCCCCTTATCTGTGAGCTTTGAGCGATCAGCTGATTTGAGTCCGCGATTGATTATGGGTCCCATGTTTATATTGTCGCGAATTTCGCAGTGTTTTTATATCGCCTAACATTTTTTTGTAGTTTATTTTTATTTAAAATACTCATCAATAATATTATTAAGCCGTATTTTGTCTCGCAGGCGGCGAAATGACTTATAGGAACGGACTGGGGGTCTCAACGGGTTGGCTTCTTTTGATAGCTGAGACGCATTTTTGAGAGAAGTTTCTTTTGTTTATTGTGGGCCTGCGTGAGATTCTCTCAGAGGTTTTTTTTTGGATCTTCTCGATAGGATTCCTGGTAAGTAAGTGATTTTCTTCTTCTAAACACGAAATGATGCTTTCTGAGGGATTCTATTGCGATAGCTGTTGATATTCACCCCCTGCCACGACGCTTGGTATTCTTTGCTTATCCTGGAAGGTACCTATTGAATATCTAATTAGCCTTCCTTTGTCATTTTACTGTACTTAGAGTCATGTGAGTCTTAAAATAGATAACTTCCCTGTGACATTCTTTTTTTAAGCCTCAAGTTAGAGCTGCTGTGCTCTTTCTTGTATGTACCTCTTTTGTTCGTAAGATGGTACTAAAGCAGGGACCGTGACGCTTCTAAATTTAAATAGGTGACAATTAACTTAGAAACTCCACTCTTTACTCAGGAACTCGTTAGTTCGATGTGCTCAAGTGCTTCTACAGGTCCTATCAGGAACATGATCACATTTGAATTAGTCATCATAGGTACATGAAAGTTGGATGAGTAGATTAGGTAAGTACAAGTAACTTGTACTAAACACTGTTGTTAGGTTTGGTTTATAAGAATGAAGTAAACACTGAGTGAAACACAGTGCTATCCAAGTTGGTACCCGTAGGGCTATTTTCAGAGGACCAATCCTATAATGGGAACTAAGAAGAGTGAGTACTCCTATTATGACTCCTATAATATAGGAGTCATAATAAGAGTCAATCATATTATGCTGGGTGGGAAAATTCTTTGTGGAATCTAGTTTGACGACCGATGAGGGTGTTATTGATCTACTTCGTTTTCTAGAAGGGACGATTAGAAAGTAGCATTAAAATTTAATGTTACTTTATGTATTAAAGTAGCATTAAACTGTAATGTTACTTTAATAAAAATATTATGTATTTTATCAATTATTGATAAAATACATAATATTTTTTAATAATCTTTATATTATAGCAATAATTGCTATAGATTATAGAAATTATTTCTATAATCTTATTATGTAAAAGCTGCAGCCCGAGTAGGAGGAGAACCGTAGGTCATCTAAATTCTAACGCACTTCTAGCAGTCGGAAAAATTTGAAGAAAAAAAAATCGTCTTGGCGAGGAGATGACGAGAAAATTCAGAAAACACCAAAAAGTTGGCTCAAAATGGCTCCAAAAATGGTTAAAAGGACACAAGTCTGGAGCGAGAAGAAACCATTTTGTAGCTCTGCCGATTCTCAATTTTCACAGAAAACTCGTCACGTATGCCCCTGAAACGGGTTAAGATTTTTAGCTTGTCCAGTCGAGTTCACGCAAAAAATCTATTATTTTGAGTTTGAGCCCCAATTTACGATCTAAAACTTGATTAATCATCAAAATTTTCGGGAGAAAAAAAACCCTTAATTATAAATTTTATAAGGTAAGATCTGCAGCAAGATCTGCAAACACGTAGGTACACCTACACTTGCAGGTACACACCCATCGCCCGCTGCATAGAGTGTCCCTCAATTACCGTCAACATGCTCGTGATGTAGGTACCATTCTTTTTATGGTTGTAGTTGGGCCAAGCAGCTCGAAACAGGTCCCCACACTAATTTCATTTATTTCCTGGAGGACTCATCCCACTTCCTTATCTCCCGTATTTTATATCCGTCGGTCAAATACTTAATAGAAATGTGAGATAACATCATCACATTAGTAGTGACATGGGTAATAATTACCTATCTATCACTGACACACTTCGCTATCGTACTTTTGTATTCTCCGATTCGGTTGGCGTCACTCTGACTCTCCCCTGATGGTTAGATGGTGGAGAGTGTCGTGTCAATGTTGTAGGTTTTGTGAAATGACGATTCCACTAACCCCCTCAATTTTACCCTGATTGTCTTCTTAGCGAACAATTATTGTACTCACAGTTTTATGGGCGATTGCAGACTGGGCCCTAATCATCGCCCCCTACTGTAGACTGGGCCCACCCATCTCATCACCTAATCCCTTCCTCAGAACGGAGATGTAAGCTGGGCCCACTCTACTTATTAGCGATCTGTGAGAAATGAGGAAAAAGTGAAAGCGCCGGGCCCACTCCCTGGGATGCTACCTCAATTCTTTGATCACATATCCTGGAGAGTGAATCCCGGCAATCCCTGTCTCTTCCTCCACAATTGGCGGCGTTAACATGGAGTATGCTCCTTTGGAACTCCGCCAAACACGCCACACTGAAATATTATCTGAAAACATTGATACTTACTGGCTGTGAATTATAAAATCCAAATCTTGCCAGGCTGTGGGAATTTCTTCTTTCCCGTTACTGAGGAAATCCAAGTGCCTTCTGCTTATGCACAGGAGCCCATAGCAGTTCTCGCTATTGCAGACGCGCCATGGAAGACACTGGTTCCATCTCTGAGGACTCCACCAGGAAGCGTCTGCATACGCTTCTGGCGAAATTATCCTTGAAGAGTCCTCTGCCTCCACCTCCGTTGAGATCGTAGGCCCAGGAGGTCACACAGCCTGACAGACAAGCTGGGAAACTCTTCTCAGTGCTCAATGTCAGTTCCTCCATAACATAGCAGCAAATGCCTGGACTTTGCACCTACGATTTTCAGCCACTCCACACACACAACCCTCTCGGGTACTGTTCTCCAAACCTGTGCTATGTTGTGAACTGATTGCAAGGGCCCAGTCCACATTTCGAGAGGGCTCGCGGATTATGTCAGGAGGAGAGGTGGGCCCAGCCTACATGCTTTCCCCTGTTCGGAGTACGTAATATGTATTCATAATTGGCCGAATATTATTCATAATTGGCAGATTAATTTATTTTACGAAAAGGGAAAAGAACGACGTAGAAATGAATCTAAAATGAAACTCCACGAAACTGAAGGTTACCTCAATTGTTACTATTTATAGTAGTATAATAAAAAAGTTCATAAAATTTTTTATTGCCACATAGAAGTTTTTTAATGGCCGCTGGAAGCCGATCCATAGTTTGGCTACTTGTGAATACAAATTATACTTGTATCTCGGGATTGAGAGGTTAAATTTATAGTGGTCACAGAAGCCAGAAGAAGCCAGCGAGGGAACTCTTCTGGTGGGGTTTGTTAAGCCTCAGCCGCGATGGTGACCATACATACCCGAAGTTGAACATGATTTTACTTGTATCTAGGTAACCTATCCGATGTTATATAAGACTATGGGAGAACTGTTCTGAGAAATGTTACATGTGGGATCTGACAACTTCCCAAGTGCTACCGCCACTTGTAATGATTGTATGGAGTACAGATTCTTTTAAGACCTCTTTTCACTTTGTTTCAGATAATGGTTAGCATGAGTTCAACCCTGGTTGAAACAGTTTCAATAAACTATGAAGACTTCAATGAGAGTTTTCTCACCTGTGGAACTTGCCTGTGTAAGTCTACGAGAAATAGCATCTAGGGGTATACTTGCTAGGGAAGAATCTGATGGCAACCTAATCATTTGTGTGTTCAGGTATGTACGATGGAGGGGAGCACACGCCCAAATTGTTGCCCTGCTCTCACACAGTCTGCCTCCACTGTTTGTCCCGAATTGCGGCGCAGGTCGCGTCGTCGCCCACCTTCCGTTGCCCGATATGCCGGGAGAACATCACCGTGCCGAGGGGAGGCGTCGCCGCTCTGCCGCCGTCCTTCCTCGTCAACCAACTTCTCGACTTGATGGCGAGTCAGCGTCGGGAAGTGGTCCCCAAGTGCTCAGTCCACATAACTCAGGTATTCCCCTGCGTCCCCTTCGATTTCCATTGTCATCAGGTTTGCCAACTTGACTAATAATTTTCCAAGACTTATGGTTACTGATTCACTTTGTTTTTAGGAACTGTTATTTTGCGAGACTTGCGACACAGTATTCTGTGGCCAATGCACTAGCGGCTCTCACAGTTCTACAGGCGCTGCCTGTGAACACACCGTCATACCCTTTAGCATTGCCATAAAAAGGATGTCGGAAATTCTCCTGTACAAAGCTAACGAATGCATTTCCAAGGTGAGATCTCAAATAATTTCAGTAATTACAGTAATAATTAATTCAATAATAATTAAGAATCGATTGCAAAAAGCGATTGTTGGAAACTGAATTTGCATCTCTAATAATTATTATCTGATGCATTAGAGATGCAAATTCAGTTGCCAACAATCGCTTTTTGCAATCGATTTTTAATTTAAAGCTCTTAATCAATTGCACCAATTAATCGGACTTATAAAATCGATTTTATAGCCAAATTATCAACAAGTAAATTTATGGGTAATGAAGTATTTTTTCTTTCAAAATACTCGTTGTATTAGAATTGCTTTCCGTAATAAACATAAAAAAACATCAAGTTTGTCATCCCATTCGTCCTGGCTGGCATCTACGAACATCCCAAGGTATTTCGTTATGTTCAATTAAGTCGTTCAACCAGGCCACTGGAACGGGGGTGAATAGGCGTAGTCCTGGTCACATCTACAAATCAGGTGTTGGGTTTTTGGGCTTTGGGCCATTGCGTCAGACGTTGCTGGCCTTCACCCTGTTCGTTTCTGCCTTATTATCCACTGAATTCCCTCATCTTGGAGCTAATCATCAGGGGGGTTCGTAAGGCTAATCAAAATCACCCATGGTCGTTCCTTCTCCTTATAAAATGGGCAGTTGTTGTAGCGTGGACCTTTCCTGGATGGTGGTAGACTACTGTAAACAAGCCAACATTGATAGCAGATCACGCTCAAGTTCGATCAGGTGCGCTCATGTTGTTCAAGTAAAATATGGGGCCGTACCGTTCACGCAGTGTGGACTCCTGCTGAGGCGGGAACACTCCTACCATTTCACTGATGACCTCAGGCCCCACTTTCACTTGTCTGGGGACACTCGTGCCGTATTATACGGCCCGTATACCGTTCTTGCCACTGATATGGGTGCAACGGGAGCAACCTCCTCGTGTGTCCCCAAGGGTTACTCCAATAGCTCACTAAGCTATGTATGTACCTACCTACTTAATGCTCGCTGTTCGCGCGGGAGTTGAATGGGCACACATTCCCAATTTGAGTTGGTAGGTACTATACAAAAGACAGAAAATAAACAGATGTAAATAGACTTTGCAAAATTTTGCCGAAAAATCGATTTTGGGATGAAAATCGGTACAATCAATCAAAAATCGGAAGGGGAAAAACTTTTTTTTTTTTGAAAGTCCTATTTCCATCCCTAGTCAGCATGTTGAATTGAACGATTCCGTTGTGCGCTTTCAGTTGACTGAGGCAGAAGATGCCGTTAAAAATGAAGTTGGTCGTCTTGAATCGGCCACCAGGACCTGTCTTGATAGAGTGGGAGCTCTCTTTGCTGAAGCGCATGATCAGGTAAACGTTTATACGCCACCTGTCGACACAGTGATATAATGAACCCAATCAAGTTAACTGATAACAACTACTCTTGTACTTTCTTTTAGGTTGAAGCTCGTCGCCTTGCAGTGGTAGACCAGATAAATCGCGTGACAGAAGCCAAGATGAAGCAGCTAAATTCTCAACTTGCGACAATACAAGCTGAAAAAGATAAGGTTCGTAGGTGTCATTATTGGCGTCGCCTTTTCTTTGGATTCCTCTTTCACACAATCTTTCCTAATTGGTGTTTTAGGTGACATCTGACTGCGACGGACTTCAGTACCAAGTGGAAGTGAGGAACATTTCTCAACGGATACAGTCGTTGTCGATTAAATTGGAGTCTGTCACCGGGCTGTCGGAACCTCGAGAGAACTGTTTCATCGCTTGTGATGCTGGAAGCTCATCCCCCAAGACTGCCCTGGAATCCGTTTTGAAGGGATTGGGCCGCGTCAAAACCACCACAACATTTCCCAGTCTGTCCAACGTGGATCTTTTAGGTTTGTTAATTTCATTCCTTGTTCTAGGATTAACAAACCGTGTTTGGGTGACCATCCATAATCTATTTCAGGAGAATGTATTGTAAATCTGGAGGCCACTGTTCTGTTGACATCCTATGACTACGAAGGGGTACGAAGGTGCGATGGAGGGGATCCAGTTAGGGCTACAGTAACATCATTACACCAAGATAGTTCTTCTTCATCCGACAATATTCCGGTTACAATAACCGACCTCTCCGACGGAACATATCACATAAAGTTCCGGCCTCCTAAGGAAGGGTATGTTAATAACTCATAGAGGCTATCCGTTTGGTACCTTTGATAACTAATTGACCGTTATAGGGACTACAAAGTCAACGTGAGTGTAGTCGATCGTCCAGTCGGGAAATGCCCGCTTCTCGTCACAGCTACCAAACACAACAATCCAGTTGCATCTTACGGCTCTCGAGGATCAGAAAAAGACCAGTTCTTCCAGCCGGTTGCGGTCACGTACGATTCATCATCGGACATGGTGAGTAGTCCAGTCAGGTGTTGATGTCAAAAGCGGTACTGGTGCCAACCTTCACTCTACAAATCTCTTTCAGGTGTACGTCGTTGACACCGGTAACTGTCGCATCAAAGTTTTATCTGGGTCCGACCTCTCGCTGGTCCGTCACATTGAAAACCCCTGCTTGGCCGGGAGATCCTGTACAGGCATTGCGTGCTGGAGCCAAGTCAATAATGGCTGTGATAAGTCTCAGGCTATCTCTGAAAGAGGGTCATGGTTGGCTGTTGTCAACTGGAGAACTAAAACAATAACCAGGTGAGCTCAGAAAGAATCCAGTTTCATTTTCGTCCTGTGGTGCTTGTAACTAGTGTTGACTGTTCCTTAAATCCAAAGGTTGACTCCAGAAGGCGCCACAATCGACAGCTGGACCCATTCAGATTTCGTCGAACCGATTGACGTTGCAGTTGATCCTGTCTTTGGGCACATCCTCGTCGCAGACAATGGACCCTCTTGCGTGTTTGTCTTTGATGAACAAGGAAAATTTATCTTTCAGGTATGATAATAGGTAGTGTTTATAAAGCTTCTTTTTACGTTAAGGCGAAACTAACCACGACCGCAAGTCCAGTTTCGACTATGCACAGATAAAACAGCGATCATTAAACGGCTGAGAGCACAATGATGAACGTAGTTCACGTAGTTGGCCGCTGGTAGCTAACGGCGATGAAACTTACGTTTCGAAGTAAGAGCAAATTAAACTTTCACAATGGTAACGTTGGTGTTGCGTTAGTCCTTCTCCAACACAACTAAATCGGAGATCGTCTCGTGCAGAAGTTTGGCATGCAAGATGTGGCTTTCTATGTTTGTGCTAGTCCCACCTCGAGTGCTCGTTTTTGTAACGCAGTTTGTCGAAACGTTTTAGCTAAATTTGTCCTATTATGTTTCATGATGGTTAGATTCAAAAAAAGTTCTTCCGCCGGCAAGAAAGAGTTGTTTTTGACCTACCTGAACTGTGATGTACAGTTTTTGGCGTCAATCCTGAAACCGACATTCCGAGACGACAATAGGCGTCACTTTAAGGCCGTTTCGCAGAACAGTGGACAATTTCACTCTTGAAAATTTTGCTCGATCATTGTCATAAAAATTAGCTGGAAACATTTTTTCGCTTGAAGGAAATCACACAGAAGAAAATCACAAAAAAGAAAAATCCTCCTGTTATGAGACAGGAATGACTGTTACTTTCACAAAAAAATACGTAGCCATGGTTTTTGTTTACACAGACTTGGGGACCCAAGTCCAAGTACTGCTGTATGGAAGATATGGATGCTAGAAGTTGACTTTACTACCCGAGGGGCACGTGACAGGAATGACGATCGTTCATTACGGTATGATGCGAAAATATTCTCGAAACTGTAAAAAGCAGTGATGGGGGTTAATAGAGTGTCTTCAGAGCAATAGCTGAGACCAATAATTTTCGTAATTCAAGCAGAAGACACGGGACATGAATTGTCTGCCGTTATGCAAAATGGCCACAAGTGTAGCTTATAGCATTGACAGAGGGGCTAACAATCAAGAGGAGTTAGCTCTTGGTTCGATTAGCCCATGACAGACACATTACTGCCATGCCGGTTACGTTCATTGTTACGATCGGTGTAGAATGAGTTCATTGAGGAACTCTCTATTTTTAATTTGTGTTCTCAAGCTGCATGATGACCAGGAACATCGGTGAATAGTTAACAAAATGGACGACATTTCAGAAAAAGGGTGGTTTTATTAGAAAAATGATTAATGAAATTTTGGATATTAAGGGTAGTGTCTGAGCCATTTGCGTTGATAGCCCTGGGCCTGTACTTTGCTCCAACCCGTTTGAATTCATATGTTCTTTTTATGGAGATTCTGTAATGTCAAGCTCTCTTTTGACCATTATGTACTATATACCTATAGAGGATAGGATAGGATCTTTCCAATCAGTTATAATATCACGGATTCCAATCAGTTATATTATAACGGATTCCAAATAGTTATATTATAACTGATTGGAATGATCCGAAACATAACCCTAACCCCTTTTTTGACTTGTGTGCTTTTTCTTGATACTCCTTAGATATACAATGTCAGAATTGTGAAATTCCTACCTTTTCAATGTGCGTGGGTTCTTCAAGGGACACTCCTTTATCGAAAAATACACCCCAGACTTGTTGATTTTTTTTTTTTTTTTTTTTTTTTAATAGGTTGGATCGAAAGGCAATAAGCAAGGCTGTTTCAACCTTATTTCCTCCGTGACTGTGGGCTGTGATGGGCAAATAGTGGTGGCTGACTCTCGTATTCAGGTGTTTTCCGCCAAAGGTGACTTCCAACTCGAAATGCTCCCCGACGGAAAAGGTAACGCACCCAGACGACCACTAGAATACACCGCATGTATAACAGCTGACGCCTATCATTCCTATTTCACAGGCAAAGGGAAATACGGTGGGTTGGCGTCCGACGGCGACGGCCGAATTTTAGGATCCAAAACAGAAAAAGGCCGCTCCTTCATCCAAGTAGTTGATATCCATTCTGCCGGAGAAATATCACTGCTCGACTCCCACGACTCCAAACTCAAACGCCCCTCTGGACTCACCGTCATAGCCGACAATCACGTCGTCGTCGTCGACTTGGGAAATGACTGCATCAAGAAGTATCGCTACTGGTAGCCTTTCATTATTTATTTATTTTTATCTTGTGAAGGAAACGTTTTAGGAGAGTTAGTCAATAGTATTTTAATTCGAACGATTTCATTATAATATTTCATACACAACTAGAAATATGAGGTGTGTTGTTGAATACAACATAATGATGTCAGCGGTCTGAAGCACAATTATTTCATCGGGTTTGAAATTGTTCAACATTTGAAGGGGTCCCTCTAGAAACGTTCCATCTGACAACAATGGATTTTTCCAGGAAACAAAAAAAACATTCTATGTCCTCCCGAATGAGTTTTTGAATTTTTTTTTTCTCTCATAGTAGAAAACAGAGGTTTCTTTAATGATATTTCATGATTTCAGCCATAAAAACATTAATCATGTTCAAATGCAGGAAGAATTGACTGCGTTTCAGCGTAAGAACGTTCCTTTTGCGCAGTTGGAACGTTTTTATGGTGAAACGTCGCGAGTGAGAATGTTTGCCTGGTAACGTTTTTATCCTGTCAGTTACCTGAATTGGAGATAGGTGATGCTTGATTAGAAAAGGAATATGTTAGTATACTGCCCCTCCACTTCCTCATAGTGTACCTATGTAGGTGGAAAGGTAAAATGAGATTCAGGTGCAAGCAAAAAGGTAAGTAATAAAATTTGAAAGGATAGGTAATAAAATTTTATTATGAAAATATCAAATTGAAAAATAGAACGAAAATTCTCCGTAGAAAGGATAGGCATACTAGGTATTCAGTCAAAGATATTGATTAGGTAACAGGAGTTGCCTTCACTTTTTCACGCAGGTACAAACTCAATTTTTTTAAGTGTTTGAGTAAACAGAGGACAAAGAATAAACCATTAGAACGCGAAAACAAAACAACACTTCAAAGAAAAAGGAACAAAATAGTTCAAACGCAGGGACGCAAAACTTAAATGACTTAGGCCTCACTAGAAAGTAGTACAAGGTGAATACCTACTTTTGATCGTATGAGACAAAAATTAAAATTGAGAAAAAATTGCACCAAATTTTTATTTAATAAAAAACGACATTAGTCATTCAAATCAAGTCATTCAAAAGGAACAAAATAGTTCAAACGCAGGGACGCAAAACTTAGATGACTTAGGCCTCACTAGAAAGTAGTACAAGGTGAATACCTACTTTTGATCGTATGAGTCAAAAATTAAAATTGAGAAAAAATTCCACCAAATTTTGATTTAATAAAAAACGACATTAGTCATTCAAATCAAGCACAAACGTTGCTTAGAAACAAGAGGGGTACCTTACTCAGAGAGCAAATTAAGAAAAAATGCCCTCTTTTCAGCTGGTAAATACTCAGCCATCTTCACGAGGTCTGCCTTTTTTGTACTCTTGATGGGAAGTTGTCCAGAATACAGTGGTTTGAGAGCAGTGAAGTCGATTTTGCGGTAGAGCGATGCCAGGTTGGATGGCCTCCCTTTCTTTCTCTTCAAACATTCAAACAATTTCCAGGTCTCGATGACGTTATGACCAGTTCGAACCTTGACAACGGTTGGGCTGTCCTTCTCAAACTGAATCCACCTGGCTTCACTGATTTTCAAATTCGGGTTTCTGTAAATTTGTGTTTCAACTGGAGAGAACTCAATGAACTTACCCTCCATCTCCTGTATTTGGAAAGGAGGGGATTTGGATGATTTTATCATTTGCACAACATCTTCAAAACAGTGTAGGGTGGCCGTCTTCTTTTGTCTCTCTATAACACCAAAATCCCTGTCACAGGGCAAAAAACTGTGCCCTGTGGTTAGGAATTTTTGATTCACCTCTGTGAAGTATTGAGAAGCGACGAGGTAGTGACAAAGGGAAACCATTTTCCAGTTATTATTTTGGCCCACGCAACGATCGGACCAGAGGATCAATACTCGATTTTCGTGAGGCAGGAGTTTTTCAAAATTGCTTACCACATATTGTAAAATACATGATACTATTTCGGCCGAGCCTCTTTTTCCAGTACTTTCATTCCAGACGCACATCGTAGCTTGATTTGTACCCATCTCGTGTATGCAAAAATTATAGTTTGAAAACTGGCGTTGATAGTACACGTCGGAATGGGTGAGATTGGGAGTGAATATCACCTGTTGGAGATCAACGCACAACACTATCACAGCTGGGTTCCCTTTCGCAGTTGCCACGTCATCAGCCAAAGTTGAATAGCCTTTTTCTGCCTTTCGATGGTGAATTTCAGACTCCCTCTCAAGTCTCCTGATTTCACCCTCAGAGGTCGCGGCTGCCAGTTGAACAAAGTATCTGTCACACGTTTTACACGTGTCGGATCTGGGTAAGCCAAATTTCAGCTTGAACTTCTCATTGAAAACGTCTCTGTACGTGTGCAATTTCACAGACTTCTCTGGATGAGCCTCCTTAAATAGTTCGTGCATCTTTTTGAGGTTCAAGTCGGGACTTAGGTACATGAACTTGTTGGATTCTCGGGAGTAATGGCTCTCCTGGCTCGGGAAGGAGAGAATATGGTTTTTCACAGCCAGCATGTCTTCATCTGTTAGAGACCGGGGTCTGTTCTGGTGAGTACCCCTGAGATCTTCAACCGTTTTGCCGTTTTTGATTTTTTCTGCGAGCATTTGGAGTCTTCGTTTCGTTACTCTGAGAGTTAAAAACAGTTGTTTTTGACATACCTTCATTTTTCTAGTCATCCCTTCTGTTGGCAAGCTGTACATGATGGAGCAATGGCGCTGAGATACAGCTTCTTCAATCGTTCTTCTCTCGACGTCACGGATGTTCATACAGTCGGCTAGGAATAACTGCTGCTTGTTGTAATCTCTGTTGTAGAACATGTTGTACAGGTCCATCTTCTGAGCAATGTTTCCGTTGATGAATGAGCATCCTTCAAGTTTACACGAGTTACTGCAGATCTCATCCTGAGGAAGAAAAAAAAATTATGCTTAGGAACTAGGTGATTGTTACGAAAAATAGTGGAACACGTGAAAAATTGTTTGAACGTAAAATTAGAGTGACACCTGGTTATCAACGAATCACATGCGTTCAATTCTCGGTATGTACCTACCTACATAGGATCGTACGAATTACCTTCCTTTACGTTCCAATTCCATTCGGTCAAAAGTGAAATAATAATAACTGAAATACGATTATTGAAGCTTCACATACGAACGTACCACACTTTGGCAATAAAATGTCGTCCAAAACATCTTGTGATGCAGTAATTTTGGTTTGAAGGTGATTTTGGAGAAGTAACGTTTTTAGACTTACCGGTTTTGGAAGCTGTTTCCCTGGCTGCTCCGTCCTTTTTTGTGAAATATATGGCATCCCTGCGTCCTTCAACCTCTTATTTTTCACCTGGAACCACTCGTCATAGTTTACTTTTCTTTTTTTGCCTTTATTGGCCTTTTTAGCCTTAGCATTCGCACCCGAACTTGACATGTTGAGAGCACGATGGCAGCAGATGGAACGTTGTTAGGCGGACTTCGAACTTCAGGCCCCGATAATCGAGATAAGGAACTTCAGAATCGGCTATCAGATGGCACCACATGATGGAAAAGGTCACAAGGAACGTTTTTACGCTGAAAACGGCATTTCGAAAAATGTGTTGGATGGAACGTTTCTAGAGGGACCCCTTCATTTCTTACTTAATGAAACCCTCGTTACTATTTAAAGAACTTTGAAATAGACAGCAATATTGATTTTGAATCTAGAGATACGTTCTTGTTGCAAGTTATTAGTGGAATTTCATAATATTGATTGATATTTTGGGAAATTTTGTGCATCATTTGAACTCAAAGAACGACAATTCGGGCCGAGAAAGTGGATACTTCTCAGTACTTTGTAGGTATTTATTGCATTTACATTTGAACTCTTATCATTGACTGAGGCCTGAGCAGCTCAGATTGTCGACTAGAGCAACAGTTAAAGTAGTAACTATTCGCAAAAGGGCGTCTTTTTCCCCAACTTGGCCAATAGTATGCGTCTCTTCAACTTCAGACATTATAATTATAATATTATTATAATGTCTGACGTTGAATGTTATTATAATCTTCCCAGTAAATTCACTAGGTCCCCCGTCTCGTTACTCATATTCCAGGTTTGTGCTTATCAATTCAAATTCATTTTAATACACAATTAGCATCTCAGTGTAAATTTACACTACAATTTATTGGTTTGGAAGATAAGATACTGCGTTAAGGAATTAGCACAGCACCTTCCTGTGCTTAGAGCCTGACTAGGCATAGCCAAGGAGTTCACCGGTCGTCCAGGATACGATGCTCTTGGATGAAAATAGATTGTACAACGTACAGCGAGTACGGTATTGCTGAAACAATAAACATCAACACTGTGATATCTCAAATACGAGTTGCCATTATAAAGGTGTAGCCATTGTTGCCAAAACAGTAGAAGTGCAACAGTCGCTAGAAGCCTAGCAAGCGCCAAGCCTGGTTGAAGGCCTGCTTATTGGCTTTCACCTAAAAAATGAAAATAGTCACTATTTTGAACAGAATACAAGAGCATCAGCATCAGGAGCATCGTTTTCATGTGTACTTACGTAAGCTAAAGTGTGTGACTCCCGACCTTATTAGCTATGTAGATATTTCGATTCAAATGTAAATTTCTCACTGAGGAAGTTTCTGGACTAATTTATTCACTAGATATACCACCGACATCGCTTGACCCCTTTTGGCTTCATCTGTACCTGTCACTAGTTCTACTCTTTTTACAATTGTCATTAAATGAAAATTTGTAATTTTGAGGACTGCTAATATACAACGCATATCGGTGCCATAAATTCCGCAGGGCATAAAGTTTATTTATTCTTAACTGAAAAAAACAATTGTCAATTTATTTTGTAAAATAATTTTGGCTTTTCGTGCCAGTTCGTACTTATTTGTCACCACGTGCAATTTCTGTTTTCATGAGCTGCTGAACGCTCAATTTTTCGTGTCATCGGACTCCCCCACCCACTTACTTACTGACTGATAATGTGCTAGCCCTAAGTTATTGTTTATTATTATTTTGTCGTTTTTACATTGAGTGATCAATCTAGAATTTCTTAAGCGAAGCTCTTTCGAAGTTTATTAATCGTTTGTCTACGTTGTGTTGGTTACTTATTGTAAACCACGTTAGATGTGGTTCAGTTTTCCGAAATTATCCATGATGTTGTTGGGCTGTTTGAATCTTACGTTAGTAATTAACTGATTCATTGTAAATTTTAGTGGATGAGGTCCTGTCTTGTATCTCTTTGGGCGCCTTCTTGTGAGCAAAAAAAAATTAACTCGTTTATTTATCTAGTCAATTTTGATTTTTCATTTTATTACGCTTTCTCTCCATAAGGCGAAGTTTGATAGCCGATTTTTTTACAGACTTTCTTTTGGCGTGATTTTTTTTTTTCTTACGCGATTTGTACAGCAAGCAACCTATTGTTTATTGTCATTTTTTGTGGCTAAATAATAAAAAAAGAGTGGAATTTTTCAAATTGTGTCTCATTTCGGCATGATTAATATAAATTGACTTCAATAATTATTAGTTAATTAAAATAATTATTAACTTAGAAAAGTATTAGTATAGTTAATATAAATGAACATAAATTACCCAAGTAAAACAATCTAAAGTGGTTGGGAAGTTGTATGTATTAGGCAGCCTTGGGGTAAAATCGACAAACGCCTCGGTGCCTACAGCGACTTTGATCGACGTTTCTCTCAAAATCGTTTTGACGTTTCGCGTGGAGTTTGCAATAGGTTATGAACGCTACGTTATACCCGTACTGGCTTGAGCAATAAATTTGATTTGTCTAACATAATATACCTAAACAAATCTGACCCAAATTAGCGAATGCCAGATGTACCTGAGGGAGGTATAAGACTCCGTCCCATCGTCTCATTAAATTTATGGCAGTAATACGTGACTAATCCATGCGGCCTGAATGATTTTCAACACTCCGTCCCGAAGGGGAAGGACCCGCCTCGAGAAAAACGCAAGACTCCGTCCGAGCCAGGCACGGTGGAAACCTATTCAGACAGCTGGGTGATCCACTGAATATAGGAATCGCACATTGTTAGGGTCTAGACTGAGAAATTTATTTTGGCCTCCTGTTCTTGAGGCCGTTTGAGAGGGCCTAAGACAGGCTTGTACCGCTCTTCCTGCTGGCCTACAGGAGTGTGCCCCATGTCAAGAGCAGTTTCTCGCCATCCTTGATGGTATATGGTCGCGAGCTCCAGCTCCCAGAAGACGTGGTGCGCTACAAGAAGATGCGGCAGCAGAAGGAGCGTTACACCGTCGGGCCTGGCAGAAGGCTTTCAAGACTAGGGACTGGGCTTGGCTACATGATCCCGAAACTTACGGTGGGGCACTGACCGAAGCTCCACCTACAATGGACAGGCCCGTGGATCGTCATGGAGAAGAAGACGATGTTCTGTTCCAGGTTTGGCTGGGGCAAGTGAAGAAGATGGTCCAGGTCAACAGGTTGACACTCGCCGACATTCCAGGCAGCCAGGGGAGAGAGATTGATCGATTGGTACTTATTTGATTATATAATTAACTATGGAGCGTAGAGTGGAATCAAGCCTGGTTATGAGCTTACAAGATCATACCATGGCCATTCTACAACAGCGCTCCATCATCAAACCTAGCAGGTCTTCGGCACTCCACCATCTCTGCCGAGTTCCCCTCACTGACGTGGAGGCTGCGCGCACGACAGTCGTGCCCTGAGCCATCACGAAAGCTGCCGCCGAAGACACCGTGCTTGTTAACCATCCGTTTCTCTAGAAACTACACTGATATACTGATGTGGAGCGAAGAGAAGTTTTTTTTTTCTCGTCGCCACACTAAATGAACAAAAGACAATCTTCCCTTTTTTCGACGAACCCGCCGTGGAATTGTCGTTTCCCTCGAATTTCTTGGACGAGCCATATCGATTCACACTCGATTTTCACGTCGAAATACAGCCCTTACCTTTTCAATTGCTTGCCGTCTTGCCCTGGTGTTGAGGGGTTTCCGGTTCTTGGAGGTAACGTAACATTTCCATTTCATAACACATATATTTTTCTCTCCAGATACATTCACATCTTTTTATGTACACTGGTGCAGAACCAATTATTTAAAACGTTCGAAGTTCTTTTTTTTTAACAAACAAAATCGTCTAAGCTTTAAAATAGTTTCAAGGAGTCTTATTTACAACAATGTACATTCGCCACATCTATGAGACACATAGGCGTGGACAGTTTTTTTAGAATTGGGGAGAGGGAATAAATTACAATAACGTTTGACCCGAAAATTGGTCGAATCGTTTTTGTCGACATGGAGTGGTGTACGTATAAAATTTAGAGCATTTGGTGTGACAATGTACATGTTTTTCATAGGTTAATATAAATATCTATCACGTCCGATGCATTTTTGTGACTCCACTCGTCGGGCGGGGGTCGGAGCATTGCACACTATCCTCGTTCCAACAGTGGGCATTTTCCCCCCCATACATCCTACTCAAAGGGCATTATTTACAATCCGGTGGTGAAGATTTGTTACGTAGTTTAATCGTTAGGTATTTTAAACCCGCGTCAAATATTGGTGTATCGAGGCTTGAGCTACCTTCCCCTTTATAAGATACATTGAAAACAAACAAATTAACAAAATATTAGACTACTTCCTGTGTTGTAATTTATCACTAAGGTAGTAAATAATCGAAGAAAGGGTACAGTTGCTCAAGCCTAACCTAATTTATCTTTTATTTCAATCACACATAAATATTGTGTTGGTACTCACATTAAATACGAAATTATATGTTAACATTTATTGAAATAGGTACGTAAATGGTTTACGAGGTTCGGTAAAACTGACAAATAGAACTGACGACATCGAAATTGGTATAAATAAGGCACAAGTATTTAATTTATTTTCAAATTGAACATAATCTTACAATTAGCGTTGTGTGGTGGAAGGGGAGGGGGATGTTTGCAAACATTGTCTTCGGGGGTGAAAAATGGAGCGGATGTACATAGCGGGAGAACGAGATTGGATTGGGGGTAGAGGTGCCGTGGGGATGAATGTGGAAAAGTTTAGGCCCTGATGAATCACTGTGAAGCCTCGATGAGGTCCATCTGAAATCAGGAGAAGAGAAGTTTTAAATAAGAGCTGACAAATGTTGAAAAAGTCGCAAAAGACGTCCTTCGATATGCTACGTACTAAAACTTTTCGTAATTATTGGAAAATGTACTTCAGAATTGAAAACGTGGTGTACTGTGCGTAGACAAGTTGGGCGTGACTGGGAGGATGCGCCACCAATCAGTTGGTGTCCTGCCGACTGGGAAAGCCATTTATCTCAAGTTGTCAAGCGAACTGAAACTCTCCTGCCAAGAACCTCACTCATCCCCACTTGCTCACCCTAACTGATGAGAAACAGCCGCCGTAACTAGACATTTGCAAACACATTAGTTCGCAGGTAGGACAATAATGTCAAAAGTATTCACGTGAGACCTTCTATCGCAACTTGCGATTATTGTCCTACCTACCTTGCGATTCGCAAGTTAACTTTGATACGTTATGTCTAAACGATCAACATTGGTATGCGTGTACCGTCAAATCCTACAACTTTGAACGGTGGAGTACTTTCTCGTTGTTTCGTTAGTAGCACTGCAGGAAAGGATAAAAAAAAGGAGTGGGATACCAACGTGAGATGTTTCTTCATCCACTCATGTGGTGCCCGAGCCGATCAGATGTTGATAAGAGGCTTGTCAGTACGTCAAAGTTTGCGCTCGGTTTCATCTTGTTGGGGATTTATCCAGAAAGGTTGGTGTACCAAGGTAGGTGTACCTATTTGATTTTTTTAAAATTTGTTCCTTGTAATTTTAATATATAGCATGTGCCTGTTAGAAAAATGTGCCTTAAAATTTGGCAATATTTAATATTGTCCAAAGATAAAATTACATCACTTCACTAGCTCAAACGAGATGTAAGCTCGAAACTGGTCTCCAACTGATTATATTTAGATGTATTTCATCTAAATACAGAAGTTAAAAAGAAGAAGCAGAGAGGTCATTATCATTGCCCATCCGTTCTCATTAAATTTTTATCGTTCAAAAAGGCACGGTAGGGGAGTGCCGATCTCAACTTTGGACAAATTGCAATAAGATAAAAAAATAATAATAAAAAATAAAAAATAAAAATAAAAAAATAATACGAAGGACCCACATTTTGGGATCCCTTTTTTAAAGGTTTGTTCCCAATAAGTGGGGGTACATAGGAGACGAAAAAAAAGGCTAAAAAAAAAATAAATACCTGGGAAATGGCAGCCAAAAAACCGCCAAAACTGTCCAAAGTTTTAGGATTTGATGGTATTTCAATTAGAGGTTTTAAAGCGATTCAAATCAAATCCTTTGGATTTACCCGTGTGTGTTTCCCTCTTGAAATCATGGGAAGTGCGTAATTCTTTATGAATCTCTAACGAGAATTTGATGCAGCCCCTAAAATTATTTTGCATTTGAAAGTTTGTGATTTACTCATTCCGGTAGCATGCCAGGTCTGTCAACTAATATAATATTCATGAGGCGCTGAGAGGAAGGGTGGAACTGATTTTTAATTTACTTTCACCCACTCAGGTGAACCTCAAACTAAGGTGGAGGCGAAATTGAAGACTTATTTAATCAAGTTCCTAGTTCTAACGACGGGGGAAGATGAAGTTGTTTAATCAAGTTGTAATAGGTAACATCTGCATGTAGTTGTATAGGTAATTTCTTTTGGAGCGAGAAGTATATACCTACCTACTGACGAACAATATTGGAAACAGATTTTCTGAAATTTTATTGAAGTCTAATCTAATACACGTTTAATCCAATTTCAGATCACGTCTTCGGAGGTTCCCAACACCTGGCGCCACGTAATGAAACTGGGTACCTACGTAGGTTTTTAGGTAAGAGAGATTCGACCTTTCTCAGAAATGCCTGGCGCCAAATAGTGTTCGTTGAGAGAAATTTTTCTTTAAAAAAAACCGGACGGTAGACCATAATGGTTCTACAGTCAGATCATTTAATAATGATTAATTTTACACCAACCCTCTACTTGTAACCAACCGCTAAACTTCCTTAGAGACCAATAATTAGAGTTTAAGCGATCATGTTGCGTACCTAACGCTTTTTTATGTCGTAACGTGACGGGAAAAAATGGATTCGTCCTGTTAATCATTATTAAATGATAAAAAATTATGCTAATAGCATTGATCGCTCTTTAGGAACATTTGGCCCAAAGAATCATTCTCAGGAGGATTTCGCGGGACATCACCTATACCATTTTATAGTGCAGCAATATACGTGAACACCCATTACGGAAAATGGGACGCCGGAAGGAATCTGTTAGGGTCCGCTTACTGGCCCAATATTTCTCGAGCACAACAGATAAGATTGATGAGCACTATCCCACCCACTCGTCTCCTTCCCAAATACATAATGTCGGTCTGCTTTCGGCAACCCCCAACTTTACTGATAAATATTAATCTGGGAATACAAAGGCGTTGAATGGGCGAGTGCACGTTATTGCCTCACGTAGATAGACTAGAATACGAAACTAGTAGTTGCAATAGTTTTGGGTGGTACACTCGGAAAGTTGGGAACCAACGAGTTGACAAATAATGTAGGTTTTTGGGGAAAATTGGATACGGGTGTGGAGTTTTTTGTCAGAGTGGTACAATAAAAACTATCATTTTTAACATCACCCAAATTTTGCTTCCCACGCGAATGTTGCTGAATGTCACAACGGGTTCGTGAATGGCGAAAAAGAGAGAAAATGAGTATAACCCAAGTAAGTACCCACTCTTTTATCATGGATGATCAATCAGATAAGGTTGGGCCTCAGACAATGAGGGCTCTGGCAACTTTCCAACAGGAATACAGGTATTGCACGTTGAAGGAATTTATTGGTAAGGATATGTTTTTTATGGAGATGCTGAAGCTGCTTCGGAAAATGAGGAGCACTGACCCCAAACTTTTTTTCCCATTTTTGTTGTCACCAAAAACAACCATGGATTCGGAAGGGATTCGATACAAGTATCAGTATTCGATACAGAAGTTTCTGTCTTGCCACACTATATATAGTATATATACTATAGTATATATACTATACTATATTTAGTATATATACTAAAATATTTCAGCGATGAACTACTGATTCCAACCAAAAAATAATCATTAAATTTTATTTAAAAGGGAGACAATGGCGAACAGATGAAGTTAAACTTGTTTGCTTTCGTGGGCGGAAGGTTGTTGACTCAAGTTCCCAACATTTTGAACTTTTCTGACCAGTATAATTTTTGTTCATTCCGTTATATTAGGCCCTGATGATTGAAGAAGATCTTTTGAAACGTCAGCACATTAATCGTCTTATTTGACCGAACCTCAACAACTCTCCACCAACTTTCATTCAAACGGTCATAATCAATTTGTTGTTTTTCGAGAGATATTACAACACTTCACCATTTTGTGCAAATGGAGCGTCTTAATCCTGACGAATAAAAAACGCGGCAAATTACTTTACACAAGGGTTTGTTATTTCTTGATATAGGTTAATCGCGCAAAAATTCGGTGTCATGGAAAAATATTAATTAAAAAAAAAAAAAAAAAAAAAAAATCAATAGGAACCTACAATGATTGGACAGATGTGGGGCCTCGAAAAAGGGATTATCCGTCCAAATTTACCGACATCTCATTTGAACCTAAAATGTTTAAATGTTGGTGATGATGTTGCCTGTTTGAATAAATGTGGGTGGTATATTGTTGAGGTTCCTTCAAAATTTGTACGACTACGGCTTCGGTTCTGCTCTTGTCACTGCACTTTCATGCCCTGAAGATAGAAGATTAAATCTTCAGAAACGTCGGCATATTCATCTTCTTCTTTGACCAAACCTCAACAGCTTACCAGCCACATTTATCAACATTTGATTGAAAATCCGATTAAAGGCCGAGTACCTATCGCTATCAAATTTTAATAGCGTTACTCATTAACTAGGCTAGACGGGCGTTAATCGAGGCGATGCATTTAATCAAATTTTGATAAACCCGTCCCACTTTAAAATTTAGTCCTAAATTTAAAAACGCTGCAAGTTTTACAAAAGGGCTTATTATTCTTTCATGTACATAATATGATATTACCTATCCAAAAATTAATTCTATATCAATAAAAAAATTGTTAATTTCATTATTTAAAAAAGATTTTTTTTCTTGTAATGTTTGTGGACGGTTGTAGGACCCCTAAAAATGGATTATACATTAAAAATTACTGGGAAAACGACACCTCATTCGACTTCCTGCAGGATGCCATGGCATCCTTCAAAAGTCCAATTTTTAGCAACATGAAAACCCAATAGATCCTCTAGGTGAAATCCGATCGTCCTGGGGCCCCAAAAACGGCCAATAATATTTCGAAAACGACACCCCACTCGATATGGAAAAAAACTCGTTAGCTCACTTTTCAGCGCCAACTTCGCTCGACTCGAACACTCCAACCGCAAAACTATTAGTACAGGACGATTCTACAGGTAATTAACCCTGTAAAAAGTAATCAATGAAAAAGCGACTTTGGAAAATCCGCTTACACCAAGGTGCGGCGGACGGACATTTCGTTTTTGGAATCTTCACTTCTTGAATCGTAGGTATAATGTCAAATTTTGAGGCCGATCAAAATGTTTGACCTTTGACACGAATACAGAGGTGTATCATTTCCTGAATAATGAACCAAAAGTGTTGGCAGAAATATAAGAAGAAGTGAAAGTAGGCAGTTAAAATGGATTGTTACGGGTCTTCTCTGGCTGCAATAGTCATTTCTAAAATATTCCTCACTACATAATAATATTACCGTTGGCCGTCGAAACGGGGTAGGAAGTTGAGAACCTTTTTCGCGAATGAAGACATTCCCTCTATGAGAGTTGGGACGAAATTCGAAAGCAGTCGAGAAGATAATGTGCGGTTCGTGTCTCAACTTAGGCACTAAAGGGCATTGTCGAAGGAACCATCTATTCGACTTCTGGAAGTAGTAAAGGGAGGGAGGTGAAAGCCGTTGAAATCCGGGAAGAGGGTTAATGGCCAGGGGGTGACGAAAGGAAGGGGAGTTTTTTTCTGGAAAGATGTAGGAAAACGTTACACGGAGTTGTGACTTCGCGGGGGCGTAAACAAGAAGATTAATAACCAGGAGGAAAGTCCCATCAGCCTTTAGATTTGTGAACGATGGAACAGATGACTTGGAAGAACTGAGGTGAGTTTGATGCAGGGTTGCGCAGAAATACCTACCTAAACTGAGGAGGGGTTTATAAAAACTAATCATCTACACTTTCAGATATTTTTCAGCTGAGCCAAAAAACGTGTAACGTTCGCTACATGAACTTTTAAAATCATATCTACCACCCAATGAATTCCTTTCCCCACCCTTAGTTTGACCCTAAATTAATCACGTAAGCTAGATGCGGCGAGATAGTGGGAATCCATCCTATAAAAAGACGATTTCAGACGAGGTAGATCGATTGAGTATGCAAAACTGATGATGGTTTAGTAAACCGAAACGCGTCTACAAGTTTTTATTTTATTTATCGTGGAAATCGATCTACTTCGTCTGAAATCGTCTTTTTATAAGGCGTTATATCATTGAGCCTAACAGGGAAAAGTTTTTCGGAGATGTTGAGTTTTGAAAGAAACACGGGGAGAGGACAAGTTTTGGTAAAAAACAAAAACGCTGCAAATTTTAAACAATTATTCTTTGAAGTACCTAGGTAAATAATTTACCTACCAATAATTTCCCTACCAAAATAATTGGTAGGTAAACGTAATAATAACTGATGGTTCACTGACATGACATGCATGCTCACCTTTTGACATGCCAGGTTCTTGGAGTCATGCTTACAAGACCGCGGTTTCTGTTTGAGAAAATGAGGGTTGGGATCAGTGTGCTGGCTCTCTCTTTCTGCTTCCGCGAAGCTCCGTCTGTCGTTCTCACTTGACGTTCACCCCACACCTGTAGTCCCCCACCCCGTCAGCAAATCAAACCCGCAAACTCAGGGATGCCAACTCAAGAAACCACTTTTCCGTAGATCGTTCACATAAATTCAGTAGATTACGCAAAAAGTCGGTAGCTAGTCTAGCGATCAAAAATCACTAACAAACGCTGCAAATTTTACACAAGCGTTTATTATTCTTTGATCCAGGTTCAATGGTTAAGTTTTCAAAGGGAACTTTGCTAGCAACCTGAGCTGCGACTTTTGGTTTATTATTCTTGGAATAATACACCTGTTTTCGCGACGGGGGTCGACTACTCCGATCGGCCTCAAAATTTGACATTATCCGTTTCAAGAGGTCTACATTCAAAATCCGAAATGTCCGTCCGCCGTCCGGGCCGTTTTGGGCAGTAGGAATTTTTTTAAAAATCTGAAATTTTGACAAAATACTCGGTTTACCATCTAGTTGTGCCCGCAAGGTTTTCAGCCCGATCGCCCAAACCCGTGGGGCGCTATGGGGCTAAAATGGGGCTACAGAAGGGGGGTTTTGAAGGCTTTTGGCTGTGGTATCGAGTCAGGTGTCGTTTTCGAAGTATTTTTGGACGTAGAATTCATTTTTTGGGGTCCCGCAGCGATACGAGTTCACTGTTCCGATCTATAGAGCTTTCATGGGGCTAAAAACAGGATTTTTGAAGAATCCCAGGAGGTCAAATATTTTTCAAGTAAAAAAACAACAAAAAAATGTTGAAAACAATTTTTTGAAAAAAAAAAAATCCAAAATAATTTTTTTTAAACAAAAATCCACAAAAAAATTTTTAAATTTTTTTTCATTGACAAAATTAAATTTCTGCACAAGTAACGTACCTATATCAAAGAATAATAAACCCTTGTGTAAAATTTGGAGCGTTTTTTTTTAAGCATCTACGTGTTTGAAACACATCTCCAACAGAAACATGAATTCGAGTTAAGAGTAGAACGCAAGACCTTCAAGAAAGAAGCGGAATTTATTGCTTGGAAACGGTCAATAGAGGAATCCATTCCCTGAAGTGGATACCCTAATTCGAATTTTGAAACGCCACTTGAAACATTATTTGACAGGCAACAGTGATCCAGTGCGTAGTGGTCCAATGTCCAAAGCACCCCGGAAAGTTAGAAAACTGTTCAAGAGAAGGTCATTAATTTCTCAATCCTAAAAGAAACTTGGAGTCTTCGATGAAGGTGGAAAAGGTGAAAGATAATGAGATAAATGATAACGAAGACCGATAACAGGGAAGGAAGAGTAGCTACACACCGCATGACCGCGCCACTGTCGATTTCGGGGTGCAAGGTGGGGGACTACAGGTGTGGGGTGAACGTCAAGTGTCGTACTCTCCCCCCACCACAATTTAAATCCTTCACCAAGTCGTCCATTACTCATGTCGAATTATTGGAAAAAACTCACAAAAATCTTGAAGGTACAAAGGGAACGGGAACAAAAGTCGTGTTTCCCGTTCCTGGAACGCGCGATCTAGTGAGTGGACAAGCAACCAACGTGCTCGAACTGTATTAAATACAGTTCGAGTACGTTGGTTGCTTGTACTGTAAATTGTAAATTTTACAGTTCAATGAGCATGCTGCTACAGTACCAATGTAAAATTTACATTTAATGAGCATGCTGCTACCGGGTCAGGAAATGGGGAACAAAAATCAAGAACAAAAAACCGTTCAATCGGGATCATAATCATATTATATATATCAGGGTGCACCCTTCCTATCGGTGGGGACAAACACGCTTCCGTTTTAATTTTTGTGCGTGGAGATGTTTAGTTTTGACATGAACACACGTTTTCGATCTAATATTTCAATATGAAATAACCAGTTTTGAGAGATGTGCTTCGCACAACTTCTACAAACCGTGAACTCTGGTTTCTAGAAGGGGCTCTGGCCCTTAAAAAAAAGAAGTTTGACCAAAAGTGGAGATGTTAAGTTTTGATAAACCCCTCCTCAATTGCTTTGATCGTTTAGAAACTTTCAAAGTTTTACATAAATTTTCTTCGGTGAAGGCATAATGTCCTTGTGACTTGAAACATATACTTCCAGTTTGCCGTCAGACGAAACTGAGCAGAAACCGTGCACGATCCAACCCTTGTCATTTCCAACGATGACTTTGGGAAAGGGTAACAGGGATTATAGGCGGAGTTTTCTCGACAAAACGGGTAGAAATCGAAGAGCTTTCCACGAGACAGTAACATCATGTACGGGGGTTTGGCAGGGGGGGCAAATGGAGGGCGAATCTGGCTGCCAGCTGGGAGGGGGGTTCACAAGGGAGTCGTAACGTGTGGGAAGGACAAACAGAACTTTTAAGGGTAATGACCGTGAATGCGAGGAATGGGATATATCAGGGACTCTACCCACTCCAGTCAAACCTTTGGCCACGATCTTTGGGTCAAGCCTGGCCAACCCAGAGACACATCTATGGCAGGGGGGTGGAGCAGTTCCCAAAGCACACTTAATATCCTGGTAGTTACCCTAACTCAAATTTTCTCCGGGGTTTTGGGGTGGTACCGGAACATAAACTTGGGAATAGGAAGAGGGCGCATGGAACTTCGCGAGTAAAACCCTCCCCCTCCTTCCCAACACTAACACATCTTCACCAAGTATACTGTTCGTCCATTCCGCTGTTAATCGATGGGGCTGGTAGTTCTCAACAGACCGTATTATGAACGACTCGTTCCCAACCCCACTTTTGGAGCTTCACACGCGAACCAACAGTAAAACATTTCGCAACCCTCCCCTGACGCATACAGTCATCAACTGAATTGTTCGTTTAGTTCCCCCAAATGTTTTCCTCTCAATTGAAACATCAAAAAGATTCCTAAGAGGGTTTCATTTTCACCATGTTTTGGCAGTTTCCACTTCAACAAGCGGAAATTTTTTTCCCCACATTGTTTACCCACCTATCACTTTGGCTTTCAATTCCCGCTGCTATGAACACAGCGATTTAACTGTGTATTTTTTGTAAAGCTCCCTTTCCGTTCAGAAACTCTTCAAATAGCTGTATCTGTATACAGATAGAGTCTATAGACTGACTGGTTTATTTTTCTCCGGGTATTCAACCTGTGTTCTCCCTCGTTTGTGGTCAACAATAATTACGAGTGGATGAGGGTGTTATGTTATAGAAAACTGATTCCGAGTAAATTGACTTAAAGTTTTCCGGTAAAGCTATTAAAATTAAATGTTATTGGTTTTAATATTTTTGCAATTTTGTGTTTTTAGCGCAACCTTTCCCTCAAAAAATGGAAAGGTGCGCTCATCTCTTCGACATTTTTTTTGTGTATCACAGCATCACGCCCGAACGGCTGAACAGATTTTCATGAGGGTGGTCTCATGGTGATCAGCCAGTTCTGGGGGTGGTTATAGGCTATCAAAATTTGATTTTAAATCACCTCCGTCGTCGACGATTCGTCCGATCCCGACGACATAGTTTGGTCGTTAGATACCTAGTGTGTCAAGTTACGAATTCTTAGTTACGGCTTTGGTTTCGTAGTAACAGAGAGGTTGCGCTCTTCTATTCAATTCAATTGATGGCTTGTTTTAGATTGTAGCTAATCGGTCACTATCCACTGAGTGATGACTTTAATTTTAAAGCGTTGGATGCATCCAACCACGCATAATATGGTGCATGCAACCATGGTTTTTATAGAAATTTTGAACATAACACCATCTTCTAGTATGAATGATTAATAGCGTTTGGCCTTATAAATCATCATTCAAAAGTATATAATGATAAATCATCATAAAAATCTCTAAATTTAATGAATGAAAGGTGTAAGTAACGTTGAAAATGAGTCATTTAACTTGAAAAAAGCGCTAAACATTTTACACAAGACTTTATTTTTCTTTGATATATATATATATCTTACAAAAATTAATTCTATATCAATCTAAAAAAGAAAATTCAAAATTTTTTTTAAAAAATTAGAAATTTTTTTCTCATTATCTTGTAAAGATTGTGGACGGATGCGGGACCACGAAAATGTATTAAGCGTATACAATTACACCTCATTCTAGTAGAATGATTCTACTTCCTGGCATCCTTCAAAAGCCCCATTTGCAGCTCCTTGAAAACCCCATAGATCCTCACGGTGAAATTCGACGTTTCTGGGACTCCAAAATGCGTCCAAAAATACTTTAAAAACCACACCCCGCTCGATACCATATCCGAAAACCTGCAAAACGCCCTCCCGTAGCCCTTTTCAGCCCTTCACAGCCTCACGGGGTTGGGCGATCGATCTGGAACCTTGTGTGCACAATTAGATGGTGGACCGAATATTTTGTCAAAAAAAAAAAAAAAAAAAAATTATTACTGCCCAAAACAGCATGAACAGGACTACGAGAGGGTTTTTCTAAAGGTTTGCGGCTATGTGGTCGAGTTCGGTAACTCTTTCGAGGTATTTTTGGACGTAGAATCCATTTTTGGGGGTGCCAGTACCAGCCGATTCCACTGCGGGGATCTATGGGGCATCCGTGGGGCTACGAATGGAGCTTTTGAAGGATGTCATGAGGTCAAATGTGATATCGTTTTCCGAATAATTTTGGAAGCATAATCCAATATTCGAGGTGACATCTGTCCAAACATTGTATACGAAATTTCTTTTTTGAATTTTGTAATTTTTTAAAATAATTTTTTACTTATTGACAAAATTAATTTTGGCTCAGTTTACCTGCATAAAAGAATAATAAACCTTTATGTAAAATTTGCAGTGTTTGTATTGTAGAGAAACAGCTGGTTTAGAGGTGGCCAGAACCAAGCAAAGTCTACTGGATGAGATTCACAAAACGGCATTCGGCGATTTGAAGCCAGAAATTGGATAATATCCATTATCCGTGATGAATGAAGGTGCTATGTAGGTACCTCACATAGCACCTGGTCTTCTTCCATGAAACGCCTTACAGGCGGATTTTTGTTTAGTTTTGGGAAGAAGGTGACATGGGCACATAGCAACTTCTTTCATTGAAAAAATGTAGAAATCATGACACGATGTAAACGGTAAAGTGAGTTTTACGTCCAGATTTTTGACCTCTTCATGACATGATGTGAAATGTCACCGTCTACCGTTCGGAATCAATCCAAGGAGTTGTTAGTCCGTAGCCAGGCTGCTACCATAGGTACATAGCGCTTCAAAACCTACATTAAATTTCATGCAAACCATGCATTAATTTTATGCAAAAACCCCAACTTGAGCGAAAATGTCACATAACACCTTCTTCCAGTCGTACCTTCAATTTACACTTTGGGTGTTAAGAAACTGTTTTGTGGTGTTTCCGAATGGTTCCGACCAAGGAGACGGGTTTGGTGGCGTATTCGAGTCGTTGAAAAGTCCTGCTAGAAGTTATTGTAGATAGAGAAAGTGTTCCTACCAGGCGATAGACTGAGGGTGTAAAGAACAAAACAACTACTGTAATTTCATTTAATAATATGAATTTACTTATCTATCAATCAAGTAATAAAAGTGGAAAGAACGATTCACAGCATGACATGCATTTATTACTTGATCGATAGATAAGTAAAGTCATACATTGTTCCTAATTTCGCCAAATCGATCATCAAAATTTTCGACCCTCGTCGCGAATACATAGACCTACGCATTATTCCAAGAATAATAAACCGTAAGTTTATAAGAATATCACGATTCAGCATGTGTGGGGTAACCACAGGAAGTTATGGCTTTTGGTCCGCTCACGCAGAAATTCAGAACCGGTCGGTCCCTTTTGGCAACTGAGTCCCGATAACGCTTTCGATATCTCATGTGAAAAGGAATCATGGGAAAGGGAAGTAGGTGAGATTTAAGGGGAAAGGGGGGACGAGGAAAAGTTGAGTTTGGTACCAGGAAGAGGTAAAAAGATGCTCGGGTGTAACATGGGAGGGGGTACAAGTTACAAGGGAGAAGCTACAAGGGGCTGGGGGATTCTGACTTGGCTTCTGTTCAACTTCCTGCGGTCGCATCTCGCAAAAACACCCCAACCCTCCCCTTTGCATGTTCCTCGCCTAGTTTCAAACTCGGCTATTCTGTGCCTGCTCACATCTATTCACGTTGAGCCAATCTATAGGAACTGTCTGTTCAATAGGCTCTGGCCGCCTACCTTATTTATCCTCCTCCTACCACTACCTTTTTTTTTTGTTCCACTGAATATGAAAGACGTTCCCTTATAAATTCACCGTTCTGCCAACGTTGTTGTTGTAGGTGCCACAAACAGCAAGTATTGTTGTATATCTATTATCAACACACACAAAGGATTTTAATTTTTTCCTTTTGACTCACAACATTAAACTTAGGTAGTGTTTTTTTGTTTTTGTTTTTGTTGCCGATCAAAACGAGTTCGTCGCTTGATTTTGCTTTGCCACGACTTCGCAATCACATCGATAGCGTTCCATTCGAAAGCCTACGGCGTTATAGAAAACGCTCAAACGGGAGGAGAGATCGTAAAACGGCATTTCAAAACTCGTCAGAAACCATCTGAAAACTCATTTCGGTGTATATCGACAGAGGATTGATTTATGAGGCTTTGAAAGAGAAGCTATCTTTTGATCGCTCTTGGTAATTAAGCTTCGATTAGGCGGGGGCGAGTAATAACTACCCCCCACTCCCTCCGATCTCAACTGACTCATCAACCCAATCATCACGTTGCAACCGGGACAATCCTGACAAATTAAGGTAGGATAAAATAAGTCAGCTCTACTTCAAAGAGCATCCTAATTTACTAGAGCCCAAAGAGAGAATGCCAGCAGGGAAACGAATGAATTTTATTTCAACTCTCCCTGTGGTTCAAATAAAACGTAATTATGAACAACGAAATTCCCATACCAGTGAACCATCCGATGCGCCGATAAGACGAGCCAAAGTAGTGCTAAACAAGGGTGCATCACGCTGGAGGCATCCTGTCGTTGTATCGCTGCTATGTTGTCTCCATCTGAAACATAAATTCAGATAAAAGGGAAATTTATGTATTTTATTTATTTATTCTGAAGCACAGTTCAATTTACATTTTTTGTAATGATCGCCAAAACATCTTATATCTGAATTATCCTAATCCAGGCCTTCATCTCTTTCGATCTTTATCCATTACAAGATCACTGAAATAAAGAACGTTAAATCTTAAATAATTACACTTTACATCTCTACTGAAGTAGAGTATGTAGTCATAATTTAGACTACAACATAACTTGACAATATTGTGAATCTCACAATATTGTCAAGTTGCTATGGTTGGCATCTTGAGAATTTTCCAAAATTTGGAATTTAATACTTCCAAGTTTTCTAAAATGACGCTGGTGATAAAACGGTTTTCATGGTGATGGACTACGATTCAACCAGATTTGGAGCCAGCCAACCTTGTGTAGAAACCATTGTATGACCGTGGGATGTGCAAAATAGCCTACGCGTTCGTCCTCGTAGGTTTCATGTTAATTTGTTTTTAAATTTATTTATAGTTTCGTGCACGTATATCATCAGCCGATACACTTAGCTTGTTCGAGGTGGTATCACACAGAAGTTGTTCAAGATGTTTAGAGGTGTGAACAAGGGGGAACCCATCGCTAAAACTTGTTTCGATAATTATTACAAACCTACTTTTCGCCGCAAAATTCTAAAATGGGTATAAAAAGGATTTAAAAATACACTGCGAAGTGGGACATGGCACATAGCTTCCTCGCGTTCAAAGTCTACCCCGATATACAGCCAAATTGGATTTTCAAATCATCAAACAATTTATGACGGTAAAAAAAATTTATTTCGCGCACGCGATCATGAAACAACCAACCGACAGACACGGAACCAAATTTGCGCTAGAGGAAATTTTAATTTAAGCTAAAATTTTTTTTGAAATCCAAAGTGAGAACAATGCATCCACTACCTTTGTTAGACTCGGGAGAGAGAGAGAGAAAAAACCAGCACGTGCGAGCGTTAATAGAAACTATTTGTTTAAGTTCCATTGGCCATTTGATTTTGTTAGAAAATAATCCCCGCACCATTATGCATGAATTTGAATCAAAAGGAGGTTGCAGTGCGGTGCGGAGCTCTACCTCGAGATGCTGGGTAAATGGACTTGATTTGAGGGCCTTGTTGTTTGTAAAACTCATTAGGCGTACATTTCGAGGTCCCCAAGCAATCACCACTAATTTCGACGTCACTTCCGTTACCCCAATCCCCAGTAGATCTCTTCAATTAGCCTGTTTAACGATTAAGGAGTCTCCGTAAGGGCTAACGCCACTAGGTAAGTTAATATGGACATCGTAGGAAAGAACTAATCCAGAATCATGGCCGAGTCACGGAAGGCATAACATAGAAAGTTCATAACCAGAAAGGGCCTCAACAGGAACCTAATTCTCGTTTCACAACCAATAGTATTCGGTGGATTAGGCGTAAATGGTTGAGGAAGGGATTATTTCCTATGGATTATAATCGTAGCAGCGCAGCCAGCACTTGGCTTTTGCATTTGCCGAGTGGATAATATAGTATTGCTCTTTGCAGCAGAATCTTGATTATTCAAGACCATCGCATCTACTTACGCTTCACGGGATAAGCACATAACTGGCAAGGGTAAATCACGAGTAATGATTTGTTGCTAGCGAATCGCATATTCAGTGAAAACCCTTTGAGTGTCTCACGGCTGATTCCGATTACCTTCACACAATTTCTGGTAGTAACAGAGGTCGTTTGGACCGTGAGCAGGTCAACCAGAAGTTGTACGGAGAAAACCCGTCATGCTTAAAGACGATCGAAATCACATGAGAGCAGCTAGCCAACAAATAACCTCTTCAAACAATTACCAACGACTTTAATTCTGCTTCACTCTGACTTAAGCTCATCAATGTATTCTATTCTTCGGACGATGCTGGGATGTGCGCTGGTCCATGCTGTGTACCAGGGGTCGCCGTGTGGGAAATGTAAGATTTTTTCAAACAGCCTGATAAGGGAGACGGCCAGTTCGGTGCCAAGTCCCATTTTGAAAGCGTACGTATCGGCCGAATACTCACAGAAGTAACCAACCATATGTTTCACTCCAATGATCATGTTGCCGATAGACGGGTACAAGAACCTGAACAAGATCAAACGAATGGAAATGATAGTTATAGCGATATCTCCTAGTTCACACAGAGAAGAATCAACTTTAATTAATTAATATTTGAATCCATCGTTAGTGGACTTGTAGGACGCATCTGCTTGCAGGGTAGACAATGCTACTTGGAGGACTTTTACCGGTTGACATTGTTACATTCCCCATCCATCAAAGTCACACCTTGCACCCTCTGAGTAGGATAGATCGCTCAAGACTTGAATTTGTATACAAGATGTATACAAATATGGCATGTATTGAATACATGTATGTCTTGAATATTTCACCTTTTCCAAGACTTCATGTTAGTACATGGACAGGAAACGATAGACCACAAACCTACATAATGTGCAGTATTGCCTTACTTGCTGAAGAGAAGCACTCCCAAAATTGGATGGGGGGGATCCGCCGGGTCAAACTTCATCAGCTCGAAGAAACCCTCGTTCCCAAACGACCACATGGCGGATATTGTGAACGCAACGTTAGCAGTCAGGTTCGCCAGAAACCCGTAGATAGAGTGCGAGCCGTGCCAATGGCCGAGCTCGTGAGCCACGACGGCTGCCATATTTCGAGGGCCGATAAGCGTCATGAGTGATTCGGAGACGACAATCATTGAAGTGCCAAGGATGCCAGCATGGTATGCGTTTGGTTGATCAGCCAGTCCTTCTTTGACCGGCTCCAAGTACACTCCATGTCGGGGATAGTACCTGTCCGTAATAAGATTCTTAGTTTGCACCTTAACAACAATACAAGTTTTCTTAACTAAATAAACCAGAACACACACCCAGCTTTGGTAGCGACATCGTCGATAATAGACTTGGAGGGTCCATCAGGAAGTTTAGTCATTAATAACGGAGCTAAGAATTGAATGAAAAGCACATGCCCTAAGATGATGATTGTTTCTGAGAGTATCGACAAATACACAAAAAATCTGGACCCATAATAATTTGTCGCTTTTATCAGAATCAAAGTTCTTATGGCTGTCACCATAGCAGATGCCATGAGCCATGCCACTCCGGCTACTGCGACTGATAATGGGCTGTGCTTGATGCCTTTATATAATATGCTCATGATGATGACTAAAGGCACCACTATGAACTTGGACAACAGATCATCTATGGTCGCCCAAAGGATGGCTCGGAGCTCGTTGTTGTGAGTGAGTTGAGCAGTATTTCGCCAAAGTTCTGTCGAAGTGCCTCCAGACATGGAACTCGAGTGAGTATATAGCCTGGCGTAAATGGAAACCATGTTAATCAGGATACTAAACGCTGAAGCCACCCTGATAGTAGTGTAGTCATTTTGAGAAATTGAATTTTCAAGCACCGCCGGTACTTTGGTATGTCGTAAAATGAATTCAAACTGTCGGCAGTGCAGATACAGATTCCAAGCATCGACAGAGAACAGCAAGAGCAAGTGAGGTTTCCTCGACAATAAGGTCCCAGTTTGGACTGTCGGATGCTCTGACGGCGGTACGTCGATAGTGTTTGTGTTTGACATCTTCAGTGTGGTGTGTGGCTTTTGTGTGGTTTTAAATGTTTCTGTTGATAGGTATCATAGTTGCTGAAATTTTGTTGTGAAATTGCTAAATGTACTGGACGAGATATTTCTACTATGGTAAATGTTGTACTTACACACCTACCTACCCAGCAGCAAGGCAGATAGCGTCAACTTCGGTTTTGTAAGGTCCTTCAGGAATTTTGTGATACATCAGAGGAACCAGAAATAGAATGGCGATCACAACTGACAAAACCTTTAAAATTTCCAGCAATACTGATAGGTATAACACGACCCTGGTACCGTACGCATCTATGGCTTTGATGAGAATAAATGTCCGTAGTGCCGCTCCAATGGCATGCACCAACACCCAAGATGTTCCAGATAGTAAGATATCTACCGCGCTTCCTTTGGCTTTAGTCTTCATGATGACCAGGGCGGTGAACGAGACTATGGTGTTTGTCACGAGGTCTTCCACAAAGCTCCAGAGGATCACCCGGTACTCACGATTATTGAACACCATTGCCGTACAATGCCACAAATGAGTTGTCGTGCCGACAACGAGGGTTCTTGAACATGAGTAGAGTTCGTAGCAAATGCACACCAGCTGGCATACTACGTTGCCCGCAGCTTTGAGCCTGATTTTCCTGTAATCCTTTTCAGAAACGCTGTCTCGAAGCGGATCAGGTACGCCGTGACGGGCAATGAATTCAAATTGTCTGGCATGAAGGTATAAACGCCAAGACTCAACTGTGTATACCAGTATCATCAGGGGCTTGCTCACCTTGTAGTTTAAATCCGGATGAGACATTTCTCTATTCGAAAATTCCTTAAATTTTCAGAAAGTAGGTACATAGATGTAGTCGTGTTTGAAGAGGCTGATGTCATGTTTAGTTTTTGATGGAGCTGGTCTCTAAGGTATCGGATTGTTTTGAGACGTTACCTTGGAGCACGCTGAAAACTAATCAGTTCATGATGGCATAGGCGAAAAAAACGAAGCTGAAAACTCCAAAGAGCTCCAACATGATGCATTTTATACCCCTTCGTTTTTATAAGGTACACTAGTAAGAAACGAATTAGGTAAACGTTTTGATCACGATTGTGAACTCTTTGAAGATGGTGTCTTTGTCTTCGAGGTTAAACCTAACAGTTTTCAAAATTGCATACATGTTTAAACCCCGATATGAACTTGAAGATGTTTACAAGTTCACTTGATTATATCTTAGAAAAAATCCGTCTTCAACGGCTACTGGGCCAATCTAATAACTTCCTAACATTCAATAGTCAATTCCTCACGGTCAGAACAGCACTTTCAAACAATTTTGCCTCATTACCTTACAACATTGTCTCATTTTACCTTCTTCATGTGGTGCTCTCGCTATAAGACCCAAGTACTCGCCTCTTTCACCATCAAAGAAAAGCACCAAAAATAATTACGAGGCTCCACACCCTTTGTGAAAAACTTTGAAAATGGTTTTAACAAAAGGGGAAAATTTTACAACGAGAGGTTGAAAAAAAAAAGGTGGATTTGAAGGAAACCAGGTTGGGAAGATATAATAAATTTACAGAGGTCAAAGTGAACCTACGAAAAATTCACTTACACCGGAGTAAATTACTTCTTTTTTGAGATGGCACTTCTAAAAGGCCTTTTCTTATTTATACGTTTCCATCATGTCCTCTCGCTTTGCCTAGAAGGGTAGATCTTGCTCGTCCTTATTGCCGCTATGCGCCTACAGCTCCCGACTTCTTTTTTGAGATTCCCCCCCCCCCCCTTATTCTCTCTTAGGCAGAGGGCTTAGTCCATTTTACTTTCATTGGAGTGGGCCCTTGTGAAAAGAGGCCTTCCATTGAAACGTATACCTACTGAAACTCGGATCTTTTTTCCGGATTTAGGTTTTTTTTCGGCCAACGGTAGAACTAAATCTTTGATGTCTTTTTTGCGCGTATAAAGCGGGTTATCCAAAAGGAAAGAAATGATATTCGGAGGTATAACACCGATACGGCCAACCCATTCTTGCTGAGGAAAAAATGTGTGGTATTGGCAACGAATGTGAACTATAAATGACGTCAGTCTGTTATCGAAGTTGCAGACAGCAATGGAAGACTTGGAATCATCCAGGAAGCCTCTGTTACTTAAGTAGGCATTTCGTTTTCTCACATTTTTGGGACCATAACCATAGTTGGCCAATTTATCGCTACCAGAATCGAATTGCCAAAGAAGAATTAACAGAGAAATCCTCAAGTCCCAACCACGAAAGTGGTTTCAAGAAACACCCAGTTTTGATCCTCTCCTTCAGTTTAAAAGGTTGGCAGCAAATCCAGGACAAGTATGCTTGTTGGATAATAGTGTAGAAAAGAGCGTTTATCGTAATAGCGAAAAGGGAAGAAGAGGCCGTAATCAACATTACTGGTAAGAGAAACGCCGCGGACGGTGGAAAGGGCCAGAAGGGGAAGAGCGGATCCAATCAAGTGAAGGAAACTACAAAAGGAAATAGGAAAGAAACAATTCCCTTTTCAGAAAAAGAAAAGAAACTTTTTAAACGTTTTAACTCTTAAGGAAGGGATGGGAGGATAATGGGATTTTTTCTCGTGAAATATCAAGGAGCTCCATGTTTATAACAGCATTTACATTGTCAACCCCGTTGAAGGCAGGGGGAGGGGGGATCGTTTAAGAAATGGGAGTTCGTCCTCTTTTTACCGTCAGGCAATAATCGCTCCGCATTAGGGAGGGATTGAGTTATGAACGAAATATAACTTCAGAAATAGCTGCAATATAGATTGTAGGCGCTCCAAGCTGAAATCACTGTTGAAATGTCAAACGTTTTTGGTTTATTATTGGAATAATTATATTATATTAGTCGCGACTGGAGTCGAAAATTTTATCGACCTCAACATTTGTCTTCAGACAAATGTTGGTACGTACCAATTGGTAAGTTTTAAGATTCCAAGAATGAAATGTCCGTTCAGGCTGATTTGGGCAGTAGGAATGTTTTTAGAAACCTGAAATTTTGACAAAATACTCGGTTTACCATCTAGTTGTGCCCGCAAGCTTTTCAGCTCGATCGCCCAAACCCGTGGGGCTAAAAAGGGGTTACAAGAGGAGTTTTTGAAGGTTGTCGGCTATGGGGAAGAGTTAGGTGTCGCTTTCCATTTTTTTTTGGACGTAGAATCCTTTTTTGGGGGTCCCAGAACGATACAATTTTACCATGGGGATCTATGGGGCCTTTGTGGGGCTACAAATTTTGTAACACCACTTAATGGAGCTTCTGAAGGATGTCATGAGTTCAAATGAGGTGTCGTTTTCCGGCGAATTTTGGACGCATAATCCATTTTTCGTGGTCCCAAATCTGTTCAAACAGGAAATTTTTATTTTATTTTTTAAATAATTTTTTGTTGACATTAATTTACCTAATTAAGTTTTGCTCAATTCACCTACATCGAAGAATAATGGACACTTGTGTAAAATTTGCTGCGAATTTTCGTTCACCCGAAGATTTACGAATCCCTCACAATAATTCCTCGAATTATTCAAAATAAATCCCCAAAAAATAGTTGAAGTAGTGGATGAAGCGCATCGTTGATCAATGAATTTTTGCAACTTTTGAAGTTAAAAACCAAACTAAATTGGCAACGGGTTTGATTGAGTGGGCACTTACGGATTCATAATCTACAGACTGATAATATTATAAACAAAGAATACCAAGTACATGGTATTTCTAATAATTGGAATAGAGGGATTGAGCAGAGACTCCTCAAAACTTTATTCAGATCCAAGTGGAGCCAATAGGAATCCCGCACAGATTACCTTGGCTGGTGGTAATGTCGCTATCTTTTGTTGGAGTCAACGACGAACTTCCTTCACTCTCCGCTTTTCATTAATTAGTTGTGTTCCGGTATCGGAAGTAATAACAGAAAACTTAATCCCCACACCTAAGTTGGACTGTATTCAGCAACTCTGCGATTACTGAGGGTTGGGTTATAACTCGTTATTAAACGCTCCGCCCTCTCCCTTCTGCCCCCACCCTTTTTGCAGAAATGTGGATTAATTTCGTGGAGTTTCACTAACGGCTGTTTGAAATCAGGTTTCACGCTCCCAAGTGTTTGAAAAGACGTTTGGAGACATTGTATTTCCGTTTTGCAGAAGCCAACAAGCTTTTCCCCGGATCATTAAAACTTTTCACTCCCGTGCGCCGCTCATCTCTATTTCTTGACCTTTCCCGCCTCATTGCAATGGTCTTACCTTTTTTTCTTCTTTTTTTTTTGAAAGAGGCTGGCAATAACAGCCTTCAAATGTCTTTATTAATTGACTCCCTTTGGTAGACTTACTCTTTCGACCTTTACAAAAACTCCCTCTGTTTTGTTTTCCTGGGATTAGTACCCAGACGCTTCAAGGAATCCTTTGAAATGTTTTGTCTCAATTAAGCGCATGTATTTTTAGCTAGTTGGACATAATGTGATCATACAACCTCTCGATGCCGAAATATTCCCTATGCGGAAACGATAGCCCTTTTTCGCCAGAAAAAGATAGCCCCTTGCGATATTACCCTTAACGTCGATGGGGATTCTATCAGGGCGAGCCAGACGGTTTTTCCGAATGAGGAACGTTGATTAATGGAAGACTTTCTCGAAAACTTTCCAGGAGATTACCGTGCCAAGGTATTGCGAAAATCCCCCGTTGGCTTTGGGGGACCAGATGAAATATGACTTGTTTTCGTTCAAAAAGAATCTGTGTTTCCTATCGCGGGAGAAATATTTGCGGAAAAGTTCCTAAGAGACACGTATCTGCTTAATTTTCTTTTAAGAGTGTGTCTGCTTAATTTTGTGTGTGTGTGTGTGTGTGTGTGTGTGTGTGTGTGTGTGTGTCTGCTTAGTTTTTAACGTGTCTGCTAAATTTTTTTAAGAGACACGTGTCTGCTTAATTTTTAAAAAAGTATGAATGTTTAGAGCAGGAAAAAATTTGATCTTGCCAAATTATGGAACAATGTCAAATTAAAACGAAGAGTACTAGTCTGAAAACAATTTGCTAGTTCAAAATGGTTTATCATAAATAACCCAATTACGGTGTTTTAAAGTATTCTTTGTACTTCATAACCGGATTAATTAGTAAAATAAGTCGTCAAGGAAGAAAGACATTTTTTAAATTCGATTCAAGAGCTGGCAAAATAATGCTTAATGCTAATGTCACGAGTAATTTTGCCTTGCGATGTGATAATGGAAACGTCTCCGTCATTATCATTCCTGACCTCTTCTGAAAACAAGCTAAACTCAAAGAATTCAAGATGCCGAACTCCCGAAGCATTTAAATGAATAGCATTAAATGAAATTTTCCCATTCTATCCTTTTGCTCATTCAGTTTCAGCGGAACAATTAAACCGTGAAATGAGTTTACCGAAGGTGAGGGCTGTTAAGGTGTAGGAAAAAGTCGAGCTACCATTAAAAAAGGATTGCTTCGTCCGTCTCAATTAGGGGGTCTGAATCCAGATTTAAAACAGGGTGAAAAGGTGCCGTTTTCTTAACACTTCTTCCGTGAAAGTAATAAAAAAGAATAGAAAAAAGTGGGACTGCTGTACCTGTCGATACGAAGACGTACACAGAGTCGGCTTCCGTGTTGGAGGCTCTGCAGGAATAGTTGCCCGAATTGGCTGGAGTCGCTTCAGTGACGAGAAGTTTGGATTCTGTCTGTTCGGGGGAGTAATTTGTCTGCACTTGAACTTTACCGCCCTCGCCGCCGACCAGTGTCACCACGTTGGTGTCGTAGTTGATCATCTTCTCGTTGTGGTACCACATCACGTACTGCGGCGGACTCGGGCTCTGCAACAAGAATATCTTCGGTGGAGTCGGTCCATATCCGAGGAATTGCTTGAATAGAACTATAGTAACTATAGAACTGTTCTATTCTATTCTGTAGAATATCATTTATTATGATCATTTCAAGTGGAAAGTATTTTTGTACCAAATCCTCCTACGAATGCGATGGGTGGTGATTTCCTGTCGGGTGAAAAACAATCTTTGGGCTTGGGGATTTATTCGACTCAGAAAAACGCCGAAGGAAGTTCTTCTGTCGAAATGCGGAGAAACCTTGATAGAATCCTCGAAGTAAAGGGAAAACCTGCCATGAAGAAGCCTTCAACATGAACCAGAAAAGGGGAGGAGGTTTTCCTTGTAAACTTTAATACTCGTGCTAACATCCAAACGAACGGGTCCAATCAAATCCCTTTTCATGGTTAAGGGCAGACCACATCACGAAGAGTCTTTTGCTGCGTGTCGACACTACGAAGTAAGGCGCCAGGTGGAAAAAGGGCCTTCAGCGCTCGAAGGCCCTTTTTAATATTTTTGCAGTTTTGAACTCCTCTAAACGTCGAGAGTATTTTGCAGTTTTGAACTCCTCTAAAAGTCGAGAGTATGCTCACAAAATTTCAGATCGATATCTCGAAAACTCAACGAGATAATATCTCGATATTATCGATGTTGGACTGATGAGAGAGCTCGATCTAGAGCTTATCATCAATAACCCTGATGAACTCTCTGTAATCTTCAAATCGAGGGTCTTGTACACTCTGGATCAAAGATTTGACGCCATTGGATTGATTATTGATCTCAACAATTGTGGAACCGCGAGCTACCAAGAGTGCGAACAGGTCAAACGATGGATCGATTTCGATCTCTTCGATCGATAAAAGGCCGCAGACGTACAGAACCGCTCTTTTGGGAGTCTTTCGCTCCATTTCCTCCGACACCGAGAAGTAATTACTTCCCGTCGAAGAGAGGGGAAGAAAAAAAGGTGGGAGCCCTTTCCCTGATAAACTTCCCTGTGAGTCGATCGAGGGCCCAACATCGCTGATGAAATGCACGGCCACGTTCCCTCGTTCAAAAGCGAAGTCCCGACCGACAGACAGCTTTCAAGGGGGTTATTTGAATCTGCGGTGGAGTTAAGCCTGATCACGTGTCGCGGGAACCTGCCACGTGTTTCTCGCAGAGCAATCATCTGGTCAATCTTCTCAGTGATCTTATTCATGAAAACGCCATCACTAACTAACCAATCCAATCGTCGGAGAAACTCTGAATATAAATTAGTCTCTTCAGCTGCCAAAATAATTTCGATGGTGAGGATTTGGTGATTTCATAGGCAGAATGAGACTATCAGATAGTCTCAGATTCTCTATCAGATTCTGATAGACCAACAATATTTTAAGAAGGATAATTAACGCTGCAATTCGATTGCACATGAAATCTGTCAAGTGTAAAAGACAGCAAGACTTGCAAAGCTCGAGTGTCGACGTGAGGTTTTTCTTCTTGGTTCGTCTATAGACGAAACGCAGATTTATAGGGGGTCACAGACCTGGCCAAATACCCTTCTGCTTGAGTTTTCTGTAATTATTTTAATCAGGCGAGTAAGCCTTTATTTTTCACTTTTAGTAAATCTTTCGCGTCACTGAAAGACCCCAAACTTCCGATTCTGTCAGGGCGAGAAAAGAACCTGTTTCTGCACTCAAACGAAAGAAAACGACCGTACGTGACCGGAAGCCGACTTTCTTCGAGGGAGCAACGTGGAAACCTCCTATTGCCAGCAATATTGCTGGAAAAGGGAACGAAAGAGGTGCGTAGTAGTGGTAAAAAACACCGCTGATGAAAAGTGAGTGAAAAAATAAGGGATTGTTGAAGGGAGCTGAGCTGGGCAATGTTGTGCTCCCACAAGGGCGTTGGAAGGCAAACACTTCATGGCGTTCTCTGTTATGAAACCTTTTCCGTGAATATGTGAAATACTTTCGCTCAGGTTGGGAAGGAGAAGTATTTTTTTCTCCTCTTTCTTGTCACGAGATTCAGATTTCGGTTGGTGTGGAGGCCTGAAACTCGCTAAAGCAACGAGAATTTCGTTTGATTTTATTTGCTGTAAAGCGCATTGACAAAGAGTGAGTAGGTCAAAGAAACGCGAAAATACTTTTTCCAGTCAAAGCCAAGGATAAATAAGCAAACGAATATCAACCCCGACTCTCTGATTAAAGTTATTGATAACCTCCACTTAAACTCCATAAAATGCCTAAACCACACAAAGTCAACTTTTGTCTCATTAGGATTAGGAAATTCCAGATTTTTTCGAAAACCCAAGGCTTTCTTTTGTGATGGAAACAAAACGACAAATTTTCATAGTTAAATAAAGAATAAATAAAAAATTCCGTTCAGGGTGGCGAAAGCATCATTAAACGAATAAGCTAGGTACCCTAATCCAGGGGTTCCCAAACTTTTTAGCTGGCTCATCAGTTTCAGGAGAAATCCTCTGCCAGCCATGATGAGAAAATCCCTCCCTGTCAATGCGCTTTGTAATAATTACAACAATTTATTGTTAAGTAGCTCATGACAGAAGCCTTTGGAAATTGAATATGGAATTAACAAGATCAGATTTTCCTGCCAGTTCCTTCGCGTTAACCCTCACCATGAATCAGGAACCTATGGTGTTGGAGAAACAGCGAAAAGAGCAAGCGAATGGCAGTTTGACTAGTCCCACTAACCCAGCCTCTAGTCTCCCGTCTTAAAGTGGCTGAATACCAGTTTGAACAGGGTATAAACCAGTTTGAGGAGAAAAGAACGGGTTTGAAATGAATGACAACCCCTTTGAAATTGCTGCAAATCGGTATGACGTGGTACACACTCCGTTAGTGGCTAAAATCTGGTTTGAAGAGGGTATAAACAGATTTGAAATGGTTAAAGACCCCATTGAAGAGGCAGAAAACGCCACCAATGTTCAAAACCGCCCCACGGGTTTAGGCGATCGGGATGAAAACCTATCGGGTACAACGAGATGAGAAAACGAATATTTTGTCAAATTTTCAGATTTTTAGAAATATTCCTACTGCTCAAAACGGAAGACGTACGGCGAACGGACATTTCGATTTTGGAATCAAGACATCTTGAAACGTACGACGTCAAATTTTGAGGTCGATCCGAATTGTCGACCTCCGTCACGATGACATAGGTGTATTACGCCAAGAATAATAAACCAAAACGAAATGTCCCTCCGCCGCCCGAACCGTTATGGGCAGCAGGCTTCTTTTTTGTTTAATGTGTTTAGTTCTTGTTGTTGTTTAGTCTGAAATTTTGGCAATTTTTTTACCATATTATAGTTGTGCCCGCAAGGTTTTCAGCCCGATCGCCCATCGGATATGGGGTCGAGTTTGGCGACGTTTTCAATGTATTTTTGGACCCATAACGATCCGATTTCACCGCGAGGATCTATGGGGCTTCCATGATCCCAATATGTCAAATAAGGTGTCGTTTTCCGAGTAATTTTGAACGCACAATCCATTTTTCGAGATCCCAAATCTGGCCAAACATTGTCAAAAAAAAAAGTTTTGTGGTTAGTTTTTCAACAAATTTTTATAATGATGTTTGATACTGAGTTAGTTTTTAGACAATTAACCGATATCAAAGAATAATGACCCCTTGTCCAAAATTTGCAGCGTTTGAAAAATTTTGATTCAATTCAGTATTTGTGTATGGTACTCGCCGGCGGACCTCATTTTACCCTAACCCGTAAAAACCTCCAGATTATGAATTCTCTTACATTGTGCTACTGGGGGCGATCAGGCACGATTGCTACTCTAACAAATAGTCATTTCGCTTTATTTATGGAACATTAAAATTCGGCTATCTATCAATATGTTACATCATCAACCTGAGAGCTCATGAGCAGCGTTAGTTTTGGGAGAACCGGGAGAAGATCACATGTAATTTCCTTTATTTTAAGGTCACCCAATAATAATAATAATTTATAGTTATTGTACCTTATTCTACCTAACGGGATCTTCCGAAAGCTAACGTTAAGGCGAGAATTGATGTCGAGCAGGACCCTCGGTTGATGGGCAAACTCTATAACTCTGGTGTCGCCTGTGACTCGTCAGAGGAATTCGAACTCCGCGTGAGTCAATGAAGTACTTCAGGTTTCGCGTCGGTCTTATGCCAAATCCTAAGAGTAACACTACCTACCGTACTGTAGTTACTTAACGTCTACGTTAGTTAACATCTTCCGGAATGAGGTGGTTTTCTTTCCGGGAGTACGGATGGAATCGAGAGGGTTAATGAATTCCAATGAAATTCCTTCCTTGACAATGGCACGATGAAGTGGATCAGATGCTGGTGTCCACAAGTGGTCAACGTCTTCGTGTCGAAAGTTCAATGGGAAGGTTTTTCCCCAGTGAAGTACGCGTTTTATAACCCACGCCAGGGAGTCAGTGACCTGGACGTTCCTGACAAAATTCATGAGATGAATGTATTGTACAACATCCAAGAATTGTATGTATGGCGTATCTCTTCCTCGTCTAAGGAATCACTTCCCACACGATCAAACCATTTAAATGTTTAACCGGTCCCGGTACCCCGCCGATAAGCAGTGTAAGCGCGTTTCTCTGAGCCAACGACCTTTGCCCAATATTTACTTTCCTTTGGGATCCGGGAAACGATTTTCCCTATTGAAAATCTCGTTAAATGGAAAAGTCACGCTTGAAACGTCTTCCTGAACAAATCTCAATTTTTTCAAGTTCGACTACGTATTTTCAAGTGGGTTTTCGGTTCACCGACGAAGAGAGTTTACGGTTTTTTTACTTCAAAAGGACCCAAAGAGGCTGTATGCTCTGTAGAACAACTAACAAGTAGACAGACAGTATAATATAACCGCATTTCAGAAAAGATAGAATTATAAAAATCGTCTTCTATTTAACAGAAATTCTTCATGAAAAATAAAACTGATTAAAATTCAATCAGTTTTATTTTTCATTTGACATTTGATATTTAATATCAAAGTCAAATCGTTGGTTTTGATGATAAAAACTTCAACGGCTAATTTTGTACAACACTTACTGCCAATCTCCAGCATGCTGTCTCGTTGCGGAATTCGAAATAACAGTCAGAGAGTACGACATTATCGATTTGTCGAGACGGCGGAAACCGTTTCCGGGGTTTCCCTCCTACCTTATTTCGTGACTTGTGAATTACAAATTGACGTTTAGAGGACAAACAGAAAGGATACAAGGGAAGTTATGGGTGAGGGGGGCGTGGAGAGTGATTGATGCTTGACAGCAGCTACACGCTAAGAACTTCGGCTCCAAAATGTCACCCTTATTTATTTCTGACGGCGAGAACCTTCGAAAAAGGAGTGAACAGCGAAGGGCGTTGAGAGGAAAAATTCTAATTTGCGGGGGAGTTGTATGAGAACTCCCACCTCTATTTGAAAGTTAAGAAATTTGGAGCAGGGAAGTTGTACTTGGGCGAGTTGTCTGATGTTCAAAGTGAGATAATTAATTAATGACAGCAAAACCCATTCTGAACAATGATTATTAGCCCCAGAAACCAGGCACAGCAAGATTTTTCCCGAAAAAAAAAAAAAAAAAAATCCCCGAAAATCAAGTTTTAGATCGTAAATTGGGGTTCTAAGTCAAAATATTTTTCTCTGAACTCGACTGGAGTGTCGTTGAGGTTATGTTTACAATTTCATGAATTTTTTTTGTGTGGTTGTTCATAATATTGCATATTGTATTGTATGCATATTATGCAACATACCCGGCAAACTGGGGAAACAATTTTTTAACCCGTTGCAGGGGCATACGTCACGGGTTTTCCGTGCAAATTAGGAATCGGCAAAGCTACAAAGCAAGTTCTGGCTGGCTACGAGATGGGAATGGACTTTTTGTCGTTCCAGACAACTAATAAAACAAAAATCATCTGCCCTTAGCTGCTTCTCCGGTTATAACGCACGTTTGAACTTCTTTCACTCAACGAGGGGGGTTGTTCGTGGAAACGATAGTGGATGAGGACTGGCCACCAATGATTGGAACAGCTGGCGACTCATCACTCGAGTCCAGGGATGAACTGCAGAAGTCAGGCAGGGGTCAGTAGCTCAAACCCAACCCCAGAATTCCTGCTGCTCATGTACAATACATTTGCGATAGAAGGTATATTCTCATAAGAATATCTGCACATCATTTTCCACACATCTGAAGATGGGTGGAAAACAAGGTAGATTCGATCTCATAGGAAAAGGGTTGGGACATCCTAACACGGCATCTGCCCCTCATCTGCGCATAGTAGACCTCTTCTATGCATGCTAGATATAAAAAGATGCTGAAAACAAGAATTCTGGAATCTTTTAAGAATAAGGTGGACAGGTATACGTGTAACTACTCGGAGTCATGCAGCACTATTTTACGGACAGATTGGTGACCTTCAAAAAAACGAAGGGTACAAGAAGAAGACTATTACCTACATCAGGGGCTGCACAGAGAACAACAACAGTAACTGTTACTAGGTTCGATGTTGTCCTGCAGTAGGTAATCCCAGAAGAGCGAAGCTTTCCAAATCATTCCAAGACAACTGTACTGTAGTCAATGAACAATATCTACATCTATATTATATAATACATAATAATTATATCTATATAATACAATCAAAACTGTTTTGATTTAATATTATTAAATTAAAACATTTGATGTAGGTAATCCGATGAATGCACAAAACGCCATCATACTATGAATCATATTTATTATTGATCACATGGAGGAAGCCAAGATTCGAATTTGGTCGCGTTGTCCAAAATACCTAGTGATTTAGTTTAAGCCAGTTCTTCGACGAGTCCGCGGTGCTCGAGCCGGATACCAAAGTTCTTTCCTCAATTTGGCTTCATACAACATGCCAAATAAGACGTGGGATGCGCCTAGTAAACACACTATGGTTGTCGAGGTGATCATAGAGGTGTACGTGAGTTCGGTAAAACTGTTGATGATGTAAACCGTCAGTTCTTCGCCAACGAGTAAGAGTGAAAACATCGTTGCTCGTAAACGGAAAGGTGACTCCAACCAGAAAAACTGAAAGTAGCCGACGGCAATGGCCGCCCCGGCGAAACCCTTCAATGCGTCCACGGAAAACGACAACACTCTAGCGGTTTCAGTTTTGAAGATGACATCGCTCAAATTGACTGGAGGGAGTAACACACTAAGGCCGCACATTACGTAGACGTTCCGATTTGTGTCATTATAATCCACCAGCATAACCAGCGATTCTCTTTCACTTACTAAGTTGATATGAAGATCGAGAGGATCATCGAGTCCCTTGTAGTTGTAAAAGAATGTCCAATTTCCTGGCTGAGGCACTGGCAATTGCAGAAATGTCTGCAACGGAGGCAATTCTAAAATAGTTCCCTTTGAATGGTCGGAATCAGGAAAAACCGAAAATGTTGAATTCACTGAATTGTTGGGGTCACCTTTAAAAGTAACTCCGTTTGCAATTAGTAGCACTGGACTGAAATGAGGATAAACTGTCAATGACCCAAAGTCCAAAATTTTTTGAATGACTCCTTCGAATACCATTATACAAAAGAAGTACCGGTTGTTGGGATTCACTTTCCGTGAGATAGTCCTTTGGGTCTCTGCACTTTTTGCTGTCCACGAATACGACTTCTCGGTAACGTTGAAATGAATAGGATGGTTGATGATTGCCCCTTTTTTGATGAAGTAATCTTTTTCTGGCATCTCAATCGTAATATTCTCTTTAAGGCATGGCACTACTAAAGTAATAACTGACTTTCCCGGCTGATGAAGTCTCATTGGACTAGTTAAGCTGTCACTGGTAAGATCGTTATTCTGCGCAAATGTCACTGTCAAATATATCAATATGGCCGAATTGAAAACGTGGCCAAAACCCAAAACTAAATAATCGGCAAATGTTTGCATACCCTTTTTGCAATGATTGATCATCACTGCAAGTAGAGGGAAAGCTAAAATGTTGGCCAAGTACGCATAAAACTTGTAATCGATGACGAGGCCCGAGTCAACGATTGATGCCGAGGCCTCAGCTCTGAGTTTATGTTCAATCTTGATGAGCATTAAATTGGCAATCAGAGTGGTAGCAATTGGGAGGAGCAACACGATGAAAAACGTGAACTGGCAAATGGTAATGTTTTTCCTCTTTTTCGTATTGGGCTTATCGTCAGGGGATTTTCTGATATCTGACACAATACCAGAAGCTACTTCTTTGAGGGTCCGCTCTTTAGGAGAATCCAGTGATGTTTTGGACCGCACAACATCAAACAGTGTTGCAAGGGAGACGAGGACTGAGATGTATATCACCCAACGAACCATCAGGGCAGGCGTGGTAAATATTGAGGGGTCGGGGCGAGTGAGGAAAAAAACGAACTCACTCACCGACTTCATCATTTCCAGGGCTGCAACTAATTTCCGAACCTGGTACGAAGAAGGGTACAGTCGTTGGTTGAAGATGAGAACGTACCGTGAAGGAGTGACCACGAAGAACACATAGTAGGCACAAAGCGACACCAACGCGAACATTTCACTGTGGGTGACGATGGTTATCACAGCCAGAGCCGGCGTCAAAGATGCGATACAAAGACCAATGAAGGACGTCAACGCTTTGTGATTCTTCAAATCGACAACGAGGGATATTAACACGCACAGAACGCACTTGCCCAGGACCACAACATTTTTGTAAATTTTAAATTTTCCACGTCCCAAGTAGCCCGGCCCAAAGACAACAATAAAGCTAAAATCCAGCCAGCCGTAGATCCACGGTAAAAATAAATCAAACAACCACAAAACGATAATCACAACTACATCTTGTTTCTTGTAAATGTCCCTCCGTGACTGTCTACGTTTGGCTTTCAGAACCATTCTATGTTCACTCAATACTGGTGCAACGTACCCTTCGAGAATGCCTTTTTTCCAAGCTCAAGTGGTTAATTGTCACGAACAAGACGCATCATATGGAGTGAATGTGATTGAGTAAAACGGAGTGATCCCGTAAAATTGTATAAACAAGTTAATTTTTTCAAGTCAACGATCAAAAAGTCGAATTGTTAAACAATTGATTCTTCAAATAACTTTAATTATAAAGTTCTTAATAAAAAGCATCTTTCCTTTTTTCCAATAAAAACAAAAAAAAATTTTTCACATTCATTTTGTGAAACAATGATCTGAGTTTAAATAATAATGTTTTAATGATGTTTTGTAATAATCATTTTCCTCAGGTGAGAAGAGGATTTTTTGACTGTTTGAAAACCTGTTGGTTGAGGAAGGGCGTTCATTGCGGACAGGGGCCTCGTTACGCTCGGCCGTCCTAATCTTGGCAGATTGTTTAGAAGCTCAGAAATGTTCACACTAATTGTCGCAAAACGATATGAAATTCATATATCCTGACTAGGATCGTGAGGAAAACTGCCGAACAGGAAACAGGCAGGAAAAAGAGAGGGTGAAGTCATGGGGAAATACGGCGAAGGTTTGTTTCTAGTTTGTCAGCTAAACATTTGGATATTTCTTTCCTGAAAGGCGAGAGGTTGTAGAGTAACGAGGGTGGATGGGGGAACAGACGGAATTGCCACAACAAACGTCCTAAATGTTCTCGTCCCCCAACAAGAGACCCCTTCTATACTTACGTATTCACCCGAGCTTTTCCCACTTAAGTGGACAAAATAGAAGGTCCCCCCACCCTTTCACCTTTGCCTTTACGGGGAAAGGTTTCCCACCGCGAAGGAGTTTCCCTTATTGAGAATAGTGAGAGAGCGGAGATTTCCCGTTGGCCAGTTTACGGGGTGTTTGTTGGAAGGGGGTTTAAAGAGGTTTTGGTGGTTCTAAGGAGAGCGGGTCTGGTGTCCCAATAACATCGGTATTAAGGGCCCAATAACCCGGACCCCCTCGAATTTTCTCGACTTTCGCCTGAAGGTCGCTAAGCCGGTGGTTGGAGGTAATCCATGAGGACTGCTTTTACGCCCATAAAACCCTTATAAGCCCTCCTCTCCCAAATCACCACCAAACAAAATACGTATACATTAAATGAGTACGGATTTTGTACACGAATACCAACAACAACTGAGCTGAGCGAATAAGAGGTCCAAATTTTAATTTCCTCCTTGTAATCCCACCTAATTAGTGCGCAGGATAAAGAGATTGAGGTCGTGAATCTATTCCCAGATGCGGTGCTCGAGAAATGTATAATATTGATATACAAGCGCCCTGTAACACAATAACACATTCCACAAGCGTATAAGCTCACAGGCCCAGTCGATATCGCATTCAACCCATTTCACCGGGAAACTCTAGGTGTTCGGTTACAATTGCCGTCTAACTCAAAGCCCGCCCTTCCGCTACCACTTCAAGATCCTACCATTCAAAACTAACTATGTCATACTTACAGTTAGATACAGTCGTGATTGGTGGACAGATAAAAACTTGAAGCATTTATCCAACATTTCAACTCGGAAGACACACTGCTATACCTACCGTCTGGTGAATAGTATTAGTCTATAATATAGACTAGATATTATCTCTCTAAGCACCTACAATATAAGTTCAATCTCTCAAAGCTTGGAACAATACGAAAAACGATGCACATGTACACAAGAGATTATCATTCTTAAGTGAGAAAAGTCAATTTGAAAAAAGGAAAAATGAAACCCTTTATTCCCGTACAGTATTTGACAGATAAGGGACCCCAAAAATGGATTATCCAAAATTACGTCGAAAATGACACCGCATTCGACCTCCTAACATTAAAAATGCCACATTTGTGGCACCATAGATCCCCATGGTGTGGTCGGATGGGTCTGGGACCGCCAATAATGGGTTCTAAGTCGACAAATACCTCGAATACGACACCGCACTCGACCCCATACCCGAAATAGTTTAAAAACACCTCCTAGAGCCCATTTGAACCCCTAAACAGGCCCACGGGATACAGCGATACAGGTAAAAACTTTGCGGGCACAACTATTTGAAGAACAGAGTATTTTGTCAACTTTTCTGATTTTTGAAAAACTTCCTGATGAAGACATGTCATGTCTGAAATTTGCAAATCATGAAACGTAAAATGACAAATTTTGAGGCCGCTAAAAATATTTGATCCCCGTCGCGAAAACTGGTTGATTCTGAGAATAACAAACCAAACGAAAGGATACTTTTTGAATGTGTATCAATGTTGAACCTGTAAAGTTCAACGATGAAAAGTAAGCCATACCTGTCCCAGCTCACATTCAAACAACTGGCAATTCCCAGGTGCTCTCGTTTGCCAGTCAACTCTCATATTGAATTTTTTCTTCTTTCTCGCTCCCTCCTTATTCAAGCAACATACCGTTTCATACCGCGTACTCCAACCCCAACACAACCCGTAACGTTTTTCGCTTCCATCACGGGAATCTATTTGTTAGGTCGAATCCTTCTATAATAAACCGAAAATTGATCAAGTCGTTCATGTCCGAGATGAGGAGAATGTAATAGATACTTCAACCCCCGGACTAGGTATGTGTCTCGTAATTTTCCCTGTGATTCATTTCATGCCAAAGCCGACAAATAACTGCGAGGTCCGAAATGTTCAGAATTCGCTTCAGGGGTTGTTATTTCATCTGGCGACTACTCGAATGTTAATAACGTTTCTCTTCCATTCGATACATTCTCGCCATCAGCGGAGCTCAATTCTGGGTTGTATTTTCCCTGTCGCAGTTTGGTTTGAGATCCCCAGCGATTTCACTTCAATAACCCCCGTGATTTACTGGGCTCCGGCTGCGGCTGATTCCTAACCCCACTCGACAGCATAGTCACTCGTGTATCCCACTTAACACGACCCACCACAAGGTCCAAGCCCGCAAACACACCCTTAATCCGGCGTACCCTCATCATCTCTCGATCCCCCGTTGTTCTAAACACTCCTCTTCAACAGCCTTCCCATAACCTAACCCGCACGCCTCAAGCCCTTCCTGTCCAGATCCACCCAGACGCCATAACCTGCGATCCGTTGTACCTAACCCACATTCCCTACTACAAACAATCCAATGTCTCCCCTTCCACAACGCCGCTAATGAACGTTGCAAGCCCCATAACACATTCAACTCGACCTCAATATCTCAGAAGGTTTGCATGATTGCATGAAAATAGATTAGGATAGCCTACTTATAGATATAAATAAAAGCCGGCTTTTCACGCGCGGGTGGAGAATTTTGATTGGCCTCAAAATGTGTCATTAAACACTTCAAATGGTCTGGATTCCAAAAGTACAAAAGTAGTCAAACGCCCGTCCACCTGTGCAGTGGCTGTGCAGGCCATTTTGGGCAGTAGAACTTTTTGGTTTATTATTGGTACCATGTTTTCGCGACGGAGGTCGACGACTCCGATCGGCCTCAAAATTTGACATTATCCGTTTCAAGAGGTCTAGATTCCAAAACCGAAATGTCCGTCCGCCGTCCGGGCCGATTTGGGCAGTAGGCATTCTTTTTAATCTGAAATTTTGACAAAATAGGTACTCGGTTTACCATCTAGTTGTGCCCGCAAGGTTTTCAGCCCGATCGCCCAAACCCGTGGGGCGCTATGGGGCTACGGGAGGTTTTTTTTAAGGCTTTTGGCTATGGGATCGAGTCAGGTGTCGTTTTCGATGTATTTTTGGACGTAGAATCCATTTTTTGGGGTCCCGCAACGATCCGATTTCACTGTTGCGATCTATACGGCTTTCATGTGGCACAAATGAGACTTGTTATGGATCTCAGGAGGTAGAATATTTTTCAAGTAAAAAACAAACAAAAAATGTTGAAAAAAAAAAATAATTTTTTGAAATATAAAAATCCCCAAAAAAATTTTTTTAAAATTTTTTTTCATTGACAGAATTAAATTTCTGCACAAGTAGGTAACCTGTATCAAAGAGTAATAAACCCTTGTGTAAAATTTGCAGCGTTTTTTTTTAACACAGAATCACTACCTACATCATCGGTGGCGAGCTTCTGGCTAGATTGGAGTGTCCGCGACCTCGGTATCCTTCTGGATACTCGATGACCTTCAATGACCATAATATATTATTGCCGAGGTCGCTGGTCGTACGTTCCGTGCTCTCGGGTTCGTTGTGCTAGGGAGTTCGACTCCATCCCAGCCCTGATTACCCTTTACAAGGCACTCGTACTTCCAGTCATGGAATTCTCATCTGTGGTCTGGAACCCTTTCTACCAGTGCCACATAGACAGGCTGGAGCGAGTGTATCGGGCCTTTTTGCGCTTCCTGGCGTTCAAACTCCGGATACCCTGGCGGGAGCTGGATTACGTGGAGCTGTGTACTACGTTTCAGCTTTTGAGGCTTTCCGATCGCCGCTTCGTCGCCGACATCTCTCTCCTCCACGGCCTCTTGTCTGGTCGGCTGGACGCCCCTCGAGGGATCTCCTCCTGCTCCAGATCGGGCTACACCCCCCTCGTCCAGGCTCCCGTTCCGTTGCGCCATTCGCCGTCCCGTTTTCACCAACCATCTACATGCGGCATCGTCCACTATCTCGCCTACCCCGCTTGGCGATTCTCCTCGCTACCAACTTCCCAGCCGTCGATTTATTTCATCACACTCTGCAATCAGTAAAATCAACCCTACAAGACCTACAGTAGGTGGCAGAAGGCGACGGAGGAGTAACTCCTCCGTCGCCTTCTGCCATAAAATTTCATTACTTGCCATAACTACCGCTTCACACTGCCATTACTAATCTGTATCCTGCGTACTGTTGTACCCAGCCCCGTAGAGAGGGGGGGGGGGGGGGGCACTGGACCCGTTGCCCCCGGGCCCGGCTTTCGTAGGGGGGCCTGGATTTTCTTGAGGTTTTTTTTAGGAGGCAAAATGGGAAAAGGGACAGATCAATATAGGAAAAATTTTCATACTATTTTTTTTTTTTTTAGGGGGCCCGAAGAATTTTGCCCCCGGGCCCGGATTTTCTCTCCACGGTCCTGGTTGTACCCCAGGTTAACCTGTTTTTGTATTGGGCTCGTCCCGTTCTATAAATAAATAAATGAATAAATAGACGGTGTAAGGTAAGATTCAACAGAAATATCCCACCCACCGCCGAGTACCGCAACTCCTCCTTACCCCACCACGAGTCGATCCCTTCCTCCCATGAACCCCCCCCCCTCTAGGGACTAAAACGGCGCTACGGGAGGGGTTTTAGAATGGTTTTGGCTATGGGGTAGAGTTTTGTGTCATTTTCGAAGTATGTTTGGACGTATAATCCATTTTCAAGGGTCCCAAAATCTTTCGATATCACCGTGGGATCTACGGGGGCTTCCATGAGGTGACGAATGGGGCTTTTGAAGGAGGCCAGGAAGCCGAGAGAGGTGTCGTTTTAAAAGTAATTTTGGTCACAATATATTTTTTGGGGTCTCACATCCGTCCAAACATTTTACAAGAAAAAAATATGTTATTAATAAAATTTTATTCACTTTGTTATTTACACGGCATTAATCTTTGCACGATTTACCTATATCAAAGAATAATAAACCCTTGTGCAAAATTTGCACCGTTTTTCTCTACTAGCTCCAGATCCCCACCCCTCCAACAGTTGGATCTATAGTAGGTAACTAGGATCTCACTCGATCTATAGTAGGTAACTGTTACTATAGATCGAGTGCGAATACGCCCGACTGCTCGCACTAGCGCCCAATAAAGACAATAATTATTATTGTCCTGTTTCAAAATTAAAAAAAAAATTGTGGGTAGTGGGTTACCATTTAAGCGCCTTTGATCGCAACTACTCTCATCTCCGTTGTTCACAGTCTGATTGATTGTCTCAAATCGAACTTTAATTTTTGAACGAACGAATTTTAACGTTCTGGAGGGTTCCATTGCGCGTTGGAAATTTTAAAACAGAGCCAGCTAAGGGAAGGAGAATCTACATCTGACCATCTGTTCCTGATATTGGAGAAAAGTGAAGGGGGAAAACGTATGAAGAGCCGGGCCCAGGCTCATGAAGAAGACCATCCAACTCTACACTCATTTCGAATATAATATTACATATCCAACGAATTAGGTACCTTGGAATTATTGGTAAAATTTACCAATTATTTAATAATATTAAATAATTGGTAAATTTTACCAATAATTCCAAGGTAATATGATTACTTTTATTAATTAATAATGCAGTATGAAGAGCCGGGCCCAGGCTCATGAAGAAGACCATCCAACTCTACACTCATTTCGAATATAATATTACATATCCAACGAATTAGGTACCTTGGAATTATTGGTAAAATTTACCAATTATTTAATAATATTAAATAATTGGTAAATTTTACCAATAATTCCAAGGTAATATTATTACTTTTAGATTTTCAAGGTTTGACTCGGCCTCGGTTGAAAAGAAGGAGACGATTCGCTTTTACGCACATTTCGAACATTTTTTTGAATTTTACCCACACTCCAACGTTACTCACATGCTCCCAACCTAAAGGCTGAGCAAGGCGAGGCCTATCTATTTGCATGCCAGTAATTTATGAAAGAGTGCCTCATTGGGAGTATTATTCTAACAGTTCACGGTATTTAGTCGGAAGACAAAATGATCTTCTCTGGTTCAGCCAGCTCAGGCTGCCTTACAGGGGGTGTATATTCGTCGACGTTTTAATAATCCGCCCGCGCATATATTTAATATTTCTCACAAGAATTAATTCCCCGCAAAACTCGACTTACCTGCGTGTAGGAAAAGGAAACGTAGGCCGGATGGAGGAAAGTGTCGGTGTGAGATGCCGGCTTTTAATTCCGCTTTGCATCGCGTACAGCGGATGTGGGCTCGGGGAATGAGGGTTCAGACGGAGGCTTGAGGTAACTTTGAACCACCCGTAGAAACAAAAGGACGAATACGGTAGCTATGACGGGAGAAAGAAAGGACGGGGGAAATTTCGAGAAAACTCCGCCGTGTTTGAAACTATACAGGTGAGGGCAAGTAACTTGGAGCTCGTTATGCATTCAGCTCGCTGAGGCCTATAACTCCCCGCCACACCCATTCCACACCTTGAGACCTTATCAGCATTTTGCCACCTCCCTCAGTCAGCTAGCATCGCCCATTCAAAAGCGGCGAGTTTATTTTGTCGCAGAGACACAGTACCGAGTCGGAGGTGATCAAGCTACCTAAAAACAGCAGTTGTTTCTTGCTGCATTATGAAACCAAAACCAAATCAATCCATTTTAAAGATAAGAAGAGTTAAAATTGAGGTAAGATCTAAATTTTATGCAAGGGCATAATACCATTTCCAAATCGCCTGCGAAGGCGTAACGGTGCCTCAGTCGAGTTTTCCATCTTTTCAGGAAACCTAAAAACATTTTGACGTTCAGGAGCCCCACCACGTTAAGTTAAGCCCCACCCCCCCACTCTGTTGTTTGGTTTATTATTCTTGGAATAATACACCTATGTAATCGGTCGAAATTCTGATCGGCCTCAAAATTTGACATTCTCCGTTTCCAGATGTCTAGATTCCGAAAAACGAAATGTCCGTACGCCGTCCGAGCCGTTTTGGCCATTAGGAAGTTTTTTTCAATCTGAAAATTCGACAAAATACTCGGTTTACCAACTAGTTGTGCCCGCAAGGTTTTCAGCCCGATCGCCCAAACCCGTGGGGTTGAAAACTTTTTTTTTTTTAAGTGGCAACTCCATGAGCCTAGGGCTATCAGCAGCCACCACATTTAGGGGACGCCACGACAGGAGAAGATGGAAGGGAAGGAGATATGGTGATGGGAGGAAGGAATAGCATTTGCCACCCAGGGTGGGAGCAACTGCTCAACCACCACTTGTAATGGGGGTGTGACCGAAGCCCAGAGGGGCGACTATTGGCAGTCAATGCTGCGTTAAATTTCCCCCAAGATAACCTAAAAACCCAAAAAAGAACCAAAGTTTGGAACAAAAATGAAAATTTGAAGGTCAAAAACAGTAGATCACAGTTTATATTTTCAAAAACTACATTCGGCTCATAATTCGGATTATTTGGATTTGACAATAGGAATGTTTGGCAAAATCTACATGGGAATTGAACTCGAGTGAGTCGTATTTTGAGTATGTGTCGAAGTATTCCTACGATTTTATTTCAATTTAAAATTGTGTGGATTGATGGGCGGATAATTGCACGTTTGTGTTGGAAAAATAACAGGGTGTTGAAGAATAAGTTTCCCAGATGGCATGTCCAATGGTGACTGGCGCTTCTCCACTGCAGTGGGGGAGGAAGGTCTGTTCAGAATAATTTCTCCGGATTCATCCATAAATGATATTCCCCTCGAGACCTGTGGAGGGCTGGTCGTTTTTTAGCCGCGGTTCTGCCTATGAATACGGGGGCTGTCACGGATCCGGGCGACCTAGCAATAGGAAAGGAATCTATCTTCCCCGGCAATACGATGGGTTTAGGGGTCTCTACGTCGGTTCTAGAGTTTCCTCCGGTTCTGAAAAATATTCATTAAGCCTCATAAGTCAATTCGATTCGGCGAAAATATTGGGTGCTGGGAAAACCGGGGGAATGGCCCTGGACTACCACTACGGGTGATGTCCCAGTTTTCCCGCCCCTAAAATGAAGGTCTAGCGGACCATTGGTGATACCAAACCAGTTGTACTGCATTGATTGCAGAGTTGCTGCATTGTGGGGATTTTTCCCACAGGATTGGTAGGTACTCCGAACTCATCGAGCCTTCTGCTGCAACATGAATTACATTGTTGTTATGAACGATGGCTGCAATAGAGCCTGGCGTTCTAAGAAAAGGCACCACCGACTCGAGTACTTCATTTTTCAGTAGCAGTAAAAGCGAGTAGCAAACATTTCTTCTTCGAATCGTCTCCTCAGGGTAGGTGTCTTCCACTTTTACGAAGTAAATCTGTTGAACAGAGGAAGTCAGCGAACATTTGAATAGGCTCGAAACTTCTCGCACAAAGTGGAACGGAAAGTTGGGTTTCATTTTGCGGTTAAGAAAATTCTTTTCGTGGGTTCACCATTAAGGCAGAAAGGGGAGTTAATAATGTAGTTCTGAAAAGTCGGTCTCTTTCTATAAATCACAAGCTGAGAAAGGGGAGGGTTGAATAGGAAGAGTGGTGTGAGATTTGGTGAATTGGAGTTTCGAAAGGGGGCCTGTTTGTAAGGAGGTCATAGATCAAACGCTGAATCTTGTCTTATAACCCATGACGAAGTTATCGATCGGTGGATTCGGCAAAAGTTCGTTTTTAGTTATCTCGTTTTTTTTGTTTGTTCTTTTTATTGTTTTTAGTGTACGTTTGGATTTTGAGCGGCGAAAAACTTTAAGATTCCACAATAAAAACCCGACGAGAGTGAAATATCGTAGACGGCGAGCTTTTTTCCCCTGTTAAATTGTTAATTAAAGTTAGGGGGTAATAGAAAACCCCGGAAACCCTCCCGATGAAAGTCCTTCCAAACCCCCAACAGTTCATCAAGTTTCTTCTTAAAAAAAAAAAAAAAAAAAGAACAAGAGCTACGTTGAATGAACTAGAAAAGACGAGGCGAGTTTCCTCGATATTAGAGAGTTCCTAAAGAAACATCCGAGATACGTCGGCCGTTAATTTTTATCGCCGTAAGGGATTTGTCTAGCGAGAATCAAAGAAAAGCTAACTTCACATAACACCGTAACAGAGATAAGGTGTTATCAAAAGTCACGGTAAATTTAAAGTGCCGCTATTTACGTTGCTCGAAATTAACGGCGTTATCCTTAAGACCGTAAGCTTATCGCCGTAACTTTACGGCAATAACGGCCGACGTTAGGCATAAGGACGTAAGTTATCGCCGATATTTCTGAGCATGCGCGAAATCTCGAGTTACGTCGACCGTAACTCATCGCCGTTAGGCAAAAAATGGCTTTAGGAACTCTCTAATATTGCGATAGTAGAGAGTTTCTACTACCTGCGCGGGGCTTGATGCGGCCCCATGTGCGTTCGTAAATACGGTATACGGGCGGCGCGGGAACGCAGGTAGTCGTACGTGCGGGATCACAACCGCATAAAGGGCTCTTAATCCGGGAAGGGGCCGCATGTAGAACCGCAAATAGAACCCCGTAAGGTAGTAAGGCTGTTGAACCAGTACCTTCTGGATAGATAACCCTTCACCGTCTGGCTGGTTATCAGTTGCTCAGGTTAGAAGGGAATTCCGTCCTCGTTCTTCATTAGTATTTTTGTGGTGACTAACTAAACTACTGCACAGTATAGGTAAGTGATATGCATCTATCTAATCAGTTTTCCTACTTCTAAAATGGTATGAAATGTTTGATGGGCGAAACCCACTCTACTTGAGAGTCTCCTGACGGTCAATTAGATAGATTCATTAGATTAGATTAGAAAATTAGGTAGATTCATGAGCAGTAGGTAGGTAAGTAGCAGTTTGTAGTAAAGTAGAGAAGAGCGTGTGTACATCAGTAGCGTGCTGTATTAGGTATAATGCGAAAAACAGAAATCGCTCTGTATCTGTTGGTACTATGGTACCTAGGTACATGAAATGATATTTTGTTCATGAATAGTGTTACTTGTAATTTTTTGGTACTAAATCTAATGAAGCCCGCCAGTAATTCAAGAAAACTTTAGGATAGGTAGGTACCTACTCAGGTAGGTTTCGAAGTGGACCACTCAATTTGAAAATCGCATGACACTGAAATGTCTAAATATTTTATTATTCAACTTTGGCTTTATGCACAATCTAATTTACAGCCACGCTTCTACTTATTTTGTGCTTGGATTGCATTGTATTAAAATACATACCTACTGCATTTGTGAGTAAAATAGCCAGACAAAAAGGGAATAAACAGTCACTCATGTAGCATAACAGGTTGAAGTAGCAAAATTTTTACACAGGTATTGCCGTCGAAATTTCCTGGTCTCTTCATCTTCCATTAAGTTTGCTCAATGTTTCAAAATAATACATAATTAAAAATGTGGGTGTTTCCTTTTGTGCTAATTAAACATACTCGTATAAGTAAATATTTCAGAATTAGAACACAATATTAAAAACAATGTCCTACAACTCACCTCAATTATATTTTTCACTTTCTCTCAAAAAAAGTAACACCTAGTCTAAAATCCCTGTATCAACAAAACAATCACACTACTTCTTTCAACACCATGAGAGACACCATCAACCGTTGAGTGACGCTTGACGTGACTTCTCATTCCACGTTGGTGCCCCTACCACTGAAATCCCGTAAATAGCGTCTCGTAAGAAGTGGCTGTGCGGTTAGCATTCACCTTGGCTCGCCCTAGTATTTGCGTTTTCCGTAAATTACTCCCGTCACCGTAGTTACCCTCGCATCTAGTAGAATCTCTCTAATGAATGGAATCGTAGTATGAAGCGAAACGGTCGGAGAAGGGGAGTAAGTACTTGGTAAGACGGTTATTTTAGTACCCTCTATAGGTATTGCTACCCCATCCTCATCGCAAATTCATCCCTTACTCAACCCACCAAAACTTCACAAGGACGTTGGGTCCCAACCACCTGGAATGAATTATTTATTAAGCTTTTTCACAAGTAACTAGCGAGTGTAGCGAGAATCAGTAGGTTTTTTGGTGTAGGTATTTAAAATTCTAACAGAAACTATTCAATGAGAGTCTATGCGAGAAATAAAACACAATGACAAAGGACATAAGTAAAAATTAATGATTCACTTGTACGAATTGGAAACATTGGTTTGAGGATTTTATTGATCAAAAAACTAATTTGAACCAAATCGTGTTTCAGGATCCATCAAGTCAACGTCCTTGTCCCTCCGCGCATCTCCACCCCGTTGGAAATGTCACCCTCGCCACACCAAAATGAAAACCCTCCCTTATTTACTAACGTAGTTTTTTCACTCCCCAGAACTACTTTACAGCTTTCGACCCTCTAAAATTCGCTCCAAAGCCCGCCTCGGTTGCCTCTAGTAGCAATTTGCTCCAGATTCGTGTATTTTACAACTTCAAGTTGGGGCTCAAGCCCGGTTTTATTAACGTCTGAAAGGGACACGGTATAATTAAAACAAAAACAAAAAACCAAAAACGGTCTGGGTTATATATTCATCTCCTAATTATTTACGAGTGTTCAAAAATGAAAACCTGCATAATGTTAGGTTAAGTAGGGGACCCCCTAGAATGGATTCTATGACTAAAACTACTTTGAAAACGACACCTCATTCGACCTCTTGCATTTGTCCTTTAAAAGCCCCATTTGTAGCTCCATGGAAGCCCTGCATACCTCCACAGTGTAGTCGAATGGGTCTGAGACCCACATAAATGGATTCTACGTTCCAAAATACTTCAAGAACGACACCCGACTCGACACGAGGGTTGTTCCCCTTCAATCGATACATCGTATAAGTTATATTTGTTGAACTTTGATAATATCGGCATGTTTGGTTTTAATAATAATAAATTATTATATTATGATAGATGAGTTTCAGGTATTCAGCCAAAACTTTACGAAAATTCCTACTTCGGGTAAAGGCAAACATGAACATTTTCCACTTCTTAATTTTCAACAATACGAATTTTGAGGCAAATAAACTTTTTCATGATCCAAACACGAAAACAAAGTTGATTACTCAATAACAAACTTTTTTTCGTGATGGTCTTCGGATGAGTCTTATCCGATGAATACTAAATCAAAATCTGTTAAAACCCCAGTTTGCTAAATATTCTGATTGTTTTTTACCAGCTATTAAAACTCGTTTGAAAATTTAATGAAACTTACAAGAAGTGGCCTTAATTCCATTTTCCGACTCCAACAAGAAGTTTCTAGTTCACTCCTTGCCAACGGAAAGCGGGCTACACGGATAGAAAATAGAGTGGAAAACTATTGACTCGACGGGAAAGTTGCTGAAGTTTCCTTGCAATTTCCAACGGGACGTTGGTGGGTTTCAAGTGAGAAAGAACTCGAAGGTCTCTATGTAATCGGTGAGCCAACTCTCACAACTGGAGTCTATTCAAACTGATATCTTGAATTATTCACGAGTCGTTGGAGGAGTAAAGCCTTCAACGTTAAGGCGAACATTAGTTGAAAAAGTTTTTCCCCATAAAAATGGGAAGTTAAGAACCATCGGGTTCAACAAGGAAATCAGGGTGGTGACAGAACAACTTTGTTTCTGTGCGTTGGAACTACAAACATGACTGACCATCTGCAGATTGGTTCTTGCAGAGTCTGTCTTCCTGAGAAGTCATTTGGAAATCATGGTACCATACCACTGTAAAAAGTCAATCGAAGTGTGTGGTCTGATTGAGAGTCAACAATTTAAAACTTAGGAGTGTGCTTAGACCAGAATAGCAACCCGCAGGGACGTGCATGTAAGGTCCTGGGGCGTATAGTTGATTATATCGGGGAATAATCTGAGGTCTCTCCAGACCAGAAGCTTGGTTATGAACCTACACATATTGGTACCCTCGGATGTGATTCAACTAACGTTTTCAATTACGCAGACGAGACTGATAGTGCTGCCCTGGCCGATGTGGTACTCGCCGGTGCCCAGGATCGTCGCTGTGGGGATCACCACGTTCAGATTAAAGTAGTGAGCCATCGTCCCTCGCCCTGTCGCCACCTGAAACAAAAAACGTTTGATAAGGGATAAATTATTATATCCGCAGCATTTTTTGTTCCTAAATCGCATTATCACGCTTAATTACACCTCATGGAGAATATTAATCTGGGTCCAAAGTTCAGAAGGGCCATCTTAATGGCCCGTGTGGTTCTGCGGGATCCCTCCTAACTGTTATTGGTTCACCCACACCCACCCGAGATGATTAACGACCTTACGACACACAACAGCACTTATGTCATCTCCACTACCGTCTCCACTTTGACCCACATCACACAAGCCACTCTTACTTTTAGCCCTTCCTCCGTCATAAATGTCAAGAAGTTGGAATGATACTAAGTACTAAGTCTTAGTCATTATCATTATAATCTTTAAGGGAGGGAAATGATTCACAGGCTTAGCGTAGTTCTAAAGGTGCCGTACAAGTCTGGTACTTCCTTAAAGAGGCACTCGAAATGAAGTATTTACAAATGGCACCTCACAGCGTATTTACAACGCCAATGAAGTATTTACAACAGCCTACCTATAGGCCCACAGCGCTCCAAGATACCATCCAAGGTAATAATATTAGCTGGTATCACATTATGTTACCATTTAGATAAAAACCTAACAAAAACAACCCCGAGGGGCAATCGCCGAATGTTAGTGATCCAGGTTTTGAGAAATTGTTGAAAAAACTACAATTTAATGGGGGGAATTTTTAAAAATAATACCTTTATTGAAAGAAAAAAAATTATAAAACGTGAAACGTTTCCATGTTTTTGTTAAGCTGAGCTTGTGCTGAGGGGGAGGAGAGTCATATTGGGAGGGAATGTATTGTAAGGATTTTGATATAGGTACTATGAACAGTTCATTCCTTGTCGGTAACTGACAAGATTTTGAGCGAACGAACAGTCAACCATTATGGAATGGAAACGTGTCTGGATTAGTTTTTTTTTATCGATAGAAGGCGTCCAAGTAATACTGAAAATGGGGATAAAACACCAACTGCAAGTTCGTACGAATTAATAAAATTTATGGAAAAATTGCAATTTGAATTTTGGCGGAAACCTTAGGTAAGCTCCTTGTGGTCGACGAGTTGGCCACCATTAAAAAACTAAAAACTGAAGAATCGGTCACGTCGAATAAGTTAATTGAGTTGAGTCAACATAACGTAAGGTAGATGCGGCGAGATAGTGGGAATCCATCCTATAAAAAGACGATTTCAGACGAACTAGTCTATTTCCACGATAAATAAAATAATAACTTGTAGACGCGTTTCGGTTTACTAAACCATCATCAGTACAATACGATGATGGTATTGTACTGAAGATGGTTTAGTAAACCGAAACGCGTCTACAAGTTACTATTTCATTTATCGTGGAAATAGACTATGTACTTCGTCTGAAATCGTCTTTTTAGCGCAACCTTTTTTCCAAAAAATGGAAAGGTGCGCTCACCTCTTCGACATGTAATACATGTGAACATACATTTAAACAAACATACTATGTTTGTTTGTTTGTTTGTTCTTCACAGCATCACGCCCGAGCGGCTCAACAGATTTTCATGAGGATGGTCTCATTGTGATCAGCGAGTTCGGGGGGTGGTTATATGCTACCTTGATTTTTCCTCCTTCATCGGTTTTCGGGAGGTCCGTCACGACGAAAGTTGTTTATCTCTGATGTGTAACTAAGGAGGCCTCAAAAGGGGGACGAAAGTTTTTTCCGATTTCGTTGGTACAAGGGTCTATGGAATGAGCTTTTTAGGCTGATTCCAACGACTCCAAAACGATTTTTGCAGCCTGAGCCGTTCGTTACCTCTGATCGGCATAAGGTTTTCTTAAGCATCGGTCGTTAGGGTGCAATTGTTTACGTAATGAGCATCACGTGGATATTTTTGATGTGTTGTGTGGCATAGTTTGGTCGCTAGATACCTACTGTTTCTTAGTTTCTCTCGCTCATTAAATATATCGTAATAACAGAAAGGTTGCGCTCATCTATTCAATTCAATTGATGGCTTGTTTAGAGTTGAGTTGAAGGATCGCACGATCACATTCACAACAAAGCGAACACGGCCATTTTTGCGTTACTCCAGTGTCACCAGTGCCAACCACCAAAAAAATCAAGAAAAAATTTGAAAATCGACCTGCACTCTGGTGTCTTTGATTGGAAACCAGAACCGGTGTAGGTGACGTCACCTACACCGGTTTTTGAATCGGCCATCACAACGATGATTATAAACTACCTACGTGAAAGACGTTTTGTCGCAAACTGTAGTATTTTTCCCTTTTGGACTTCTAACAACATGGTACAGGATGATTTAACCCGAAATTCCGATGCATTTCCATTCCTAATTCACCACTGGATGTCCAGATCACTTACTACTAACTGCAGTTAGTGCCCATGGGTCGATCCTAACCGTCGAAGAGTATTGACCCCGTTTTGGTACCAGCAGAGCTTATCCTTATTAAGAAGTAGGTAGCGTTGATTTTAATACCTCTTGTTTTCCACAATTGTAATTACTTTTTCGCTCACCAAGTTTAAAAAGAAGAAAACCCGCTCTTTAAACGCAGTTACCGCACGCAGATACGAAACATCAAAAAAGAGAGGAATCGCGATTAAAAAAAAAAAACCTCTTTACAAAGATGGTAAATTTTCATGCAAATTCAAACCCCAACATCCTCTGCCTTGTCTTCCAGCAAAACGATATTTCGGTTTAATTTCCCTTTTCCACGATTTCTCATCACAAGCTTTCCAAGCATATTTCCTCTTTCAATCCCGCGTTTCACTCCTTCACGTCCCAAGTGCTATTTTCCCCAAACCGCACAAATCTCTGGGAGAGTTTCTTGACGTTTTCTTTGGTGAATGGAGTGGAAATTCACCTTTTCTAAAATGGGGTTAGTCGGGTTTTGAAAAGGGGAGCAGAGAGATTTTCAACAAATAAAAGTTCCATTTGCGGGGGGGGGGGGGGGGGGAGGCCCAACATTGTGAATAAATGGCTTCTGATTAATCCTCGTTAATCTCGTCTACCTATCTTGGGGGAGGGAGCCCCCGAAAAGGAGGCCGTAATTTTCCAAGCGCGGTTGGAAATGGGAGCTATTCTAAGGAAAAACTGGGGTTTCTCTTGGCAGTTGTCACAAGCTATATATTTAACCCTCTTCACCCAGGCAGTTTTAGTAAATTTCTTCCCGTTGAAGTCTGCTTATTTCGGATTGAGGATGATGTAAGAATGTGTGGCTTTTTTCACAGGGTGAGATTGAAGTTCCACAAAGCAAACAAGCAAATGTTGCTTTTAATTTAGGTCACTAAATTCCAACCAAAGCCACGCGTCACTTCCTTCTTAGACACCCTATTAAAACATAATAATATTATGTTTTACGAAATATTATACAATGACATTGTATAATATCATGTCATGATAATATCATTATATTTGTACGGAAAAACTGTTGATACGAGTGTATACCTAATAAGCTCGTATTATATGATGACCGGTTGCCGTCTACGCACCCAGATTTACAGCGTTTAGGTCGCTTTACTTACAGCACTTTTTTCCCCAGTCACAGAATCACAGTCCCTAATGATGTGAACTACATTTTCCTCACCCTTCCAATCCCAGTAACCTCCAGCCCCCTCCCATCACCAGAGCCCTGTGTTTCACATTTTCACTATCGTGCAAATTTTCACCTTTCATCAGTGTTCCCAGATTGGGCTATAAATAGCAAATTGGGCTATCTTTTTAGCTCTGTTCGCGGGAAAAAGTGTCAGGTTGCTACTTACAGCAATTTGGGCTATTAGAAGTGGCCTTTCCCCGTAAATTGGGCTAGCTGGTGGTGAACCATTTTTTTCAATTTTTTTTTTAAAGATTAAAATACCTTCATCACCAATGAATTCTACCTACTACCCATCTTAGCATCCGCTGTTGCCCACCCACATATCTCCCAGGTGATATTTTTCAAGGCTGGTTCAGCCTGGTTAGCTTCAGATTTTCCCATAGTTGAATATACAAGTGTATAAAGTTTAGTATATATTAAGTGTAATACAAACTGCTATCTTTGTAGGTACTCTGTTGTTCTTAAAAGATGATTCTCTTAGCAACATTTGCAGCACTAAATTTTGCCTCTTTCGATCGTTTTTTTATAAACAATAATTGAACTAAATGTTCGACTTCTTTTATTGGAGTTTCGTATTTATAAGTATTCGTAATCGATTTTCCATTCTGTCCCAATATTACGCTTTGACGCATTTTTCACAGCTGTAAAACACGACTTACTGCACTCTTTTCAGCTGTAGATTTGTGCTGTAAATGGATGCCCTAACACCATACTTACATGGAATCGCGACGGAGGTCGAAAATTCAGATCGGTCTCAAAATTTGAAATTAATTAACCTTTTCAAGATGTCTAGAATCCAAAAACTAAATGTCCATCCGCCGTACTTAGGAGTATTTTAAAAAAAACGGACGTGGAAATTTGGACGTGGAATCCAGTTTTGGGGGTTTTGGGGGTCACCCTGTCCAGGACCACCCAGAACGATTCGATTTCACCGTGGGGATCTATTGGGCTCTCATGGGGCTACAAATCGGATTTTTGAAGAATCCCTGGAGGTCAATATTACTCGAATTGAACTAGAATAAAAATTAAAAAATCCCGAAAAACAGAAAAATACTCTTCGAAAAAAGAAAATATAGGTATCCATGACATGGATTACATTGTAAGGAACCCGTACATGGTGGCCATTCCCACAAACCATGTTCGAACCAGATCCAAGTATGAAGAAACGGTACGTAGATCGATCAAAGGGTTCCCACTCCAAACAAGTTATTCAGGATACTATGAGCTCCTCTACATCCTGCAAAAGAACGGTTTGACTGCCGGGACGTATTAGAACAGAATTATGAATGTCGAAAAACTTGATTGTTTTACCTCCACTTATGCTAAGTAGAGCTATACATGTATACATAGCTCTTTCAATTTCGTCTTAATTAAGAAGAAATTGAAAGAGCTATGTATATATCGTTATTTTGCAGGATATTAATATCGGGGACTCTTCCCTCGGGGATCGGATTTGTAGTACCGCGGCATCTTGAACCTATTCACACTATGTCACCGAAATTCACATTTCTCACGAAACGAATAACTATCGAGCACAAAACTTTCGGAATAAGCGTATTGGCAGTAGAGTCTACTGTTTAGACAAACGCAAGACATTAGGTTTGTTCCAGGTCTAACTGCGTCTGTTAACAAAACTTTTGTTACAAAAGTTGACGGCTGTCGACAGCAGTCCCAATGCCTTCTGAACCGCTGTTGAGTTCAGCCGAACAGCCCATCTGCTGACCTGGAACGCGATCTGTCAACAAACCAAGTCACGTGAATCACCGTGAAGTAATGCTACACAATTTAATTACTTCATGGTGATTCACGTGACAGTAAATTTCATATGGAAAAATCCAAGTGATAATTTTGGTTTATTTTATTCAGAATAATCAACCTTTTTCAAGAGAGGAGTATCATAAGGGCGGGAATGAGTCATCCCTTAAGTCATCATTAATGTGTTTGAGGGTATTTACCATGGAGGAAAGAATTTCTTTCCTCCATGGTATTTACGAGGACTTCGGGAGGACGTGAGTACAACTTGACGCGCCGAGCACCAAAATAAAGTGAGAAGGTTATGAGTGAGGCTTCAACTGGGTAGGGTTATCCTAGTCGACAGAACCCAACTGAACTCATTCGAGCTGTCGGTTTTCGGCTGACAGCAGTTCAACTGTAGTCAGCCGACACATCGACCTGGAACAGCCGGCGTCGGCGACTTTTCGCCGACCGAGCGACCTGGAACAGCAGTTTTCTCAACTGCGCATGTCTCCGTCGATTTCTGTTAACAGTCCGTCAAAGCTGGAACAAACCTATTCTGTCAGAACATAACACATGTCATGTCTGCGGGTAACACCAACTTCAGGCCACAGAGTAACAGAGTAACAGAGAGGAACGCGATTCGCGTTACGCGAAACAGCTGAGTTCACACCAAACTTTTGGAGATGTTCCAGACCCATGGCGGACAGCAACAACACTCGGTGCTGATGAATTTCAATACCTAGGTATTGAATTGAATAAATTCTCTCCATAAACAGTAGTCTAAATATTAGGAAGATATTTTTATCTTTTCACATTTTCCCCGAAAAGTGACCCCATTCACCCCAAGACCCGAGATTTTAAAAACTTTTCCACGAAGCAGTCTATGCCTGATTGAAAGATTTTTCTTCCACTTGACAAACGTCGGATGAATTTCCCAAGTCTCATGAACTCAACATCGAATTTTTCTCCTCCTACATTTCCCAGGTGGTTGAAGAGCTGACAAAAAGAAAAAAAAAAAAAAAAAAAAAAATTAATATCGGAGATCTCCTTTCTTTTACAGATCATCTCCCGCTTTCACGGAACTCATCACGCTACAGTTCAGTAAGGATTTTCTCACCCCTTCTACAACTCACGAGTTCTTTAAGATTCTCTCGCTCTCTTTTTTCCTCGTAAAGGTGAAAAATGAAACTTCCCGCCACCTATCACACGTCGGGAATGGATGAACGAAAACACGGTCCCTATTTTCAGTGAGTTTCATCTTTTTGACTCGTCATTTCCATATACTTTTTTCTTTATGGCGAGACATCCTTGAATTTAGTATCGCTCGACAGACGCGCCCAGATGAATAATTTCTTTTCAACTTCCGGGGCTTTATTCAGCAGGGATGTTTCTTTCCAATTTTCTCACGTTATTTCCCTCTTCGAAAGCTGTCAAGCCAAAACGACTGCGAATGTTCTAAAAATAAAATGTAAAAAATGAAAAGAAAAAGACTTCTAAATCACAAATTTTTTCCACTCCACAGAAAAACATTGAAGCATGGATATGTTTTTTGGGCTTGACCAACTACATAGCAACACATAGGTTTATTGGTATCGCGTCACAAAAAATAAACCAAAACCAACCAAGCGAAATCTTGAATTTAAAAACGCTTGCATAGGAGTCTGCAACACATTGGGACATTTTATGTCTTTAGTCCCCACTACCATCACCCCTCCATTTCCCTAGAAACGGCTTGGGACAATTTTCGTCAACAGTTTTCGTGACGATTTTTGAGTTTATGTGCCAAAGCAAAGACATAAAATGTCAAAAACGTCTTACGAAATTTCGCATGACCCCCAGCCCAAAAACATATCCATGTTAAAAATCGTGCGCCATGAAATACGCAAATTGGTCATGGCCAGGAGTTAAAGGCATTAAATGAAATACATTTTTATTGCAGTTGGTTTTCACAAGCGTGAATATTTTTTCCCCTTCAAATAAAATTATCAATTATCTATTAAAGTAGTTTTACGTTTGAATGATTACAAGTTGAGATCTTTAATTCGTCGCGAAATCATACTAAGCGATTTTGAGTTGGAAGACACACTGAAATGTGAAAAAGTTGACCTTATAAAGCAACCTTACAAGAAAAAAAAAAACTTTTGAACATGAGTAGTACAAGCCATCGTTCATACTAATAATTTCTCACAAGTATTTAGTATTCTTTCGCCTTCACTCGTAATTCTTCTTTATTTCCCCTCAGAGGAAAACCGGGAAAACTTTTAAAAGGGAAAGAAGGCCAAGACATTAGCGATTATACCTTGCAAGTGAGGGAAAAAAGTGCACCGGCACCACATAAAGAGGTTTTATGGGCGCTAAAGGGAGGGAGGCCTTTTCTCGAAGAGCTTATGAAACATTTAAACACAAAACTGCAAAGTCGTTTGGGTGTCTCTTTTTCTTCGTCCATCAGCGTTCAACTTTTATGAGAGCGATCAGTGGGACGAAAGCCTGGTGGGAATACCGGAGCAATTGAAAGAATTCAGTCAGCTGGGGAGCGGAGCCCTTCTATCGCTTTTTAAGGTTTAGGAGATTCAAAATGTATGAGGAGAGAACAACAGAAAAAGAAAAAAAAAAAAAAAAAAAAAAACGCTGCAAATTTTACACAAGGGTTTATAAAAATAATAAATTATTCTTTGATATAGGTTACTTGTGCAAAAATTATTTCTGTGCCAATGGAAAAATTTTGCAAACACTTTTTTTTTTGGATTTAAAAAAAAAAAATCTTTTTTTGGATTTTTTTTTCAAAAGTTTTGAAAAAAAAAATCCAAAAATTTTAATTCTTTATTTTTTTCTTAATTGTTAATTCTTTAATTCTTTATTTTGTACTCGAAAAATATTTAACCTCCTGGGATCCTTCAAAAATCCCATTTTTAGCCCCATGAAAGCCCTATAGATCGCCACAGTGAAATCGGATCTTTCCGGGGCTCCCGAAAATGGATTCTACGTCCAAAAATACTTCGAAAACGACACCTAACTCGATCCCATAGCTAAAAGCCTTCAAAAACCTCCTTCCATAGCCCCATTTTAGCCCCATAGCGCCCCACGGGTTTGGGCGATCGGGCTGAAAACCTTCGGGACTGAGTGTGCATACAAACCTTGTATAAACAATTCAATTCCTCCACATCGACGAACAAGCTGAATAATGTTTGAAACAGAGAAACCGTAGAAAACATTGTTGAGGCACGTTCGAGGAGCAGCAATATTATTAGAGCGACCCAACGATACTATCAAATATCGTTACACGGCGAGTTGATTAATTTACGTAACGGCTGATTAATAAGAGATGATTTACTTCACCAACAATACTGCGAATTGCTAACAGATGTAGCTAATAAGAAATATGTTTTGGTTGGAAATAAATGTTTTGGTTTCTTATTCTTGGAACAATAGAGTCTATTGAAACTTGGAACAATAGGTCTGACCTATGTTTTCGTGTCTGAGGTGGAAAATTTGTCATTATAATGGGGCCATTCTCCCAGAAAGCGACATTTTGATGTCCAGAGCGTTTTCCAAGTCCCATTATAATTTTTTGAGTCGAAAATTTTTTAAAATGATAGTATTTGACATTATCTAGAACCGCTTTTCTCATTTTTCCGATTAATGAGTTCATTCAATAGAAAAAAAAGTTTAAATAGTCAATTCGTCATTCTCCATCCGTGTCCAGGCTCGACCTCCCCAACTTTGATGTCTTGAAAAATGGGTTTTCGCTGGTTAATCGAAAATTCGCGCCCCCTCAGCTCCTTCGTCAATCTCTTGAGATTCTTCCTCAGGGGGTCTTGTAATTTTAAGTTAATTTTCTTCGAAAATCTAAAGGAAAATATGTTTGTCCGGACCTGTTGCATGAACCACCTCGTCCAAGATGTTTCGTGAATTTTGGCTGACACAGCTGTTTTTTCCCGCTAATTTTCTCCCGCCATTCGATTCCCGCGCATCTCAGCTGTCTATTACACCAGCCGGCAGTTCGTTTCAGTAACTTTCAAAGTCTCAGCGTCAAATTCCTCGTCCCGGACGTGGCTGTCCCATCAGTCTCCGTCATCCTCCTTTCAGTGATTTCACGTTAAGTGTTTGAAATTAATTTTATTCTTAGTTTTGGTGTGATAGAGCTCGTTGAATAGTTTAAATTTCACTCCAAACAATCGAGAATTTGTTGAACTAACGTAAAGATAAACAGGAAAATCCAAATGTTCCCGTCATTCTCCATCCACCCCTGTTTCATCGAAGGGCGGAGAATGACGCAATGAGCGGGAGGATGACGGTAAAGACAATAATAATAATAATTATTGTGATCGACCTTCTATTAAGTTGTAAAATTCTTTGCTACTCTGAACGCAAAAAAAAAAAAAACTTGAATTTTGAACAATCATGGTTTTGAATATTTCAAAATGAAATTTGTGAAAATAAGGCAAAATAATGTCAATATATTGACTCATACCTGCCTACCTCATCTCTGATTGAATCTTTTCTTTCTATAAATAATTTATAGAAAAGAAAGATTATTATTATAAAATAATTATTAGGTATATTGATGATCATAATAATAATGATAATTATTATCATTATTGTTGTCAATCACTAATGCGTTTATTTAGTTTAAATTTCAACATAGATGAAAACAAAGTTAAATAAAATAAGTAATACTAAATTTGACGGAAAAATGAGCCAGTTGCGGTTCCATTGGGATCGTTTCTATGTTTTTATTATATTGTATTTTTCCTAACTTCAGAAATTCAGAATCATTAAATGATTCTTGATTATCAAATCAAATTTTGATTTTACTTTTCACGGGTATTTACCTATGTGCCTAAACAGTACGTAACTACCACTATTAGTCGTAACGCATCATAATAAATTATTTCTTAAAACCCATTTGTTGCACTGTACGCTGACTTTGTATCTGACTTCGAATTCATCATTGTAGGTTCCGCATTTCACACCTATATGTATGAGATATATCTCATTCGGACTTACTGTAATTATTAGAGAACAACTATTCGTTATTTGAGTATGCATTTCTTTGCAATTGTTGTTGTTACCTGCATAATCATGGCACCAACAAAGAAGAAGAACGGTGGAAAGCAGAAACTAATGATGAACTGATGAAACATAAAATGATATTTAAATCTTTTTGCACAATGTGGTGTAAAATTTATTATTATTTACTTATTTAACAATCACTTTTATCGGCTATAGTTTAAAAAGTTAAAATTTGTAAATAAAATTGTAACATATTTCAGGAACGTTTACTTTTAGATTTGAATTTGAACCTTGACTGGCTTTTTAAGACTGAATGTTTAAAATGTTGTGGTTAATTATTAAAGTAATAAATCATTATTTTAAAGTATAAGTAGCAGTCATTTGACCGCTGAGAATGACGATTTGACTCTAAACTGGCAGAATCGTCATTCTCCAGTCACCGCGTCATCCTCCGTCCTGGACGATTTCATTTTTTTTTTTCTTCAAAATAAGTAGTATTCTTGATTGGATAGGCATGAATAATCATTAGTGATGGTTACCTGAATGTACCTATTTTTTTAGCGCAACCTTTTTCCAAAAAATGGAAAGGTGCGCTCACCTCCTCGACATGTATGTTTTTTTTAGCGCAACCTTTTTCCAAAAAATGGAAAGGTGCGCTCACCTCCTCGACATGTATGTTTTTAGCGCAACCTTTTTCCAAAAAATGGAAAGGTGCGCTCACCTCTTCGACATGTATGTTTTTTTTTTTTTTTTTTTTTTTTTGTTTGTGTACAGAGCATCACGCCCGAGCGGCTCAACAGATTTTCATGAGGGTGGTCTCATTGTGATCAGCGAGTTCGGGGGGTGGTTATAGGCTACCTTGATTTTCCCTCCCTGATCCCCTTCATCGGTTTTCGGGAGGTCCTTCACGACGAAAGTTGTTTATCTCTGATGTGTAACTAAGGAGGCCTCAAAAGGGGGACGGAAGTTTTTGTCCGATTTCGTTGGTACAAGGGTCTATGGAATGAGCTTTTCAGGCTGATTCCAACGACTCCAAAACGATTTTTGCAGCCTGATCGGCATAAGGTTTTATTACGCATCGGTCGTTAGGGTGCAGTTGTTTACGTAATGAGCATCACGTGGATGATGTGTTGTGTGGCATAGTTTGGTCGCTAGATACCTACTGTTTCTTAGTTTCTCTCGCTCATTAAATATATCGTAATAACAAAAAGGTTGCGCTCATCTATTCAATTCAATTGATGGCTTGTTTTTTTTGTTTGTTTGTTTTTTTGTGTACAGAGCATCACGCCCGAGCGGCTCAACAGATTTTCATGAGGGTGGTCTCATTGTGATCAGCGAGTTCGTGGGGTGGTTATAGGCTACCTTGATTTTTCCTCCCTCATCCCTTTCATCGGTTTTCGGGAGGTACTTCACGACGAAAGTTGTTTATCTCTGATGTGTAACTAAGGAGGCCTCAATAGGGGGACGAAAGTTTTTGTCCGATTTCGTTGGTACAAGGGTCTATGGAATGAGCTTTTTAGGTTGATTCCAACGACTCCAAAACGATTTTTGCAGCCTGAGCCGTTCGTTACCTCTGATCGGCATAAGGTTTTCTTAAGCATCGGTCGTTAGGGTGCAGTTGTTTACATAATGAGCATCACGTGGATGATGTGTTGTGTGGCATAGTTTGGTCGCTAGATACCTACTGTTTCTTAGATTCTCTCGCTCATTAAATTTATCGTAATAACAAAAAGGTTGCGCTCATCTATTCAATTCAATTGATGGCTTGTTTTCAAAGAGCTAGGAACATTTTTTTTTTCAACATTGAGATTTGAAAATGTCGCTTTCTGGGAGAATTTATGAATAAATACGTTTCAAGATGACATCTACATATTGTGTAGATTTCAAAAACGAAATGTCCGTCCGCCGTTCAAGGCATTTTGGGCAGCAGGATTAAAAAAAAAAAAAAATCTAAAATGCTGACAAAATACTCGGTTGTGCCATCTAGTTGTGCCCGCAAGGTTTTCAGCCCGGTCGCCCAAACCCGTGGGCTAAATATGGGCTACGGGAGGGGTTTTTAAAGGGTTTTGGACGTAGAATCGTTTTTTTGGACGTAGAATCCTTTTTTGGGGGGTCCCAGGGCCATCCGATCTTACCGTCGGGATCTATGGGCCTTTCATGAAGCTATAAAATTTATGGAGCTATTTAATGGACCTTTTGAAGGATGTAATAATTACATTCCGTAGGTACAGATTTGGGACCACGAAAAACGAAGTATGCGTACAAAATTACCTGCATAACGGCACCTCATTCGATATAATAATTATATAATAATTATATCGAATGAGGTGCCGTTATGCGGGTAATTTTGTACGCATACTTCGTTTTTCGCGGTCCCAAATCTGTACCTACGGAACAATGTACGGAAGAAGTTGTAGGTACAACATTGCATGGAAAAAGTTGGTTTTTCTTTTCATATTTTTTAAAAATACGTACGTACAATTGTAATTTTGTATTGCAATTTTTTTGACATTAAATTCATTTTTGCACTATTTACCTACGTACTTCAAAGAATAATAAACCCCCTAAACCCTTTTGTAACATTTGCGGCGTTTTTGATCTGACTCAGAAATGTCTAAAGTTGTGTTTCAACACATCCGTTCTTAAAAGAGATGAACTTCCAGTTATTTCTATCCTTATTTTTAGTCAGTTTTGCTGTTAGAATCTGTTTGAAAAAAAAGAAAGATTTCCCAAACTTTCACCTCTGTAATGAAACATTGTAGGTACCCGCGGTTCGTTTCTTTCGATTAAGCGCTTCCAACGCGTGTATTTATAAACAAGACCAAATAAAAACGCTGCAAAGTTTTGATAATGGTTGGTTATTTTTTAGTATAAGTTGTGCAAAAAATTAATTCTATATGTGTTCAAAATTACCCGAACTTCGAAAATGACACCTCATTCGACCCCTCCGAGCCAAAATCCTTCAAAAGCCCCATTTGATCCCCACAGTGTGATCGGATGGGTCTGACGTTCTAAAACGACACCCCAATCGGCCCTCTACCCTCAATCCTCCTAAAGTTCTAGTATAGCTGAAAACACAGTACAATTTTTGATTAAAAACAAAAATCCTACTGCCCAAAACGGCGTGGACACATGAAACATAACGGACACATTTTTGGGTTGATCAAAATTGTTGCTCATAAGGTAATCAGTAGATCCATAACGTGTCCTAGTAATAATTACTAATAAACTTTTTCATTCGATTAATTATTAATCTAATGAAAAAGTTTATTAATTACTGAAAAAATTGAAGAAATTGAACGATGTAAAATGATGACAAATCGACGATGTGAAGCGATGACAAATCTGGCCACACTGTGTTCAGGTCACTAAAAAACTTTTTAATCAAAACCCTGAGAAATTAATCAAAACTTCTGAAACTTGAAAAGTCATCTCACATCTTTTGGAAGTCAACGGCGTGACTTCATGATACTTAGTAATAATAAACCTCTTTGTATAGCTTCAAGGTGTCTTGCACCGTCGTAAAAAGGAAGACGCAGTACAGAATCCTTCCATTTCCTCTGGCGCGGACAATCCAACAAATTCAACTACTCAGGAGCCGAATAGATCTCTGCTAGGGAACGGATTCCCCTTTTTTTCTCCAACACGATCAAATCTTTCATTCAACGACTAGGTCGACATTGTGCGCCTAACAGCTTTCAACCCGTTCGTCATGTTAAAAGGACCTCGTTCCGTAGCCGTTCGTTACTTTCCTAGCTTTTCACATGCTAGGAGAAAATAGAATAGGGGTGGGACGAGGATAAGAGACAGGGACAAGGGTGGGTTGAGTGTAGGAGAGATAGAATATGGGTAGGTCGGGGGTCCCTGCCACTGCTGTCTCCGCTCCATCCATTATTCACAGAGCTGTCTTCTTTTCTCAAGGGATAGCTTCAAACCGTGCGGGTTTACTACTTTCCGCCTCACCGACCTGCCCCAGCGATAGTTTCCAAAGCAGATTCGTTGTAGGTTGAATGGAACTAGGAAGCAATGAGAAACGAAGATGCATCTCACAAAGGTTTTAGCCGTTACGTCCTTATAGACTGAGGTAGCAAATCATTCTGAGTAAGACGTGTCTCCACAAGTAACGGTATTTCTCAACAGTAACAATGTACGGACACATGAGAGACGGGTAAAGATCAAAAATTGCCCAGAAAAAAGGTACTAACTATTATTTGAAAAACAACAGATCGTGCGGTTGTACGGCTTTAAAAGGAACGAGTAGCAACAATCCCAACTTCTGCTCTTGTACATCAGTGCTCACCAACCTCTTTTTCACTCACTCTTTCCGTTCATATAACTTCTGGTTCTCGGGGAAAACCCCCCTGTGAGCGACAATCTGAACAGTTACTGTTGACGTCTGAAAATTGGAATCCCCTTTTATCGCGACGTCATCCTCCAAACTTCACCAGGTGACGGAACCTGTCTCCAATATTGGCAGATTCTTTTCTATATATATCGGGAACCGAGCCAAAGGGCTATCAAGCGGTCCGATTTTTTCTCGCTTCGATAAACAACGGAAAGAGTGAGTTCTCGGTTTACCATCTAGTTGTGCCCGCAAGGTTTTCAGCCCGATTGCCCAAACCCGTGGGGCGCTATGGGGCTAAAATGGGGCTACGGGAGGGGTTATTTGAAGCCTTTTGGCTATGGGATCGAGTTAGGTGTCGTTTTCGAAGTATTTTTGGACGTAGAATCTATTTTTGGGGGTTCCGTAACGATCCGATTTCACTGTGGGAATTTGTAGGGCTTCCATGGTGCTACAAATGGGATTTTTGAGGATCCGGGAGGTCAAATACCTACGCATTTTGTTTAAACGTCAAATTTGTTTTTTTGATTGTATTTTCCGAGCAAAAAAAAACTTGTTTCCAAAAATTTTTTTATTTACACTGAATTAATATTTGCACAAGTAAACTATATATAGTCTCTGATATATCAGAGAATGATATACCCGTGTGTAAAATTTGCAGCGTTTTTTAATTTTCAACACATAATGTGTTATTGGAGAATATTCGGCTTGAAGTTGTTGGGCAAAGGCTCTCTTTAGCGTAAGGTGAGTCAGATATATCCCACCCAACAGACCCAATGGTCCCCCCCCCCCCCCGCCGAGAACCGCAACTCCTTCAAACCCCACCCCAAGCCACAAGTCGATCTCCTTGGCGGAATTACCGAAAAACACAATTTGTGTTTCATTGGTTTGATTAACAATCCGGGGGTCTGGGAGTGTCCCCCCAGTACTTTAGTATTTTTTTAATTTTTAATCTCCCGTAGATAATTTTGTACCACCTCATTTTTCAAAAATTGAAGCTTAAAAATATTTTCTTGCTCATCTTCAGCATTGACTGCTGACAATCTATAAATAATGTTTCATCAACATAATGAATAGTTAAGTGAATCAATAAAAGCTGCCTGGGGTGATTCGACCGTGGTCAATGCAGAAGAAACTTCTATTCGTCTAGACTCTAGAGCACAAGGCTGTCCATCGTCAGTTGTATCGGGATTAGGGTTATTTGGGGTATTTGGGGGGTTATCGTATGATCCTAATCCCGATACAACTGACGATTTACTACTTTTAGGTCGATCTCCAGAATAATCTTCAAGGCTGTCCTAGAAGAAGAAACTTTTTCAGTTCAACATACGAAGCGAGTCATGAGAAGGAGAATTCTTTCCGCAAGGAAAGTTCAGTTCGGTCACAGAACTGAAAACAAAAAGATTGAATCACAGCTAAAGGCGAATTGGGGGGGGGGAATGAAAAGGAGAGATACCTCTGGTGTCCTGGTGGGGGAGGGAAGTTTGTCGGCAAGCAATTTATTCAGGTGTCAAGGTGGAAGTGGTCGAGGCCAGCGAGTGAGGGAGAGAGGGAGAATGAAAAAGGGAAATATGTTTCAACTTTTCCCTCTATCTATTTCCTCGACTGTATTTTTCCTCTCCTTCCCCTCCCATGCCGCAATCCTATTTCCACAATCCCTCTCCTCTTTCCTTGCGTTAAAACGTGTGCACCCCCGAGCGAAGATACCCATTCGAGTGGATTCATGGAAATCAACGCCATTTCCTTTCACACATCGCTTTCTCTTTCATTCTTTCAAGATTACCTTGACATTTCTCTTGAAGAACTTACTTGTCATAGTTGGGAAAACTTGTAATAGGTATAGATTTTTATACCTGATACACTATTAGCGTGGGTTTATCAAACCCATTTTAATTTGGTTACCTCGATTAAAACCCGAGGAGGCACATCGCAGTAACGCTAATAAATTATAATTTATAGCTATAATTATAGCCCTAGTGGGAAAACGCTGAGTAGCGCTATCAATTTACTAAGCGATTTGCCCACCAGGGCTTTAATCGATGTAAAAAATGTATTTGATAAACCCGCCCTAAATCAATAAAACGAGATGTGACTTGACGTGACTGCTAAGGAAAAAAAATTCATTAGGCGGTGGATTACAATCCACTCTTCAGATTCGAAATGTCCCTAACACTACAAGACAGCACTTAGTAGCCTACTCAGGAGGTCGGGAAAAATTAAGGCCGTTGCCTCTCATTGGTATGCGGGAACCGCATTTTTCAGTCGAGATGAGGCGGAGGTCGGGACTTCGAGTATTTTCCCAATAATCACGATCAACGGGGGTTGATGGCAGGATAGAAAGGGGGGCTGAGTGAAAGGAAGATTGCGGGGGATGAACGTGGCCGGGATCTTAAGTGATCTGCGGCATCTCAAAATGGGACCTGGCATGTGGGGAATTTTTGAAAATGGAATTTAAAAAAAAACTCTCGAAACTATTACAAATTTTGTAATAGTTTCGAGAGTCGATTTCAGGGATACCCTTATCACATGTGACCGTACGAATCAATACTGTCGCGTAGCGGTTCCAAACAGTAAAGCCGATCAATAGCAATCAATACTCAGGACTGTAACCAGTTAGGCGTCACTAGGCGTCGCATTTTAAACTTAACATGGGACCACGAGGGACTCGCCCCTTCCCTGCACCACGGTGCCATTGTATCAGGGGTGTCTTCTTTCGTCCTATGCCCGCAATTAGTCTTAACGATTCATACAAGTAGGAATGTCTGCAGACATCTGAAAGCGCATTATTGTTGTCAGAAGACCCTAGGGGATTTGGTGTGAGTGGTGAGCCGTCCGAAGGTGCTATCTACAAAATCACGCCACCGCTTGTGATTGGAGGAATTGAGTCCTAATGAGCCAGGTTGTTTTCCCCAGGGTTTACACTCGTGATGGCGAGGGTTCTACCAGGTGCAGTCACTGAACGTAGAGACGAAGTTGGCGAGCAGTATGTTTTCACTGGAGATGCCCAGATAATATCTGTCATATTATGACTCACCTCCGGCCGTGTCGTCTGCCGCCGCAATTCACACAGAACGGACGTCGGGCGAAGACGGGTCGCCGACATCAAATGGTACAATGTACACAGTAGTGGCGTGGCATGGGCGGCCGCCCTACGACTCTTGTCACGTCCGTTTGCCGTCTCTCGTGGCGTAGAAGATGTGTCGTGCCAGTCAGAGACATCTCAACATCGTGCGGGATGATTTTGCATTTAATATTGATTTGGAATAAAAGTCAGTAGCTTCTGTTCTACGCCTTATTTAATAAAGGAGTAATAATTTATTTATTTAATATTGAATTTTGCGAAGAAATTTATAAAAATTCGTGTGTATATGATTATAATCGTGCAGATTACCTATTGTAATAAGAACGCCCAAGACCAGGCCTGGTAGAAAATCGCGCAACAGTTCCTCTTCTTCCGTGACTTTGGATGAAACCAATATCGCCTCTTTTGCTTCCGAGTCTGCAAGGCAGAGGAAGCATTGTTTTCACTTTCGAAATGAAAAAAAAAAAAAAAATTGTTCTCAAAAATCAAAATTTCCACTCACGTTTTGCGTTTCAGAGCCTCCTGAACAAATTTGATTCCGTGTCTGTCTGTCTGTCTGTCCGCATTGCCTTGCCACACCCATAACTTCCACAATTTTGATCGGATTTCAATCAAATTTTCAGGAATTGTGTGGGTATAGCCCTAGATGGACCCATATCAGTTTCATCACGATTGCATCAGTGGTAATCCCTGCGCCTGCGTGAACGTAATTTTCTTGTTGTTTTCACAACTACGTTCATTTTGAACCTGGCACGAGGAAGCTCATGTGTGTATTGTACTGATGATGGTTAAGTAAACCGAAACGCGTCTACAAGTTATTATTTTATTTATCGTGGAAATAGACTAGTAGGAAATAGACCTACTTCGTCTGAAATCGTCTTTTTATAGGATGGATTCCCACTATCTCGCCGCATCTACCTTACGTTAAGCTCATGTGCCATTGCATTGGCAGTGTATTTCTTATTCAGATTAGCCAAGTTTTGCAAATCCAGCACCCCTTCATCTTCGTCACTGCTTGAAAAATCCATGTTGCACATGACAAAACCAGCTTAATGACGTCCTTTCTCGCCAGTGCATTGCACCCACCCCTTCTGTGTGCATTGCATGGGTCACGTCGCCCCCACGTACGTGCCTGGTCAGCGCCACGACGCCGCCACGACGCCGCCTGACGCCCGTTCCGTGTGAAATTGGAGATTCCCTCCGACCTTTCCATGTATGTGGTCACTAACGTTAGGCAGTGTTGCCTAAATTAAATAGGGTGTTTTCTAGTTTTAGAAAACTACATGGCAACATGTAGAAAACACCCAAGTCGGGTCAAGTTCCTTTTGGTACTATCTGCAATGATGGCTAATAATGTCTGAAAGTTAATAATGAAAAATCAATCTTTCGACAACGTCAACTACGGAACTGTTGCCCTCAAGAGGGATTATCCCAGATCGGATAGTTTAGTGGTTGTTGACAAGGACTTCAATGTTCTCTGAAGATGGGATGTTACCAACTATAGGGGTCTGTAGCAAGTTGAAGGCTGGAGGCACCGCTGATTTCAGCTGGAGGTAACCCCCACCCCTCACCACCATCTCGTAAAGGAAACCCCCCACCCGAAGATCTTATCTTTATTCATGACTTTGGCGGGAATCTTGGAGTTTGCAGAAGGGGAGTGGGAGGTCTGGAAAGACAAAAAGCAATCAGCCGGCGAACGATGATGAGGGGATGAGGGGCTTGAACTTCCAAGTCAATTACCGCCGTGGAATGTTGGAAGCGCGCAAAACCTCATCTTTGCTCCAGCGATATCTGGTCGGGTCAACTCAAGTTACATCAACAGATCTGCATCTCGCCAGCCTTTTTGATAAAAAATACGTACGTATTTCAAAATATTACGTAATATTTCATACAGTATGTTGAGACCGTGAAAGAATAATATTGATGTTATACAACATGATATTATCATGTTGTATAACTGTTGATCCTCGACTTCTATTGTCTGTCTCCAGCTTTCCTGATAGGTAATATTACCATAGAAAAAAAACCTCAAGATTGCAAAATGGAAGACCTAGATGGGTTTGGAAACGATACCGTTGTTGGAGGTCCCAACGGGTGGAGGGGGAACCTTGCCAGCGGTGAGGGACGTGATTTATGATGACACTATTTAACCAAAAGACGAATGGCTTCCAGACCGTATTTGCAGATCCCGCACAACCCCAGAAGCCCTCATTCTTTCACTTTTACTTCCACTTCCCCTCTTCCCTACAATCCTTGCACTGAATGAATATAAAGGCTTTAGGTTCTACTAACCTTCTACCTCCTGACTATGGCCATACCACGCCAATCTTTCCCCTCCACTGTCCCCGATATGTTTTTTGTTCCTTTTCTATCCGTCGTCCATCCATCACGTATTTCCATTCTTTTAATTTCCTTGATCGGGTCGGCTCTTGTTTACCTCGGTATGCAGAGTGCCGACAATGTTCAATCGATCGGGATGATGTACAATAAAATATCACTAACAAATTGGAAAAAAAAAAAACGCTGGAAATGTTATAAAAGGGTTTATTAATCATTGATAAAGGTTAGTACTAATTGTGCAAAAATTAATTCTGGGTAATTGAGAAAATATACTTGAAAAATTAATTCTGGGTAATTAAGAAAATACACTAAGTGTATGTTTTTTAATTGTAATTTTTTCAAGTCTTGAAAAAATTACAATTCAAAAAAAAAAAATTTTGTACAATGTTTGGACAGATATGAAATCTTGCAAAAAAAGGATTAGGTATGCCTCCAAAATTAATCAGAAAACGACACCTTATTATATACCTCCTGGGATCCTTAAAAAATCCCTCTTGAAGGCTACAGGGATTTTTTGGCTACAAGTTGTCGCCCCATGAAAGCCCCAGTGATCCTCACGGTGAAATCGGACCGTTCTGGGAGCCCCGAAAATGGATTGAACGTCCAAAAATACTTGGTAAACGACACTCCACTTGACCCCGTAGCCCATCTTTAGCTCCACACAATTCTACGGGTTTAGGCGATCGGGCTGAAAAACCTTGCGGGCACAACTAGATGGTAAGCCGCGTATTTAGTCAAAATTGCAGATTATTAAAAAAAAAAAAAAAATCCTATTGTCCAAAACGGCTCGGACGGCGGACGGGCATTTCGTTTATGGAATCTAGATAATAATATTATCTAGATATTATCTTGATACGTATAATGTAATATTTTGAGGCTGATCAGAATTTTCGACCTCCGTCGCGAATAAATGGGTGTATTATTCCAAGAATAATAAACCAAAATTGTTTAATGAATTATCTTAGATTTTTTTAGTTTTTTTTGTAAAGTTTGTGGATGGATGTGGGGACCCCCCCCCCCCCCCCCAAGGATTATGCGTCCAAAATTACTCGGATACGACACCTCAATCGACTTCCTGGCATCCTTCAAAAGCCTCATTAAATGTTGGGCTACAAATTTTTTAGAGAAGGCACCAAGTTATTAAAGCTCAATACGTTCAATGCTCAAGAGGGACCTGACATTTTACTTAGCCAAACATTCTTATGCACATGCTTTACTGTAGAGTTTGCAGTTTGTAGCTTGACTACCCATAACATGAAATATGAGCTGGGCATCCACATCACTGGTGGGTGGAATCTACGGGAAGGTTTATATGGTATCTTAGTGGGGAAGGTAATCAAGATGAAAGAGGTTACTGCGCCAAGAAACTCCATTACGTCAGACGGCCCTTTAAAGTCTGTAGCCCTTCATTTCAGCCCCTGATGTAGAGCCGAACGTCTAGGGAGGAGGAGTAGACAGGAGTTCATTTTAACCTACTATAACCTCTGAGGCTGCTAGCTGGTCTTCTCAGTTTCCCTAACCGACGGCTACTTGAACCCTATTACTGTTTACTATGGTTGCCAAGGGTTTGTTGAGCCTTACTTGTATTGGCTGTTAATCCAAAATGTCTCACCAGGCTAAGATTTCTAAAACTGTAGTAATAATTAGTTTAAGCAATGTAATAAAATTTAATGCTGTTTTATGAACCTCTTCACAATTTTCAAATCGGCAAATCTGCAACATTTTGGTTGGTGCCTCCTTGAGCTGCATATCACACCCAGCTGTGAACAAGCTGACTTAATTGGAGTCACGTCCGAGGGGAATTGAAAATGGGACCAGAGGGCTTGAGGACAACTATGGAGTCATGCGTGATACAAAGCGTGTACACTCTGCCACTTGCTCCAAGGCCTAAATACACAGTCTCACCAAACCCCAAATCCCCGTGTCGGTCGGACGCATTCGAGACTACCTCGACAGTGCCTACTCAATGTCAATGTGAGCAAAGTGGGAGGGTGTGGCCATTCTACTATTGTGGACCTCGGCCATTTACTGCCCTACGGCAGACCTCTTAAACCCTCACCGTGATTGCATGAAGGCGAGTAAACAAGCGCCGCTTGGCAAGCGGGAAAGTCCTTTTGTTGACGAAATCTAATTAGGTCCACTAGGTGATTGGTTAGTTTTGAAAGTTAATTAGCTTACACAATGTGTAAGTAATGACATAGTTGTAATGTCATTACATTACAAATTATGTACCTATTATATTACATCTTCAACCTTTCAACCTCTGAACGTTCAAATAAAAAGATAAATACTATTATCATTATTTTGTGATGGCAAACTGGCAGAAATTGTGCAGTTTTAATAATTAAATGGTTATTAAATAATTAATTAAACAATTATTATGGTTGAAAGTCTCTTTTCCAAATAGTGTTTCAAATTGCGCTTTGAAAACCTACTTATACCCGGTGGTCGACTTGCAGGAGGACATTCAAAGATTAGCACAATAGGCGATGCTCAATCATTCAGGTCAGTCAATCACTCAAGTCGACACAGGGATGTGGAGGGAGGTGCTTCCTCCACTCCATCGGATAGTCCATTTCACAAGGCAGGTGCGGATCCAGGATCTCTCCAGGAGGGAATTAGGGGATCACTAGTTCTCACTCCCCCCCTTTGGATTCGCCCTTCGGAAAGAATATTTCTCCTTCGAAGAATATTTTTCCTTCGGAAAGAATATTTTGTCATTTTGAATATTTCTAAATTTAAGACACTAGGAGCCAAGATTGAAGGCAAGTTAATCTACATAAGCTTATGTAGGTTCGCTTGTGAACCAAGGACCAATTGAGTGAAATATTAATCCTAGGTTATCTTTCTTCGGTTGTTATTTATTATTTTAAATAAGGTATTAAAAACCGGTTTATTATTAGGTATTAGTTTTTTTGGGTATTTTATTTACAATTCTTGACCTAACTCTAGTGACCCTCCCAAAACTTCGTCAAAAACCTGGTCATCCTCACCCAAAACTCCATCTTATCCTGCGGAAGTGATATTAAATATCACTTCCTTTTACATTTTAAAACCAATAATATCTCTTGGAAACAGCAATCCAAAGTATGGAGCATCCGAGTATTGAGGTTCCACTAAGTTGAATGAAACAATTCAAGAGTTCATATAAACTTACTACAAAATTTTTCAAACCCAAAATTTGGGTTTAATTAATATTTAATATCAACTTAGCAAACTACTAAACGCATTTCCCTAATATTGTCACAGGTGTCAACATTAGGACACAAACCTATTTCATGAGACCCTTATGATGATACCAAGCTTAGCAAGTTTTTCTATTTGAATTGAGGGGTTTAATACTTAAGCATTCTTCCTTGCGATATTCGAACTGAAAGTTATTTTAAATTTTAATATTAATATTATATTACTTTTAATATTAATATTACATTACTTTTAATTAGTTTTCTCTTCGCTCGCTAGGCCTCTTTTCCTGTTGTGTTTCCTGTTTTTATACGAAGGATTCATATAAAAAGAACACGGTTATAAAGTTTTATACCTTAAACAAATTTTGTTTCTGGTACTTTTATGCCTGGAAAGAAGTCTTATGTTTCTTATGTGATATTTGTCCCTTTAAATATGCTGCATTCTAATTTCTGCCAATTGTTGCACAAATACTGCTGTCTCAGTACAACAAACAAAATCTAAAAATCTGTTGCTATAAAAAAAAAGCCATAAAAAGGTTTTCGGGAAAACGCCGGGTCGGCTTTTCGCTACAGAAGCCTCCAAAAAAGCCATAACTGGCCAGCGTCGGAACATGGCTCCTTGACCCCCTTGAATTCGCCCCTGCCTCAGCAAAATAAATAACCGGTGTACTTATCTTGAAAAAAAAAAAGGAAAAAAAAAAAGGAAGAATTCTTCCTTAAATCGATCCGAAAGATTAAGGATAAAGCACTCCCAACAATGCGCCATTATTCATTCCCCCTGAAACAAAACAATAGCTTGCTTTTTGTCTCCAAGTATCACCAAGAGAAGGAAATTATAACAAACCCTTCCAAACTTGGAGTATAAGAGCTAATTAGAGGATGATTTCGTGCGAGGCCGTCACTACAAAAACCAGGTAAGGAAACACAGAAGAACGTCAGAGTATGAAATTACCTCGAGAGCAGAAATGGCGGTAGTCCTGGTGGGGGTTGATTTATGGGAAGGAATTATAATTACTAGGTTTTCGGGAAAACGCCGGGTCGGCTTTTCGCTACAGAAGCCTCCAACCGGAGCTAAGTTAAATAGACATTTAATTAGTAACCCGGAACCTTAATTTGCCACCTTTGTGTTGCGGGAGTGCGTGCGGGTGGAAAATTTTCAGATGTTCGGCTCTTATGTTATCGGAGGAAGGGAAAGTTCGTTTCGGTTGTAAACGGCATGTCAAAAGGATGAAAATGAATGCGATGGCTGAATAAATATAGGAGTTTAATTTGTAATGCAGTATTAATGTATACATTTTCCACCAAGGCAACATTTCAATCGCTATGCTTGCCGTAATGACAGCAAGGGCTTCAGAAGATGCAAAACTAGGAGGCTTATGTTTTCCGAAATGCCAATTACCTACCTATCCTGGCCGTTCTCTACAATGTATGTCATACTCCCTAGCCAAATTATTACTACCTAACTCGCTTTTCATCGTTTAAGACTGGACGCCTAACCAATTTATTAAAAGCTGCACAGGATGAAAAACTCCGGGGGAATCCACACTTGCAGGAGATTGAACCTTTGAAGGATTAGAGCAAGTTTTGTTCCAATGTAATTGAAACCCGTCCGACTGGTATCGGTTTTCGATTTCACGAGGAAGAAGTCTGAAAGCGTGAAGAGTCGTATAAGACTGAGCGGGGGATGAAGCTTCACATCACGGATTTTCGCTAACGTCATAGAAAACGCGGGGTGAATATTCATCAGGACTGCCTCGGTGGCGTAAAGGTGACTGCTGGGGTTTTTATTGTCGACACAACTACCATTTCATCATTTTCATTTCGTGGACAACGTACCTGGCATTCGTAGGCACCGGCGTCGCGCCCTTGGACGAATTTAATTTGGAGGACCCACTCTTCCGAACCTTCAGCGTGCATCACTTGGAACCTCTCGTCGTTGGTGTACGTGAACATACCCGACGTCAGGATGTGCCAGTCTCGCTTTCTCACCCAGGAAACCTGGAACAAAATTTTTTTTTCATTCAACGGATATACCCAATATCTACTGTAGATAACTACTTGTAACTAACTAACTTGTAACAAGAGTTGATCTATCGATAACTACTTGGCTTCTGATGGCTCTAAATCTCGTACTTATTTCCCTCCTGTAATTCTTTCCCCCATTCAGTTTTCCATTTTCAGCTGCCTCATTATTCGAACCTTCTGAATAAGCCTTGATGCTGTATTCCATCGATTGTACCGTCGGATTGTTAGCGCTCGAGAGAAGTGCCAGCGGCCTCGTTTTTCATCGAGAACGCAATAACAAAAGAAACTTACTCGCGCATAAATCAAGAAAATAAGTAAGACCGGAGAACAATGGAAATGGTAGGTGTTGTTTGCAAACAAAACGCTTTGGCTGGATGCTAAAATAAATTCTTATTATGGTAGTTCTCTCGCCGAATTAATACAATGGAGCTGGCTAGCTATACGTTAGAAACTATGAATCGCTCGAGAGTTAGATTTTTCGGTACTTGACTTTACTGACCTTCCTTTTGTCCCATGCGTTGATAAAAATAAAACGTCACGAAAGCGACGTGATGGTCGGTTAGGATGAAACTGACGATGCCGAGTGCCGCAGAAGGGTTTTACCATAAGGACGAACTCAAATCACGGTTCGGCTACGTTTTAGCGTGAAAGCCTGATAAAGTGGATCCATCCCCAAGTGCTAAGAGGAATGGGCCGTGATGCGATATTAAATCGGCTTATGTACCTAGTCCCTTGTGGGCCTCCGAGATGGGACCGAATGTCCTAATTCTGAGTCTCAGAATGAACTGGGCTGTCGGCATCACAATTTGCAATTGTTTTAAAAATTTTTGTATTAAGAAAATAAGTTTTTTTAAATTTTTTTCCCCCCTTAATTACCTAATTATTAATTACACGATTGGAAAAACGAGAGTGCTAACAGGAGGTATAAGAGCGGGAGGGAGGTAGTAGGAGAGGGGTTGATAACACCTCTGAGGAGAGCAAAATGCTACTATAACTGAATTTATAATATAATTAAAATATTGTTTTACCATTGATCAGACTTTTTGGGGAAAATGTTTCTCATAACTCAATATGAGGTTTAAACGTGATTTTTTTTTTTTTTTTTTTAATTTGTACCGTGTTGAAAAAACGTTTGAAGACAACTTCAAAGGGTTTGCAATCCCAAAGGGTTCTTTCTTGTTTTTCTATCTTTCTTGTCGTCTTCTTTCTTCAAACTTTAAAGTTTGAAGAAAACTTCACACAGGCAAAAAGACACCGTACGCGTGAGGTTATCTCCAACAATCAACTCAAATTCTTATAATATTAAATACTTGATGTGACAGGCAAATTTTGCCTTCACTCGTGTAAAGACATTGTATCATTGAGGCTAAAATTGAATGATACTTCTGAACAAAATGATACTTTAGGTGCTGGAAATTACTGCCTTGAAATTATGATATTATGAAATTATTATGATTATTGTATTAATCTTCATGCCACACATGTATTCATACGTGATACATCGCTGAGGAATTACCACGATGTAGTTTTGCTCGTACCTACTCCTGTTTCACATAGTATTTCATAATTAGAATTTTCACGCTCTGGCCATCACACTGGCGCTAGAGTAGCTTTATCTTAATTTATTCCATCACCACTCGTAGTTCTAACTATGTAGGTATCACGTGAACAAAGCGCATCGCCCGCCATAGTTGCTTGCGAGAGAAAACGGGGAGAAACGGCGTCCCCATGCAATAAGTAATACTTTATCCAGGCCAGCCTCCACACCGCAGTTATCTCGAACGGGTTTTATAACTTCCATTTTATAACTGCACCCACGACATTCTCCGCCCTTGTAAATATAAAGGCTTTTTATTTTTTTCACCAAACGGAATTACATTATCACCTTCTCTACTCCGCGTCCAATAAAGTGCCCTTTTTATCAGACAGCTCTTTTATTTAACTTTCCCCTCCGTTTATGTTTTCATTTTACCTTTGTACCTCGTCTACGTTCCGGAGAGGTAAATTTTGGATGAAGAGAAACACATGGGGTTGTATGTAAAATATTCAACCATAATATTTGTTATCCATGTTTGCAAGTAAAGAGAATTTATGAATTGGTAAGGTGAGGCCCTGAATGGTGGTTAACTAATGGGCATCAGAGTGAGATTCACCAGGTACACATTGGGATTGATTCTTGTTTTGATAGGTAATAACTGGGCAGATCGCATACGCTCATCTCTGTAGAGGTAGGCTGTACCGAGTGGAGCTGCATCTTTGAGGATGGGTTCATTATTCACTTTGCCCAGAGGGTCACCAACGGTCGCGTCGCCGCCTTTCTGGTGAATTATGATGTTAATTAATCTCCGGAGCCATTTGAATCTCGCCCCGTTGGTTTTGCAGGGACTTTTCCGTGTGAACCCAGACAGGGCCGGTGACCTAAAGCAGATTATATGTGTATATTTATAACGACGTTAGAATGAATTATACTCGCAGCTGCCACAATGTTGCAGAATTTTTTCGGTACTTGAAGTCACAAAATTTGAGTAACATTTAATGTTACTCAATCAGCAAAGTGAAGAAGCAGCTGATCGGTTGTGACAGTTGTAAACTAAAATTACAATGTAACCTGGGAGAGTTAGCGAAGCAGCTAGCAAGTCAGGCTCTTTCAAGTGTACAGCTTCTCTCTGCAGCTTGACGGATTTGATCATGCGCATGTAATGTAGACTACCATAGAAGAACTTCTAACTATACGCTCCTTCATCCCCTTTGCGTTGTAGACTACTACCAATTATTCGTATCCACTCACAGCAAATAAGTACCCGCATTGTCTCTTCCATGGTTCAAGCTGAGGGAATCAAATTGGTGGCTTTGTGGTCCATTCAAAAGTTAAAAAATAGTGAAATAAGGAATAATCTCGTGTTCACTTAGAATGTTCCGTGAATGGTTTGTATTAGCTGGATAAAACGTCATTCTCAGATAAATTCAATTAGGTAGGTATTGGACATTAAATGTGAGATATCCAATAATTGAATTTATCTGACAAATCTTGGCAATTTCATTTTATTACTTCGGCCAAAGAGGAAAAAGTGCGTTATGAGACGGATAAGTGAGACGAAAGTCACTTCAGAAAATCAATGGGAGATTTATTACAACTCAAGGAACGTGAGGAACGGAACTTCCTGAGTTTTATAATATTGGAAATTATGGGAGTTGAAGACGAGGCAGGTGTAATTAAATTTTGTGCGTTCAGGTATTCGTAAAATTTTGTTTGAATTTCAAAGTGCGTTGTTGTTTTTAGCGGAAAATTGAAAACACTCCGTCGAAGTTCTAGCGCTGCTTGTGCCGAAGGATGAGACTGTGTGTTCCGGGGTTAGTACGGTGAAATGAGAAAAAAATAGAGGAAATCTTTGGGGTAGGTAGTCTTAAACTCTACGGTTCAGTTGGCAACACAGGTTTTGCCCGAAATCTTCTCAAAATTGCAAAAACTTCAACATTTTGAAACTTTTGCTGTCAGTCGTCCAGTAGGGTAAAACCTCCAGTCGTTGGAGGCCCCCCCCCCCCACCCCAATTCAATGGACAGTGACGAATTTTTAGGCTAAAGAGCCATGATAGCCTGTCTGATACGATTAATCAACAGTTTGATTGCTTCTGGTTCATTTGCACATGAAAAGATTCGAAGTGAGTGCAATTCTTCTTTCTGTTTAGGCCTACTGATGTCCAACGACTGGAGAATATTGTTTTTAGCGCAACCTTTTTCCAAAAAATGGAAAGGTGCGCTCACCTCTTCGACATGTATGTTTTTTTTGTTTGTTTGTTTGTTTGTTTGTGTACAGAGCATCACGCCCGAGCGGCTCAACAGATTTTCATGAGGGTGGTCTCATTGTCATCAGCGAGTTCCGGGGGTGGTTATAGGCTACCTTGATTTTCCCTCCCTCATCCCCTCATCGGTTTTCGGGAGGTCCTTCACGACGAAAGTTGTTTATCTCTGATGTGTAACTAAGGAGGCCTCAAAAGGGGGACGGAAGTTTTTGTCCGATTTCGTTGGTACAAGGGTCTATGGAATGAGCTTTTCAGGCTGATTCCAACGACTCCAAAACGATTTTTGCAGCCTGAGCCGTTCGTTACCTCTGATCGGCATAAGGTTTTATTACGCATCGGTCGTTAGGGTGCAGTTGTTTACGTAATGAGCATCACGTGGATGATGTGTTGTGTGGCATAGTTTGGTCGCTAGATACCTACTGTTTCTTAGTTTCTCTCGCTCATTAAATATATCGTAATAACAAAAAGGTTGCGCTCATCTATTCAATTCAATTGATGGCTTGTTTTTTTCTATAGAAGTTCATGTTTGTGATGAAACTGCTTCGCTATGTAACGCCAATTTCAACTTTCAAAAAATAGTTTTTCTCGACAACTCCTGATCTCTCAAGTAAAAAAAAAAAAAATAAAAAAAAAAATAAAAAAAAAAAAAAATAAAAATAATAGTAATAATAATAATAATAATGATAATAATAAAAAAAGAAGCTCATAAGGTGTCCAACGACTGGGGGTTTTACCCTATGCCAGTCTTCAGTTCATTCAGCTTTTTGAGATTTCAAGCCAATGTTTGTCACGGCTCCAGCGGCAAACAAGTGGGGCTAAAGAAACATTTTTTTTTTTAATTTAGGAAACTTTAATTTAATAAACAGCTCTAAGCCACTTATTTTTCAAGTTACATGAAATTTAGAGATTTTTTACGATTTTGACAAGATCCTGGGAACATTTCTGTCAGAAAACCTCGGATTTGGGCTCTGCAACCCAAAAATCAAACTGAATCGTAATGATTACGCCTACCCAAAAACGTTCCTCTATTTGTCCCTTTTCTTCCTAATTTCACTGTACTATTATAGTACAATATTATTATAGTACAATAGTATAATATTATTATAGGGAGATTTCCCGAACACCACGTGTAAGCCACAACACGACCTGTTGTGGTTTAAACACATCACCTGGTGATGTTCGGGGCTACCGAATAACTGAGTTCGAATGGATGAGTCGTGGAAAACGGGGGTCACCAGGGCCTGTCGACTATGTGGAGAGGGGAAGGGGCGTCATCCCGTTTTTCTCGCCCCTGAAATAAAGGGCGAGATATAGCGGACCGTCAGAGATTTTGAACCACTAGATTTTCTGCACTTATGGAATTTTTCCCACAATGAATGGTTTTCCATCTAACGTCGCTTCGGTTGGGCATCCACGAATTCGTCACCATTCGTCTCTGAGCTCTAGAGAGATGTATGAACTCGGCACCAAGAGGGTATTATAGAAGAAAATATCTTCTAATTTAAGGAGATACCAGAATTCGTTACCAAAGGTTGTATTGAAAAATATTTAAACGGTGACAGATCAGTAACAGCTACAAGAACTGGCGTCAGGTTCTACTATAAATATATTTTATTTATATTTAATGCTACCTGCCTACTTCTTCTCGTTCTTTCGTTGTCCTGTTTATAAAAGTAGGCGAGCAGCTTCACAAAATTGAGTCTAGAAATGCTACCAGCTTGAAGTTTGGGGATATTCTCAGTTCCCTCTTGCGGGCATTGACATCTTTACTTCGAGAACGACTGACGTTTGAATTTTTGCAATTTAATTTTACATACGTGAAAACTTGAACGTCTTGCAATACGTCCTACGAAGAAAACATGTTAGGATGTGTGTGGTAAAACTGAGAATAATTCTTTGTTCTACCACACAAATTATTTAGATGAGCATGGAAAGACTCGCGTCCATTAGTCATCCGTCATCGAATCCGAACAAGCAGCCCAGATGGCTGGAGGTCAAGATGCTGATTCCGATAGGTTCGCGTCAACTGAAAAATCACAATACTTATCAAGTTTTTTCAATTCAGGTTTTTTTTTTTTTTGTCAGGCAATAAACACTACTAAGTCCCACAGCACACTTCATACAACTTTACATGGATGCGAAAACAGATCTTCTGATGCTTTTCGGTTTGCAGAACCATTCATTTCCTGTCTCGATATAGGATTCCACTTCTACGGCATCTCCAGAACTTCTCACCACTTCCTTATGCTTTGGCAAACACGCTTATATCCTTCCACCACGTGAATCACTTTACCCCATTCACTGAAAACAACTTTGGCTTCCATAATATCGATTTTATCGGCTTTTCGGATTCTATTGACGATATTAGCGTCAAACAGTAACAGTAACAGGTCGATTGGACGTTGGACGATTGAGGTGACGAGTTCAATCATTTCCAACAAGCCCAAGTGCCGAATTCATACATCTCAACATCCGACTAATCCCTGAGCCTCCCAGGTGTAGATGATTCAGTGACGAGTTCGGTGGACGGAGTGATAAGCAAATCTTCGAAAGAAGCAAAATCACCGATAAGTATTATGACAACTGGCTGAGAACAATCATTGTTGGTTTTCTTTATGGGTTGGGAAGAAGTCGGTAAAAAGAAACCCGTATTTTATTACGGCTGCTACGTATTCCATTCCGCGCGCTCCTCGAGGCCTGGAATAATAAAAAATACGGATGAAACAAGGACGAGTTCTCATTTCAGGATGAAAAACGTCCCCGTGTACGTACGCTACTACGTTGAAGAGGTGGTAAGAGTCCGTCTGGGGGAGTGAGTAAGGGTCCGCCAAAGGTTTCGTAGATTCCTCTTTCAAGTTTCAACATGCGTGTTTTTCTTCTTTTTTCCCTCCCAGTCTTGTTTCAGAGCGGCAATAAAAATTCCCCGTGTCCGCCCCCTAAAGTCGTTCCGAGCGTCGCGGTATGGTCCCGGCAGGGGACAAACGTCCTGGTTATTGCACCTAAACTATCCCCAAGGTGGGTCTAAACTCAGCCTCCACCAGTTGAATCTTCACGACGCATCGCGAATTTACGACCTTCAGAATTACGTGTTGGCGCCCGGGCGTTGGCGAAGTTAGCGACCATCGTCTCCGCCGGCCAAAATATCCATAAAAAACCTTACATATTCAAAGTGAATAGTAATGGCTCATTACGTAGGCGGGTTAAAATAAAAAGGCTATAAGAGAACATGACATGACTAAAAAGCCAGTTGTACCTATTCTGATAGGTACAATAGGATAATAATAAGATAATAAGGAAATAGTAAGATAAGATAATAAGGAAATATTATTTCCTTTAAAGACAACACAGTATTATTCCTCTGGTGGTAACAAAATTCTCGATTAAAAATAAATGCGCTACTAAAAAAAAAACGTCATTATAATGACATAATATGTCATTATAATGACGTTTATGTCATTGTATTCAGTAGGTATATATTATATACCTACTGAATACATTGATGTTACATTGTATGTCATTCGTAACTCGAAACACATACGAACAAATTTGTGATGAATGTCGCGAAGGCATCCATTGGTTATTCACAGCATAATAAATCAAAGAATTAATTGCTGTTTGGATAAAATTAAACCAACTACTGTTAATTTTCAATCTCCGTTTTCAACTCCAATGACCCAGTTATCACTTAGTGTGTTGGAGCTCTCGTTAAATTCGCCGGCGTAACCTTTGCAACTTCACGTATCTCACACATTTTGCCGGTTCGACGAGTTCGCTATCAGTTGACACCGATAAAAACCTTTATGTCATCGGAGAGAAAATAATTTCCCTCTTCCGAAGCGGAGCACAGCGCCGTAAATAATCCGTCAAATGAAAACGTTTACACGGGCGGAGTTAGGCGTTTTCTCACATTTCGGCAGGGCACATCGACCAAGAAGGAATGGGGTTCCAGGGCTTCAGGTTTTCAGGGACCTATTGAGTCGGTGATATAAGCGTTGCGAAGGCCTGGGGAAGATTCTCGGCCATTCGTCTTCCCTCTAATAACAGAATACCACCCACATATACACCTAAACCTACACCACAGGAATTCCAGAGATATGAACCCTCCCACACCAGCAAGCCAACAGGGTCAACCTTCATCACTTCATAATGGCCGAACCCTTTTCGTCTCTTCGATTCTTTTTGTTTCTCACCGACAGACTTTTCTATTAACTATAGAACAAACTTGGCCATCATAAAATATTTTTCTAGTGTGTGTGAGAAACTGAACTGTTTTTGAGGGAAAATATTTCTGGTATCCGTGTTAAATTGCCGCTTTCAAAGTATGTATCAATACCCGGATGTACCGTAGAGACGTATCAGAGACGAATTTCTGCTGTGTGGGTTAGTGAGTTCTAACTCAGTGAGTTCTAATTTTCTGCACACTTCTCTGCAGTTCTCTGCACTGCATAGGGCCATATGGTTACGACAATGCTAGCTTCGACAATACTAAGTATCCAAAGAGTTACGAACTCTTCGGAGTAGTAGAATCGAATTAATCAGCCATAAAGCGAGATTCTTTTAAGTGCGATTCATTTACCTAACCTACTGGACTAAAATGTGTATTTTGGATATTTATAAAAGAAATTGTGGGAAAATCCACACTGCAGAATCACTGCAATCAATTGCTCTTCATTTCAGAAATGAAAAACTGGGACCCCGCACAGTGGGGCCAAATTACTATCTTTTGGGAAAAGGCTTACAGAAAATTATACGCTGATCACGAATACATCCCATTTATATACCTAAAATTGCTCCTAAACCTTATTTCCAAGAACCTCAAAAATCTCACATTTTTCAGTATATTTATTACTGTGGAAGCCAAAGAAGGAGTCTCACAAAGTTTGAACCCAACGGAAAGTTAAAAAAAACTTTTATCGCACCAAGTTTACAAAATTATCAGCAATTTACAATTAGTATATTAGAATATACTATTATAATAATGGAATAGTATGTTATACTAAATGACTTGCAACATGCTATGACGCATAACACGGCTTCTATGTGACTTGTTTGCTGCAACTGAGTCAGCTTTCCACCGAAGCTCAGCATCGAGGGTCATGCCGTGTAGTTAGCTTCGTTTGCGTGCGGTGTGACTTTGTTGTTGAGGTGAACCGGTGTGTACTCACACCTATGGTTTGTGACGTCGACATGTACCGATTTTGCATCATTCATTTGGATCCTCCATTTCGAAGTCCAGCTGTGCAGTATTTTGACCTGCGCAGTGTCGAAAGTTCCAATTTGGTCTCGCCGACAACAAGGACTGCAGTGTCATCTGCAAACGTCGCTATGGTACCTACGCAGGTCCTACTCTCCTCTCTTTCGCCTGGATCTCTGCCAGGGATTCTCCGGTGAAGAGGACGTACAGGTCGCATCTTCTTGCTTGATCCGGAAAAGTCGGTTTGAGAGATAGGACTGCAGCAACTTGGCATACGAGGTGGGAACTATTTTGCTGAGCTTATGGCTGAGTCCTTTGTGCCACACATTATCAAAGGCCTGTGTGACATCAAGAAAGACGGCAGAGCAAACTTTTTTGTTCAAGAGATTGTTCAATAATGTGCGTTGTTCCGAGCACCTGATCAATTGTAGAGTGGTGTCAAAGCCAAACTGATGCACCCATGGGCTGGAACGAGGTCTACTAGTTTCAACAGTCGTTTTTAAAAGATTTTTTCAAACAGCTTTGAACTGGCAGAAGAGAGATTGGTCGACATGAATTCAATTCTTCAGCAGGCTTTCCAGGTCTTGGCATCATTATGACAAGTTTCCATAGCTGCCCGATGGAAAGAGGAGCAATACAGTTTGAATGCCCTAAAGATTTCTGATTGAACATCCTAAATCAATCTATTGTTTATGGTGATTCTCTGCCCCTTCCCCTCACGATGTAACGGGTGAGTTAGGTACATCGAGTGACTGACCCAGTTTTTCCCGCGTCCGACAGCCTCATTCACATTTTTCCAATTTTCTCCTGACGTTAAATGCATATTTTCGTAACCAGAGAAACTTCGGGTCTGACGCAAATATTAATTTTTCGCGTATATTCGATTTTCAAACACCCTTTCAAACGAAGAAATTTATAGCTTGTAAAAGTAAATATCAAAAGCAGTATTTTCCTTAGCATTATCACACTCCTTACTATTTCCACGTGTGGTGGGTGATATGTAGCCTCGAGTTTTATGTGTTTTGCTCCCGCATGTAGGAGGTCCAGCACGAAATATGTAGGAGGGGCGTTAAATTTAGCGGTCATATCCTGTGATACACCGCCGCTCAGAGGAGTTATTGTGGCAATACTCTCAGCACGTGGTAGGGTGCCATACTTTTTTCCTGACTTCGTAATGTAACGAGTACATTAACCCCGAACTCCGGTCCCACGAGTGCCCCCAGAGGGACAATGAAGTTGGAATATTTGACGGAAGGGAGCCTAAATGCATTTAGGTCTATGGATTTATTTCTGGTATCGTTCCTGTCAGACCTCGGACACTGTGCCTATTTTGTGATGACCACTTACCGCTCTGTTGTTGAGACTCCGGATCCGGCAAGTGAGGTAGGCGGTGCCACCTAGCTGGGCCGTACTGTTAGTGAGCTGGTCAGGATCGAAAGAAGGCAACTCCTCCGGCGGCTGAGTCGGCGGCCTTTTGAGGTTGATGATCATTTTGGCCTGGTTGGCTTTGATTTTAGCCCGCTCTTTGACCTTGGCCAGCACTTCCTCCATGCTGAGCTCTCTCGTACCTGCGAATGACCACCGTGAAACATTAAAATGACCGTGGCATTTTCATATTACTCATTAACTGGTGGAGATGTCAGGTTCATTAATTAGTTGTGGGAATCCAACCGCTCATATAGAAAACAATCGTACCCAACCAAATGGTTTGGTGACAGCAAATTGTACACCAAGGCACTGAATAAACAGCAAAATTTGCTGCATTTAATGCAACCGAAGCACTACGTTAATTAAAAATCACATTTAGTTCGAGTAAACAATGGGTATAACTCCGATAGCTCAGATGAATAAATTATTACTCTTTAACAGCACTAATTTTGATTAAAGTTTCCAGATAGCACAAATAATAAAAGGCTGCCGAAGAAGTGCACCTACAACAATGGAATTATTCGTGATGTTAAGTCCATGACTTTTCCAACCACTTTAGACCGATAATCCGAGAGGAATAACGTGATATCTCAAGCCGTCATGAATTATCAAGCTTGGTATACAATAGGTATGAAAAACCCTGAAAATTATATTATTCTTACGTATGAATTTGTGAAAAAGTTATAGGGAACTACCTAATGTCAAATAAAAAATTTTGAAAAAACAAAAATAAAAAAAAAGCATTCTTGCACATTGTTTGGACAAATGTGGGACCCCTAAAACGTTGGCTGATTATTACAAAAATAATATAACAAACGAAGAAATGATTGCAGAAGATGTGATCATACTCTTCTACGGGTTCTTCCCCTTTCAAAATTAATCAAGAAGGGTTACTTGAATTATATTGTGTTGAGCGGTTTTGTGAGAATTGTATGAGGAAATTTTCCAATAGAGAGTTCCTTAAATTGCAATCCACGGTATCAGACATTGAGGAGCTTCCAATTGGCAGGGAACCTATTCACGTTACGAGGATAACAAAAGGAGTCTACTTCTCTGGACGGTCAATCTGAAACGAAAATCTCAAGATGAATGGATCTGGGTGTATTGGAAGTTCAATATCCTTTCAGTTATTGAGATCGCACTCCCCTTGGTTGGGTTGGAAGTAACGAGAAAGGCTTCATTGTTTGTAATGCAGGTGTTACGCTGAATGCATTTTATTAAGGTTCAATGTATTTGAAATTTCCAAATGAAAAGTATTTAAAACATGCCAAATCAGCAAATTTTCACTCTTTCTGACTCAATTTCCCCATCGTCTACCTTTTCCATTTTTCACGAAAGTCTAAAGTGCCCCCAAAAGTCCCTTCCCCCAGTGCGGAGTCATATTCAAAGTTTGTTGTTTACGGTTTTGTCCCGTTTCGTGACTACCGCGGGCGGAAAGTGAACAAGGGAGCGGAGTATAAAAAAGGCGAGGTCGAGAGGGTGTTAAAAAGTTACGAAGGACCATTTCCGACTTGTTTTAATCTCGTTTTCAACAGTGGACACAGAGGATACTTTTCCTTGGACTCCTGGCCTTGAGCCTCAATTAAAATTGTAGGATGGCGAAAACTTGTACTTAACGAATATAGGCTGATTAATTGTAATCGTATTAGTTGGACGAAAGAAGGTTTAATTTATTCCTTTTTGAGCTGACTTGTAAAATTAAAAATTCTAATTAAAATAACAACTATAAATACGTTGAAAGAGCTTCTGTTAAGAAATACTTGACCAAAATACTACCTAAGTAGCACCTTGAATTGCGAAATCACCTAATCCGTCAGAGCATTTGTCAGTGGTAGACTCCCAAACTTGTCATTTCCCTCCTAAAACCATTTTTGGGGCAAACTTCGGAGTAAAGATTCTTCCTCCAACTTCGGAACTAGGAGTACTCTTATAAGAGTACTGGCAGTATACTGCCGAGTTAGGTAATTTGATTTGATCACTAGCTCCATTTACAAGAGCCATCCAAGCCGTTTGAGTGGCTCGCATTTCAGAGAAACTTGATCGAGGAAGCGAGAGAGGTTATTAAAAAGTCATCACTCAGACGGAAGGCCACTCAAGGGTGGGTCTTTTCGGTGGTTCCAGGCCGTGGTGGGGTGGGTCGTGGTTGCCATTAACGTCGCTCTAAACCCACCGGGCTCTCCGGGCGTTATCTTCGCGTTGGGAGGAGTCTCGCAAGAAACTGCATTATTTAAAGGTCTTAGGGGAGCAAAGTGGGTGAAAAGCAAGATGAAGGTTTGTGGGGACTCGGGACTGACCCACAACTTGATGCTCAAGAACGAGGGATTTGAGGCTGCGACGCTGACCCGGGGCCAATTTCATGAGACAGTTGTGATCAAATATTCAGCAAGGTTATACCAATGACCTGGCGTTGGACGTTGTGGGGAGTCCTCCCTCACGCAGTGACGCGCGGTAACGAACATCAGCGAACGGAAGATGCTTCCTCGCCCGGCTGCTAGATTTCGAGCGACTGCGAGTAGGTAATGGGGGACCGCTCCTTTCTCGCACGACCAACGGCCGTGCCTTGCGCTTATATTTACTAATCATTCACCTACTTGATCAGCATATCCGATCACTATTTTGGCAGGGACTCAGTACTCTCTGTAGCTCCCAAGGTAACTCCGTGGGAGGGTCAGACGGAGTCGGGGACGGCATCGCGGCTGCGGCAAAAGGTGTGTCACATCGGGACATCTCCATTGAACACACTCAGCTCGTCCACTCAGGCTCAACTTCAAGTGCCTGCACAGCAGACCCACAAGGGACCCTCGACTTCTCGAACGTGGACCTTGTGAAAGCTTGCCTGGCCATCACACCACACAAACTCATTGGAACCCATCCTCATGTAGGTTCATTTATCCCACAAACCTATTTTAGTAATTTCGTTATAACGTATTGTATACAATTTCTTCATCAGTGAACACTAAAACCTGGCTCAAAGGTCTTTGAGGCACTGTCAAATATTCGGACACCGTCCAACGGTGAGATGAGCTACGATATGGGCCAAGTTGGATAAGGGATGGTAAGTGAAAACCGCTACCAGAAGGGCAACTTTAGGGTCAGATGACAGTAACTACGGTCTCAACGGCCTGCCCCTGCAGAAACCCAGTTGTTTACTACACACCTTCATCTCCATAGGCCACTCCTAGTGGGAGTTGAATTTCAGGGACCCTCATCACGATTAATGTCCTCGTAGGAACTAAGGGAGAATTGCAAGGCAGTTGGTGAAGACACTGCCAATTCATTCCTTGATACACCACCCACAGTAGTAGGTTCTAATGCAAGTACCACCAGAAACAAAAAATTGAACGTTCCCGATGCATAGGTACGTGCATACCTACTTTTACATCACCATCCATCAAGTCCTTTTATTGCACGCTAACATTTACCACTTGGTGCCACATACGTGGGTGTACTTTATATATTTGTAATAAAACTGTTTGCCTGGAACATTTCATCAAGCAAAGTTGACCATCCTAGCAAACGAAGTCCCAACGCTAATGATAGTTTTGGAGTAAACACCATTAAAAGTTCATCTTTCTCCTCCCTCTCCAGTCTAACAGCCCTTGAGCAAAACTCTTTGGTAAGACGTTGTTTAACGACTTCACAAGCTGCTTGCTACTGACTTGTGAACCCTTGGGATTAGAGTACCTAGTAATTCTGAAGTTAATTAATCCGATGACGTTCCTCGAGATGAAATGGGATTGTGCGTGACGGGAGAGATGAAGACAATATTATATTATTTATAATAATATTATTATAATATTTATAATAATATTTATAACATATTATGTTAGAATAGACATGTACCTATTCGTTGTGTACGATAATTGTATAGTGACAGGAAGAACTATTAACGAGCTATAAAACTGTTAATTAAAAGCGAACAACAAAACTCATCACCGCAACTCAGCTTGCAGAAATTCCTCACTTGGTTAATATAATTTCATACGTTATTTTACGTAATAGGGTATGCAATTATATTGTACCCCTTAATTAAAAACATTCGTGACTAAAGAATCTGATTCCGTGCAGGGATTTTGTTGTATTTAATCTCTTGTGCGTGGAAGTTTATTCTTCCGACTCCTGAAAAATTCTCTCTCACCTCAAATTGATAAGTCGAAATTAAACTTTCCCTATCGTGCATGCAGGTGCCCCGAAAATGTGAAAATGATGGCGGGAGCGGAAACTGGCGGGCCTCACATGCAAATGATGTGCTTGACGCTCCGTTATCAACCGTTTTGCTGCCATTTTGTAATATTTCGCTCACAAGCCTTTTCCGAACAGGGCGAACCGCCTTTCAGAGGGGCAGTTTAGATATCGTGATAGCGTATGGAGTTTTTCCTTTTCACGCAACGGGAAAGAATTAAATTGAGTGGAAGCCATTTATTTTCGCTGCTATATAATGGCGCATCACAGTTAATCGACGACATTACGAATTACCATTAAAAAAAAATCGTGCATGGCTCTAATACTAGATGTAAGGCCATCATGATGTAGGGCGAGAAAAGTGAGGATACTTCAACCTAGATAATTTAATTAATTTAGTTCATTTAATTATTCAGCAAATTCTCATTATTAAATAGAAAAACGCTGCAAAATTTGCTCTAAGGTTTATTATTCTTTGGTGGATATATACATGTACGAAAAAAAACTCTTTAATTTTATATTAAATATAATACAATAATCATCAAATAAAATTTTTATATATTACGGTATCGCAATATAACCTGGGTCGGGTGAGGTTTTTGTGCCATTTTTTAGACCCACGGGTTTGAGAGAGAGGGTTTGAGACCTTGTCGACACAACTAAGATAGAGAACCGAGCATTTTGTCAAAATTTCAGATTTTCAAAAAACCAACTGCCCAAAACGGCCTGGATGGCGGACGAACATTAAATTCGATTTTTGAAATCTACGCGTCGTGAAAAGTATACTGACAAATTTTGGGGCCGATCAACATGATTGACCCCCGTCGCGAAAACAAAGTTTGATTAATTAATCATAATATGTAATACCTACTCATAATTTATTTTGGTCTATTCTTAGATTAATCTAAGAATAAACCAAAATAAATTATGTTTTTCTATGGAATCATTTAGTTTTAAAGGCTTTTTTTGGAGCTCAAAAACTCTAACCCAATTTTTAATTTAATTATGTCATTTCTAAATATTTCAAATTATGATACGTTTACAGAGAAATCACGTGGAGAGGCGTTTGGAAGAACTGATTTTATACAACGTGAGGTTTCGTTACTTTTCTCTTTCCACTTGTGCCGAGTGAAATCGTATTTTTGGGTTCAGCAGCTTCGTGGGACACATAAAGTAAGTTAGCAGGGGAGTTGGGAAGGGGGAAAAACTCTTTCCGCGTCATGAATTTACAATGCCGCGAAATACTATCAAATGTTGATATTCGGTGCCTCACGTGATCCAGTCTTTGGACGTTCAGACGGCAAAATCCGGACAGGCGTGGAAGGGGTAAAATGGTAAAGGGGGTGATCTAAGGCTCAATCACGTTCGCCTTCCTTTGGGGGCGCGTGATCTGAGTGGATTTCGTTATAGTCCTCCCCCACTCTCACCATGGGTGTACTGACATCTGCAAGCTCGACCTGATCCTCGCCCGTTCCTGTACACGCTTTCGCATTCCCCACCCAGTTTCTCCTCATTCTTTTTACAAAGGTGTCCCCGCCGTGGAGAGAAAATCAAGACTAATAGGGTAAGTCATGGACTCTGCGGCCAAAGAACTGGAGTATCAACATGCTCCAGGTATTATAATAAAATTATTTGGGCATGTTGTGGCTCCAGTTATTATCAAACCTAACTTCTGTACATGTGAAATATTCTATGAATAGCAGTCAACATAATTTGTAAGAAAGCCTTTCGTTATTAACGCCAGTTGATATAAATGTTTCGCCCCATGCCGTCGCACAAGCGCTCGATTCAATATTTCCAGTCGATTTAGCAGCAGTTCAACCAGCCGTGAAGATGTAGGTTAGGAAGACGACAGTGTAATGACCCATACAATCACGACACAAATTTGCCATCGGATTACTATGTACAATTTATGTTTAGTTGAAGTTAAGCTCTACTGTAGGTTGTAGCTGCCTTTGTAAAAAAAAAAAAAAAAAGCTATATAGATTTTTATTATAATAAAACACCGTAGAAACTCCCATTTCATACTTTTTTTTTTTTTTTTTTTTTTTTTTTTTTTGTGAAATTTGAATTTACGACAAAACTTTGTGGTCGATAAACGAAAAACCTTTGTGGAGAAGCATACGCCAGCGCGCTCTTACGCCTGTTTGGGTAACTCATCCAGGTTGTTTTTCTCATCAACTAGACGGTATTGGCCAATTCTTCCTATAATTCGCCTTGTGTTTTTTCCGGCCTCTGAGTTTGTTTGTTACGGTCTAATTTACTATATGCGGATATGGATAATGTTTCCTCAAAACCGTCCAATTTCTCGGCGTTACGTAGTGACCACACAATGTGGTTCTATGTCATAAAAGTGCCATAAAAAACGATCTTCAAGAGCCACCATTGGTTTATAATAATTATAAATTATTTTTGGAAAAATTCACCTATACAATCGCGAAGGAGGTCGAAAGATCTAATTGGACTGAAAATTTGACATTGTACCTACATTTAAAGATGTCTAGATTACAAAAACGAAATGTCCGTCCATCGTCTGGGCCGTTTCGGGCAGTAGGATTTTTTATCATTTAATAATGATTAACAGGACGTTTTCATTTTTTTCCCATCACGTCACAAAAAAGCGTTACGCAACATAATCGCGAAAACTATAGTCACATGATTGGTCGGTTACTAGAAACTGTTTCTACTCGACAAGACTTAGGTAGACAAACATTTTTTGGGTGGAAAAATTGCGTAAAATTAATCATTATTAAATGATCTGACTGTAGAACCATGGGTCTACCGTCCGTTTTTATTTTAATCTGTAATTTTGAAAGAATACCTACATACTCGGTTTACATCTAATTGTGCCCGCAAGGATTTCAGTCCGATCATCCAAACCCATGGGGCGCTATGGGGCTAAAAAGGGGCTACGAGAGGAAGGGCGAGAAAAGTGCTTGTGTAGATTTTATCGGGCTTTAGTAAACAGTGATTACTAAACACTCATCGTTTGTGATGTAAAATAAGGGGTTATTATAATAATAACCACTTACTATAATAGTAAAAAACAGCGTTCTGAGACGCCTTTGAAGTTTTCCAAAATTCACTCTGTACTGTTTTTACGCTATTTTTCGTTAGCACCGTTTCCCTTCAACTGTTTTATTCAGCATCGCAGAAAATCTCGAACTTTTAAGAATCGGTTTTAAGCCCTTCTCGTGGGTTTAAAAAAATCGGCTCTGAGCCTCTTTCTACCATCAAGGGCCTAAGAGCTTAGAAAATGGGGTTTCAACGCGAGTCTGCATGCCCCGTTTACGGAGGTCCGTAGGTATACGAACCTCCCCAGTAAATGAAGGCCTGTTGAGAAATATCCATGTTCTGCAGATGACTGTAAAAATGCTTATAAAAAAATTATGTTCAGAAGAGTGGGCATTAAATTTTATTTCACCTGAGTGTATCGTTAATGGGGTGCGGAAGGGCATTGCATTTTGAAGAGAAGCAAAGGAGGAGTTTAGGAAAAAGAAGAATTCTGCCGTTTTCACGAATTCAATCACCTAAAGTTGAACCGATTTTGATGAAATGGGGCCTAGAAGTTCATAAGATATGCCAACAAGGTATAACTCGAATATTGGACCTTTTCCAATTACTTAGTCCACTCTCATAAAACCGCGAGAAAATGTGGTCCTTCATGTTCAAACTGCGAAGCCCTCCCACGCCATCTTAAGGGAATACTTCCATACTAAAAGGGTGTGTACCTCTATCTATAAAATTTTTCTTAGTGTTTTCCACGTTATATAATGATTTTTCAAAACTGAAGGGGTCTTTATAAAGTTCCAACCATCAAATGTTTCGAAATATTCTCAATTTGTTTATAGGATTTCGCCGGTATTTAGCCGGTATTTAGCCGTGAATAATGATTTCGTGTATCGAAAACATTCCATACGTTCCATACATTCCATACCTACAACGAACACATTTTTTTTTTAATTTTTCTTTGTAACGTCAGACGTTTTTTTCGTTTCCTGGGAAGTTTCCTTTTTGTCAAGCGGAACGTTTTAGAAGGACCCCTTCAATTCATGATTTGAATTAAATTTTATAAAATGCCATGATAAATATTACATTTTATAAAAAAGGATGTTCCAATGAGTTTTCGTAGTCCAAATTCAATAAGACGATTTATTTCTAAGAAAAGGATTTTTTCCCCATTTTAAGTCCGTATTCTACTCTGTGCGGCACAGCCCAGGCGGCAACAATCCGGCCGACACTTAGATAGTAAAAGAATGAGGAGGGGGGGGGGGATCGAAAACCGATTGGAGTACCTATGTGATGGGACTTGGAATAGCGAAGTTCCGGTTCAAGCAAAGGGGAAAACTGCACTTTTTGCTCGTCGAAGGCATGACTAATGATTTTCTAGTGCAGGACCGTTAGGGGATTTAGAAATGCTGAGTTAGCCCGTGCACAGGCTCTCCAACATCCGGCGTTGGAAATAATAAAAGTGTAGAGGAAACGGCAAAAAGAATATTTAAAGGATCTCCTTTTTTTTCTTTGTACGTAGCGCCTAATAACCGAGTCTCGCCCTAAAACTAACTACCTTCCAGGGCTCTCGTTAAGGGGATCCCGGTGTGTATGACGGGGCACCAACCCCCTTTTCATGGCCTGCAGCGCTTTTTCGGAGCGAGAGAGATGACGGGAGAATTTCTATACGAACAGGAGTGCGACAGAGCAGCAGGTATGCTGTTTGTAAGGTTAACTCGCAGTTCCCTTCTCGTTAGCGATGTTATCACGTCCTGTTTTTCCTCGTCCGCCGTACACAGAAGGATGTTCAAGGGAGGAATTCTTTCCGTCTGACAGCCTTCCATCATTTAGAGGATCCTAATAAAACAAGCTCCTTATACCACAATCCTCTCTGTTCAGTTCTTAGGAGCAACAATAAAATCTACACAGCGCGCTATTCTTTAGTGAGTCACGTCAGACGGTCTGACGACGATCAGCAATAACGGTTTGTAATCATCATATGAAGTCATTTAGGGGGGAGGGGGGGCAAAGGGCAAAGGATATCGAAGTTAGGAGTCTGATGAAGCCACTGGGGTAAGCAAAGGATAGGTTCGCCCTACTCAGGGTCGGTTTGGGCCAAAGAACAAAGAGCAGAGGTTGAAACTTGACGAGGAGTTGGGGTCCGTTGAAGGCGATTGTAAGGGCGGTTCTGGGCTAATCGACCTCGATCTCCCACCTCAGACCGCAGGGCCTTGTAATCCGTTCAAGCTGCACCAGTTTCGCGTGGCAGACCTATTCCATTCCCAAATGAAGGGGTTTTGTATGTAACGAAAGAGCCGACGACACTCACACAGGTGGCCAGGAACTAGCTGGTTAATGTGAAATTAGCATGAAAGCGCCCTTGGAACACCCACAACACACCCGGAAATATAAATTAGGCATGGAAGAACGTCATAATTACACATTACTGTTATTAATAATTTTCTAGATAATGTCATTTGACGGTTAAGGCGATAAAATGTGTATCTACAATTGATGAATCGTTTCACTGATTAGAAAGTGAAAAGGGACCTTTTTGCCTTTGAAAGGACGTTCGAAGGCTCCTTGGAAGATTTCTGAAACCGCCGGCTCGGCTACTCACAATGGCGGGAGGACGAACTCAAAGGGAAAGATTCCCAGCAATACAACCTTTTCAGATAAATCACTGTGAGCCCCCTTCCAAATGTACAAAAATGATAAAAGGATGAAAAAAGGCACGAAAAAAAAATAAAAAAATTGAACCAGCTTAAAGGAACTTAGTGAAACGGGATTTCCACCCCTTCACGTTTTAAATTGATCGTTCCAAAAGAGGACATTTTTTTCACCCCTTATTCCACTTAAACCTACGTAACGACGTAGGTTGGTCGTAAATCGTGAAAAGAGGGATCCAGCATAAGGCTGTACATGTAGATATGGGGATTGTAAGATATGTTGGGGGAATAGATTTGAGGGTTGTATTTATGGGGAAATCCATTACTTTGATGTCAAACGAGCGTTTTCTGTTAGACTAAATTCGTTCTGAGTTACCAACGGGGGTTTTTAGGTTTTTTTTTTCACTCATCGATTAGTGGATTAATATATAATAATTAATATAATAACACTGGCCAACAAAAAACGGGTGTTGTTTGGTGGCGAGGTGGGTTTTTCAGTGTGCTGAATCCAAATCTGAAACACGTATTTCCCTATCAGGTCTAATTTTTGAGATATAGCCCGTATAGGTAGGTATATAGCTCATATAGGTATAACCTATAGGTATAACAAATAGGTATACCCATTTTCTAGCTACGTTGATGAGTGTTAAAAATAGCACTTTAAAAAACCCAATTAAGTAGTTTTTCACTTTCAACCACTCTCTCTATGTTTTATGACGTGCAGAATCCGAATTTGAAACCCGATTTTATCTATCTTCTTCTATTCCACAGGAAACAGCGTTAAAGTTGGCAAAGTAAAAAAAAAAAAAACTGTTTAAGGCATTTGTACATGTAGTTTTTGAAAAAACAACGGCAGATAGGAAAAATCTGATTCAGCATGAAATCCTGGAAGAATTGTTCTCGTTCATTAGTCAAATCTTACAGTCAGAGTTTACAGTCTGGTGTGCTTAATTTTACATACAATTTTTTAATTTCAAAAACTTTTTTTTTAACAATTAATGACCACCAATAAATTATTAACAATAAATTTTTTTTTTAACAATTAATTAATAGAAACTTTTAAAATTTCACAAACAATTTTTTAATTTCCCAAACAATTTTTTTTTTTAGGTGTACCTACTCAATTTACAGTTTGTTGTTCTTAACTCACAAACAAGCGGCACTTTTTTGAAATTTGACAAATAAAAGAGAGCAATTCTTTCAGGATTTTTCATGCTGAATCTGAATTTGGAATCCGATTTTTCCTATCTGCCGTTGTTTTTTCAAAAAATGCATTTAAAATGTCTAAAACAGTTTTTTTTTTTGTACTTTGTCAACTTTAACGCTGCTTCCCGTGGAATGGAAGAAGATGGTTAAATTCAGGCTCAAATTCGGATTCTGCACCTCATAAAACAAGAAAGAGTGGTTGAAAGTGAAAAATTAATTGGGATTTTTGAAGTGCAATTTTTAACCCTCAAACTTAACTAGAAAATAGGTATATGTATATACCTCTCATATATGAGCTATAATATATCTCAAAAACTAGACCTGATAGGCAAAAACGGGATTCATATTTGGATTCAGCAAAATGAAAAACCCCAACACCAACCCTTATCTCCTCAGCACCAAAAAACACCTTTTTTTGTTGGCCAGTGTAATTAATCTTTAATTATTTGTGAGGAAAAATTGACCAATTGAAAAAAAAACAAAAAAAAAAAAAAAAAAAAACAATCAACTAAATTATCACGGAGCATGACTTATTTGTTTGAAAATTAAAGTAACTATTACCAATACACCCTTTTGTAAACGTGTACATGAGTTTATTCACACACGTGTACCCGGGGAGAGTTGGTGTTGCGTCATTTATACTGCACCGTTCATTACAAGTCCCCAAGTTGCCTGTTTGAAAGTCGAGAAGGACCCGGACAACCCCGCTGACGGTAACTAACGGATTCGGCGATTAATCACAGAGTGGAATAGTGTGGAGAGAAGCGTTGTAGGTGGGGGGGGGGGGGGGGGGGGAGCCCCTGTTAATCTTTGCCATTTCTCCTCCCCGGTTAACTATAAATTTCTCCAAGTTGATTAGGGCGGGGTCTTTGAGGCTATGAGGCACGGAAGGAGGTTCAACTACGCACGACGGGGCCAGGGGGGAGTACAGCTTCCGGGGATTCTTGGATCTGAAGTTCCTCCCACGATTACCGTCATACGCTCTCCACGTTACAACTAGGACAGACGCCATAACTTACGGGACGACCCTGAATGAAACCCGTTATAAGGACGGCAAACGTTTACCAAGATGTCAGAGCTGGAACTCGAGAAACAGCCGTTTTCATGAAAACCTGCAGGTCCAAACCTGAATACAAAAAACTCAACTTTTATTTTATTGTCGAGTAACGAATTTCTCGCGTATGGGGTGGTAGGTAGCTCTCATTCTGGCAAAGTTACAGTCGTAATAGCTATTACTTACTAGTAAGACTTACTTAATGTCCCATTTCCTCCAGTCCCCGACCACGAGCCATTCCTAAACTGAGCGAATTCCTGCTTCGCCGTCCAGAAAGCAGCTTCTGCCGAGTCACAACGAATGGATACGGGTTTCCAAGGTTCACCAGGATGGTCCCAAGCTTTCCACACCTACCCAATGCTTGAAAATTTGGTGCCAAGCTGGCGAAGGGTTTCCATGGCTTGCTAAGATGGTCCCCAAGCTTTCAGACCTGTCCAAGGCTTGCCAAGTGGGTGCCAAGCTGGGGATGAATTGAGAATAAGAGATACTTCGTCCGAGGATGGATTACCTAAACCGGGACGGATTGCCGAAAAGCTATGGGGATGCGTCGCCTTGAATTTTAGACTGCGGGGGAGGGGGACCTGCCCTTTAAAGCCTTTTAAAAAAGTCGGCGAACCGATCGCGTACCCTTTCGCACAGTCGCAGAGAAGTGCACCAAGCCCCTCTCCCAAGTAAAGTGGTAGGGCGCTGGCCAAATGATATGATATATGATTCTAAACCGAAGTTTGGTCAGGTATCGAAAACTAGCCCTAAACTTGCCCAAAATAATATTTATGTTGTTTCACCGGTTCAAAAGTTAGAACAACCAATCGTCTAGGGAACGAATGGAAATGCTGGACTCCGGGAGTGACAAAAGTTGAATCAACATGGCTACTGCTCGAGGCCTGAAGCTTTCAATCAAACCCACAAAGGGAATGGCAGGATTAGCTTTGAATACACGTCATTGTATTTATAGTTGGGCATAGCTATAACAGCTGTTGACAATAATAATTATTATAATAGCAACGATTGCGTGACTCCGTTGATCCTCTTAAGAGGCATTGATTGTTCTGGCTGCATCCTTTCTAGCAGGCCTTCAGCTTTCTATTCAGCTATCTCTCTTCTCGATGCTTTTCTTCTTTTAATGTTCGGGCTAGTTGATTCTCACGGAAGTCAAAGTGAGGGGTTTCTCGCGCATGGCGTTTTACACGCAATACTTGATTGTTTGCATCCCACGGCCTTCTTTGAAGACCTCCCCATCCTACCTAAGCTTCTTCTCGTCGGCATTTTTTTCACATTTTATCACTTGACCTCTCTTACTCATCTGATTGCTCTTTCACCACTCCTTGTACTGTGCTCCATAAAAGCACCACGAATAAAAGCTCTAGGTACGTACACACTCTGTCCAATCATTAGAGAGTTCCTAAAGAAACATCCGAGATACGTCGACCGTTAATTTTTATCGCCGTAAGGGATTTGTCTAGGGAGAATCAAAGAAAAGCTAACTTCACATAAGACCGTAACAGAGATACGGTCTTATCAAAAGTCACGCTAAAATTTAATTTAAAGTGCCGCTATTTACGTTCTATTGCTCGAAATTAACGGCGATATCCTTAAGACCGTAAGCTTATTGCCGTAACTTTACGGCAATAGCGGCCGACGTTAGGCATAAGGACGTAAGTTAGGATGGGGGGCAATATGTCGACACATAAACTGGTCGACAAACGGCCCAGAAGCCGTTTCGACATCTTTCAACACCAAGAGTTGAACTAAGTCGACTTCACTGGCATTGGAAATACCGCGACATAAAAATACAGCGACAAGTCGACAAGTTTCAACACCCCTTGTTGAAAAAGGTCGTCCAAGTCAAACAAGGGGATACGACGACAGATTTCCATCGACATCCTTCGTATACCTGCGAAGTCTCGAAGGGAAATGGCAGACACTCTACCTGGCCAATTATAGATCAACAAAGCCGGATGACTTACTGTAGGCCTACGAAGTTACCTACGAAGTTACGAAAGTAGGCCTGTTGAAGAGTTACAGTTAACAAAAGCAGGTAGATGGCCCCTATCCCTATCCTAACACGTTGCACTACCCTTTTCGCGTAATTTGGTCGTAAGTATTTACGTTGGAGTTCACCTCATCAGGCTTCCCCTCCCGGAATAATTCAATTCAATTCAATTCAATGATTGAAAGTAACTTCTCATGACTCATCGGCTTATGACTTAGCGACCAACAAACTCACCCTCCCCCGGTGGTGCCTTAATGAATTGCAAAATTATTTTGATGAAATACCTATGAAATGAAAATTTGTTTTTAGTTTATTGTTATTACATTATTTCATTATTCTATTAAAGTCATTTTTAAAAAGGAAGGAATTATGGCTATTGCACAGGAAACTGGAAAACCCCTAAAAAAAGAAAGTTAGTTTTGCGTACTTTTACCGATGGTTTAAGTAAATCAGATTATATTCATGATAATTATTATCATGAATAGTTGCAGAATGCATATAGTCCAGGCAACAAAGACGAAAAAAGGTCTTGAGGTAGAAAAAAAAGAAAGATAAAAAACAACATACAAAGTTCAAGTAACAACTAAAGCAACATACAAAGCAAGTAACATACTAAAAGTTCTGGGGGGTGGGGGTGCTGCGTTATGAGGGGGGTCTTAGGCCAGGCAAATTAGGAAAATAAAAGGCAGTTAGCTGAAAGTTTAGTAATAGTCGTAATCACCACATTCCTTTATGTTTTTTGGGTCGCTGAACACGACTCTGAAGTTTGTTGGCACTTTTTCCGGTTTTTTGCTCATATCTCCCTAACTATGCGTTCTAACGACATGACCACTCTATACAACATGGAAGTACATAAGATTTTCTACAAAATGCACTAGTAGCATTAAATGATTCGTGTTCAGCGACCCAAAAAACATAAAGGAATGTGGTGATTACGACTATTACTAAACTTTCTGCTAACTTTTCTAATTTGCCTGGAGTATCTCCAAAGGTCCCTTTTTCAGGATTTTAGTGAATTAACTAAAATATTCATATCTCGGAAACTGTGCCTTTTTCGATAAATCATGCCCTATAGTAAAATTTCATTTAAAAAAGATGTTTTTTTTTTTAATGAAAGATGATATGATTCTGCACAACTTTGATTATAAACACTTTTTCCAAATTCCGAACCGTTTTCGAGATATACCTAGGTACGCCTCGGAAAATCGGTTAACTTTGGAAACCAGATTTTTACCTGTACCTACCTGTATTGACCTAAGCCCAAGGAATTTATAAGATCTACTTGGAATGGGATCTGGGGGCACCTTTTCGCGAGCATGTTTGACTTGGTCATCATTACGAGCTCCAATATATTCATCCTGGGCAACGTACTCAATTACTCCTTCACCACGAATGGAAGCAGCGTTGAATGCATCCACATCAGATGCATTCACCCTAGATTCTAGGGTACGAAAGAACAGTCGTATCGATTCAGGGTAATGCTCGTCCACATATTCTCGTGTTACAAATCTACTCTCAATTAGTTCCTTTTCTTCAGGTAGTAAATGCTGAACATCTCCAATTTTCGTTAATATAGGTAGACGAGAAAGTAACATCAGCTTGACGCATTACTTGGACAAGTGGATAATACTGAGTGAATAATACACACAATCTCGCAACAAAAGTTTTGTTTACTGCGTTTATAGATTGGAGTTTGACATACAGGGGGTAATTGTCGTAGATCACCGCAGAAAACCATATTCATACCAGCGAAGGGACGTTCATGATCGTGAAGAATATGCTGCAAACGAGAATTTATTTGTCCAAGTAAACCTGAGCCGATCATACTGCACTCGTCGATAAACACTATCCTCACATTGTTGAAGGCAGTTCTGAATGAATTAAGTGATTCAACAGAGAGACCAGTTTCACGTTGCGAGTTTCCAATTCGAAAAGCAGCGTGAACCGTAGTACCATTGATCGCGGCTGCGGCCATACCAGTTGAAGCTGTAGCTACGTAAGCATTGAACGCTACATTATGAGCTTGAGAAAATCGATTATAGGTCTCCATCATCAACTTCATTGTGAAAGTTTTGCCACAACCAGCTGGACCGGTGAGAAAGATTTGAAGCGGAGTCTTCTCATCATCTTTTTACATACTACGATGTATCGCTTCCAGAATCAAATCGCGCTGACGCTTATTTGTCCGTCTCATTGCTAAACAAGACGAATTGTCTCGGGCATGTTCTCATCTACCTGTTCTTTTGGGTCATTTTTTAACCAAAGTAAAATGTGTGCGTGTGGACTGCCTCTTTGCTGAAACTCTATACGTTTAAAGTACTCTATGACGCGGTATGAACCAAATGGACTGTAACGCGACGACTGCAGCAAAACATTATCGTGTCAACTAATTTGTCAACATACAAGCAACAAGTAACTGGGTCTTCATGTACAAGGGATGTAAGCAAATCAGAACTCATTTCATTCACAGGATCACCTTCCCCCGGCCATTCTTTGTCGTGATGCAGTCGATAGAGTAGGCTTTCTCTGCATCCAATATTGCTTCAATCAAATTTTTGTACTTGTCGAGTAGAAACAGTTTCTAGTAACCAACCGCCAAACTTCCTTACAGACCAATCATGTGATTATAGTTTTCGCGATTATGTTCCGTAACAAATTTTGGTGTCGTTACGAAAATTTTAGAATGACCCCCAGCCCAAAAACATATCTATGTTAAAAAAAGATGGGCAGGAATCTGAATCCAGGCCTACATTTCCTGAATCTTCCTAATTGTTTTGAGTTAGGTTGAGGGCTACAGTTGGCAAGGCAGTGTCAATGACCCACTTCCCAAGACCCCACGGGACAAAGGCTGAGGACAGGTAGTGGCCAAACAACCCTTTTGTCGTCGTTCAGCAGTCGACCAGTTTCAAGAGCGGTGTTTTTAGCTCATTTTCCACTCTGATGTTGAAATACAGCGAAAAACGGATCTCAAGTTTTCGACATAAATCAGTCGACCAGTTTTAAAGATGTGCGTTATCGACGTTCTTCAACACCTGGTGTGGAAATATGGCGACAGGAGGTGTCGACCAGTTTATGTGTCGACATATTGCCAAGTTCCCCGTAAGTTATCACCGTTATTTCTGCGCATGCGCGAAATCTCGAGTTACGTCGACCGTAACTCATCACTGTTAGGCAAAAAGTGGCTTTAGGAACTCTCTAATGTCCTTCCCGCTAACAAAGGTTCGATGATCTCACGCGCAGCGCACAACTGAGCTCAAGCATGCTGACGCTCGCCACTTCTCCCGAGCTCGGCTCATCGGCGGCCGACTCGGGAGGGCCCTCAAATCTTTACTCCTCTTTACGCCTCTGATGAATTTCCACCTGTACTCCCTCCTGCATCCTCCAAAACACCTGGCGGCGTAACCATGGACGCTGCACCGGACGCACTCCGCCGCTCACACCACAAACCTAATCAATTATTAGGAAAAACAATACATGTAGGACCTACATTGAAGCCCCACCCAACACACGCACCTGGTGAGTGATCTACAAGGCCTGATGCAGACTTCTTAGCATAGATCAAAAGCGAAAACTCCAAACCCCCCCCCCCCCCCCCCCCCCCGATTACGGCAATTAGACAAGACCTTCTAGAAAGTCGATTTGATAGAGTCGCGTGTACTATACTGCTCTAACATCGTTGTATCACGACAATTAAAGGCAACCGATTTCAAGTTGGTAGGTCACAACTTCCCCACAACATAAACAACTTAGTTTGCTCTCATCCAGTTCGATGATTCCCCCGCGATGCCACTTCCTAACACTTTGGACAAATACGAGAGTTGCGGTTTATTTGAGAGTTTCTTTGAAAAGTGTTAGTAATTGCAATTACTAACACTTTTCATTTACCCATGGGTAAATGCACGTTTCTGGGTACCCAAATCTAAACACCACATGTTGTTTCATCAGTAATTTGAGCAGGAATAGTGTTTTTTTACTATCTAATACCAATAGTGGAGCGGTAAAAAATAATTCAAATTTGGAAGCAAAGATTTTTTTCCCTACGCCGATGGTCTAGGCTCTTGCGCCATGAGACTTCTTGCAGCCCAATACAATTTTGCTGTTTTCGACCACAACAAACAGCAAGATTGGACGAAACAAAGATGAAACGGTTACAATAGATGAAATTGGGACGCGCGAGTTGTTAAACCATAGTCGTTTCTACATGGTTTATTTGGCCAAAATCGGCTCATTTGACCGTGTTGCGGGGACGAGGTAACTGAGACGCTCGTATCTTGAAGTAAAACCATTAAAATAAATGTTTGGTATTAGGTAATGATTATTTGACCGACCATCTACAACTAAATCAGTCTTCATCATCATCACCAATTCATTCAAATTAAGAATTTTAGGTATACCTATATATTGTATGGTAGACATACTCTTATTAGGTAGTATAATTTTATGGTAAAACTGAAACAAACCCAGCGCATGATTTAAAAAAAATCATTAATAACACCTTTTTACAAAAAAAAAAAAAAAAAAAAAAAAGAAGAAGTCACTCTCAAACGCCGCGGAAAGAACCATCGAACTGTTTTTTGGGGGTGCTGAACCCGAATCTGACCCCCGTTTTTTCCCGGTCACGTCCAAATTTTCGAGATATTTTTTCGGCCTTTTTTCAGGTCGAAAAAATATCTCAAAAATTCCCAAGTGCCCAAAAAATTCCACAAAAACTTTTCTTACTGGAAATCTATCGCTGATTCCGAATATATAATATATATTAGAGCCCAACTAATATATTTTATGAGTTGGGCTCTAAAACCACGAGAAACGTATGATTTTGCAACAACAAAAAAAAGTTGAAAAAAAACGTGTTTTTTCCAAAACCAAAGTCACGTTTTTTGGTACTTTTCACATTCTAGCGTATAAACTAAGTAAACTAAGGCCGTTAAAAAAATTGAGATAGTGAATTTGAATGCTCACATTGCAGACCGTATGGGAGCATCAAGTGCAATTCCGTGAGTCGTGTTCGTTTATAAGACAAGCGCCAGACTCCATTCTTAGCGGTGTTCCTGATAGGTAGATAAAACCATCTTTGATTCGTTCTGAAATTGCGGTCAAGAGGCTTATCATGACAGTTCGAGGCCCAGCCCTGACTGTTGTATGTAATGTGCCTCCTGCCAGCCGGACCTTAGATGCAGTCGCCGCAGCATTACGTCGTAGGTTTGGTTCACATTATGCGGGAGCAATGGAGACCTCCCAAAGGTCGAGGTCCCAGGTGTTACCTACTGCTGTGGGGAGTTAGGCCACTTTGCACGGGAGTGCCCCCAAGAGGCTGGAAATCTAGAAACCCCTACACTCAAGGGCCAGAGACGAGGGAGTAGGACTAGAAAGGCCTGGGTGGACGAAGTCGAAGAACCCATGCTGGAGGCCGCTGGGGAAGCAGTCGAGTTCGTTGGGAAATGTACGCCCAAGAGGTCCAAGAGGCTGAGGAGAAGGGAAAAGACGTCGAAGAGGAACGCAACGAAAACGACGATCTGCTCGACGACAAGGAGGACGAAGAAATCGACTTGGGCGCCCCCATAGAAGTCAGCAACGAAGAGTCCATGCGAGAGGACGCTGAGGAGGCAGGCCGCACTGGCGAGACGGTCGAGAGAGAAGACGAGTTGAAGGAAGAGAAGATGGAGGAAACCTGTACAGTGACACGTGTCCTCGCACGTCACCTCGAGTAGTGTACTCCCTGTCCGATGCGAGTACACTGAGGAGAAAATGTCCGATGGAGCGGAGCAGCTCGTCCGATGGCAGAGTCTTCAAGGACAGCGTCCTCTGCAGTAGGGAAAATAATATTTTCCCGTCTATGTCGTATTATGTCGTCGTCGTCGTTGTCATTGTCGACAAGAAAAGATGTGATCGAGGACAGGAGCCCGACGAAGAAGCCACGCGTCTCCAACGCGAAAACGCCAGGTGCAAGATGCGACTACAGATTTGTGGCTACGGCGATCGCTAAAGACGCTGATGTCTCCATCACCAATCTGCACGAGCTGGTGACCAAGCGATGGTGGAGGTATAGGCGTCTCAAGGAATTGGGGGTCCCTCTTCTTTTGAGAAGGGACGAGTGTGGTGCGGGTGCCTCCACGGGACTATTGGTTGCCACCCATGGAGGAAAGAATCATGGTTGCCACCCATATGATATAGACCTCAGGTGTTAGGTAGGAATTGCAATTACACGAGTTCAAGTTTGGTTGTGGAACCTTCTTGTGTACAATATATATTCGGAATCAGCGATAAATTTCTAGTAAGAAGAGTTTTTGTGGAATTTTTGGGCATCTGCACGTTTAGCTGTTGTTTTCTAAACTGAAAAAGACCGAAAAACCAAAAATAGCCAATATCTCGAAAATTTGGACGTGCCCGGAAAAAACGGAGGTCAGATTTGGATTCAGCACCCCAAAAAACATTGAGCTTGATGGTTTTTTCCGCGGCGCCCGAGAGCGATATTTTTTGTAAACCTTGTTGTAATTATAATTGATGATAGTTTAATAATTATTATTAACTAAAAGTTTAGATGCCGAACTTAACGAATCAAAAAATACCGCTCATGTTATCAGGATTGATCGGGTTTTCCGTTCCGTTTCTAATTCTCTCGTAATATCCTCGTCAGTCATGTAAACGCGGCAATGCGTGCAACCGACGGTTAATTGACAAATTGAGCCACCAATAATTGATAATTATAATAGGCCGCGGGGTTTGACTGACGAGGCTATTGCGAGAGAGTTATTGATTATAATTATGAAGCAAGAATTAATTTTTCATTCAGCCATTTTCTATTGATTTAGTTCACTTTTATTTGTTAGGTAATCCATAGTAATCATTATGCAGGTACCAGCGTTTGGTACGTTTTGTAGGCTACTCTCAGTTCTTTCCATTCCTCTCTTCCCATTCAAGTTTTAAGGCCGACATTTCTTTTCCCCCATTGCAACCAGTTTTTGTCTTTCACTCTCTATATCCCAAGCTTTAATTGAAATCGACAGCCCTTGAAACCCTTAGCGTCACTTCCACTTCCATGTTTCCGACGTTCTATTTGTTTCTTCAACTTCCTCATTATGAACCTCCGGTCTGCCTCTTTCACTTTGTGGGAAATCCTGTTCATTCCTTCGAGTTTCAAACTAAACAACAAAGCCTTCGGAGAATAATAGAATTGAATTTGAATGTGCACCCGAGCTACTTCAATTACCCAACTGTTTCACACGTTTTTCTTTAGCCTCAAGTGGGGACATTTGCAACGTATAGTTTTCAATTTCACATCCATTAAATAGAGTGTTTAGTTACCCATAAATTAATTTAAAGATGGCCTCAAAATTGCAGGGTTCATCGGTAATCGGAAAAAACTCCCCGGAAAAAAATCCCCAAAAACAAAAATGGAAAAAAGGGAAAAATGGAAAAAAGGGGGAAATCCGTACATAACCATAAAATATTATATATCTTCATAATAATAACAATAGGTTTTCGTCAGGAGGTATGTCAGCCCGGACTCAGGAATCATAATGTCTGAAAAAACGCAAACGAATTCTGCCATCATTCATCCCGGAACCTTTGAAAATGTGTTTAAAAAGATAATTACCTAGTCACCGTGAGAGCGGCGTAAAACGAATAGAAAAAACGCTGCAAATTTTACACAAGGGTTTATTATTCTTTGATATACGTTACTTGTGCAGAAATTTAATTCTGTCAATGAAAAAATTTAAAAAAAAAATTTTTTTTGGATTTTTTGTTCAAAAATGTGTTTTTTTCCAAAATTCCGTATTTTTTACTCGAAAAATATTTAACATCCTGGGATCCTTCAAAAATCCCATTTTTAGCCCCACGAATGCCCTAAACATCGCCCCAGTGAAATCGGATCGTTCCGGGACCCCAAAAAATGGATTCTACGTCCAAAAATACTTCGAAAACGACACCTAACTCGATCCCATAGCTAAAAGCCTTCAAAAAACCCCTCCCGTAGCCCCATTATAGCCCCATAGCGCCCCACGGGTTTGGGCGATCGGACTGAAAACCTTGCGGGCACAACTAGATGGTAAACCAAGTATTTTGTCGAAATTTCAGATTTTTTTAAAAATTCCTACTGCCCAAAACGGCCTGGACGGCGTACGGCGTACGGCGTACGGCGTACGGCGTACGGCGGACGGACATTTCGGATTTAGAATGTAGACCACTTGAAACGGATAATGTCAAATTTTGAGCCCGATCGGACTCGTCGACCTCCGTCGCGAAAACATAGGTGTATTATTCCAAGAATAATAAACCAAAACAACGAAAAATGGCTGAAAATCGATTCACCCATGTAGGTAACGAGCAGAAATAATTTTTTTTTTTTAACCCCCCAAAAACTAAAGTTGACGTCAAGACCAAACTTTTGGGCCTCTCAAATTTTCAAATACATAGCGCACGATGAGTGGGTTAGCCAGAGCTTTGAAATTGAAACTTGTTCAGGAACAATAGGACTACCTATTCACCCGATTCGACGGCACCAACTGCTTACCTTTACACCTGCGACAACAAGTACATAATTCCATTCAGTCAACGCTATTTCTTCTCCGCGGGGATTTTTTTCCGGTCCCTTTTTATTTCGGGACTTTTTCCTGGGGATTTTTTCCCCCTGAATCAGCTCATCACACGGTACTGCAACATTCCATCGGCACATCTTTCCTATTAATAAAAAGGGACCTTCGTACCTACTAAGCGCGGGTGTTCTAGCTAGTTATCAATAATGTAGCAGACTCAAAGGTGATAGGCAATGGGATCTGCACACTTCAATTTTACGGCAAGCCGTAAAGCGGCACATCGTATACTAACTACTTCGGTACTTGACGAACCCAGGAGGAAGTACCCTCGAATTTGAATGTTTGAAGAGGATCGATGGAAGGGGAAAAAAAAAAAAAAAAAAAAAAAAAAAACAGCGTTGTAAACCCGCGCCTTAAAGTCTTTTAAGGGCTTTTTAAAGTGCAGGCCAAACTTCGTGTGATGCCCCGAAAAACGTCTTATTTCGTTATTCCAGAGGGGCTCATAAATAAATCATGAAGGAGGCCGTGTCAGAATAATACGGTATATCAAGTTTGTTTTCTTGAAGGAGTAGGTAGCGATTAAATTCAAATTTGAGAATTTTCGTAGGGCGTTCTCATTATGCGCATGGTAAACATTATATACCTAATGAGATATAATACACTGACAAGGGGGACATAGCTTCCTCGCGTTCAAAGACTACCCTGATATACAGCCAAAATGAATAATTACGTCATCACAACATTAATGACGGTAATTAGAAAATTTATTTCACCCATGCGCACAGCGTACAACTGATTCAATCATAATAAACTTTATATGGGACCTCAAGGAGCCGTACCCGCATAATCCCTGAAAATTTGACCGAAATTGGATTAATATTGTGGAAGTTTTCGCTGTAACAAGGAAATGCGGGCGGACAGACAGACACGGAACCAAATTCGCTCACGACGAAACCTACCCCAAAGTAGTGCAAACTCTCCGAAATTTCTGCCTGTTTATCGCAGTGAGGGAGAAATTTAAGTAATTTGAATGGAGTGATAGATGATTTAAGTCGGGGAAAAAAAGTAAACTGCAGTGACAAAAACCTGGAAACGGTACCGAAGTAGGATAACTTAGGGGCACAATGACGAACAACTATGATTAAAAACTATGCTAAATTTTAGCATAGTGCTGTGAGAATCGAAATGAACAGTAGGAGCCACTCAGCTGATCTCGACCACATTCTGCTTAAAATGTAAGCCCTAATGAGGCTCCATGCCGAATTTCAAGTCTTTACCACTATGGGAATTGTGCGAAATAGCTTCACATTTTTTTGTATGGCGCACATTTTCAAATGACCCCCTGCCATAAGACTTATAATATCCCTCTTATGTTATGTTTTATGGCATGGATATTATCCACGTTAAAAAAAATCATAGCGTGGTTTCTGCAGATTGGGCCCAAACAAGTTTTAAATTTGGTTCTAAGGAAATTCGACCTTGAGCCGGTTTCAGTTTGGCCCTTTGAACCAAAAAGCAGTTTGGCCGTGCAGATATCGTAATTATTACGATTCTATTTTATTATTTAATTCAATTCTATTATTTAATTATTAATGATACTTAAAATGATTATTTTATAATTAATATCATTAGGTAATAATATAAAATTAGTGATTAATAATAATATTATTAATATCAAAAAATTGTATTATTTAACAGATTATAATCAGGTCAAGCTCTTATCAATAAATTCCCCAATATTTTCCACAACGCTAAAATACTTCCAAGTGTATCAGTGGGTTTACCGCATTTTTCTCGTACTATATAAAGTGGACTGATTTAGATAAGTCAAACGGAAAAGTTGGTGGGAGGCTCTCCGTGATAAAGCCAGGGAAGGTATAATAAATCATGTTTGTCTTGTCAAGGGTTGCGTTCCCTCACCTGTTGACTTGGGGCGTTTATATGCCAGGAGTTTCCTTCCTCAGCCCGCCGAAGTTCGTTAAGTTCCTTTTCATTAAAGTAACGTGAAAGTCTTTGTTTACCAGGGTATGCGGGAGGGTTCTGGTCTGGAGGCCTTTCAACCGGAGTATTACCCCTTTGTTGAAGGGTCTTTGCCGGATACCGGGAGCACAGTGGCCTGGAGTTCCTTAGCGGGAGGAAAAGTTTGCTTTTATGTTATGTCTGAGGAACCCGAGATATCGCAGTAGTCTGCAGTACTCCGAGTAAACATCTTGGGAAAATATCGCGTTCCCGGCTAGAAATGTTTTTAAAATGTAAAAGGTAATATACCTACACTTGGCATTGTAGTAGGGATTTTTACACATTCACGACACGCTCTTTGCAGACAAAAAAATTCATGATATTTTTAGCGCAACCTTTCCCTCAAAAAATGGAAAGGTGCGCTCATCTCTTCGACATGTTTGTGTGTATGTATGCGTATCACAGGATCACGCCCGAGCGGCTGAACAGATTTTCATGAGGGTGGTCTCATTGTGATCAGCGAGTTCTGGGGGTGGTTATAGGCTATCAAAATCACCTCCGTCGTCAACGATTCGTCCGATCCCGACGACATAGTTTGGTCATTAGATACTTGAGTGTGTCAAGTTACGAATTCTTAGTAACTAAGAACAAAACTAAAACCGTAACTGTTACGGTTTTGGTTTTGTAGTAACAGAAAGGTTGCGCTCATCTATTCAATTCAATTGATGGCTTGTTTTTTCTGTCTGTGACAAACACTGGGGAGTGGGTCACCTAGGGGACTTTTTTTCAGGGGATATTTTTTCCTACAATCGGCAAAAATGGCCTCCTTTCTGAGGTCATCATATTCAGGGTTGTCTGCTCTTAGTACCAAATAGATGTACCTACTGCCACTCAAATTGGAACGTTTTCGCACTTTATGCGAAATATTAGTCAGTTTGGACATACTGTGACTATTCGATTCCTATACCTGACAGTTGTTGAGAAACGTTCGGAAGGGTTCTATACCTTCTTCAAACTCCTGTCCGATGCATCCCCCGTGGGGTGTAATAGAAATCGTTGCCCTTAATCCACCTCACCCAAACCCCCCAAACACTGCTTCTATTGATAGAACTTTTGCCCTTGGGGGTGGTAGCCATAATTTGGTCCCTGAGAGGAAATTACGATTCTTTAGGTCGACCAGCATACTTTGAGCCCAAAAATGATCAACATACATGCATGATTCACCACACTTGATTCCGTCATTGGAGAGACTCTCAGCTTCTGTACTAGTGTCAGTGGGAAGATAGCACACAGTAGTTTTATGCTACTGATAGTTTATCGTATAGTTTTCATCAGTCGTTATAACCTACCTAAATGTTTGATAAATCAAAAAATTCAAAATACATATGAAACCTCAAGGAAATTTTACTAACTGTTTTCTTAGGTGAAGAGGCAACGAAATTTTGCTATTGGGTCCGTAAATTGTAGACATTGTGTGCTGGTGCCTCTAACGATTCACTCTATTCCACACAAGCTGCAGCTAGCTTCCTCATTCATGTTTCACCTAGTCAATTTTTCATCAATGTTCCCCATTAATTTGAAGTTAACTTGCAGTAACTGCAAACAACTGTTGTTTTGTTCAAACTACTAATCCAACTGGAACATGGTAATGAATCAATCAGAATCAACTAAAACCGCCCAAGACATTTTTCAATCGCGCCATTTGACAAATGGCTCAACTCTATCCTTTGCACAACGAAGGGGGTAAAAGTTTGTCCTGGTTGAAGGCTACACTGGGGGGGCTCTCAAACCTACACGGATCGCATATTTATGGGAGAGGCGGGTATGAGAAGGGCAAACAAGAGACGGGGAGATGGAACCGAGTCCCCAAAAGTTGAAAATAATTTCGCCCCAGTTCGGAAAAAGGGTCTCTCCTGCCCATCCTTCGCGTTGGAGCAGTTTGGTTGTCATTTATCTTGGTTGGGAAAGAAGGAAAGGGACACAGACGAACCTACAGGAAAGCTCTTTTGAAGTCTGAAAGAAAACCCCCAACCATCTACGACCAGGGTATACCCTAAAAGGGAAAGGGGAAGAGGCAATGAGAAAGAAAAGAAAAGGAGAAGGTAATGTAAATATAAGAGTTCCGTAGGAAGTGATTTGTGAATGATGCCGAAAAGAACGGATAAAAAGGGTCACAACGGGTGGAAAGCGTTGACAATTTTCTTTCTTGCGGAAAAGAACGTTTTATTCGTTTATGAGGGTATGAAGTAGAAAGAGTAGTAGTCAACAACTTCAAACCAGATGTCTATCGTTGAAATAGGTTGTTAGAAGTTTTTACTGTCGAGATTCAACAGGATAAAAATATTAAATATTTTGTCCTCTCAACTTCTTCCATTATATAATCAAATATTTAGACGTAAAGTTCTTGAATATAGCGCTAAAATCCCCGCATACCACGATGAAAAGAGACGATAATTATAGTAAAATAGTACAATAATTATTAAGTGTTTTTCTTGGATTCGGAGGAAACTCTGGGGCAGGAGTCTGACTAAAGTTAAAACACTCACGCCAAACCCGCTTCCTACAAGGAAGTAGACCCATGAAGTTATGACGATGAATCGAACGTACCTACAAGTTGTACAGGTTGTACGGTACAACCTGGGAAACCTTTTCTGGAACATGGAACTGGCCGACTAGGACTTGGACGCGCATGCAATTTTACGGCAACCACACAACTAGGGTTGCCAACCGTCCTCCCCCGGGGAGGACAGTCCTCCCTTTTGGTCATCTGTCCTCCCGAAACCCTGGACCTCGGGAGGACGCTTAAATGTCCCCCCTTTTCTGTTTGTGGAATGATGTTTCTTCAACAAACAATATTATCTAGCTTCACTCTCAACGCGCTAAGTACCTACCTACGTAACTAAAAATAGCGTTAACAACTACCCACCTAGCTAAAATAACGTAGACAGTTAAAACAGAACGAGAAGAAATGAGAAGAGGAAGAAGGAGTGATCACATTCCTTATCAACTTTGTATTTTTCTGTCACTTTATCTCCCCTCTCTTGTTTGAATACCGGTGATTGTTTGTGATTTGTCTTCACATGGATCGTGATTACTTTGTGAGATTTTTGCTTAGTTTTTGGTGGAGAAGTTGAGGTACAGTTTGTGCTAAAATGGACATGGAAACCGACAGTGATGTTGAGGAAGACCCGAAGTGGTCGAAGGCTCGGACTTCTAAACGTGCGTGTTCTTTCAACTTGTTGTGGAGAAGGATTACCTATGGGCACGGGTAGATATGGTAAATCCCAAAAAAGCGTATTGCTCCTTTTGCAAGAAATCGTTCTTTATAAAATATGGTGGAATGAGCTCTTGGTAACGTCATGCCTCCAAACAAACTCATATAAGTAATGCTTCTGCCGTCATACAGAATAAAACGTTGGCATGCTTTATGTCCAGACCGACTTTCACTCCTGAAAATGAGAAAATCGTTGCCGCTGAGGTGACAAAATTGTATCTCATGGCGTGTGACACAGTGGTAGCTAGGGGAGGGTTTTTGATCGCTTTTGGCTATGGGATCGAGTTAGGTGTTGTTTTCGAAGTATTTTTGGACGAAGAATCCAGTTTTGGGGGTCCCAGAACGATCCGATTTCACCGTGGGGCTCTATAGGGCTTTGAAGGGGCTACAAATAGGATTTTTGAGGATCCCAGGAGGTCACATATTATTTGCCGAGTAATTTTGGGCATAATATGTCCATAATATGAATTAGGTATATTATAATCCATTTTTCGAGGGTTTTGATTCCCTTTCTTGTTCGTGTTAGTTGATGGAATTTTTCTCGTTTTATATTTTATTTTATATAATTAAAATTCCCTTTTTATATCTCAAAATTTTGTTTGTATTTTGAAATTTTTCTTCTAAGTTGTTCGTGTTTGAACGTCCCCTCAAAAGAGGGACAGGACCATTTTGAAAAGTTAAACTTACAATGTAAAATTTATTATCCTACGCTGAACCCATCGATGATATCCAAATTAAGACGTTCGTCACATATGATTGAAGTGCATGTACGACATAATATCATTTTATCATCACATGCGTCATAATATCATAATATTATTATGATTGAAGTGCATGTACGACAATCAATAACTGAATATTTGAATGCAGGCATGCATTTATAAAAATAGTTGCTAGTTTAATACCTGAGTGTACTACCTAAGTCAATACCTACCTAGTTAGGTTTAATACCTCCAAATCTTTATTTTCAAACATACACTTTTTTGTCTTGTTTGTGAAGTGAAACAGTTAATTTTTTATTCCGGCCCTTCATACGTTAGTAAAATTATTTTTATTTGATAATGAATTTGTAAAACTAATACTATATTGCAAATATCAATCTTGGAGTGGATGTCCTCCCTTTTTACACGGTGTCCTCCCCAATTTTTCCCAGCGTCCTCCCGAACAGAATTTTGAAGTTGGCAACCCTACACACAACACCAATTTTAATCTAGCGACACAGAACTAACCCAAGTCAAGTTCAGTTCCCATAATCGTTACAGGGGAAAGGGGTAGGTAATAGTAATTACCCATGGGTAGCTGCAGTAGCAATGGTAGAAAGGTTGACGATAAAATAAAACCACTGGGGGTGTTGGGTTTTACCAAGCGTGATTGATAAGAGGTTACTGCGGATTTTACAAGAATGGTCTAATCCTGCTTGATCAATGGCGCCCATTAGTGTCCTTTTGAAAGTAGACCGTGAAAAGAAACTGGTAGCCGGTTTAATGGAATAAGAGGGGGGTATACTCTCCACAGGACCTGTAAATTTACGTTGAACTATCACTTTGCTCTTTCTCCAGATAACCCAACCGTTCGCAATCGTACCAGTGATTGGTAGAGTGGCGTTAGAAACGAGAAATAGGTAAAATGTGGACACAACGTTAACTAATTCAAAGATTCATGTTCTTGTAAAGTAAAAATGCTGCTAATTTTACACCAGGGTTTATTGTCCTTCACTATAAATAATTTATAGTGAAGAATTATTGTGCAAAAATTAATTCAATACCTAAATGAAAAAAAAATTTTAATTGAAAATTAAAAATATTCCTAAACAGTGTTTGGGCGGAAGAGTAACCCCGACAAATAGATTGCACGTCCAAAATTACAGGAAAAATGACACGTCGTTCGACCCCTGGTATCCTTCAAAAAGCCCCATTTGTTGCCTCATTAGGACCCCACGGTGAAATTGGGAGGTAAATGTTAAAATGTGAATTTTCCGGGAGATCGGAACACTGCGGGCAACATCTCGGGAGAGACCCCCAGTACGGAAGCCTTCTGGCTTATTGTACTCCCGAGTGTCCGTTTTTTACTCTAGTTGCTTCCTGAGTGGTCGAGGTCCAATTCCTAATTACCTAATACCCGGTTTATCCCTGCGTCTTTTTGGGGGCTAGTGGGGAGGGGGGTGGGCACAATCCCATCGCCCCTTCGACCGAACTGATACTTCACTCCTCCCGTCCTTAGCCCCAAGGCCCGCAGTTCGCGTGGTTATAGCCACTAATGAAATACAGTTTAACGTTAACAGCAAACGAATAAATTGGGAGGTTCTGGTACCCCCCCAAAGATTGTTCGTACCAACAGAGCTTTTTTTTTTTTGGTGCACCATTTATGAAGCGAGTGTTTTGTCAGAATTTCACAGTTCATTAAAAAAAAGTTTCATTTTGGGAATCTACACATCATGAAACGTAAAAGAAGATCGTTTGGAGATCGATCTAAATTTTTGACCCTTAAGAACTATCAACCCAAATCAACAACTATTTCTGATATCCGCTTTTATTTCCTTCCTTTTACCCCTTCCTGAATTCATCCAAATATGAAGATCGTTGTTTTGGCCGTTGATGGTTCCAGGAAGTAGGTACTAGTAAGTGCCCTCCAGGGTCGAGCCATTATTGATGCGTTGTTTCCTTAAGCCACGTAATATCTGAATAGGATTTAGAACGGACTTTAGGGTTACGTAGAATCACCCAATTTAGTAATGACGTCGCTTGTTCGGCTCCGATAAGTAGATACTATCTACTTGATAGGGTCCTAATGGGAAGCTCATATTACTCGGCTTTGTGGAAACGAACACGAGGACACAATCACGGGCCGTGTGGCAATTGTTAATAGGTCATTGTTAGAGGCTTCATAAGGGCACTGATTGGGTAGCATTTGATGCTTTGATGGCAGTGTGGGATTGGTATTGATGAGTTGAGGGGAGGGGTCAATAAGAGGGACTTAACGGCTTAAAGGATGAATAGGAGGGAGTCGAGGGAATAAGTTAGGTTCATCAGTCAGACTGGCAAACGTCACGAGTACTGCTTCATTCAAACTGGACAGACTGAAGAATTGTTAGAGAGTTTTCAGATTAAATCTGCAAGCCAGGTACCCCTTTACCAGAGTCAACTTCCATACTGCACAACGAAATTGCAATCCTCATTTGATATTACTGTCACATTTCTGCATCGACATGGCAAAAGGAACAATTGAATACCCTCCGTAATCGGCATTACTGCTTGTTTGCACTCCTGTTGTGTGTTAGGGTCGACAGTAATGACTCTGCCTTAACAGGTGGAAATAATGCGAGCTACACGGGAAATAATGAGACTCCCCTCTCCGCCATAACCTCATCCCAAGCTCTCTGACGCTCAAACACAGAAACACTTGCTACCACAATTACACGCTTCCGATGTTTGACAGCAGGCTCTGTTTCCCCCTTTTGTTGCTAGGATTTTCTCTTTTGCTATGTTAAGCTTGCTTAGTTAGTTTGGCTGATGTAGGGCGAAACCCTAGGGTTGGGCACCATTTAAAATTTCCATTTTTAGCCCCATGTAAGCCCCATAGATCCTCATGGTGGTATCGGATGGATCTGGGAAAGATATTTCATAATATGAATATTATATTATAAAAGGCTTAATATTATATTATAAAATGCCTTTGAAGCATTTTTCGGCGATAAGTTTTGATGCCTAAGGACCTAGCCAAAAACCTGGAAAACTGATCTCAGGTGTTCGAAAAGTTACCAAAATATGCGTTACCATGCACTTTACGGCCATTCACATGAAGAAAACCTTTTCTTTTCATTGTTGAGTCCCTCAAGTATTTGCCCCTTTTTCATACTGCCAAAAACTTGACCTAGGAAGCCAAAAACTGGTGATACTTTTCCGTTATACCCCCTCGACTTCCGTTACTGTTTCACGCCGGCCCGATGTTTCTAGGCACCGGTAATGATCCCTTTTCACATTTTCATTAATGTACGCACAGATAGAATGAGTGAAGAGGCATCGGTGAATTCTTGGAAAAACGAGGGTAACTCCATTGACCACGGGGCTGCGCGCTTGCTTGGGTCGAATGTGTTCCCGATGAACCGATTGGTTTACTAATATCTTCACAAAGGAACGGAAATAATAATTTCAATTTGACAACAAATCCTCACCAACATCGGTAACTTCTGAAAACACGGTAATTGTGGGCCGATCCACCAAAAAACGGAAATGTAAATCGGTTGACTGGTTCTCGAGAAAATGCGACAGATGGGTCGAAAAAAGCAACTTGTCAGGAGAGCCAAAAAACTGAAAAGTAACTGTCTGAGCGTGTATTGTTTATATTGTTTTTCCATTGATTAGACGGAGAAAGAGGGAGGCGCCTTCTGAGCTATTAATAATTATTGAGTTAAAGTATTGTGCAATATACCATTTTGTTCAGTACCTACCTATTTAATGTAGTTTTTTAAGAAGCAAAAAAAAACTAAACAAAATTTTCAGGGGTACCAACAGGCCTTGAACGAAAGTAGATGTCAGAAAGAATCCAATTATTGGATTCTTCTTTCTTCTCTTATTAGAATCCACTGCCTGTAGAAGGTATTTTTAAAACCGACGGAAATTCCTTAAGGGTGTTAGGAACTGTGGGTTTCACTCTGATTAAGAAAGAACATAGGCGGATTATATGATAAACATTTTTCTTAATATTCTTCTAATAAATAAAAACTCGTAGGATGGTATTTAGATCGCAGTAGATGGTATCAGTTGGTCAGTCAGTATCGTACAGATGTGAGGTTTTGGAGAGGGTTGAGCGATGCCGTGAGCGGATCTGTCCATCCAAAACTGGTCCCATTTGTTCCAAGGATGTTCCTCATATTTTTCTCACGAGTTTCTTAACCCGGCTCACAGACATACAGGCTATCTCATTCGGCCCGAACAAGGTCTGACCAAGGGTTTCTCGCTATTACCGTAGCTCTCTCCCTCTGCGATGACCTCGGTTCTTTTTTTCTTTTGCCCCGAAAACATCATTTTCCATCTCGGGAATAGCCGGGCCCGGGGTCCTTCTGAAGATCTCTCGTCTATCGTGGTAATGATTCTAGTTTCAGAAAAGCAGGAAATACGTCCTTTCCCAACTTTGACAAATCAGTGTCGTTCTGTGTCCAGATGTCCCATCAAGGAACTCGTTTAAGCAGGTTGTGGTCTCTGATTAGGGAGGGAAAAAAAGGTCACATTGTGGGAGACCGGAGTGACTGTTGGAGTAAACTGTTTATTATAAATTCAACGAATCTAGTGTGGTGGTACGTTTCGCGGATTAGTTCAGTTTAGACAGACACCCAAGTTTAGTAACTTGTTGCTTCAAGTAACTCTCGGCTGTAGATGAGCTTTGCAGATTTCGATCTGCACCTACGCAAGATTAAATCTTATTAAAACAGATTTTGTTTATTCTGAGATTAACCGATCTAGCTGACCCGGCAGACGTTGTTCTGTTTTATAAATTATTTCTAAGGAATATAATCATTTTATTGTTGCCTCAACGTACACACATGTGATTGACATATTTCGCACTCACCACACTTGACATTTTGCTTCCGAGTCTACAAGGCAGAGGAAGCATTGTTTTCACTTTCGAAATGAAAAAAAAAAGAAAGAATTGTTCTTCAAAATCATCAATTTCCATTCACGATTTATGTTTCAGAGCCTCCTGAACAAATTAAATTTGTGTCTGTCTGTCTGTTTGTCCGCATTTCCTTGCCATAGCCATAACTTCCACAATTTCTGGTAGTTGCACTGATGTACTCAACCCAGCTGACTCGGGTTTGAATTTGAGCGCATCGCAGTGTGGATGGCGTAACAAGATAACGTCAATAGCACCCTTCAGCAATTTCTGATAATAATTATTCCATATATCCAATAAGTATTCCAATTATTGGAATACACAATAGGCTTGTCTTCGAATTCGAGACGAAGAAATCGAAACGCTCGATATATCGATACAACAAGTACCTACCTACATTGTTGGCGTTGTCGGCCCATTTTATGTCCTGCGTGTGCGGACTAGGCGCGCTTGTCACCTTTCTAGTAACTAGAACTGTTGTTGTTGATTTCGTTAATTACGCTTGTGCCTCTTGTGATGGAGATACACGCAATTAGGATGAAGTGCAACGGAAATAAATAATTTGTGTCCCTGAAAGTCTAATGGTAATTGATTTTCATAAGCAGTTGTTTTGAGCGGGCACTACCTGTGACTTCACAACCATCCTTGAGTCTGACCGCTAGTTTTCCTTAGACGACGCCCAAGAGCCGTTCAAATTCTTGACATGTTCAGTAAGAGACCCTCGTTTTTTTGTAATGGTGACCACCTTGCGAAAATTTATCTCTGTCACTGGCCAATTGGGAGCCGATTTACTCCTAGGATGGTTATGAAGTCAACCTGAGCCGACGACTAATAAATTCAAACTTTTATTTTTCCCTATAAATTCACAAGAACTTGTGTGGGGAATTTATCTCCATTCCTGTTCACATCAGCCATGCGCTCCGGGGGTGGCGGGACCCCTCACGAGGTGGGAAACAATAACAATTACTTATTAGAGAGTTTTTGCAGACCTTTCCACGAATCCGTAGCAGGAAATCCGTATGGGCTGTCTAGGCCGACCATGACTGGAAGCTAACCACCTCAACCACCCCACTACAGATTCCTTACGAATCCTTATGGAAAAATTGACTACTAAAGTGACGCGCACGTTGTTTTCACTCTCACATACCTCAAGAAAAAATGGTCGCCGTGAAGTTTTGACTTGTTGCGTTTGAGTATTTCACAAGTATTAAATACTTGTAATAAGAAATTTTCTTATTACAAGTACGAGGACTCCTACTGCCACTCGGTTTTTTGTGAAGAGGAAAATGATGAAAATCCAAAAAAAAAATGGTCGCCGTGAAGTTTTGACTTGTTGCGTTTGAGTATTTCACAAGTATTAAATATTTGTAATAAGAAATTTTCTTATTACAAGTACGAGGACTCCTACTGCCACTCGGTTTTTTGTGAAGAGGAAAATGGATGAAAATCCAAAAAAAAAGGTCGCCGTGAAGTTTTGACTTGTTGCGTTTGAGTATTTCACAAGTATTAAATACTTGTAATAAGAAATTTTCTTATTACAAGTACGAGGACTCCTACTGCCACTCGGTTTTTTGTGAAGAGGAAAATGGATGAAAATCCAAAAAAAAAAAAGGTCGCCGTGAAGTTTTGACTTGTTGCGTTTGAGTATTTCACAAGTATTAAATACTTGTAATAAGAAATTTTCTTATTACAAGTACGAGGACTCCTACTGCCACTCGGTTTTTTGTGAAGAGGAAAATGGATGAAAATCCAAAAAAACGGTCGCCGTGAAGTTTTGACTTGTTGCGTTTGAGTGTTTCACAAGTATTTCTTATTACTAGGGTTGCCTGATGAGAGAAAAGGAAAAAAAGGACATCAAGATATATAACGTATAAATTACAAAATGCACATACTATATTATAATATAATTATAAGGTAAAGGTTTTTCATCAATCAGATGGATGATGGTTTGTTACCTACCTAATCGGGTATTATAATATGTTGAATGTTGAAACTAAAAACTTGAAGTGGATTCTATTCCTATTAGAATTAGATCATTTTCTATAATATAATGATATTATATTATAGAAAATGTAATAATATTATAGAAAATATAATAATATTATATTATAGAAAATGATGTAATTCTAATAGGAATAGAATCTACTTCAAGTTTTTAGTTTCAACATTCAACATAATATGTTGAATGTTGAAACTAAAAACTTGAAGTAGATATTATTATAATACCCGATTAGGTAGGTAACAAACCATCATCCATCTGATTGATGAAAAACCTTTACTGTGGGGACATGTAGTCAGTTCCTCTCATCCACTGAGAGTTCATCAGAGAAAAATTTTCTCTGATGGAATGAGAATATTTAATATTCTCTCGACGTTGGCATTATGGGCAGGAATGGCGAAAACAATTTGGCACAATTTGAGAAGCTGTGAGTGTTTCTCTGATTGGTCGACAAGATGGAAATATTCACACCATCTTTGACTGCAGTTCATGGCTTTAAATTTAGTGAGAAATTAGATTTAGGGAGAAATTTCTCCTTCAGTCTTTCAGTCAGAAAATCTTCGACTTCCTCCAACGAAGCTAGCACCTCCAAAACTGAGTTATGTTTGGCTTCCAATTTTTTAATCTTTTCATTGAAAGAAAACATTAATGAATGTAGAAACCACAAGTCACTTTCATTTTCTGGCTATTCAAACAGATTTTTTATTAGGATAGGAGGGTTGCTCTGAGACATAAAATACGACGCCAGAGGTTCATACATTTGAAGCACACGATTTATGCAGGGAAACAACGACAACCAACGGGATTTGGAGTGGCGAAGAAGCTGCCTGTATTCGATGTCAACGCCCACGATGGACATAGGTTTAACAAGAACAAGATTTTTTCTAAGCAGGCTGTTCCAGATAGGTAGGTAGCCCAAACGATTTTCAGGTAATTTCGAGGTAATTTCAGAAAATGAGAGATTTAAAAAAAAAGAGAACATTTGCCCGAAAAATGAAAAAAGAGAGGACGCCCGGACAGGGTGTGAAAAAGAGGACATGTCCGGAAAAAAGAGGACGTCTGGCAGCCCTACTTATTACAAGTCCTACGAGGACTCCTACTGCCACTCGTTTTTTTGTGAAGAGGAAATGGGTGGAATAAAAATTTCCAATTCATCCATCGAGTGTAGAACAGAATAAAACAGAAGAGAACAAAGCGAACTGAGAACAAAAAATAACAAAGCAGAATACAAGCCCGTTTGTTTACAAGATAACATCTTGAGGTTACAACGGGGTTACACAAGCGTCAGGTTATGTTGCTTTTCATACAGATTTCTATACTGATTTGGTAACCCGTAGGAATAAGGATTCGTACCGCCTACTGCTACAGATTCCTTACCGATTTGTCCTCGCGCATGCGCACTCCCCCTTTCCTTACAGATTCGTACTACGGATTTCCTCCTACCGATCGGTGGAAGGGTCTGCAAAAACTCTCTATTGTTATTTTTTCCCACACCTATTATAGGCGGAGACGGCTCCTCACCCCTCGTTCTCGCGGGGGCCAATTAACCCGCCTGAGCAGCAAATCTTTGCCTTTCAAATATGGCAACTCTTTGTCAAATATGGCAATTCTTTGTCTTTCAAATATGGCGACACGCAATTTTTCGACAGGATCTGGGCTCACCACCTGGGTTTCCGGCTATGACAAATTGTGCAGAGAAACCCAGGAGATGATCCCTGGTTCGACTCGTGTATTATCCAATCTGGAGTTCTGCCCTGACAATTTAGCCCAGGATTCCGAGAGGATAAATTCACAAGAGGTTGCAGTATCCAGGAAACTGGACGTTGGCCATGACACTTCATGCAGGACGCCCAGTGACCCGGCTCCACACGGCCGAGGACTCAAGTAGGCCAAGGTATCTCGACAATAACTGTTATTCGAGAATGTCTGGTCGAGCTGGGTCCTCCCACTCAGTAGCCATACCGGATTTCCCAGATCACGACAATTCGTGTTATGGTCCTGACCACAGAGTAAAAAAGGTATAGGTATATAAAATATGGTATATTTTATATAATATAGGTATAATAAAATATGATATATTTTATATAATATCGGTATAATAAAATATAATATATTTTATATATCAAATATTATTTGATCTGCAGAGTAGTCGTCACTCTTCCAACGTGCACGTTGGTGTAGACTTCTGCAAAACATGGCAAACACCCGTCGAAACGATTGAGGTACTTAACTGTGCTTTTACTGTTCGTTTCATATTGTGCATTCACCTCTTATATAATCAGCAATCGTTCTTTATAAGTCGAACCACGCAATGATGTCCACAATCCATATGTACCGAACCTTCTCATCCCGTCGGATTTCTTCCGATTTTCCCCATATTTGCGGCCACTGGACGTCTTTTGACCCGTAACACTCAATCCTCGTTCGTTGGGTCTTTCATCTCCCTCTTTATTTTTCTTCCCTTCGCGCCAGACTGAAGCCAATTCACCCTCCTGTGGTCAAATGTACTAAGGCAAGGCACATTTAATGCAATATTTATCGTATACATAATTTACCAGTTGACCGTGCCCTTTCTATCTCGCCTGGCCTCTTAGCAGGATAATCCTCCTCGAGAGCACTCTTCAGTCAAGTAGCAAAACTTGACTTTTCTCCCAATCGGCCAAAAATATATAATTCAACAATAACACGAATTAGGGCAACAAAGACTTGGGTTGGTACTTCTACATGATGGACGTTGTATACAATCAGTTTATAATATAACACTGGAGGAGGAGGAGGTCTGTGTCATCTTCCTCCCTATAAGGTACTTCTAGCGATCGGAAAATTTTGAAAAAACGTTGCAAATTTACTCAAGGGTAAAGATGATAAGTTCTATAGGAAGATTCTATATCAAACTTTGGATTAAAATTGAGCCGTCAAGAAGGTATTATTTTGCGTTAATGTTCGCGACAGTTTATTTACAAGGTTTTTTAACGAGAAATTCGAATCTTCGACTCGATTGTCAAAATTCCGCTTCAAAGTGCGTCACAGGGAGAGAATGGGGGGCGTAGCCAGCAGCGTTTGGCTCCCTTGTAGAATAATATTCTTTATATTATAAACCCTTTGAGACAAGAATATTGAGCAGCAGCAAATTCGTGCAGTCAGTCTAGTTGGGCCTTGATGAAATCCCTTAGCGAATTCCTCTGCGGTCTACCAACCCTAAAGGACTTCGAGGAGTTTCGCGGTAAATGAGGTTCTCTCATAGTTTCTCAATTAGATTCTTCTCGCGGGAGGAAATCTTCGTTGTACGTCAAAGCTGCTACCGAGAGACTATCAGCTCATCCGATAGTGCGGGGTTAATTAAGACGAGCTAGTTTTAGCGGTAATTTTGTGTATAACCCGGCGGATGTGTTCCAAATAAAGTAGGAGGGAATACTTGGAAAAGCTTCTACCAAGAAGAGATAATATTAGTATGAATTGGAATCACTCTGTTCTTGTTATCAATTAAGCCCAATTTATATTCTGTGCACTTCTATGTGAAAAAATAATTACTCCAAACTCATTAGGGTTAGCCTAAGCGAAAAAGATTGGACAGAATTATGAACGAAAAGTTTTGTAAATAGAGCTAAGAAAATACAACATACACGTTCAGCAAGACACTGAAATACCCGTGAGGTCCTTGGGAGATGAAGCTAGTTTAAGAATAAAGGTCTGTTCTATTCTGAAGGTAGAACTGGGTCAGCTCCCTCCCCCAGAAGGCGGTTCCTTGTTTTGGGTCCCGTGAGAACGAAAACTATGCTCGGGTTTTTCCTTTCTTTAGGACTCCCAGTCCTCCCTTTTCAACATGTGTAAGGGAAAACGTGGAGAAAAATATGAGAAGAGAGGCGAGAAAAAAATATACAGTATATCATAAGAAAGAGGATGAAAGGGTTTCTCAACTTATGCATAGGTGAATACGTAAGTCAACTCTATCCAGATAGGGTTTGTTTATAAAGATGTCCACCTTCGCAAGGTAGATATTATATAAAATGATACGCACTCCTTTGAGTAAAGAGAAAGGGAAATGTGAACTTCACCAGGATGCATACATAATGCATGTATTCTCTGGCTACCGGCTGAAAATTGAGGAAGAGCTGTTGAAATAGCATGACGCTGCAGAGATAGGAGCACGGTAAATAATAATAATAATAATAATTATTATTATTATTATTTATAAGTCTTATAAATTATTTATAGGACTGGGTACCTATGTACGCCCGCTAGTTGCGTCGGTTGTATTTTTCTTCTACATTTACAATCTTATGAATGGTTGAGGCCGATACCATTTCTTACTATTTTCATTCTACGGGCATTAATTGCATATTTTCGCCAAGTTCTCCTAACACATAAAACCATCATCAGCTCGGATTGGTTTTCCTCCTTTGGATCGGATCTCAACTGATTGCTTTGCCTGCAGTGGGAAAGAAAAAGTTGAACATCTGAAGGAACCCAAGCGGAAGGTTTTATGTCCTGCGGAAGGCCTCCCTTTCACATCCCTCCCCCCCCCCCCCCCCCCTCCCCCCCACACACCGACGGCGAGTATCGAGGAAGAGGCCACTCAGCAGGATTGGCCGAATAAATATGTAGGAGGCAGTGGCAGTTTTAAACGGTCTTCGCCGATGTGGACTGTTTCCGGGCGATTTTCTACACTTTCAGTCGAAATCTTTTCCGGATGGGTGTCAAGAGTTTTCTTGTCTTGGGGGTGGAAGAAATTAAATGCAATGGGATAAAATTTATCCCATATTTAGTATGACACAATTCATCAGAACACGTTGGTTATCTGGATAACCATTTAGTTCATGACGAATGGACCACCACATCGACATGTTTCTGAGAAATCCTTTACGCTCCACTTTGTTTTTCATCCGCACTTTCATTCGACCAAAAAACGAAATAATGATTCTCTCCGTTTTATCAAAGGATGCGGACAAAGTGGCTTTGATGGAATTAACATTGATGCCATAATAACCACTCCGAAGCTCCCAGCTCGGTCATGCAAATGGGAACTCTCGGGCGAGGCTTAAAACGCATCATTCAGACTGTACTCACATCGGTATGTAATAAATGTGTTCACTACATTTCATTTGCGTGTTTTCCTCTGTAGTTTATACGACCGTCCGTGGTACTAATAATTGTTTCAGTTGGAAATAATATTTCCAATTATATATCAAGTATCTACTCTTGGATGTCAACGCACATAGCTCAAACGTTTCTAAACCAAAAGTGGACCATCATTTCTGAGCTTTAAAGCCGTTTTGAAGAGCGTTGAACCGAGCTATAAAACCAGCTTGAGGTGCAACAATATATTAATTACAGATATAATTAAATGGGTACAGAAGCAAAAACTTCTCCCCTGCAGATAGGTATCGGCCTCGATGTGTAGATATCGAGCTCCCGGTAGGTAACATACAAGGGGAGTACCCAACTTTGCACACATGAGTTTTAGATCGGCGACTAGCACTAAGTATAGTAGGGCTCGCATAAGAAAAGCAGTCAGCAGGTCTGGAGCGACTCCGTCGTTTTCTTCACCGACCGCTTGTTCAATTCATGTTAATCGGTCTTCTTTAATGTCGTTTGGCGCAAGTTCATCGGATATGAAGGAAGTTCCGGATCCGAAGCAGAAGTCTGAGGGCGTCCGTCTAAAACAAGCTCCCAATATGTAATGATGTTGAATCTAATTATTTACAGATGAATGAGAATGAGTGAATGAGAAGGTTTATTTGTAAAGGCCTTCCGGTGATACAAGGTATTTATTTAGTGACGTCCTTTCAAAACTTGTATGGGTGGACGGGGTAGGGGGTCGCAGTGTCTACAGTAAGCAATTAGGGCTAATTGAAGGAGCTGTATCTTGGAAGATTCGTCTTCTAATGGCCCGTTTACTTGCGGTCAACTTCTATTACATTCGTAATCGAGGGGGAAAGGTCTTTGATCAGTCATGATGTTTGACATTGTTTAAAGTGGAGTTGCGTCTTCTTGGGGTGTATTTTCCGGTGACCGCCGGCTTTGACTATCAGTCAAACCGCAAGGGTGTTATGGCCCGCGGCAGCTCCCATATTAATGGGCAAAACTCTCCCTTCCCAGGGTTCAGCAGGAGTATCAAATCTAGACGACTATTACTGTAACAGTCGTCTAGTCGCTATAATAGCAAACATACTCTCACCAGTAGAGAAGCTCGAACGTGGACCTGGACAACGTCCCATGGAACGCCCAACCCAAAACAAGGATGTAGAGTCTTAAACATCCCGCCCTTCGCATAATACAATTTTCAAATCAAATAAAAGTCTAGGAACACCTCCACGCTTAGGTATGCAAATTTCATCCTCCTCACGAAACAAATCCCATAGATAGAGATAGGAATTCAACAGCATTACTCAGCGATCGGCCTACTCGGGCTCTGATCTAGGTAACAAAATTGCATTTAATTCACGATAAACCCACCATGTAATACAATTGAATGGATAGTTACCCCCCCGCTGTGAGATAGATCCAAGATCAGAATTTTATTTGAATGGAATTTTACAGTCAACGATGAATCAGCTCAGTCGATATCAGAATTTTTATTTGAATGGAAATTTTACATTCACGATTCCTGCAGGGAGAGTTTAACTGGGCCGTACATTTTTGATATTTGGCATGAAGCCGAAAACTCTCCCTGGGAATCCCTTGGAATCGTGAATACGAGAATATGGTGGATCGGGAAATTTTACAGCCAACGATGAATCAGCTCAGCCGATTACAGTTTTCCATAAAACCAACTAAACTCGGTGCACAAGTCATAAACTTCCGGTTTGACTATTCGCTTCGCTGTGAAAAGTCCTCGTACACAGCTGAAGTGGCTTTTATAGGTTTTCCTGCGCTTTGCTTACGGGAAGGCTCAACAGCTGAGGGATTCTAGTTGAAAAAAAAAAAAAAAACCAGCTGGAAAATACCGAGTTAAGGATAAATAGAACAAAAAGTTCAGGTTCTATGCAAATTTAACCATTTAATAGAAAAAAACGGGTGTGGTTTTATGAAACCACGGTAAAAGTGAAACTTTTTTCCCACTAGTCTCTCCGGCTCGCTTCGCTCGCTCCCCATCGATGGACACGTTTTTTATGTCTAGTCCCCCCCCCCCCCCCCATTTCCTACTCATTCACCTACCCTTTATCTCTACCCACGGCTTCATTTTGGCGTTTTCTCAAATTGATTTCTAACGTGGCAACTGATGACAACAAAACAAGCGGCATTGTTTACTGCATCAATAAATATAAAATGGGGACATAATGACAAAGAACAAGTACGAAAGAAATGCGTGATAAATCGAGAGCTTTCCAACGAATGGTGAACGATTTTTGTACGATTATAACTGGCGAAGATGAAGTTCCGTAGCAACGAATCGGTTGTAAGCGAAAATCAACGGAATTACAAGAAACGACACACAGACCAAAAAATTTGGGACGATGTAATAAAAGTTTCACTTTAAAAACGTTCAGGTTCTATACACATTTAACCATGTAAAAATGACAGTTCGTAGAACGTTTGATCTGACACGTAAACTTTTTCACTTTCAGCAAATCCAAAAAGTTGCCTGTTTCATACCTACTCGTTACGTCGGGGTGCTCTTCCTTCTCAGTATAATAGCAAGCACCGTCCTAATTGAAAATGAAGGGACTCGGAAAATAATGGGTCTAAAAGTTTGAAATAGCGGAGCTAAATCGTTAGTGAAACCATCCAAGTAAAATATTGCTAGCAAAAGATCTGGAGAAGCAAAAAACCGCTCAAGGACGGCTCTCCATGATAAACGAGACGTTCCTTCGGTTATAAGTGGAAGCCTTATAACGATAAATTCAGCGGAAGAGATTTCATATTCCCGAGCGAGCTGGTTGCGGTACGGGCGATCCAGTGAGGGAAAGTTGGCGCTATTTGGAGGGAACGGGGCGAACAATAATTGTTCGTTTTCAATTATTGAAAAAAGTACAACGGAACAATCCCGAACAATGGGAGCAAAATACCAGGTGCATATTTATCGTCCTACCTCGCAATCCTAATTTATTCATTGCTGCAAACTACTTCAGTTGATTGGGAAAGCGTTAAACATTACAAAGTACCTGGAAACTGTTAACCAACCACTGGGGGAAACATTTTTTTTAGCATTTGGGGGATACTCGTGCTGCAACCAAATCTGACTAATTTTGCGACATCATCCTCAACCTGCCAAATCAAGCTATATCTCAGTTTCTATGTAGGCGATTCAAATATCCCGTTGACAAAGGAGGGCTGCAGCGGTAGGATACATAAGGGCCCTTCGGATGGCTAACAAGATGCTCAAGTTTCCGCGTACTCGCAAATTGAAGAGCGAGCGACAGTTGCTTGTTTGTAAGTCGGATGCCTCACCAACCCCTCGAGCCATACCGGAACAATGATAAAAGTTGTTTTGAACATTCTCCAAATACTCACGTTATTATGATTACGAGGGCTTAGATCAATATACAACAAGTTGAGGTCAAACATGTAGGTGAAAATGCCAAAACATTCATTTTTAAAATAATTCAAATAAAACTATTTTTGAACTTGCAACCATCGGTTACTTTTCATCCAATCTCTTTAATAGCTAATTGAGAGATTTTATTAATTATAATTAATATTTAATTAAAATTTAATTAGTTAATAATTATTAACTAATTAAATTTTAAAATCTCTCAAGCAAAGGGATGGGTAGTAAAAATAGAATAGTGTTTCACAAATTGGTTTACGACTTATAGGGTTTATTGCCAAACTATAAAAAATTAATATCGTAAAATTTAATTTTACATTTAATGTCCCCTTAAAAGACATTAAAAAATAGGATCGCAATATATTTATAGGTACATAATTTCCAAACTATTTACGTTATAATTTATTAAATAATTTACAGTTTTTAGTTATTAAAAACAGTTATTAATAAATAAAAATTATAAGAGTAAATAGTTACTATTTACTCTAATAATATAACATAATAACATTATGTTATATAATAATATAACATAATAAAATTATGTTATATTATAATAACTATTATGTTATATTATAATAACAATAATATTGTTATGTTACATAATAATATTATGTTATATTATAAGAGTAAATATATATTAAATATATAAGTAAGAGTAAATTTTACTCTTACAGTTACTACTCTTATAGTTAGTTACTCTTATAGTTAGTTACTATAGTAACTATACTATTATTATGTAACTTGGTAGTGTCCGCCGGAATTCTGAGCCCTGCCGTGGACCGATTTCAACCTTTAGGCGGCTCATTGAAATCGGGAAGCCCTCGTGTCACACGAGTCGAGTGTTATTGCAAAACTGTCGCCTTTCTTCTAAACCCCCTCCTTCATCATCAACTCGGACTTCCCTAACGACGTTGCTCGAGTCAACAACTGCGTAGTTACTGTTATTCCTGGTTGTTACTCTCTAGATAGTACCTAGACGTTGCCAAGTATCTTGGCTATAGTATCACGACGACGATATCGCCAATTCGTGTTTTTCAAGTGCCATGAATAGTGGATGACCGGCGAAGAAAAGAAGGGTTTTTCGCACAGCTTGGCATAGCGTGGAGAATATGGCACAAAAACTTGCATAAGTAGGTAAGTAGTGATTTATCGTAGAATATAAAAGCATGGAAATGATAATATCATTATCATTATAATATTATTATCAGTCCTTCTCTCACTATTTTTTCAGAGACGAAACGATGCACGTGATTCCCAACAATGTACCATACATTCATATACCCATATCCGACCTCCCACCACACAAAACACCCAACATTTTAGCCGTTTCAACCTGAAAAACAATTACAACTCTACCAAATACCGCTTAGAGACCACACCGGCGTAGCCAATATCACCCAATGGGATTACCCTTCGAGTTCAAACCGGGTGATATAGTGGCCGCCCACCCAATAACGATCAAACATTATAAGAATACTTTCGAAGGGCTAATTGGAGTGAACACCACTCTTGAAATAAATCCAGTCATCGAGCGAGCGACCGAATTGATAAATTGGTACCTACCACAGACACATGAAAAAGAACTTACCACGACTACTGATCAACTCACTATCAACGACATCAAAAAGGAAATAGAAGCTAAAGAAGCCCAAATACAATCTTTTAACTGGAAACGAAGATGACTGCAAGTAGAACTCGCACACCATCTCATCTTGCCCCAGATTCAAACCGCCACCATCTATCGTTCAATTCGGTTCAATTTTCAATAAAAATATTGCTACTTATCTACTAGTTACTTACTCGTATTTTGCCTCACCATTAATGCCACACTTCGTTGGGGCTTTGGCCTCAAACTATAACCTCATGAACGGTGTACAAACATACTTACTACTTGGAAAGCCCCATGGAGGAATAGAGTATTCCTCCATGGGAAAGCCCCAACAGGCCCTGGTTAATTATACCTATAAAAAAAATTATACTTATAACTTATTAAATAAATCTTATTTTCTGTAACTTCATCATCTGATTCATCAGTCATACGTTATGGAGTGTTTTGAACACCATACCCATCTGCGAAATACTGATAGAGCTGACTTGGCTTGGATAGGTAATAATTATAATTATTATAAAGGTATAATTATGGATATGGACAATTATAAAGAGAACGCGTCCATTCTAATCCTCGCTAACAATTGGGTCTTTCTAGACCACCTGGTTTCCTGAATTCTTTTGCATTTGAATCAAGAGTGAGGCCAATCACCCCATTGTGGTTTGAGAAATTCCGAAGAAAACTACCTAACTACGCCTACTTTTAGTTAGCTATTTACAAAAGAAAAAAGTTTGGTTTGTAGACCTACCTAAAAATTTGATTAAAATTTTTTTCTTCTTTTTTTAATTGCTGGGAAAACATGAAATATGCACAAAACATCTTAAAATCTTGAAAAAACCAAAACTTGCAAATATAAAATTTATTAATTCAAATTTAATTTAATTAATTTTTGTGTGATGGAAATGGCCTGAAAACATTCAAAATTAACTTCTTAAAAGGTTAGGGGGCTTAAAAAAAATGTATTTGAGTTATTAAATAACTCGCAAATTTTGCTAGTATGAAATCCGAGACGTCACACGTCAACTATAGGCTTACCTTCGAATCTCGTGTGGTCAAATTCTTCGTATTTTGAAAGGTCGACCGTATCGTTGAAAGACCAGTGTCCGCTGAGTTCCTGAAGATATGGATTACTTTGGGGCTTCAAAAGGTCCCAGAGCGTTGTGTAGTTCATCAGCAGCTCGTTCTCGTCATCTACACAAAAAAGTTGAAACCATTTGAAATTTTCAAAAATTACTTCAAGTTAATGTCGAAGATAGACATCTAAATGAGATTGTATTGATAATTTAATCTTAAATGGTATTTCCATCTTCTTTGAGATTTGAATTTTAGCTAAATGAAATTCCTAACATTTCACGAGAAAAATTAGGTAACACTGATATAAAACAGACAATTCTCGAGGACCCACCGTAATTTCAAGGCTGGATTATTACAAAGAAAAGAAACAGCGTAGCGGCGAGAGGAATTTTCATAAGGCATACACCGAAACCGGGTTGTTCTGATGCGACGCCGGGAGGCAACTAAGAAGGATATTGCGGGAAGGTAATTTTCCACGAGATAGGCAGCAGGAGACAGCAGAGTTGATCGATAGGTGAGTTCATTATGTCATAGTAAGCGAGGTGAGTATTCCAGCCTGCAGGGTGACAAGACGAACGCTGAAAAATCGCGGGATTATGTAAAATTGAAGATTTTCCGTGTGAGACTAACACAATCCGAAATATTAAATTGAATTATAAATTAAAAATGAAGTCTGAATAGTTTGTTTAGTCTTAATTGGGTCCAGTAGGTAGGCCCGAGTCACCCGAACTGCTGATTTGGGTTTCTCGGTTGTATATCTCCCATTTTACTAATGAGGGGATTCGCACTTATTGGCGCGGAAACATCCCGCTGGATGCACTAATTATTTGAAAACTCATTAGGTGAGTTTCTCCCTCTACACCATAATAACCATATTGGAATTTCCACTTTGAGAACGTGTGATGTGAATCAAGAGAAACTGATTGGGATTGAAGGCTTGGTTCAAACAGATGACAGCGTTATAAAACATTATGGTAGGAGTTGATATTATTTCACAGCCTATAATATAATATACTATAGGCTGTGAAATAATATCACATAACAAGTAACAATATAATAATTATATTGTTACTTATTATTATAATAATTATATTGTTACTTATTATGTGATATTATTTCACAGCCTATAATTGAACAATTATATAATATATAATAATTATATATAATATATATAATATGATTACATAATAATATTATGTAATCATATTATATATTATATATAATTATTATATATTATATAATTGTTCAATTATAGGCTTATTACATATTATGTAATATGACATATAATATTATTATTATGGCATATTGTTACTAATATTCCATAATTAGCAACAATATTATTGTTACTAATTGTGGGGTCCAAAACTATTCAAATACTCAACCTGAAATAATGCAGTAAGAAATCCAATTTAATGAGAAGGAGTGCTTGTGCTTGAAGCGGAGTGGAATAAATGTAGCAATACAACAGATTTCGGGGACTGGTACACATTCGTTATTCTGTTCTCTGAAATCCCGTTAAATGTGTCCTTGTAATTTCAACTCCACTCCAGTTTCCTTCGGAACCGAATTAAATCGTCAACTCGATCTTCAGCCAGCCCGGTTCAATTCTAAGAGAGCGATCTTATGGCGCAACCAATCACACAATTTGACCGGCAGCTGAATCTGACAGGGGAATTACCAAGTTAAGGGTCTCTCATCCCCAGTCTATTTGTCCGCCTCCGGGTCCACAAGAATAACTTGATGATTAAGAAACAACTGCAAGTTATGGTACCAAGTTTACGCCGGCTCTACGCTCCATATTCCTCGAATTTGGTCGGTTCTTGTTTAGTATCAACTTATCCCTAACTCGAAAATTAATTTTGCATTTACTCAACATAAAGAACGTTTTCGTGTATTTATTGCGTGTCTACCGATCGTGGCCTTTTTCGAGAAGAATCGGATCAGAGCCAATAAGAAATCTGAGAGCGCGCGGATTTTTCCCCCTCTCGAGAATATCTGAGGAGCTCGATAAGGGGTTAGGTGGGAGCCTTTTGCAGCGTTAATTTGCTTCTTTAATTAGCAACTGAGGAGATAAAAGAAGGAGGAGGGCTGAGAGGTTCCTGGTAGGTCGATTGTTATTTTCAGCAGCGTTGAAGTGGGCAATGCGACCTCGCAGCAAACACCGTCGAAGGTTTCGAGAAAACAGATAATTATGCCGCCGCTAATTCCAGAGCTGGAGACTAGTATGGGAGGATAATAATCCAATGCATTCGTAAAATTTATCCTTAGTCCATCGCTTTCGTACAAAATAAAAGCCAAACATTTCAAAAGTGATTTTTTTGCGTTCTATTTTTTATTTTATTTTTTATTCTTAGGGTCGGTCCCAGTAGTATTCATTAAATTTTGCAACTTTAAAAGCTCGAGGCTAACCCTGGGGTACGCGAAAAACCGCAATATTTCGATCTCGGTTTTTTTCCCCCCGTAGCCGGAGAAGCCGTCCTGAAGTATGCGCTCTAGTGCAACGCAATCATCTTCTTCTTTTTTTTTTTTCAAAGTCAAACGTTTTTTATTGCCTCCTCTAGCTTCGATGAGCTCTTAAGGGCTGTTCTGTTAGTTTGATTGGGGTGGGATGTCTTGGTTGTTGTGAGGAGTGTGAGTAGTGATACGATTGTCTGAGATGTCTTCTTTTGAGTCTTGTCCCAAAGCCTGGTGGATCTGAGATTGCCGCGACGCATGGATCCACGTTCCCTTCGGCCTTCTCCACCAGTTTTGTGTATTGTGGTCTCTTGAATTGTGGATAGTTGGAGGTCTTCCCGGAGCAGGTCGTTTCTCACGTACACCTGTTATGGATGATCTTGTATTGTTGTCGCTGAATCTGTTGTGTGGAAGTGTTGCAGGCTGTGCCCCAGATCTTATCCCATATAGGTCTTATGAGAGCCGTATAGAGCTTCTTGTTCTCCAAGCTCTGCTTGGATCTCCAATTCAGCATTGGCTAGCACAGGAAGGTCCTCTTTTTCATAGCGTCTCTGACGTTCTTGATGTGGTACTTCCAAGTTAGTCTACGGTCTAGGGTCAAACCTCGATACCGAACTTGACTTCTCCTTGGAAGTAAACCACCACTTTTTTAAATTTGCAACCGTTTTAATCTAATTGCAGATCTGTAGATCTAATACTTTTGTATTTTCCAATACGTATGCGGGCCATTTTCCATAAAATTGAAACTCTACAGAGGCTATAGCCGACATCTACTCAACGTTCTGACAACAGAAATCTACACGAGTTGAGAACTAATGTGCAGTATACTGCACGCCAATACATGAGTGCGAGTACGAATGAAACACCGATGTACAGTATAATGCACAAGCATAATTCAATGTTTCCTGTTTGTCTCCCGAAACGGGCTGATGGTTGACAGTTCAAATACAAATACCATCCAAAGCAAAGACATAACACGTCTTTTGGTTTAATGTCTTGGAATAATACACCTATGTTTTCGCGACGGAGGTCGACGACTCCGATCGGCCTCAAAATTTGACATTATCCGTTTCAAGAGGTCTACATCAGTTATTAGTTTCAAGAGGTCTACATTCAAAATCCGAAATGTCCGTCCGCCGTACGCCGTATTTTGACAAAATACTTGGTTTACCATCTAGTTGTGCCCGCAAGGTTTTCAGTCCGATCGCCCTAACCCGTGGGGCGCTATGGGGCTAAACTGGGGCTACGGGAGGGTTTTTTGAAGGCTTTTAGCTATGGGATCGAGTTAGGTGTCGTTTTCGTAGTGTTTTTGGACGTAGAATCCATTTTTGGGGGTCCCGTAACGATCCGATTCCACTTTGGCGATCTACAGGGCTTTCATGGGGCTGATTAACTACCTGGAAAAAAATAACCTATTAGCTGCTACACAATACGGATTCCGAAAAAATCGTAGTACACAAGATGCCCTAGTGGAAGTAACAGCAGATATCGCAGAATCAATGAAAAACAATCTCAAAATAATGGGAGTTTTCATAGATCTCTCCAAGGCATTTGACTCCATAGAAATATCAAGGCTTATGCTAAAATTGGAAAGACTTGGGCTGGATGGGGTGGCCTTAAGATGGTTCGGATCGTACCTCTCGAACAGAAAACAGTTTGTACAAATTCAGACGGCTAAAAGCACTGAAGAAATAATTAGTTATGGAGTACCTCAAGGATCAGTACTAGGCCCTATTTTATTTCTTGTATTCGTCAATGATCTGTTTGCTCTGGATGTCTCAGGCAAATTCGTTGCCTTTGCAGATGACATAGCCATTTTATTGAAAGGAAACTCATGGGAAGAAGTCCATTCAGAGGCGGAACGAGTTATGGAGAAAGTCCTGAAATGGTTTCACTTGAATGGCCTAACCGTGAACATAACTAAAACAAAGTACATCACGTTTTCTATCAATAAGACTGGTCAGCCAGACTTTTCGAAATTAGTGATTCACAAAGATAAGTGCGCGCAAAAAACAGCATGCTCCTGTGGAACGTTAGAAAAAGTTAGAAGCCTAAAATATCTTGGGCTTACACTGGATCAACATCTAAAGTGGCATGAACACATTCAGAACTTGGAGGGGAGAATTAAAAAATGTTACCACTTCTTCATCATCCTAAGAAATTTTTTATCGAGGGATAATCTCCGCATGATGTACAATGCGTATGTTTACAGTATTCTAATTTATGGCATAATAATTTTCGTTGCATTGAGGTGGCAATTAACACTGTGCTACGGATAGCAACCAAATCCGACCAGCGCACACCAATAGAAACCTTGTATTTCAAGCTCGATGTCCTACCACCTAGGGCAACTTATGTTTATAGACTAGTAAATTACGTTTTCAAATCTCGGGACGCGTTTAGGCAGCATGAGGTGGTAAAAAATACAAGGACTAGTCAGACAACCATTTTGCGAATTCCTCATCCAAAAGTTGACTTCTTCACTCGGCAGTTACCCTGGCTTGCGCCTGCGCTATTTGAAACCCTGCCTTTCTCGTTAAGGACCGCGAGGTCAACGTCAATTTTCAAAAAAGAAGCGCTACTTTATTTTAAGAATTTAGAAAATACAAATTATATTTTAAGTCGCTATTAATTATAAATTTAATTGGTATGCAATATTCAATAGCTATTAAGGGAATGACAGGCCTGGACAGGTCAGAGACCTATAGGCCAAATCAAGAAAAATTGGTTCCTATGTATACAAATCATGACTCTCTGGCAGAGAGTCCTGCCTTATTGTGAAAATGTTTTTATGTTTTATGAATAAATAAATAAATAAATAAAAATGGGATTATTGAAGGATCCCAGGAGGGTGAATATTTTTCGAGTAAAAAATAAAGAATTTTTGAAGAAAAAATTTTTGAAACATAAAAATCCAAAAAAAAAATTTTTTTGAAAAATAAAAATCAAAAAACTTTTTTTTAATTTTTTCATTGACAGAATTAAATTTCTGCACAAGTAACGTCTATCAAAGAATAATAAACCCTTGTGTAAAATTTGCAGCGTTCTTACGTTGGAGCCATGTTGGGAAATCAGCCCTATTGCAAACACTACATAAAACGCTTGCATACGAGTCTACAAGACATTGAGATATTTATGTCGTTCGTCTCGTACTGTCTCAGGGAGGCTCCCTACCCAATTTTAGCTTCCTAGGGTACTCCGGATATTGCTTTTAAACGTAACATGATGTGGTAACGTGAAAAGTTGATTTGTGACATTTTTAAAAGTAACGCTATTCGATTCTGTGTACCAAAGCAAAGACATAAAATGTCAAAAATGTTTTTTACGTATCGTCCACATGATGTGTTTTACGGTCCTGTGTGGGATTAAAGTAAGGAAATGTATAAAGCTTTCACTTTAGCACAAGTAGGTTTGTGCAGGCTGGATAATTTTCTAAAAAATATTACAGCAATTTTTGCGATGTCAATGTACAAAATTTGTGTATTTAATGCAATGGACTAAAGGCTCGAAGCTGTAGTATAATTTGGAAAACAAATACTTATGGAAAGCTTCGAGAGGAACTTCAACTCTCCGAGTGTTCCAAATGCCTCACCAACGCATAATAATATTATGCCCTGATCGGAATTATACGCAAGAAGCGTACCCAGCAAATATTCGATGATGTCAATAAAATGTATTGACTTGCTTGCTTGAAAATTTAATTTATTTGCTTCGGTAAAGGGGATTGGTCTGAATTTCCCCGGAGCGATCGGCCGATTGGGAATTGTTGGTTGCCTCATTTCCCCCATATGGGGACATTTAGCGGTCTTGTTATATTATGCTGAACACAATATCCAGGACAATCCTCCCTCCATTTCTACCGGAATACTAGAAATAGAACGGGCGGAACGAGAGAATTAGAACAGTACATTGGGCCATACATTTATCAAATGTCAATGATAACAATCCATTAGGGCGGTGATGCGTTTGTATTAAAATAGCAGAAAGCGGTGTAGTTAACGTTGTTGACACTTTGTTAACGTTGTTAACACTTTGTTGACATTTTACTTCAACCCTGTTCTCAAATCGGAATCCAAATTACAAAATTGAGCTAACGTTTACAGGCTTGTGCAATGAGATCAATTGAACAAGAGGATGTTTTGGTACCGCAAGCTTAGAGCACCGCACCTTTTATCCCTCGAAGTTGGCATGTGGGTGGGGGGAATAATAGGCAGTAGGGGGGAAAAAACGGTGACCCATCTGAAGGTTTTTTTGTGAAATGACAACAACGCTATCGTCCATGGCGTCCGACCCCCATCAACACACCTTCGCCCTCTAACCTACGCAACACAGCATTTTATCGGACAATTTGAAAAGGCGCACCTCCCGGTTTGCTCCTGACCTTATCGGGTCGAAAATTGTTCGTCCAAGTCGTTCCCTTCCTGCTCCGCCGAACATTGTCCTCTGACGACTTTTTCCTTCCTTTTTCTTCCCCTTGAAAAAACTTGACAAGGGCGGGCTTTTGCAAAAATACCCGATGGTTACTTTTGGAAGGGTCAAAATACTCCAGTCTGAATAAACGAGCTGGTCCGAGCAGCCATTTCTGTTCGGTATTTTCAAGGAAATTTCAGTCGTTCCAGAAATCGCACTGGGGCATTACCTTGACGCTGAAAAAGCTGTTGATAAGACATGGCATACTGGCCTCTTATTCAAACTTAAGCCGCATATCATTGACACGTATTTTCAACTGGTTTAATCATTTCTTTCAGGTCGGACTTACAAGGTATGTGTGGAGGGTGCCATTAGTGCCGAGTTGCCAATTTACTCCTCAGTCCCTCAAGGCAGTGTGATTGGGCCTTTACTGTACATTTTCTACATCCACGACGAACCAATCTACAACGACAATATTACAATATCAGCTCAATTTGCTGATGATTGCGCGTATTTAACTAAACACCCCACCGGCGAAGATGCAAGTGAGTCGATTCAGGCGATTGCATATAATGTCAGTGAATGGGCGAGAAAATGGAGAATTAAGATTAACGCCTCCAAATCAAATCTGTGTGTTTACACCTTATAGTGATATAGATAAACGCAACTTCATAATATGCCTACCCGTTGAAATGGGCTCAACTGCTCTTGAAATGAAAACGCACGTCAAGTACTTGGGTATGACTATGGACCAGCGACTCACATGCAAAAATCACATCAATGACATTGCTGCAAAAATTCTCCATAGATTCAGTCATCTAAAACCACTCCTCGCGAACAAAAATCTCAGCATTAAAAACAAGCTTCTGTTCTATAATTCCATGATCAAACCCGTCTGGTGCTACGGAGGAGGTCTATGGTCATCCCCCTCGAACACGCAAATACATCGCATACAAGTTCTCCAAAATCGCGTTCTCCGCTTGAGCACTGGCGCTGACTGGTACGTCAGAATCAAGGAACTTCACAAGGACCTTGAGGTGCCAACAGTGAAAGACTGCTTAATCGCCACAAACCACGCATCATATCAAAAAGCATCATCCCACCCAAATCCGTTCGTAAGAAACATTCCGCAGGAACGACCCTTAGGGCCGGTTTCACCACCTCGAGTTAGGCTAATCCACGAGTTAGCGAAAACATTCACGTTTCACCAGCTGTTGTCTCCTAGTTAACAGGACAGTTAACTTCCACTTTTTTAACTTGCGGATTTTCGGAAGTTATCTCGTTAACTTGAAGTTATGTTGTTGTGTGCTAAAACTGATTTTATGTTAATCTCTAACCTCAAAATAGCTAACTTGAACTTTAACATGAGGTTGGTGAAACCGGCCCTTACTCTATCTGAGGCGGCTTAAACGAAAACATCACTCCGACTTCGCCAAGGGCTTCAACTGAAAGATCTGGCGAATCCTCATTTAGACCCTTAATTTCAGATTACGCATAAAATCAAAACGTACAATGTTTAACTCGCCCCACTACTCCTTTATTCTCATCACCACTGTTTGCTCAGTAGTTGTTATAGTAGTAGAGTAGTACAGTAGAATCACCAACTGGTGACCTAGTATGGAAAAAAAACTAAGCGTACTAATCAACTGTACTGGAACAGTTGATTAGTACGCTTAGTTTTTTCCATACTAGTATAATAGTATCAACTACCTAGTTAGGTATTTGATGGACTGATCCTAGTACTTAACCAGAATTTCAAGTTATGAGTTTATAATATAACATATATTATATGTTACAGGCCAAACTCGATTTTCAGGTCAAACCAATTTGGCCTCGTCCAAACTAGTTTGGCCTGACGTGTTTAGGGAAAACTAGTTAGGCCTAGGACAAACTAGTGCGGCCGGTTGCGTTTTAGGACGAACTGTTATTATAAAGTGTAAGTTCACGTTATCACGTAAGGAGATGTGAACGATTGAGTTTTAAGTGTCAAAGATAGTTCATGGAAAGCCAAGGCACAGTCGGAGTCAAGGCTCTGTTGAACGAGCAAATCAAGACATATATGTATAGATCAAGATATATATTCTATAGAAAACATGCTTTATCCTTCATGTGGATGAAGGAAATAGGTCGATCCACACATTTCAGTGATATCAGTGAATCCGTGGCCATCAGTGTTCCGTGCGGCATATAACGCCGGTGTGTGGAAAATTTAACATCAATGCCCTTCAATTGATACCATTGAAGGGCACGAAGCACGGATGGCCACGGATTCACTGATATCACTGAAATATTTGGATCGACCTTAACTCGTGTTCAAAATGGGCTGAAGGTCCAGGATATGTCCAGTTTATGAAAAACCGTTCGTATCATTCAGCATTCCCCAAAGCAATGTTTGTGATCGAACCAAGAGTTAACGATAATTAAAGACTCTACCTTGATCGTATTTGAATTTTCTATCCCCGTAACATTTGCAGAAGTAATTACATCTCATTTAGCAACTTGTTTTGTCATTTATTATGAACCCTAAATTGAATTTTTCTCCTTCCCAACATACATAGATGAATAAAAGTTTGGCCTGAAAGGGGTCGGGCCAATCTAGTTTGGCCTAGTCTAAACCAGAATATCCTAGCACTGACGGCGCCACACTAGTTTGTCCTAGTCCAAACTACATTGGCCTGGTAGTTTTAGGAAGAACCACTTTGGCCTAGGACAGACTAGTGTGGCCTAAAATCGGGTTTGGCCTGTAACATATACAATCGTTTTTGTTGTCTCACTAAAAGTGCAATGCACAAAAATGTTTGTGCTGGAAAAAAAATCGTTCCACAGTAGTTTCTATATTCAGGCTGACTCTACCCGAAATCATTGTTTCCACTTCAATATCGGCAGTAATCGGCCCATAATCCCAAATTCATCCCCCGACAAGAAGGCTCGAGATTTACCGCCAAGCAACGCTCCTAAATCCCACAAGGCTCAAATCCCTGGTTTATCAGGTGGAGGGAAATGAAAAGGTAAGGCCTTCACCGCGATTACTTTGGTAATTCTCTTAATTCAATCGACCACCGAAGAACGGAAACCGTTCAAGCCGGAACCTCCCGCGACCTTCTGCGCTCCGCAGGATTTTCTCCTCTCACCATCCACAAACAACTAATCCAATTACCTTCGCCGCACAAATCTTGTTCTCTTTCAGTACCGAACGCAATTCCAATTAGGCAACCTCTCGCGGGCTTCTCCAAAAAAACTATATCCGTTTTCATTCCGACACAACCTTGAAAACCCAGCGCTTCGCGCCTCGACCTCGGGACCCCTTTGCGATAGACCCCCTGTCTATCTGAGGCGTCTGGAGCACGAGGGATCCATAGTTCCGTTCTCTCCGTACTCGCCACACCGACTGGGCCGTAGTTTAATGATTAAACTTCAACCTGTAGACTGGGCACCACCGAGGAGGAGAAAGTACGACAACATGGACGGACGCAAAACACCACAGAGTTTTTTGTCTCAAAAGGTACTATAATTATTATTATAGTACCTTTATAATTATTATAGTACCTTTTGAGACAAAAAACTCTGTGGTATTATTATAATATTATGTGGGTATTATCCACATAGTTTGATTTCAATATTGTCCCCTATTAATTAACTCGTGTTAATAAAGAATTTCAACGTAAATAACGAATCATAAAACATGTGAGTTGGCAACGCTTTAGAATTGCTTATTCATGCTCAAAACACATTCTCATCTCCTTTCAGGCTTAATGTAAAACCATAATGGCCTCCTGTTCATACCTGGGCTTTCACGAGCCCGCCGGATCTTGCCCATTCACCGCCTACACATTTCCACCACCCTTTCACTAAAGCGATAAGTTTATGATCAATTTGGAGGCGCTGAGTTTGATAAGTTGGTTTGGTCCCAATAACCCACTTTCGCCTTTGTGAGGGGAGGAGCTGTTTCCTTTCAAGCATAGACTTGGAATTGAGGCCGTAGACCAGGCTCAGGAATACGGTCAGTGGGTATCTAAATTTAACTTCATAGAATAAAAAGGGTTTGTGGGTCCGCCAGTAAGTGATTTCATAAAATAAATTACTTCAATGACGAGACTGTATTTTCAGGCTTCCAACGATGATTCTTACAACCCGCGGTAGAATTATTCATTTTTAACCTCACCGATACGACCAGACGAGATTTCCAAAGCCTGCATGAAAATATCGCCTATGTCCTGGTGGTCGAACCTGACGGTAGGTTTCATTCCGTTTCACGCAAAAGCACTTTTGGAACAGGTACGGAGGTTTGGATGACCCCCCCCCCCCCCCCCGTCATAGAAATCAATCCTGGATCCGCCTCTCGGCATGGAGCATGCCCATCTTTTTCAGTGAAATGAAATTTGTGGCAGATACTCGCTATTATTGTCCATCTCTTTGAGGTCAATGGCTCCGGAAAACCCCCTCACTTTGGCGAAAACCCTTAGCCTATTATTATTATTGGATTCCACACTTCCTCGCGCTCTTCCGCTCAACTTAACTTGCTCGCTTTCACAGGTATAGCCGATATTCTCTCCATCATCGAGTTGGTCGTTCCCTTTATCGGAGAGCCCATCACGTGAACGACTAGATTATATCTATCGAGCCTCTGAAATTAGGTGGATTGGCTCGTCGGCTGTCAAAGAACCGCAGAAGCTCTACAGGTTCATCAAGTTTCCAACTTCAGTCGGAGCAAAGTTTGTGTCTAAGCCAACATTTATAAATGCTATAGCAGTCATAATTGTAATGGGCATTGGAGGCAGCCCGGAATGAAGACGTTCTAGATTATTCATAAGGAAGGATTATAACCCTTTCAGAGACTGGAATGGTTCATTAATTATTATTATTCTCCATGAATGATTAGATTATAATTTTCCATAAAGAATGAATATCTGTCAGATTAAACTTGTACGGCTCGTTGTGATTGTAGAAGATGACGTATTTATCCTTTTCTCTCTCTCTCTCTCTCTCTCTCCTCATTCTCAACATCTACCTTAAAAAGACTGCTACCTATTTATTTTAAATTAAATTAGAATCAAATCAATCAAATTAACTCTATTTAATATTTGAGGAGGAAACAGGCAAGAACGCACAAGTCACAAAATGAAGAAAATTAAGTTATGGTTAGTTTCTGGGTCTGTTCCGTCATTCATATAGCTTGGATTAGGTACAAATGATTCATCGGGAGGGAAAACGAATCCGACTGAAAAATCAGTTACGGTGGACCTATGCGCTTTTGCATATTACCTCCTCATTTATTATTTATTTATTTTAATTTGAGGATTCCGCTGAGAAGGGTTCAATCGAACAAATGGACTCCCGGTTAGGAAGCGAAAAAGTTTACCTCGAGAACATTGCGGGTTGTGTTGGGGTTCGAGTACGCGGTATAAAACGGCATGGGAATCAGCCTGTAGCTTGAATAAGGAGGGAGCGAGAAAGAAGATAACAAATTTCATTATTGAAAGTTGGCTGGGAAGAGAGAGCCCCGGGAATTGCCATCAGTTTGATTGTGAGCTGACACAGGTATCGGCACACACCCCACTGGATATCCACCAATGACTTATTTTTCGTCGCTTACAGGTTCAGTTCACTTATTGCTAGACATTCAGAAACCTATCCTTTCGTTACATTTACTATTAACCCATGTTTTCGCGACGGAGGTTAACAATTTTGATTGGCCTCAAAATTTGTTCTTAAACATGTCAAGATTACATTAATATTTCGTGGATTCCAAAAATGAAATTTCCGTCCGCCTTCTACGCCGTTATGGGCACTAGGAATTATTTTTAATCTGAAATTCTGACAATATTGTTCTTGCTTCTCTATTTAGTTGGGCTCGCAAGCATTTCAACCCGTGGGGATGAAAAGCGGCTCAGGGAGGGTTTTTTTAAAGGTTTTTTGTAATATATTTTTGGACGTAGAATCCATTTTTTGAGGTCCCAGAACCATCCGACTTGACAGTGAGTACCTATGGGTACTATGTTGCTACCAATGGGGCTTTGAAGGATGCTAGGAGGTCGATTGAGGTGTCGTTTTCCGAGTAATTTTGAACGTAGAATCCATTTTTGGGTTCCCCCATATGACATATAAAAAAGCAGGTTAGTCAACTCACCCTTGATTCGAGAAAAACGAAATTTTAGTTTCAAAACGCAATTACATAATAATATTATGTAACTGCACTTCAGAAGAGGCTCCGATGCATAATCTATCGATAGCAACTGAAAAATCGATTTTCTCGAAAAAGTGACTTACCTGCTTTTTTCCCCTTACCCTTCCCCTTACCTTTGACATTGTCAAAACACGTCATAGAAATACAATTTTGTTTAGTTTTTAATATACAAAAATCCATTGACAGAATTAATCTTTGGATAATTAAATTCTTTAGTATAAATTTTATACTAAAGAATAATAAGCCCTTGTGTAAAATTTGCAGCCTCTTTTTTCTTTCCCATTTTATCAATTATAGGGGAAACAATTAGGGAAAACTGCTTTTCCAGCCACCGCGAGTCAGCCTTTTCCTCATTTTGCAGTGTCGCCATCGAAGTTTCGACAAGATCGTGACAGGTTCAATTGCCTTCTGCTTGTCATCCTTCGGCTGACTAATCGGTAACCTCAAACCCGCGTTCCCACCAATCCAGCATACCTCATCAGACGTTGAATTGCCCTTAACCACAACTTGGTTCCATTACAGTAGAGAGCTCCATTTACAGCGGACACGTTTCTGAGAAAATCACTTTAGCTTCATTGGAGAAGTTGGAAGATTCCATAATTAATGAGATTGAGCGTTAATTCAGGGTGGTTCGCCACAAAGTTTAGGAGGCTTACGGTCTCCTTAAGTTCACAAAAGATCACCTTTTTCAGTGAGAAAATATCAATATTTCCAAAGGCAAATGGTTTCTTATCCCGTCAGGAATTTTACGAAAGCTTCTGTTAGATGAAATATGTACCTTATAAAACGCACATCAGAGTCCTTCTTCAGCTAAATGGATAGGAGGAACGATGTATCAGCTAAGACGAGAAGAATACTGGTTAAAATTAATTAATGGAAGCCTCTGGTCGGCTATTACATTCATCCGTCATAATATTATTTCACTCTCATACCACATACCTGAGAGCTACTGAATACAATTCCACTTTTCCGCCCAATAAGCAGACGTAGGTATTCGTCTTCCCTCTCGACGGCTTAATCGGCAATTTCTGTTTGGCCAAACTCCTCCAGCTGAGTGCCTCCACAATGTAGGTTGAGTTCTAAATCCCGATACGCTAGGGAGTACACGGCCTATATTGGCCCACCGCCCACATCGCTGCCCATCGCCGTTCGCTGTCGTATTATTTGGGATGTCGGACCGTTCATCCGCAACTACGTGAGATAGCGATTGCTGCGGGATTATGACCCTACCTAAGGTTGAAATAGAATCAGAGATAGGAGGATAGGCGTGAGGGGGTTTTGTGTGCACTCTCTGCTTCATGGATAGTAGAGTGGCCGGCCAATACAACACAAAGGTAACTTGAAAAGGAATGTACCGTACCGTAATGTATATTTCTCATCCCTTACTCTCTCTCTCATCATCTATGTCAGTCATATTATATTCAGTTTATTCGTTACGTTATATTTCTTGTTATATTGGGCTCGACCCGTATTATTTAATAAATAAATAAATAAATAAAAAACCTAAACGAGGAATTAAAAGGTAGAACTGACCATAAGTTACAAACGTGCCCTAATGAGTTTGGTTAGGGAGAGAGAACGACTCCTCTGCTGAATACTAAATTGTTTATTCAGGTAAACAATTATAGCGTGGGGACCGGTTTCGAGCAACTAAGCTCACCTACAGCCCAGAGTGACTTGAGGTGGTTGAACGTACAATTAGTTCTGAAGTAGATGAGCTTAGTTGCTCGAAACCGGTCCCCACGCTATAATTGTTTACCTGAATAAACAATTTAGTATTCAGCAAAGGAGTCGTTCTCTCTCCCTAACCAAACTCATTGGATTAGACCTCTGCACCATCGGCAAACAACCTCTTTGTGCCCTAATGTTTACTAATCCTCAATATAAAAACCATTTTTACCGTAGGTACCGAATTATTTACTGATTCCTGGAATAATACCACCCACGGTTTCGCTGCGGGGGTCAAAACTTTGATCGGCCTCAAAATATTATGAGCTTATAATAATAATATTATATTGATATTATCAATATAATACATAATTATATAACATAAAATTATTATTTTGCAAGATGTGAATGCAATGTCTTTCCACTGTACAGGACGTTTTGGACAGTAGGAATTTTTTTTTTAATCTAACGTTTTGGCAAAATACCGGATTTGCCATCTAGTTGTAGCACAAGGTTTTCAGCCCGATCGACCAAACCCGTGGGGCTAAAAAGGGGCTACGGGAGGGTTTTTAATGGGTTTTGGCTATGGGTCCGAATTAGGTATCGTTTTGAAGTATTTTTAGACGTATAATCCATTTTTGGGGTCCGCGGAACCATCCGATTTCTCACTGGGGATGTAAGCTGCATCATGTGGCTACAAATGGGGCTTTTATCTGATGCCTGCAGGTCGAATGAGGTGTCGTTTTTGGGGTAATTTTCGAAGGATAATCCATATTTTGGGGTTCCTCATCTATCCAACCACGTCGCAAGTAAAACAACAATTTCTTAATCCTTTTTTAATGACATAAATATAAAACATCAAAGAATAATCATTATTCTTTGATATGTTTTATATTTATGTCATTAAAAAAGTTAATTATTAACTACTGGGGGGGCTACGCCAACCAACCCTTGACCGTATCCCACCTGGCCTCAGACCTAACAACTCGTTTTTCCGACATCTAGAATTGCCAAATATAATGATGGGCATCCTCCTCCTCGTGTTAGAGCTTTAATATAATAGAGGTTATTATAAACCCTTGATAAAAATTTGCAGCGTTTTTTATATGCGGCAAGAAATCATCCTAAAGAACCAAAAAACTGTCGTCAGGAATAATAAAATATTATAAAACTTGTAATACCTGTACCATCCCTGCCCTCACTTTAAGGGTTGTAGTGAGGTCGATGCTTTTATTTTAGCACTTACCTATATTTGGTAGCTGTCCGTAGAGACTGACAAACAAGCTGAGAGAAAACCCTAGCTGGATAATCCCTCGAGAACAAGCCATATCTGAAAATAATAGAAAACGGTAAGTATAATATTTATTAAGTGATTCTCATGAGTTGAAACGTGACATGTTCTACCTTGACGAATTCTACTCCACAAAATATCATCAATAAATTAGTTGCTACCCACATGCGCCTCACACATGACAAGATTGTTTGTGCTTAGTACTAAATTCTATATGTTGTGAAATTGAGAAAGTTTTAGTGAGTCAAGACCAAGGTATGTGTTATCGTCAATAGACTACCATTATGAAGCTTTACTTTTCAATGGAATGTCATTGACTCAAAATTTGAAAAATCCGTCATTTCTGTGTGTCACATAATTGACAAAATATCGTGTTTTGACAATTACATTTGTGTAATCTGTAAATTTTTAACTTGAATTTTAATAAAGATGGCAGATGGAAATACGTCCCCAAACAAAGACGAATCTGTAGAAGAACAGGCTTTGAACGAGACCTCTGATGGTAATGTTCGATAGATTTCCCTCAATCGAAGGTGAAGGGAACGCTTTCCTTAATAACCTTTTTTTCTGTATAGGAGAAGAACTTAGTGATTTTCAAAAATACAAGGATGCCTTCAATTTGCTGTGGCCCGACGCAGAAGGGACGGTACACAAAGACAGGCTGTTGAATTTCTTCCAGAACATCCTTGGAAGCCTGTACAGTGAAGAAATGGCAGCTTGCCTCCTTGAGAGCATGCACCCTGATGAAGATGGAAATATTACTATAGATGTAAGTGGAACATTCTTTTGAAAAAGATTGACCTCAGAAGGACTCACAGTTAATGCCTTTCTATGCGAAGAATTTCGTGCACGCGTTCTCCTTGGCCTACTGGACACCTGAGAGTGTCGCTGCAATGCACAACGTTCTCGTAACAAATCCAGATATCGTATCGAAACTGGCCGATTGGAAAATCATATTCAACAACGTGGGATTAGAAATGGACGAAAACGAAGTGAGTGCTATCATACAGCAAGCCCAGACAAGGGCCATTGGACTTCTGTCAGCTGAGTTGGACCGAACGTCCAGCTATTCATTGGAGGACAAAGTGAGTGGAGCCAGAAGCGTCAATAATTAATAAGCGTCAGAATTATTCTTCTTGTTGTACAATATTTTGACTTTTCGTTTCACCACAGGAAGAGGTTCTGAGGAAAAGCGGTCAAATCCTCGACTCAATTCACGCCAAATTAAGCTCCATGAACTTGGAAGAAATTTCCGCCTCCGGTGGTTTCAAAGATAAACAAAAAGAAGGAGAAGGTGATCTTCAAAACGCTCAACTGGATCCCCAAGTTAACCCGGAACAATAATCACAATCCACGACAACCGTCAAGTCCTGTAGCAAGCATGTCCGTTACGGTCGAATACAGCAAAACTTGTCAGCTCAAAATTCGAGGGTTTACGTATTAAACGTTATCTGGCTGTTCAGTCTTTCAAAATATGAAGGTGGCACTGAACAGTGCCCTGGTGGAATGTTTGACAGTCCGCAACGTTTCAAATTAACTGGGCAACAACTGTGGGGTGCAGCTGGGACGATTGATAGCAAAACTTTTTAGAATATCGGCTGGCCAAGAAGGGAAATTCATTTTCACATGTGAAAGTTTAGGCAGGAAATGGATAGCAGTGAAAGGTGTCAATAATAATTATTGACAATTATTGACAATTATTGATGCAATCTAATAAATGATCGAATATTTATTATCTAACACGAGTGAAGATAAGGAAGATGACTCCTCTTATGATGTTCTAAATTCTTCATTTAAAAATAAATCCAGCGTGGGGACCGGATTCGTGCGGCTAAGCTGATCTATAGCCCAGAGTGACGGGAAGTACCTATAATGAATACTAAGCCGGAGTATAGTGCTCAACCCTCAGTCGTTCTGGGCCAGGTATTCCCGAAGTGGTCTATATCGACCCCTAGACGGGAGTATCAAGCGAGGCGCTAGTCTCGCGATGCCAAGCCAAGTGAGACGCGGCGCCGATAACAATGATGATGGTATATTTAATTAAATAGTTAATTATATTTAATTATATAGTTAAGACGATCGGGCCAACTTCCGCCCCCTCCCGAGACCATCCCGTCGATCCGAAAAAAAAAATTCCCCGATATTCGGTGATCGGCGAGTGTCCTGAGCTGAAATAAACCAAATTTGAAGGGTTAGACACCTTCCATCATCAAAATCCAGGTGCTCAAAGTGCATGTTTTGGGACTTCTGCTTTATTTGTCCTGGAATAATACACCTATGATTTCGCGACGGAGGGCGACGACTTCGATCGGCCTCAAAATTTGACATTATCCGTTTCAAGAGGTCTAGATTCCAAATCGTAAGCCGTCCGGGCCGTTTTGGGCAGTAGGAATTTTTTATAAAATCTTAAATTTTGTCAAAATACACGGTTTACCATCTAGTTGTGCCCCCAAGGTTTTGAGCCCGATCGCCCTCACCCGTGGGGCGCTATGGGGCTAAAATGGGGCTACGAGAGGGTTTTTTGAAGACTTTTGGCTATGGGATCGAGTTAGGTGTCGTTTTCGAGGCATTTTGGGACGTAGAATCCATTTTTTGGGGTCCCGGAACGATCCGATTTCACTGTTGCGATCAATAGGGCTTTCATGGGGCTACAAATGGGATTTTTGAAAGATCCCAGGAGATCAAATATTTTTCAAATAAAAAAAAAAACGCTGCAAATTTTACACTAGGGTTCATTATTCTTTGATATAGGTTACTTGCGCAAAAATTATTAAATAATTTTAGTGAAATTATTCTGAAATTTTCTGTGTCAAAAAAAAAAAAATAATTTGGAAAAAAAAATTTTTTGAGATTTTTTTTTTTTTCAACAAATATTTTTTTCGGATGTTTTTTTTTCAAAAAAAAATTTTTTTCAAACATTCTTTATTCTTTACTCGAAAAATATTTAACCTCCTGGGATCCTTCAAAAATCCCATTTTTAGCCTCATGAAAGCCCTATTTATAGATATCTATAGATCGCAACAGTGAAATCGGATCGTTCCGGGACCCAAAAAAATGGATTCTACGTCCAAAAATACCTCGAAAACGACACCTAACTCGATCCCATAGCTAAAAGCCTTCAAAAAGCCCCTCCTGTAGCCCCATTTTAGCCCCATAGCGCCCCACGGGTTTGAGCGATCGGGCTGAAAACCTTGCGGGCACAACTAGATGGTAAACCGAGTATTTTGTCAAAATTTCAGATTTTTAAAAAAGTTTCTACTGCCCAAAACGGCCCGGACAGCGGACGGCGTACGGCGGACGGACATTTCGGTTTTGGAATGTAGACCTCTTTAAACGGGAGGGTCCTCTGAGGGTTTTGGGAGGAGGGTGTTACCGAAGGTCCAAGTTCAATGAAATTTGTAATGTACGTCAGGTTTGGCGTATGGAATTGCCTTTGGGGAATCAAATTTTGACGACCAAATGGGAGGGGGGTTATGAGGGTGGGTTAAGTGATAAATCACAATAATAATAATAATTATTATTATTATTAACATCACTTCCCGTCATCGGATGTGGATGAAACTTGGTGTGTGGGTCAGGTTTCAAGTTCTGATTGACCAATTAGGGTGCGGTGCAGGGGTGGGTGGGGGTGTTACCGATGGTCCAATTTCAAAGAAATTTCCAATGTACCTACGTCTGGTTTGGCGTGTTGAATTGCCTGTTAGGGGGTTTCGAATTAAATAGTGATCCTTATCTATAAATGTACCAAATCTAAAAAATTCCATCAAAACCTCAGCTGTCACAGTTCTTCGAAGATAGGGAAAAAATCACTGATGAGTACCCCCCCCCCCCCCCCCAAATACCCCTCTGGGGGTTCGCACTTTCTGAGGTGTTGAGGAGATTTTGATCAGCACTGGGTGGATTACTTCAAGTTCCTCACATGAAAATGCCTAGAAGGAGTCACGCTGTGTGGTGGTTGGGAAGGGTTACTTTGGGGTGTCAGAAGGGGTGAGTGGGTCACGAAAGGGGAATTCATTTCCGACCGGGCTAAAGGAGGGGGATCTCTTAGACCCTGTTAACTACTTGTGAACAAAGCGAACCCCTCCGTCCGCAAGCATTCACTAAAGGGGTTCCTGGTAATTGGAGTTAACTTCTGTGTATTCACGAGATTGGTCTAGTAGATGGGAACCGACTTGAAAGGGCTGCCAGGGACGCAAAGTACGCCCAGGTTGCACCCCATCCATTCGATAACACCAAAAGCTATCCGGTAACAGACGAAGGTTCCGCTAACCCCAAGACAAACTCCGCTAGTATTACTTACACCGTTGAGGGCCGGGGCCTCCATTATCTTAGTGAAGAGAACTTTAGGAAAGACGGATAGGTAAATGGGGAAAGACAGGAACACGTGATAAAGGAGTCCTGCACTGAACAAGTGATCGAATGAAGAACAGGAACTCGGGAGAGTGAATAATAGCCAAAGGGCTCAAACTTGAGATAAAGAGAAAGAGGAAGAAGAGGATCGAAAGAAGAAAGGGAAGAAGAGATAAAACACTACACTGGGAAGTCTCGAGCACGTGAGACTCTTTATTCCACTTCACTTTATTAGCCCCGCTGAACATACAAGTGCTGACTAGGCCTTATTTCGTGACCATCATCCTCATCCACTCCAACTTCGTAAAGGTCGTTTATTATTACACGGAGGGATTCTACTGCTGGGTTAGTTAGCGATTTTACGATACACAAAGTCTTTTATTCACTTTGAATAAAATCCGATATAGTCGCTTTATAAATACATTAAATGTATTATAAAGCTTTTAATAATGTTAACTTCAAATTTTGAAGTTAACATTATTAAAAGTTGAGAAAAACCGCTGAGACTGGTTCGGCGAAAATTTCATATTGAGGTTGCCGTATTGCGCTGAAAACACGACGAAGTCTGGCTGATTAAAAGTATTCATCGGCAAACTCTCATTCTTCAAACTTTATCAGGCTGGAACAATCTTTGCTCACCCCCTCGAACTTTGCGGATATAACTTCGGGTGAAGTCTTCCCTTAAGAACACGCCGCACCCTCTTTGTTGCTACACTTTTCTTATGTTGTAACAAATTGAAGAGTGTAAAAACCCAAACGACGCTTTGAGGTTGAAACTCGCCGAAGGCGGTGAGTAGGTGAAGTATGTAAACAATGGGTTTTAAACAACGAGGTGGCAAATTAGTCAGCTACGGTGGAATCCGTTTGAACGAGAGACGTGGAGTTTCATTAAATGAAATTTTCCCTAATGATTAGAAATAATATTATTATAATAATATTAATATAATATATTATTATAATTACCTACGTCTTAATCCGGAAACTCGGCTCTAAGAAGGGTTACCTACGCTTGTTCAGGCGCAGGACTCATTAATAATGCGTCCTTATCATGAAAAGTTTTAGTGAATTCCACATCCGCAATGACACTTTCCGAATATATTTAGTTCTGAATCACGTTCAGATTCATTTTCAGGCTCTGCTTCAACGCGCTCTTTTCCTTCTTGCTCGAGTTTCCTGCGTACAAAAAGGGCGTATTCGAACTGGGCCAGTTGGAGAGCGTCTGCAGGACAGCGGAACTGGGGGAACGGTTGAGCCGCAATACGCAATCAAACTGGGGGAACTCAACCCCAATCAGTACGGACTGCATGGGGAAGGGAGTGTAGTCGGAGAGTGTAGCTCTTACTAATTGCATATCAAGTTTATGCACGAAGAGTCTTTGGGCAGAATGTAAACGTCAAAATGTTGTAAGATCGTTCTTACAACTTCTATTTGCTTGCGATTAGCCAATAATGTTGTCAGAGACTGGCTAAGAGCCACCAAGCTCGGATTTCTGAATTTCCAAGAGCTGGTTCGCAGCGTTAGCTAGGCAGCAGGTGACAGAGGCTGGCTAATAGCCATCAAGCTTGGTTTGGAGATTTCCAGGATTTCCAGCTTGGCTACCTTCTGCCATATGGCAAGGATGTTGCAGGAACTGCCTAAGAGCCACCAAGCTCTGATTGGGAGTGTCCAGGAGGACTTTCGCATTTCTTACTACATATTCGGATTTAGCACTCTTTAAAACCCACAATTCAGATATTTAGAGAAAATCGGTAGGTACCGTAGGTGGTTTTATTTTGTGTCCTGGTGTTATAGTTTTTGAGATTTGAAACAGTTTCAAATCTCAAAATCATTACTGAAAGCTTACCCTTGTGACGTCATCCGTCTAACTTGCCAGATCTTGTAGTGATGGTTTTAATGCTTTCGTGAATTCATCGTGGGAACTGAAAATTTGGGAACTTTCTAGAAGAAATTTGAAGGATGTTGACAAGTGATTCAGCATGTAGGTTGGCTAACTTGCATCTCTCGGCCAATCAAAAAAGGACGAAGCATTGAACTTCACGTTCCCCTCTGAGGCCTTAGAATTCAAATAGGTACATATTTTTCTAAAATTAAAGGCCCTAAAATTAATGGAACCTGGGTTTTTGCGATGTTGACCTGTTTTCGTAACTATGAATGACCTCGTTTTTTCATTTATTTATTTATTAAATTATGTAATAACATTTCACAATGTTTATGTATCCTCGTGCACAATGTGTAATTGTAGATTCCTAGTCTTGAGATTAATCGGGACCTAAAGGTCGAAGACACATCCAGGCCCGTGTCTCTCTTTCTTCATGACATTTTGTGAGAGGGTTCAGAAGTAAGATGACATCAGGTGTTGACACTAAGCAAAAGTGTTTTACATACTACAACTACATACTACAACTATACAGTACTTACAATATCATATATATCTATTACTTATAATATTCGCATTCATGTCGTCCATCGAGTATCTATAAATTTCCTTTTTTCAAAGTTTCGGACAAGTTATCGTTTTTATTGAACCTTACCTGGGAATTAAAAAAAAATCATTCAAGGAGCCCATTTAAAAGTTTTGTTTAGCACGATTTCTTACAATAAATTCGATAGCATAAAATTTATTTTATTAATTAATTTATTTTATTAATTTAATTATCTTGGTTAAAAATGAGGAACTGTTTGTTCGTGAGAGGCCTACAAATCAATTTTTTTCCAGCTTACAATATTTCATCCTTCGTAACGATTTTTTAAAGAGATTCTCACAGCCAGTTTAACTTGCACTGGCTCCTGTCAAATCAACACTTCCTCACCTCTTCATACCTTCGCTGCGTGGAGGAAATTTCCCTGTGCGCCCGTTACTTCCCAGCTAAAGGCACAGTAGAGCAATCCAACCGACTCCTGTTTGAAATACTGCCCCGCCCCAAGAATGTTCCATCTTCGAAGCAAAACAGCTATATCAGCCCCGCCAGAGTTGAGGCATTTAAATATTTCCCGCTTTCTAGGGCGGGAACATCGAGTAGGATCGGTCCCCAGGCTAACGTTAGGTACCGTTCCCGTGTTTGATGCTATGCGGATGGTCCATAATAAGGAATAGCCTTTGTAAAAAAGGAACCATCCGCAACAACCATCTTTAACATAGCGGATACGGAAGGGGCCCCAGTAGTGCTGAAGTAAAGTCTTGCGTACCATAAACGGTGGATTTTTCCACCATGATTCCGCCTGTGTTACTCGTTTGCAGTTCCGTTTTCTAAATGCTTTGAAAATGCATGTCTTTAGCTCTTATGGGTTTTTTTTTTTTTTTTCTTTTGTCGTTCGCCAGATGGAGGCAATGAAGCCGTCTCCCTTCTTGCTGCCAGTACAGGTTCATGGTCTTCATGAAATCTCTATAGGGTCTTATAAGAGCTAATATTTGCTCATATAATCAGGCCGTAACGGTTTTAGCAAGGAACAGGCTTTAGCCGTTACCTAACTGCCAAAAAACGTTAGGAGGGAGACGCGAGAGTGTCACGTTTATATATCACGTAATATACAAGGGAAGCCACTATTGCGACGTGGGTAGAACTATAACATTTATAGTTCTACCCACGTATCCCATATAAGTACGTAGGATATGGGATTCTATACATAGGATATGAGATTCTATATAGAACGGTTTGCATAACTCATTTTCGCCAAAAATGACGATGTGGGGTGTTGCCGTGAGACCCCACATCGTCATTTTTGGCGAAAATGAGTTATGCAAACCGTTCGACGTGTCTTCTCGTGGCGAATCGATCAAACTTGATGGATTAAAAGACAATCGATAGGGAGCTTGGTAATCGTTGCTCAGTGAATACCCCCATTTCGCATTGTCGTCAGTAATACCTCACAATGTCATTTCAAGTCCTTTGTTTACTACTCTAGTCTCGGAGTTAGTTGTGGGGTATTGCTTTCGTTGTTTTCGGGGTCTCCCGAAAAACTTCAAAAATTACGGTGTGGGGTGTTGCTGTGAGACCCTCGAGATATTATATATTTATCCTATAATAGGATAAAGGATGTAGGATATGGGGGTCCTTCGCATAGGACATGGGATTATATATATAGGATTTGGGATTCTATAATTATGTATTATCCTATATCTACATATTATGTAGGATATAGGATCCTCTATATAGATGTATAGGATGTGGGTTCCTATATGTATTAATTCAATGGCAAATATTGGCTGTAACTTCTAACGGTTGTACGGGAACAAAAGTAACAACGCAGCTCGTTTTACGCAAGGGTTTATTGCTCTCTATACTAAAGCATGTTCCATGTTTCTTGAATTTTCGCGATAGGCTCCAAGCAGAACGCAACTGGGGTCCAGAGGGCTCGCCGAGTTTTTTTTTGTTTTGTTTTGTTTTTTTACTGCTTAAATCTGTTGTTTCCTCTGTTCCTACCAGACACAAAACAAACGATGTTTCATTAGAAAATGACGGGAGGAGTGGGTCTTCAAAATTAACTACTGTAGCCGTAACACCCCTGGAGCCCAGAGTGCGTCGTAAAACACTCAGTTTGAATGGTGAAAGACTTGGAAGGGGGGTAGTTTGAAGTGGATGCCCCACTAGGGCGAGGGGTTAGTGGAATGAAGCGGTCTTTGTGGTCTCAACTTTTCCCGCTGTTCGCGCATTTTCGTATCCCGTACAGTAGTTTCCACTCCGGAACGAGCGTATGTCTGCGAACTCGTGAGTGCTCCATCCCAGGAGGGCGGAAGATGTATTCATCGTGTTACCTCCATAATCCACGAAGACAATAAGTTGCGCCACGCGAGTATATTTCATCTGCAGAATCTCTCAGGGATTTAACTACACGATGCACGGTCTTCTATACTGTGAGGTAACATAGAATCTTGACCTGAAAAGACAAATTTTCAACCTACTCTCGGTGTCTACTAACTCACTATAATAGGTACACTTCAAACTCGACACTCTCGACACCCTCTCCAACCAAAAGCCCTAAGCTGGCGAACGTTTCATTCGTCTATATTCTGGGGTTTATAAAACAATCTGACTAAAACCTAAAATAATATCCCATCAGCCAAACTCAGGAACGGAACGCCGCCGCATGTAATAGCAACGAGGTAAATCATTCAATTCTTCTCTCACAATACTGTATTCTACTATTTATTCTTTCTTTTGAGGGCTCAACAAAAACTCCATTCAACCTGAACTCGCCACACGATGGCACAATCGGTTTACCCTCGATAGAAAAAGCTTTTTAATCCCTTCACCTTCCTGCATCAGACAGTAACTAAAACGCCATTCATGTTTAATTCCCACCCTGGATTTCCCAAGGTGAAATCGCTCTACCACTCATTTGCAGATCGATGACACAGAACAGCACATTGCTGCAAAAGGTTAGAATTTAATTAATTTAATAATAGACTCCAGCAGCTAGGTTCCATGTGAACAATAACAGCTAACTACTAATAACTAACACATGTTTTCTGAGCTTCATTAGTACGAGTATTGATGATTGAGACCTTGTGATGTCTAAATAAAGTGAAAATATTGTCTCACAACTTTGTAGGACCCAAATCGGGTGAATTTTGTGTACCTACATGAGGTGGTGTTCCTAAGTCAATATTGATTCCGAGTCTACCTAGGCACCAAAGCTTGAAGCTTTGAGGTAGCTGAAGGCTTCAGCTTCCCAGCCTAGGAAGCTGAAGTTTTGTTTACACTTTTGGGATCGAAAACTTGTTGTCCTCAAAAATTGAAATTTTCACTGTTAAACTGCTCAAATTTGTTAAACGAAAAATGCGAGTGAAAATTTCAATTTTGGAGGACAACAAGTTTTCGATTTAATACTTCTTGAACAAATTATTAGGTTCCATGTAAGCCGGTCTGACTGCCCGCATTTTCTTACAGCCATAACTTCCAGTTTCCATCCTTTTTTATCTTTCTTTTTTTTTCATATTTTCAGGGATTATGCGGGTAGCTGCTCTCGAGGTCCCATGTGAATCTCATCATGATTGTACTCAGTGGTACACTTATTGTACTCACATAATATTCTTATGTCATAATGTATTTTTTTTTAAATGTTCATTATACTGGTTTATCCTTATTTGTGTGTTGTTCTGCCCATTTAAATCACTTTGTTATCAACGGATCCCCACATTGTGGTCGAATGGTTTAGGTCTCACTTTAACGAAATCTATATCCAAAAATACCTTGAGAACGACACTAAATTTTCAAAACCCCTCCTGAAACCCTTTTTTTTAGCCCCACAGAGCCTTACGGGTTATTGCGATCGGGGTAAAACCATGCGGGAGCATGAAGAAGAAAAACTGAACGTATTGTCAACATTTCAAAATTAAAAAAAAACAAAAACAACACGCTTGCATACGAGTCTGCAACACATTGGGACGTAAAATTTTTATGACTTTAGTCCCCCCCCATTTCACTAGAAACGGCTTGGTTGTACGTGAAAATCATCAAAACACAACCGGGACAATTTTCGTCAACAGTTTTCGTGACGATTTTTGAGTTTATGTCCCATAGCAAAGACATAAAATGTCAAAAAATTAGGTAGCCACTGCCCAAAACGGTGCACATTGTCGCGAAATGCGTTGGCAACGTTAGGTGCGATTTCTATCGGACATATTAAGCTGATATTTATATTATTCATTTTCTGGCGAATACATACCTCATTTATTTTCTAGCGCAAAACACCAAAAACCGCTTTTAAATAGCTCCGAAATTAGCAATTTCAGGCATGATCGTACAACGAAATTACTTTGTGAAGTCACGACATTAGTGTTTTCTTTTGTGATTTTAAGCGATATACGAAATTAAACTTTAAATGTTCACGATTTCTGTATTTGTAGAACAAAATTATTTAATGGTCATTTGAAACTCAACACTGCCCCAATCAATATTATCTGAGTAGCTTGAACAAAATTGAATCAGTTTTGGACTCCTGAAAAGTTGGTGAAAATGTGGTACGACGTATAATGAAATAACGGTTTTCATCATCCATCAAACAGTATTATTCAAACAAGGGGAAAAGTCTGGCTGAAATGTCCTACGGGTACTTTCCGGAATTATTTCAGCGTTCGAGAGTATAAGCTGGTGGTTTGCAAAACGTTCGACCTCCCACGGTAGAACCAGGATTGTAATACATATATTATATGTATTACTATAGTAAATTCTGAGAACACTTCATAAATTATTTAATTATTCCCGCTCGGATAATAATTATGCCCCAACCACCGAGCACGAGAAAATAATTTTCTCTCTTCTTGACGATAGTGAAACGTGCTTATCGGGTAACAACCCTGTTCTGTTGATGTCCCCATTCGATCGGCTGGTGTTCTAAACGAGTGACGTCGTGCCAACAAAGAGAAACCAGGGCACCGAATCCCGCGACACCGATTTCACAATGGACCTAATGAAACGCTGAGAGGAGTCCAACTAGGAACCGCAGGAATGGTGGTTATGGTTGGTGGTGTGGTTGTGGTGTATGTATGGTGCCCGTAAACTCCATTAGCCTTTTGTGGGCAGGTCCCCAGTAGTAGTTCTAACGTACCTATTCAACGATCCTTTCTGAAACCCTTCAGGCGGGCCCTGGCCAAACAGAATGGCCTCCTCTTTGGGGTCCCCGAGCTCGTCATTCCTCTGAAAACCCGTCTCTTCTTGTTATTTTATCTTCTTTTTTCTATTTTTCTTTCCTCTTATTTCCTTTCTTTTCGCTTTCTCTTTTTTCCCCTTTTATTATTTCGAGAAAAGCAGAAGGGGACGTGCGAGGCCCACTTACATATCCGGTTTCAAGAAAATGCCTCCAGACGTAGCCACCCCCAATGGAGGCCTAAACGTCCCATACTGCTTTCCAAACCCCATTTCTACCACTGACACAGCACTCACTTCTGTACATCCGGTCCTTGAAAGGGTAATTTAATCTAAGGATCCGCACTACTTATATACTCCTTCTATTTCCAGCCCGCCTAAAATATAAATACTCGTAGGTACCTCTAACATCTGCTGTACACCCTTGAATTTCGACCTTTTTTGGTCCCCAAATATTTTAACGCTATAAAATTATCGTGCAGATAATATCAACTTTCCCCAGTCAATTTTATCGAGCGTATTTACGTTGCACAATTACCAAAGTACATAATAGGGCAAAGCACGCGATGACAATATCAGTGTTAGCTTTAGTTAACGACCGGCCGCGAATGGCGCTATCATTAACGCATTATGCAATCCCTCTTATATATGACATTCAACTAAAATAGAGAATGATTTACTAAAATTAGGTCAACTTATAAAGAGAACGGATTATCAAAAGAATTTAAAGATATATATAGCGCTTAAGTAGCTACATTGTGATAAAATATAAGGCTGAAATTCATATTTATTCCTTTTCCGTGAGCTTGTTTGTAGGGATTTTCAACCATAAGGCTCTTCCCAGAAGTCTGCTCTGTTCTGATCCTAATCTCTTCTGATCTGATTTCTCAGAGAATTTAATACGCCGAAGATTTACCTTTGGGTAGAGCACAAATTGACGGAGCGTAAAAATCTTTTCGGAGGTTTTTTTTTTGGTTCACCTTTCTCTCACACCAAGCGGTTCGGTATCAACCCGAGTTTTTCCATAGTAGGTACCTATGTCTTTAAGATGAGACCTGGTTCGGTGTTCCAAGCATTTGACTGCCTACCTTCTTTCACCAGTGTGATCCAAACAATCGATTGAAACTTTACTCTCCAACTACGTCCCTTCTGACCCCAAGTTGAGCCTCCACCCCAGCCCCATCCATTCCGGTTTGTCCGGCGAGTCACATGTTTAATTCTCCTGACGGGAGCTATTCCCGTCATTAGAATCGTCTCTTGTACTCCCAGAAGGGCTACCTGTAAAATTTCAACGATTTCACCGAACACCGAGAGGACTGGACATGCTTATAGATTTTGTTTTAATCAATAGACCACCAAAATAAAACTGTATATAAGTATGTAAAACTGAAAATGGGATCAAAACTCCGGTCTTAAGTTATGTATTAATAATTAACTGTTTATATTATGATTTATAGTATGATAAAGAATAATTTAAATTTTTACTTTAATTTAGAATAATAACATTTCATAATTTATTATCATTTATGGAAAAGTCGAAGTTTGAATTTGCGGCAGGTATAGCGATCATCTGTTTGGGTTGACGTCACACATGCGACTCAGCTTCCCCATTGGTCAACTTGGTCAGTCATTGGTTGGAAAATTTACATATCCACCAGTTGCCTCCACGACATCACGTTGAGGAATTCAAACCGCTCAGAATAAAGTTATTCTTTATCAGATAAGTTCTTTGATAAATACCAACAGCGTGAGAGACGTTTTGTAACAAAAATGTCTTCTTTTTTTTCACTATTTTTCACTTGTGGGAACACGGCTTGGATGATTTAACCGGAAATTCAAGAGCATTCCTCGTCCACAAGACTCTTCTTTAACCACATTTGACGTGAAAGGGTTAGTTTGTTAGGTTTGTTGCGCCTCCTTGCTCCTCCACGGGCGTGGAGGGCTGCTGGAACCCCATGATCCACAATCCTGCATAAACGCTGAGCGCCTCGCGCATAAATCCGCTCATAAAAAGAGGGAAGTCGTGAATGTTTAGAAGTGAACGTTGGAGAGGGAAAACGCGGGTTGGCTCACAACGTGATCCGAATATTAGAACTGATATCGGCCTGATACGAACGTGAGTTGACAAAAAGGGAAACCGGAGCTGCTGCTTATGAATACCTGATCCCGGGATCGCGTGTGAGCTTCCGATAGAGACGACGGATGGGAGGGAGGAGGAATAACCCCCTTGCTGTATAAACATCGAAATATACGCCCGGTTGGCTGTGTACACAAAATTACGGAATCTTAAAATGCGCGGAAGGGTAACCTTAAACACGGTCGACACCTTAAAAGACAAGCATGGTTGAGCACCTCGCAATGTATCAAATACCACATTATCTTTTAAGCTGTCGACCGTGTTTTAAGGTTACATTAAATGTAAACATGAAATTTTCATGTTTACAAATTACGATAAAAAGAGCTGTAACCGCAATGTTACATTTGGGAAGAGACCACTGCGGCCGATTCCAGCTATGGAGTGGTCATAGAAAAAGGGAAATGATTTTACTGAAACGAATCAGTCGTATTTTCATACCTGATCAAATGAAATCAAAACGGTTTTGGATTAATCTATCTTCCATGGTTTGGTTCATAGTTAATATGAGTTACACCTTTAAAGTAAGTCCTTGGGTGTAAGTTGTTGAGGTTCAGTTTCGGAAGATTCATTCCTCTTTCGTTAGGGCCTAATGGGATGCACAGAAAACGATTTCGTACAATGTTGGGGACTTAATTTCACTTACAGATTCGAAAAATGTTGGAGGAAAAAAATAGCAACACCTGCTGAATAGATGTTTATAATCGTTTTCTGCAACATACCATTATTTTATTCCATGTATTAGGGAAGATTTCAATTTTATTAAAAAAAAAAAATTAAAAAAAAAAAAAAATGAAAAGTTAATTTCATTTTTTAATATTTTTTTAATAAATTGAAAGAGAATTTGCAAAACCATGTAAGTATTTTTCCGGAAGCTTGATGGGAAATTATGGAATTTTAAAAATTAATTTATTCCCTTTTTTAAAAGTATTAGTGCGTTTATTTATTTGTTTATCCCCCCTTCAAATCTTTTTTTTTTTAACTTTTTGTTGCTTTTCATTTTTTGATTCACCCATCAGTACAGTCATTTACTCTGTAATTGCAGCTTTTAAAGTCGTATATAGGATACATTCATGTTGTTTCCAAAATTGGTTGGTCCTAAAATTTCTTCCTTAATTTGTAATTCAAGTCCCCAAAATTCATCGAATTTGTGCCCCAAATCATATTCTATTTTATCCCATTAGGGCCTAATGAGGAATAAATCTTCGGAAATATCGGCATATTCATCTATTTATTTGAACCTCAACAACTTACCACCCAAACTCATTCCAACAGTCAACTCCATCTCCAACATTTAAAGTGAGCACCTATTTCAAACACCATAGATATTTTGACTTTCAGAAATAGAAAAAAGAATCCGATGAAAAATCAAAAACCTTTCTCTTCTTCCTCCCAATCCTTCTATCCAGCACGCGGTTTGGATAACACTGATGATCCCCGAGAGAATAGAAAAAACGACTGAGGGGACTCTTTGATCACCTATATCTTGATGTGGTTTAAGTGCACAGAGTCACGCGAACTGGGGTGCCACACGACACGCGCCTCATTGTTCAAATTGATTTGGTCGCTAATGAAAATAAATTGCCCTCCTCGGAAACGACAGTCATTACATGATGAAACTCATTCTTTTTTGAGGCTGTCTAAGATACGTTGAAATCAAATGTGCTCAGGAGTATAAGAGCATACTGAGTGAAAAGATAAAAGCATTAAACCACGGTTTCACCGCGATTTAAAACTGACATTTACACTAAATCGGCGATTTGAGAGAAGACAAAAACAACCCAAACCACCGTTATGGTGAATGAGAAAATGTTGGAAAAATTCAAATATTTTGGTAAAACAGTTTTCTCAGAAGCGTTTGAGGGGAAAAGAGTTGGTATGTTACGATTCGCTTTTGTGTAGGTCGTGGTATTGAAGAAACCCTATTCATCCTTTATTATTGTTCAGATGTATAAACTTTATTCATACTATTTAATAGTATAGTATATGAGTTAAAGTAGTCATTCTTCCGAATTGATCAAATGGTTTTCAAGCTGAGTTTTTTTTCCCCCTTTTTTTGCATTGGCAGTAGTGGTTTTCGTTCAACATTGGCGCGATCGTATTCCAAACATCTGCTTTTGTTTTCACTGGCGGATCCAGAGGGGGGGCGCCCCCCCCCCCCCCCCTCAACGCGAAAATATATGAGATTTACAATTTTATAACGGCCTAAATTTGAAGAGAAGTACTCAACATAAATTTGATTAAATGTCTGTGTATTGTGTGGTGGCTGCGCTGCGTTCATCACTGTCCCGAGAAGGTGTCAGGACGACAAGCGACAGGGGTATAGTGAATCTATGGACTCATGGAGGAAAGAAATTTTCTTTCCTCCATGCTATGGATGGCAGTTGGCAGCGCCAGCGGGACGGAGGCGCAACTTGTAATTTAAGTTAGAGCCTTAATGTGACAATTCTGCCGTGAGAAGGAAAAACGGCTCATCGCCAAAATCAAAACATTGCAGAAATTAGCTCTAACGTTTTCCGCAGAAACCCAGCTGTAGATTCCTTAAAGTGCATTCTAGCGACCCAATTTTTTGAGGGTTCATAGATAGGACATCAATTCACTCAATTACGATTTAAAATACTGAAAAAATCGATTTTTTTATATCGTTTTGTCGTACTTAAGGCGGTTTTTTCAATTTCTCAATGACTTGATCCGTATAATTTTGAAGCTATAGCTTCAAAATTATACGGATAAAGTCATTTTATAAAATGCCTCAACTCGCCGTGGGGTGTTTCATCCTCAAAAATAACGCTATCGCTAAGGGGTTTGTTTGATGGAGAAACGCCTCAACTTCTAGTAGAAGTCTTCTACTAATTTGAGTACCTATTCCATCATTGTTTTTTAACGTAAAGTTAAAAGGTTAAGACATTAAAGGTAAAAACGCCTTATCCAGTCGTAAAAGCAGCTGCGATTTCCCAGTTACTTACCAGCCGTGAAAAATCGCCTTATCATCGGTCAGCTGTGTCAACATTTGGAGGAGAAACGCCTCAAGAATTTCTACGAATGCTTTACTCCAAATTCGAAGCCAATATTGACAAACAATTTGAAGGTAAAACGCCTCATCTCAATTTTTACCGAGTTGAGGTGTTTTACCGTCACAATATTGAAAAATAAACAGTGACTTGAGGCATTTCAATCAAGAAGTTGAGGTGTTTTACCTACAAAGCGCGTCGATGAGGCGTTTCTCCTTCAAACCGACCGAATTTCGGATTATTATGGTCGGAATGACCCCCACTTCCGAATCGAATTTCGAAATTTCGACTTCACCATCGGAAAGAGCAGGTCGAAAATAGTGAAAGTAGGAAAATGTGTAAATCCCATTTTCGTAAACATTGGAGTTGAGTCGTTTTTCCTTCACACGGCAGAATTGTCTCAACCAGAATTTTAATGAGATAATTGTTCACACATTAAATGTGTGAACAATTATCTCATTAAAACTCAGGTTTTTTATGTAAAATAAATACATGTTTATAAGACTTAGTACTTTCCTACATACCGGGTGGCCTAAACTCTAATTTGAGTCAGAGTGGTAAAAAACATACATTTACCTCGGAAAATGTAAAGGTGAGGTGAGATAAGCGAAGTTAAAATGTAATGTCCTAAAATCTACTAATACGTAGGGATAAATATAGCCCAAATGCAACTATCCAAGCACAAGGCTCAATCTTTGAAAATTTTCCGGGGGGGGGGGGGGGGTCGCCCGGAACACTTTTTTGGTTTGGGGGTATCTATCATTCAATCATTTTCCGCCCCCCTCAGAAAAATCCTGGATCCGCCCTTGTTTGTTCTGAGTTCAATCGCTAGATTCAATGTTACCAAGAAGCTCGAAAGCGGAGTTTCTTTCTTACTGCAAAAATTTCGATGATAAGAACTAGGTACCACCTCTTGGCATCACAATAGTGTGGTTCGCTTATGACAATAACAACTCAAAATTTCCATCTGTTCACTATGAACGGCGGCGTAAAATATGAACGAACCAGAGAACCTGGACCCTTTTTTCCTAGTTTGAAAAATCCAGAGTAACTGGCTATCGCTAAGCCCTACCTTGATACTGTTTCTGTCCCGTCTGCCTTAGCTGGTATTTCAACACTTCGATTTCTACACTCCCACATTTGAAGAGCGTGGATAGTAACTGAACGCTATGTGACACTCTTCCAAACATTCTTTTCCCCCTCAGTCACCTTCGGTATGTCCTGCTGTCTTAAAAGGTTCTCCTTCGCTTCACCGGAGTTGAATCAGTTGTCGAGGTTGCTTTCCAAGCGAACCATTTCCCGGAACTCGATACCTCTTCGAAGTTATATTTCACATTTCTCTTCCTCTCTTCCATTTTCGTAGAAGAGAAAAATCGAGGGTCCGCTAATGCTAAAATAACTCGAAAATCACCAGTTATCTTCTTGGGATTATATCGAATGGTTCAATGTCGTGATATAAACTGTTCAATAAGTGGATTCTTCTAAAATGTGGCTTCATATTTGTATGGATGCGTATCGCTGCTAGTAATTACCGCGATTTAATATATTCCAGTCAAATTTCGATGCCCGTTACATCTAATTAAATCTAGTGAAGCTGCTTGTTTGTCATCTCTTTTGATCGACATGGACTAATAATTATTCTCGATTGGAGAACTACCTCCGGCTTCCTTTCTGGCTCGTATTGCACCTAAATGATGGCGAACAGAACGGAAACGTCAGAAAACAAGCATATTGCTGAACGTTGGGGGTGATGTTGAGGTCGTCAAACGGCCAATGTAGCAGGTGATGAAAATGGAGTTTCAATTAGACGCAGCCTCATCAATTTCCTCGCGATGTTGGGATGAGCACCGTTGTGTGGTATCGGCCTCGGGAGAGGGGGTATTATGAGGGTAATTTGGCTGTAGTGAGGAAGGGGTAATTTATTCCATCTCACCCTCATCTTCCCGGCAAGCGATATCCCCTTCCCTTGTTCACGTCGCCTCGCAATGTTTTCTGAGCGCCATACATACGAGTGCATATATGTACTCATTGATATGTACAGCATGTTACTGGCCAACATGCCCTCATATTACTCAGCGACATTTGTTGTTCAAAGCACTCAATGCATCGTTGAGTGACCGCAAAATTATTATGTAGTCCTGGAAAGACATTCTTGAATTCAAAACTCTCTTTCAAAAAGCTTAACTGTGCTTTGCTTTAACAAATGACTTCTTGGAAAAGTTCGATATTCGACAGAGGTCGACTGAACAGCCCCGAATCAACTTGTCAGAGTGATTGATGCGAGGGAAGTTCCGATTGACTCTTCCTGTTCAAAGTTTATCCGGCCGCAAACCACCGAAGATCGGAAGGACGTACTCGGCGACCAGTGAATGTATTAAATACATTCACTGGTTTCCCCCGTCACGCTTTTCCGCTCTCAGCTACAAATTTTGTAGCTGAGAGCGGAAAAGCGTGACGGGGGAAACCATTAACTCGAATCTCACTGCGCCGTGTGGAGAGTTTATACTGAACGGAAATTCGTACTCTGATGTTGTTAGTTTGGAAAAGGGGTTGGCAAGCAGCGAGCCTGGAAGAGCCAAGAAGGAAAGACGAGATCCCGACTTTAGTTCGTATACGAACTAGTATACTAGCCGTTTTGAGTTCATTGAGCGGCTCGTCAATAATAAACATTGAATCCCGGCTCACGTGTCTTCTGATAACAGAGACGGTCACTGGTGATGGGAAAATTCGCGGGAATTTATTTTTGGGGAATATTCCCACCCGCTTATATATATATTTTTACCACCAGGTAGGAATATATTTTTACATCAATTTTCAAAAAAATTAATTAGGTACAAATTAAGTGCGGAGAAGAAGATTTAAAAAGAAAGCAAAGGTACGTACGCCCAAAATTAAAATAAAAACGCTGCAAATTTTACACAAGGTTTTATTATTCTTTAATGATATCAAACCCATATTCTGGGTTAATCGTGCAAAACTAATTCTGTGTCATTGTTTCGGAAAAATTAAAAAAAAAATTCTGTAGCATGTTTGTACAGATGTAGGACTGAATGTAATTTAAAAATGGATTTTGAGTCCAAAATGACCTGGAAAACCCTCCTGGGATCCTTCAAAATCCAATTTGTAGTCCCACGAGCCCCATAGATCCCCACGGTGAAATCGGATCGTTCCGAGACCCCCCGAAAAATGGATTCTACGTCTAAAAATATTTCGGAAACGACACCCCACTCGACCACAAAAGCGGAAAGCCCTCGAAAAACCACTCCCGTAGCCCCTTTATGTCCCATAGAGCCTCACGGGTTTGGACGATCGGACTCAAATTCTTTGCGGGCACAACTAGATGGTAAACCAAGTATTTTGCCAAAATTTCGGAGTTAAAAAAATCCTACTTCCCGGCTCAGACGGCGGGCGGCTGACGGCGTACAGCGGATAGATTCCAAAAACGATTTTTTTTTTTTTTTTTCAGACCTCTTGAACCGTATAGGTAATGTCAAATTTTGAGGCCGATCAGAATTTTCGACCTCCATCGCGATTACATAGGTGTATTATTCCAAGAATAATAAACCAAAAAGCAAGGAGGATTTACATAAAAGCAAAGGTACGGCCAAGATTTAAAGCAACAATTTAAACTTTTTTAAAAAGCAACAGATTTTTTAACAATTTAAAATTTGATTTTAATTTGTATTATTTTGAACTTTTAATTAACTTTAATTTTGTCATGGTTTTATCATTAAATGATAAAATTGTATTTATTATTTTATCATTAAATTTTGAACACTTTTTATAACCTATACGTACTTAATCTAATTGGTTGCCACATTTTTATTTAATTTTAATTAATTTTTGAGCAAGATGTAACAATTTTAGCAAGGTCTGGCTAAGATTTAAAGCGACATTTAAGAGCAAAGATACGTCCAATGTTTAAATTTAAAACCAAAGGTACGCCCAATCAATCAATCAGAAAGATTTTTAAATCAGGAAAAAATGATTTAATAAGTTATGAAGTGGAGAAAAAACTCCATTTTTGTGGGGAATTTATATTTTGGAGAATATTCCTGGTGCTCATCACTGCTCCAAACCATTTTCTGGGTTCCACCGTCAGGCTCCATCTTTCTCCGTCTTTTTCGTTTTCCCTGTTTATTCAACAGGGGTATTGAATAAATATTGAGTTTATAGACTGACTGTTATCTTCGGAAAAACAAAAAAGAATACAAATCAACTTCTACGAACGCTAATCAAATATCTCCTCAAACCAAAGAATTATGTCCCAGATTAGAGGGAGAACAAAAACGACGTATAAAAACCAACCTTCCCTCACCCCACTACTGCAAAGGGGTATTCAACAGTGGAATTTATTTATGTGGGGAGAAGTTCTCTCAACAATGAGCGACACCATCGAAAAAGATTTCTAGTTTTTCCCTCTGCCCTATCCACGGGTACCCGAAAGTGAGGTTTTTTTCCTCTTACAGACAAGAGATAAGCGCACAAAAGGGGTTCTGGAGCAGAGAAAGGGATGGCCGGCGCGTGGAAAATAGGATAGGCTCCCGAATATTTTAGTCTTATATATCACTCCGAGGCCTCTAAAAAAGTCAGAAGTGGCCGGGGGGAGGGGGGTGCCCTTAAAAATACGGCCGGGAAGGCGAATGTACTGCCAACCAGTGTCAAGTGGGACTGCGTATGTTCGCAAGTTTGAAGGCTTGTTTTACGCTGTTCATTATGGACATTATTTATTAGCGTTGCACAGTATAAGTAGGCTTGTCATATATTTGTAAATTCATAATTCATGTACAAACAAGCGCCACTTCAGTGATTTGGTTATACGCTCCCTCTCTAACTTGCGAACAGGATTTAACACATCAGGGAGGACTTGCTTCACATGACCATTTGCGCCCACTTGCCCCCAATCCAACACTTCCTGTTACTGACCTGCCTAATAAAGGACTGCCACGGTCAAAACCCAAAGGGAAGAAGAAAGAAGCGTTTCCTGCGTATTCTCCTGTGTTCGGCCACTAGTAAAGTGGCATCCGAACTCATTCTCATAGATAGTAAAATACTAAACTCTGACAATTCACGAACATTGGCATTCGAGAGGAAGGCGCTAGTCCAAGCGTCATCATGTAGGGCGCCCATTTGCGCCCTACAGAAATTGCGATCAATGGGCGTATCGGACGTACGATTTGGCCGAGAATCTGAATCCGGCTCAAAACTTGGTTAGAAAAAAGCTTATTTCACGTTTGTGGAGTGTATTCTCGTTGTGATGTGTCCTCATGTACATAGGACACTACCTTGTATTATGACTGATTGGGGATACCCCAGACCCCCGGATTCTGTGAGAAAACGGCTGAACATTGGAGGAATGTGGAACCCGCTCTTCCTTCAGGTGTTTGCTTGCTGGTTTTGTAGATGTTCATATTCGATCGAAAAACGTACTTATAAGAAATTAGTACGAATAAAAAACGCGGTAGTATTCTAGCTACCTTCTTTCCATAGCCATGGTGCACGACTCACTGGTGCGTCATATGATATTCCTTCTACTGTTTTCCGGGTTCGTTTCTCGAGTCGTTTGTTGGTGTCATTTTTTGGTATTTAGCTCACGGTAAAAGCGTGCTCCACGCTGAAACATTCAACACATTTACTAAGAACCTATGTGTGGATCTGTCGTCAGGCCGGTTTCTTGCACCAGTCGCCCTGAGCTACGGTGGTAGGTACCAGGGGGTGCAGTGCGCTCACCGTTTCACCTAGGGCATGATGCAGTCAGGGAAGAGACGAAGATGGTGGCAGAGGCGGCCTGGGGAGAAACTCTAGAGCAAGTGCTGCGGGATGGGGATGGAAGGGCTGAGTTGACAGTGAAAGATGTTCGGGCCTTCGACAGTGAAGGAATCTCTAAAGTCGTTCCAACTGACAAAAAGCAAACTTTCCAGGAAACGGAAAAAAGAAAAACGTCTGACGTCTTCCCGAACAAGTTAATTTATTTATTTTTTTTTTTCGCTTATTGTATGGATGTTGTGGAATAAAATATGCATGGAATATGGACAGAATCATCATTCACGGGTATAATATACATGTGAATGATGATTTATATTATAAATCATCCTAAAATGTTGGAGCTGTTTCAATTGCATTGCCTTTATTAACCAATTATCTTCTCACTGAGAAGTTCTCAGTAATTCTTCGATCATTTCAATCGATCCTCTGCTGTACGTGAATTGTGGGGGTCTTGGCAATAGAGCACTTCTCTGAATGATTCAGGCCTCTACGGAATTCTCTGCAGTGCCATTCTCGGCATCTTCAGGGGAAATATGTAAAGCGCTCCGTCGTTAACCTCCGAAGTTCGGGAGAGCGGAACCTCACATTCTTAACCACAGCTTTTGGGATCTGGATCGGCTGGGACGAGCTTATCAGTCGGTCGAAAAAATGTCCGTAGCCTATCCGGGCAGTGAAAAAGTGGGTGAAGGTCTGCAGAAAAAAAGCGTAAAACAAATACGAATAATTATCAACATTTAATTAAGCCCGACAAAATTTATTCGAACGTTGTAAGTGAAGTAACTGTTGTAGTTCCCTATATAATAGGGAACTTACAACGTTCGGTTGTTTTTGTTGTTTTTTCTTCCCTTTCCCAGCAAAGCCTTCAGTTTTAAACCCTGACACGGTAAAAAGAGGTTAGCGTGTTTCGCTGACGTAATTTTATTCTCCTCTTGTGTAACAACTTGTCTGGGTCTAATTATCATAGAAGCACTCCAGGCATAATTTGTGCTATATCTCAACGCAATTTGTTCTAATACCCCCTCACTCTTCATCGTAGTATTTACTTACACACCAAACATTCTCTCTCGTTTTCTCGTTGTTCCGCCCGTCCGGATTACAATCAGCGCTTCACCTGGCACGAGCTCTACTTTCAGAATCGCCACGTCACGAAAGAAAATAGGATTTTTATACGCAATGTACATGCAGTTTCATGATGTGTTTAGGCCTCGAAGGGACAATTTCGCGCCCCAAGAAGGGAAAGGAAACCCGTATTTGGAGATCTTGTCTGGACCCAATGCGGTTTTAACAGAAGGACGTTGGTTGAGTGGAGAAGGTTTTACAACTAATCCCCTGGCGACGGGACGCGACGGGATTGCTAAGCAGAATCTCCTCTCCTCGTTCTTCAGGGATTGAGCCCTAATCTAAGACACACGTGTAATCCACCCACAGTCCAATCTCAGACATGACGGACCCGGTTTGTTCCATTTGAACACCCAGTGAGAGAGAACGTAATCCAGCTCGTCAACCAAATTTAGCTCTGCTGAGGAAGGTAATGTTCTGAGTATAAAACCAGATTTAATTGCATTTTCTATACAATTTTCGTTTCCATCCTCGTCATCATGTGGTTGGGTTTAAATTTGATCGAGGAAATAGATTAAATCAATATTAGCTCTTCACACACCGGTAATTGACAGTACGTATTAATTGATTTTGCACTCCGCTTAGGTTGTTCTGACAATCAAATCTGGATTAAATTAAATCCAGGAAGTATTCCTCTCAATCCCTCATTTTGGTTTATTATTCTTGGAATAATACACCTATGTTTTCGCGACGCGGGTCGACGACTCCGATCGGCCTCAAAATTTGACATTATCCGTTTCAAGAGGTCTACATTCAAAATCCGAAATGTCCGTCCGCCGTACGCCGTCCGCCGTCCGCCGTCCAGGCCGTTTTGGGCAGTAGGAATTTTTTTAAAAATCTGAAATTTTGACAAAATACTTGGTTTACCATCTAGTTGTGCCCGCAAGGTTTTCAGTCCGATCGCCCAAACCCGTGGGGCGCTATGGGGCTATAATGGGGCTACGGGTGGGGTGTTTTGAAGGCTTTGGGGTATGGGATCGAGTTAGGTGTCGTTTTCGAAGTATTTTTGGACGTAGAATCCATTTTTGGGGGTCCCGAGACGATCCGATTTCACTGTCTCGATCTATAGGGCTTTCATGGGGCTAAAAATGGGATTTTTGAAGAATCCCAGGAAGTTAAATGTTTTTCGAGTAAAAAATACATAATTTTTGAAAAAAAACATTTTTGAAAAAAAATCCCCCCCAAAAAATTTTTTTTTTTGAAATATAAAAATCCAAAAAAATTTTTTTTTAATTTCTTCATTGACAGAATTAAATTTCTGTACAAGTAACCTATATCAAAGAATAATAAACCCTTGTGTAAAATTTGCAGCGTTTTTGGAATCAGATTTAAGTGAGGGTCTCTTGAAAACCTGAAAAAAAAATTTTTAATTAATTAATTTATTACAAATTTGTTCATTGAAAGGTAAACAAAAGAGCCTGGGGATTTGTCTGTGTTCGTAACAGTTCATTTTTTTTTTTTTTTAATAGAAACCTCGGGATTCATGTGGTAGGTTGTGAAAAAACAAGAGGGCCCACCCGAGGACGTGGGAATACGGTTTCATCCATTTTTGGGCAACAGTTGTGGGTAATAATATTATTACCCACAACTGTTGGATTACTATCCGATCCGTCGAATATTATTGGTTATTGGTAAGGCCTTAGGCCTTAAGTTCTCTGTGCTCCCCTTGCTAATTCTGGTGAGATAAAAAGTCAGAATAATATAAAGTATAATAACATATAATTATAACTTAATAATTACACTGGCAAAAAAAAAAAAAAAAAAAAAAAAAAACTGTTGTTGGTGCAGAGGAGATAAAGGGTTGGTGTTGGGAGTTTTCACTGTGTACTTTTCAAAAATGCTACTTTTGGAAAATCGACTTCAAGTTTCGCATTTTTTGAAATTCTTGCCGTGGCTCCAGTAATAAAGATAATCGCAACTTTTGGTTTTTTCATTCGATAGGTGAAAGGCTCCAGTTTTCAACTAGTGGTTTCCCAAATAATCGTAAGCTATTGAGGGGGATTATACCTATTTTCTAGCTGAATTTGAGCGTTGATAAGAGCACTTAAAAAATCCCAATTAATTTTTCCCTCTTATCCATTATTTCCAAGTTTTATAAGGTGCAGAATCCGAATTAGAATCCGAATTTAGCTCCCTTCTTCCATTCCACGGGAAACAGTGGTAAAGTTGACCAAGTACACAAACAAAGAAAAAAAAACGCTGTTTCATACATATGTAAATTTAGTTTTTGAAAAAACAACGGTAGATAGAAAAAATCGGATTCAGTATGAAAAATCCTGTAAGAATTGCTCGCTTTCATTTGTCAAATCTCAAAATCTCCATGTTTTGGCGAGTAGATGACGAGAAAAATATGAAACCACCAAAAAGTTGCTCCACGTGGCGCATCTAAGCTCCAAAAGTGGAGAAAAATAGGTGGCTGGAACAGTTGACAGGAAATTGAGATTGCTGTGCACGTGTCCCATAGGGGTGTAGTTCAAAGGCTATGCAGCAGACTCCTCCTCCTCTTAACATGTTGCCATCGTGTTACAAATCATTTTAAATTCTTTGATTGTAGCATCTAGAAAGGAAATTGGAATCACGTTCAAATGTCGTTAATTTATGCAAAAGATAACAGTTTTTTCCCCCTCGAGTGTCTATTAAAATGTTAACAACTAACAGCTTCAACAATTTCCAACCAAGCCCTATCTTCCTCACTTCACAATTTTTCTATAGAACACCAATGTAGTTTGTACTTTACTTTTACCTCAGCGTTTAAAGTCCAATTAATTATTTAAGCCAATTTCACCTGCCCTTCCAAGGAGGAGCTGCTCCTGTTCCATTTCCATCAGGGCCTTTCGAGCCCTTTAGACCCCCTGAAGCATGACGAGTGAGGGAATTTAAGGCGCTATTACGGGCGATATATTGGGACTCCGGCGGTGGAAGGCTTCCACTGCCCAATAAATAAAACTCGAAGGGAAATGAGAAGGGTCGAGAGAGAGTGAGAGAGGGGATAAAATGAGAGAAGAAAAAACAGGGCTATTTGAGCGGCGCTTCGATGGCTGAACGCTTCTCAATCTTGACGGAAACGAGCTAGTTTTTGAATCTGTAAGCTTTAATAAAATTCCAATACCCAATAATTGGGTATTGGAATTTTATTAAAGCTTACAGACAATTATTGTTGAAGCGAAAAAAAAGTTACGCGACTTTAGACGATCCTCAATTAGTCTCACTCACAAAAATTACTCCTCCTCAACTATAAATTAAAAAGTTTTAATTTATATTTATTTATTTTACGGTAGTTCTATAATATATTATATTAGTCGTGCAAAACCTTTCTAAACTGTGTGAATAGTTCAGTTAATTTCTCACCTTTACTTACTAAATAGGTATACCTACTTAGTAAGTAAAGGTGAGAAATTAACACGTCTATAGATGACGTGCAAATTTCTTACATTACGCCACCCAGGCCGTTCTGAGGAGTAGAAATTTTGTTTCTAGTCCAAAATTTCCACAAAATACTCGGCTTACCACCTAGTTGTGTCTGCAAGGTTTTCAACCCGATCGCTCAAACCCGTGGGGCAACGGAAGAGGGTTTTGCAGGTTTTTGGCCATAGGGTCGAGTCAGGTGTCGTTTTCAGACTTCTTTTGGATGTAGAATCCATTTTTGAGGGTCCCAGAGCCATTTGATTTCATCTGTCCAAACAGGATTTTTTTTTTAAAGTAATTTCTTACCTACTGACCCAGAATTAATTTTTACACAATTTACCGATATAAAAATAAACAACCCTTGTGTAAAATTTGCAGCGTTTTTTCTTTGAAATTGACGTATTTTACCATATATAAACAGTCCTCACCAAAAATCGTCGATTTTTCGTACCTCCAACAGTACAACTAACTTGTTTTGTCGGTTACAGTCTACTAAATCGATGTTCCCTGATCACTTCCCCAGTTGTTTGTTGACTGCGGAAAATCGTGGCACGAACGGTAGTTATAACTTATAAGTATACCTCTTTTTTTTACGGGTGGCTCGAACTGGGGGGCTATAAATTTCTCTCTATCATTGGCGATCGTCATCCCGATCGGGAAAATATGATGGATCGTTCGGATGAGGGTCTGAAGATGCGCTTTTCGCCGGTCTCTCTTCCTCCCCTCATTTGTAATACGACTTTCTATATTCCCTCTCCCTTTCCGAGTGTTCCTCGTTCCTCTTCAACGTTCATTATTCATTTCTTCGGCGTCAGCTATTGCAAAGCTCGTCCACCCCCAGTTCGCCGCTCCCAATTCATCATTCTTCGTAAAGACAAGGTCAAAACGATCAAATCAGTGATGCCCCTCGAGTTTGATAATGTAGAGGATCCCTTCAAAAGTCCTCTAGGAGTGAAAACCAATCAAATGAGTTCCACGTTATTCGACTCGCTTAGGTGGAAGTTATTCGTCGCTCCTAGTATACTAGGAGCGTCGAATAATTGTTATAACAATGTGGCAAAAAATGATATTGAATCCTGGCAATAATTTCAATGGGTGAAATAAAAATTAGTGCTCTAATTGCGACCATTTCACTCATGTAAAATCTACCTACTTCACAGTCCAACCATCTGGAAGCTGATATAAAATAAATTTCAACTCCCTGGCACTGCAAACTCATCCTCACTCGAAGTTGAAACAAAACTGTTGAGGGAAAATCCTATTGTGCGTACAAGATTTATCCCCGCAAACCCGAAGTTATACAAAATAATTTTATGTATACATTTACTTAATGTAGGTAAGTACCTACTACGTGGTTACAATGCTCAATACTGGTGACCACGGAAACGTGTCGAGAAATCACGTGTGCGATATCATTCGAAGCATGGAGCATTCCCTTTTATATCACTCATTCCATAATAGCCAAACCTAATTATTGATTATCGCTGTTAATTTTGTCATCTGCATGTCCAAGCCATTCTCTGGCAGAAGTTGTAAGCGCTTTGGCATTGTTTTTCGAGTGGGTGACTGCGGGCTCCCTTTTGTTTTCGTTGAATATGAAAAAAAAAAGGACGAAATTAATCATTTCCCGTCTCTCCCACGGCACTTCACTTGATTAATTCGTCCAATTCGAAGGGGATTCTAATCAGGTTTATTTAAAAACCGATCATCTTTTTTTTCTTTCTTTTGATTTTGGGTCAAGCATATAATGATTGCCCTATAGTGGATAAAAACGCTGCAAATTTTACACAAGGGTTTATTATTCTTTGATATAGGTTAATTGTACAAAAATTAATTTTGTGTCAATAAAAATATGTTTTTGAAAAAAAAAAAAAAAATGCAGTAAGTACATTGCCATTGACATTGAGGACAGATGTGGGACCTCAAAAAATGGGTTATGCGTCAAAAATTACTCGGAAAAGGACACCTTATTTGAATTCCCTCAGATCGCCCAAAAATCCCTTTCATAGCCCCACGAAAGCCCCATAGGTCCCCACACATGGAGGAATAGAATTCCTCTATTCCTCCATGGTACCCACAGTGAAATCTTCTTGGGCCCCCGAAAATGGATTCAACGTCCAAAAATACTTCGGAAACGACACCTAACTCGAACCCATAGCCAAAACACTGCCCGTTTTTAGCCCCACAGAGACCCACGGGTTTGGGGGATCGAGCTCAGCGATTAGATGGTAAACCGAGTATTTTGCCAAAATTTCAAAGTTAAAAAAATTCCTACTGCCCAAAACGGCTCGGTCGGCGGACGGACATTTCGTTTTGGAATCTATATGTCTTGAAACGCGGATAATATCACATTTTGAGGCCGATCAGAAAGTTTTGACCACCGTCGCAAATACATAGCTGTATTATTCCATGAATAATAAACCAAAATGGGATCAAAAATAGCGTTGCCGCTAGTGATGTGTGTTCATCACGGTACATAATATTATTTTGTTTTATAACTGTGGGGGAGCCCCCTGGTCACCTTGATCCTAATGGCTAAACATTGGAGGAACGTGGAACACGATTCATTAAATGCAAATTTGCTTTTAATAGGTAGCTAAATAGGAGGCTTTAATGATTCCGTCCCGTACCCTCATTAAATCGGAGACGCTAATCCCTCTCATGCTCCCGGCGCATAGTGGACCAAATGGCCGATTTAAGTGGAAAAAAATTATCTTATAAATCCCGAAATATCGGTATTGTCATTGTTAATTATAAGTTCGTAGTCCCCAAAACACAAATATTTACGTGGATGCTTTCATTAAATGTAAGAATATTTATTATGTGTATTCTTATTAATTACAAACTTGAAGGTAGTGGAACTTCAATAAACACCAACAATTGGAAATTCAAGAAAATTAAGATATATTATATAATATATCCTAATATAATATATATTATATATAATATATCTATATAGGAATATATTCCGTTTTTCTAACGTTTTCTTTAAGAATGAATTATTCGTTATTTCGTTATTTTTCCCGTAATCAGCATTCAATTTTGACAGGGAAATCACAATAAAAATAATTTTTCCGCCTTAATCGGTCATTTGGCCCATTGTGAGGCGGCTTTGGAGTAAGTTAGGACTCCCTCCGGAATGCAGTTGTCATCTCCCTAGGACTCCGTCCCGTTGAAGACTTCACTTAGTGAACATGTAAAATCCACTTTGTTAATTTAATAATCAATCCATTGACGTTGACTTGGTATCGGCGCTCGCAGAGCCGCGAGGTTTTTTTAGCGCAACCTTTTTCCAAAAAATGGAAAGGTGCGCTCACCTCTTCGACATGTAGGGGAGACTGGGGTAATACCGCCACCTTAAGGAAATCTACCCACAACAGCCAAATTAGGCGGTTTCGAGCTCCAAATTCTGAAGGAAATCAACGTATGATATCTCCCCTAGTGAATCATAATGGTTCGATGGTTTCTTGGCAACTTAGGTAACTGTAAATAGCGATTTACAAATACCTTCGAAATGGCGGTATTACCCCAGCTAGCTGGGGAAATACCGCCATGGGGTGTTGGGTAATACCGCCACATGAATAGAACGAGAAATCAAGCACACTAAAAGAAATGAATACCCAATTTTTTTAAAATATCCTTCCTGAATAACTTCCCAGTTCCATGATTTGCGTGAGTGAAATTGCAAAGGATATTTATTAAGTGACTCTAACCCTTAATATTATTGGCATAGCAATGCCATTGAAACAATAAAAAAATTTAAAAAAATATCGGTAGGTAACGAACTTGGTTTTTTTTTTTTTTTTTTCAGGATCTCAATATATTACAACATTCTTAAATGTTTTAGGAACTTTCATACATTTTTTTAGGAACTTATTTGAAGAATAAAATGAACATTGCACAAAAAAAGGTCACTCCTTTTAAAACGTTTTCAGCTTTCATAGCCTTCTGCAGCTCCTCTTCACTCCATCCAACTCTCCTGTTGGTCGTTCTTGGTCGTGCACGAACAATGTCTTCTCCTATTAAATAAAAAAAAAAGAACGTTAATTATTTGTCAAAGTATTTGAATTACTTCAGTTACTCTACAGCTACTTCAGGACTAGTTTTTAAAATCCGAGGGGATGAATAATTTGTAATGATAATATTATTAAATAATACTAATATATTAATAATAATAAATATTAAACAATAATATTATTATTTTATAATGCATAATAATACTTATTTAACTATGGGACAATACCGCCATGGCGGTATTAACCTGAAATTGGCATGGCGGTATTACCCCAAACGCTTTTTCAACGTAATCAACCGTTAATCCAAAAATTATTGGTATAAACCAATAAATTATGGATGGAAACGAAAGTTGAACGATTTTTCTACCCTGTCAAAACCAAAAATTGAGTTAAAAGTAAGAAAACCGGCACTTACCTCAACGTTGAAAACTCGTCGATACTAGCTTCAGGAGGGTCAAAAACTTCAATGACCACTACAGCGGATATGAACGAACAAATGATGCCATGCCAATTTTTCCAACGCTACAGCTGATTCAAAGATGAGAAAACACCTGCAATAAGCCTTATAACTCAAGGCGTTGAATAATAATGAGGACTGGCGGTATTACCCAAGCTGGCGGTATTACCCCGGTCTCCCCTATGTTTTTTTTTTTTGTGTACAGAGCATCACGCCCGAGCGGCTCAACAGATTTTCATGAGGGTGGTCTCATTGTCATCAGCGAGTTCGGGGGGTGGTTATAGGCTACCTTGATTTTTCCTCCCTCATCCCCTTCATCGGTTTTCGGGAGGTCCTTCACGACGAAAGTTGTTTATCTCTGATGTGTAACTAAGGAGGCCTCAAAAGGGGGACGAAAGTTTTTGTCCGATTTCGTTGGTACAAGGGTCTATGGAATGAGCTTTTCAGGCTGATTCCAACGACTCCAAAACGATTTTTGCAGCCTGAGCCGTTCGTTATCTCTGATCGGCATAAGGTTTTATTACGCATCGGTCGTTAGGGTGCAGTTGTTTACGTAATGAGCATCACGTGGATGATGTGTTGTGTGGCATAGTTTGGTCGCTAGATACCTACTGTTTCTTAGTTTCTCTCGCTCATTAAATATATCGTAATAACAAAAAGGTTGCGCTCATCTATTCAATTCAATTGATGGCTTGTTATATTTAGACAAAAATTACATTTCCGCATCATGCAAAAATCTTCCAAATTTATGGGCTGAGCCAACTTCTGATAAAAATCGTACCACCAATTGCTGCGAAGCTTTTCATCGCCATCTCGGAGATAATTTTACGAATTCTCACCCCGACATATTCACTTTCACGGAAACGCCCCATAAATTCCAGAATATACTTAAAAATAAACAGCCGGCAAGATCTACACGAATTTCATAACTCCCGTTCTGTGGCCCGCATCAGCATGTACAAGGAAGCCCAAATTTCACAAGCACAATTCATTTCGAATGTGCGAACTCAATTGGCCGCTAGATTACTATAATAGTAATCTAGCGGCCAATAATAAACCCAAAGGGTAGGTTCAAACTTGAGAGCGCAAGAGCGTAACCAACAACAATAATCTAACAATACAACAATTATTGGGTTTATTATTCTTGGAATTTATTGGATTATTATTTGACATTTAATGTCACATTTTGAGGCGGTTTTTTCCCCTTCAAGTAGAAATGTCCGTCCGCCGTTCGTTTTCAGGCAGTTAGCTAAGGCTTAATCATGTTCCATGTAATTCCTAGGCCATTTAATAACCTAACAATCATCTCAACGGAAATTGGATTCAAAATTAGTTCAGCTCCTTGATGTGTGGAAGCATGATGGTACGAATTAAGTCACTGTTTTTCAGCATCTTCGAAATTTCTCGCATACTTACCCTCATTAAATTATTACCATTTAACTTGAACTCTGTAAACGCGGAAAGCGAGGATTTTAACGGGGGTCAGACCGTTTGACGAAGCGTTAAACTTGGGGTTCTCTGGGTTCCATTAGCGGGAGGGGTTCAGCTGAGCTTTGCCCGCATCATTACGAGAATTCCTGGGGCTCCCATAGGGGCATTAAGGGGTTTTTAGGGCTTCTCGTTGTCCCTTACGCATCGCTGACTCGGCTCGCAGTCTCTGTTTCAAGGGGGCTTCCGCCGGATGAATCATGTTTCTTCCAATAGCTCCGTGTAATTACCTCTTTCAGCGAAATGTATTGTGCCGCAGTAATACAATTCAAGGGATAAGAGGTATGATAAATGTTCAAAGTATCATTAGCGGTATTTTTTCTCGCCAAAGAGCCAGTTCATGGGAGCTTATCGTTTCTTTTGACTGTAACTTGTTACTTGAAAGCTGTTATCACTGAACGAAGAGAGAACTTGTTAGAAGATGTACCGGGTCTCCAAAGGGGGTCTTATAAAATTGATCACTTATCGGAAAGCACTCGCCGAGATGGGACATTCCCTTCGGGCCATTTACCCGTCCTAACCTAGGGTCATGTGGGCACCCGAGAAACGGTCTCTCTGAATAAGGCTATGAGTAAAAGCATTCTTATGGCCTGAAGGCTTCAACGATGTACCGATTTCGGCGAACGACTTGATTATATTTCTGATTCCCAAGATATTGCGATGAAATTTGTTATAGATGACAATAAATTTCATTACAACGCTGTTTTCCTCCTGAAAAGAAACACGCCCTCTTTTTTCCTTTCAATACTCATCAATGGAAATTGCAAATTTTTCTTAAACGTGAGTTCATAGGCTTTTCAATGGAGAATTTGTATTCTATAGAATTCATTAAACATACCCTTGTAATTCCGATTTTACTGCGCGGTAAATTTAGTGTGCCTAATAGTGTTTGGGGAAGGGTCACCAAATTTGGGTGTGGAATGGGGAAAAACCAGGTGCTGCAGCCATGGCTAAGTCTAGGTCTTTGCTGCCATTTGATTTGAAGAAAATTACATTGGACACCAAGAAGGGCTCACCAGGTTTTCCGTTGGATTCGCCCAACTGTTCCAGGATCTCCAATCCCCTTGGAGCTGGTGGATAAGGACTCTAACGATAACTTTACTGGAAGCGTCCGGATCCTTTTTCCCGCTGGCGTCGTCGGAGATGGAATCACTGGTTTCCATGGTTTTACCCGCAATAACGTGACTCACGTTATTGCTCACGTTACGTGAGCTACCATGGGTTTCAGTGGGCGATAGACTCAGAGTTATACTCATGCAAGGTGACACGCATTGGAAAAGATGAGGAATTCCCAGAGTCTGGGAGGACAGTCAGCCATCACCAGAGTATGTCAGGCCGAAGTATCAGCAGGGAAGTATAATGGCAAAATTTTTACACAAGGGTATATTATTAATAATCGAAGAATTCTTTTATATAGGTTAATTGTGCAAAAATTAATTCTGTGTCATTAAGAAAAGTTTTGAAAAACTTTAAAAAAAATTCTGTACAATGTTTGGACAGAAAAATGGATAATGTGTCCAAAATTACTCGGTAAACGGCACCGTATTTGACCTCCTGAGATCCTTCATAAATCCCATTTGTAGCCCCATGAAATCCTCATAGGTCCCCACGATTAATCGGATCGTTCTAGGACCCCCCAAAAATGGATTCTACGTTCAAAAATACTTCGAAAACGAGACCTAACTCAAGCCCCTAGCCGAAAACTCACCCACAGCCTCTTTTTAGCTTCACAGAGCCCCACGGGTTAGGGCGATCGGGTTGAAAATCTTACGAGCACAACTAGATGGTAAACCAAGATTTTGCCAAAATTTCAGAGTTAAAACTAGGAACTGTTCCTCGCTAAAAAAAATAAATGAAAATTATAATTTTTAGTATATCCCTTTAATGGAACAACATAACTGTATTTATTGGTTACTCACTCTAGATAATTAATCTTGAAAATGATGCCAAAACAAAGGGGTTCTTTTGTTTCATGGAAAAATAATTATTCATTCCGATTGTGTTTTACGTTCCGCCGCTGTAGAAAAGAATAAGTGAACAGTTGAAAATGGAGAAGAAGAGGTTGTTAGTGAATCGAATGAGGAAATCTCTTTTGGAGGAACCCCTTTGAAGTTTTCTCCCATAAAAGGCGACACTGAGTGAAGAGCGGGATGATAGCTTCTCTCTCACCACCTCAGGGGATTTCACTTGAACAGGTGGAAAGGCAACCCGGGTTGCAACTCCCTAACCAACAAACCTCATGGGGTTGGGAAGTGGAGGCCCTTCCTTTTTACATGATTACAGACCCCAGGAACAATAGGGAGAGGGAGAACCCCGAGAAGGGAACGGGAATTCTTTGATTGTTAACGAGGTTCAGAGGTAGTTCCCCTAGTTTTGGAGTGCTTCCATTTTTTATCTCGTCCTTATAATATTGATGAAGGGCAGGAGAAACCGAATCGAGAGCCGAGAGAGGAAAAATGGAGAATAATACGAAAACGAAAATGATACCAGCGATGTTAGATCGTGAAATGTTTTGCGGTGGATGGTTGGCGAGGAGAAGGCTAGGCTGAAGGCAGCTCACCTCAAATATTGTTTATCCGTCTGAAAGGCCGATTCTTCTTTTCCGAGAGATCGAGAAATGTTGAGAAAAACAAAGAGTAACAAAGAAAATGTTAACATTAAATTCATTTCACCTGAGCATTTTGTCTGGCTTCTGTTTTAAATTTTGAATAAAAAGAGAAGACTCGTTGCAATAGAATTTAGATTTGTTTCGCCTGTAATTAATTCTAGTCGTGGCAGAAATTTTTGGTAACGGAGTTAGAGTTTCAAAGAGCTTTGGAAGAGGACTTTTGGTCAAACGCCTAGCTCAGTAGCATACTTACAAATAAATTGTGTATTATACATTCTTGATTTTCAAGTTCCGAAAAATCACCATTTTTAAACCACCATTTATAAATTGATTTCAGACTGTAGCTTTTTTAAAACCTTTCAGTAAGTTAAAAATTAATCAGATGTTGAAATTGATGGAGAAAACGTACCTACATTAAATGTTGTCGGAAATAAACTTATGTACTTGTACGTTTTCTCCCCGTCAATTTCAACATCTGATGAATTTTTAACTTACTGAAAGGTTTTAATAAAAGCTAGTCTGAAATCAATTTTCCCGGGCAGCTGAAATGACCCTATACGATTCAAAACAGTTCTTCACAGTTTGTGACTTCTACATTATTTCAAATTTCGCGACCTCCAACGCAGAGGTCAGTAAAATCGTCAAGATCGAGGCGATGCACCGCTTATAGCATCTTCCAACAAAATGAATAGGTATTTTTGAAATATTTATGAAATACTTTTGAAATGTTCAAAAATACGAATATTTGAAAGCAAGCTTATAGCTATTTTCGTAATATGATTTATATATAATATATATAAAGCAGCATAGCTCGGCAAATATATATATAATGTATATATTTGCCGAGCTGTTCTTATAGGAAATTTTGCGCTGATTCCGAATAAACCATAACATTCTATGTTTCAGACCGTATTTTACACTAAAAACCTCAAAACATGCTTTTTTTTCCTTAATTTCCAAAATTTGACCTCTAACGGTTCTTCAAAACTGTTTTCCGACGTTCTGACTTCAGATTTGGATTCTACGACCCAAAAAACGTAGGTGTACCAAGTTCCATTGAAATATTCCTTAGAAAAGAGGGTTTTGCCGCTCTTCAGGCATTCTGGACCATAGTGCGACGTAGTGTTAGAAGGGATTTTAACCCAAGGAGAAAATCCTCTTCACACTCCACAAACAGCAGAAGCCGATTCAGCAGCGCGAAAAGACGGTAGGAGTCTGGACTAGTGGATCGCGAGACAAGCAAGTGACGCCCCCCGATCCCCTTATAGCCAAGGACTTAAACCCCGAACTTCTTCAACTAATGAACGTATAATACGTCTCAGTCGCAACCAAACAAGCTAATCGAGAGGTTCTCTATATTCTACATGTTCTCAGTTAGGTTAAACAATTTTTTTGAAAATTTTAGACACTAAGTCAGAAAGTCTTTCTGTCTGCTCGTTCTGGGGTGAGACTTAAAAGCAGTACAGTAAAAGCCCCATTAACCGGGGTCCGATTTACCGGGGAGCTCCCATATCCGGGGTTTTTCTCCCGAAAAGTGGCGCTCCCATATCCGGGGTTCTCGGCCCAATTCGTACCCTCACGCTCCATTCGCTCCATTAACCGTGTACGTTAAGCAAAATCAACGTAAATGTCTCGAGTTTTACTGTTCAAACTTTCAACCGGGGACATTCACCATAAATTATGATGGTGTAACAAGTGACAGCACAGACAAAACATGCAATTCCGGCAGCTCTATCTCATGATGACATGTGTATGAGTAAAAACCTGGCTTAGTGACCTTGGACATCAACACATAGCGCTTCAAAACCTTGATTTATGCAAAAAATTAGTTAATTTCGTTTAGTTTTTAATATTCCGATTATCTGGGTTTTCCGATTAACCATGAAAGTCTTGCACCCGTCGACCCTGGTTAATGGAGCTTTTACTGTATTTCGTTTTCTAAAAATAAGCTTTAAAAAATATCACCCCAAAACACCTCTCTGATTTTTTTGGGAAACATCTCGCCAACTCCAACTCTCGCCAAGACTTTTGAAGAGGCAACCACCATTTTCCCGATTTTTGAAAAATCGATTTCAAATTTACGGTTTTGAAAAACCATTTTTTGAGAATGAAAATTATTTATATGTATTTTTTGGTATGGACCGAGGATTTTTTTTTTTTTTTTTCAGCTATTTACTACAGTAGAAGTACAAATAACCATTTTGCAGTGTCAGAATAATTAGTTTTTTCAAGTTTGTAACTTTACAAAAAGAAATGTACAGTGTGAATTTTTCATTTCACTGCAGTTTCTGTACAGCTTTTGCTCATCCTTGCGCACCTTAATTTCCACAACTAGGATAAACCTCTACCTATCTAGAAAACACCTCTCACAATAGTTAGCTGCCCCAACTTGCTACTTTGCGCTCCAGAGCTGTATTTATCTTGAAAAAGTTAGCCATATCATATCTTGTCGATAAACAAAAGATGTTGGAAGGCACTGCGAAAAACGAAATGACCGCTCAAAGGAACCTCATCACCGCTGTTTACACTTAATTTGAATTCAATTTTTATCGTGTAATGCATTTTAGAATGATGCAGCAGATTAAATGGATCATCGAGAATATTTATTTTTTTACTTCAATTGTTGAATGGATCTCATTGGAATTGAATTTGATACTGAAATTAATTTTAATCGTTTAATTTGAATTTAATTTGATACTGATTTTAATTTTTATCGTCAATGATTCGTAAACAATATTTTAAATTTAAATTACTCATAAAAGAAGCAAACTTAAAATTTCTGGCAACATGGCATAAAAATAAATAATTTTGTTTGCACATATTTCATGATATTGCCCACATTTTATTATTTTTACCCAAAGAAGGCTCCGAACTGATCCAAAAATGATTCCATTGGATTCAGCATAGAAAAATACTCTAAATAACACAACAAGTTTTTCTCATACTTCGATTTAGGCAGTTGATTTGCGTTTTTGCTTTTTCGCCCCACTGTGGGGATATTAGGTTCACAATAATATCAATAAACCGAAGTCCGAATTCATTGTATGCTGATTAGCGAAATTCCATGAGGGAGTTAGGAGTTCGACCTGGGGACAGGCTCTGTCCGACAGGGTAAAGGGGAGGATCGGCTGATAAAGAAAATCCCCCTGGTCTCAGATTAATGTTTTCAGCTGCCAAATTTAACGGTGGGCCTAGGTTGACGGAAACTTGACCAAACAATACCGTCAATCCGGTTATCTCAATGTACCTTCAGAATCCATGTGCAGACCCCATTGAAACCAACGTCCCTTACTTGGAAGGATACTAACTTCGGTTCGGGACGAAAAAGAGGGGACGAAAAAGAGGCGACGACGAAGACAAACAGAGTACTAAGTCAATGTCGAGCCAGATGCGACACGTAGATAACCTCCGTTTTTGTCTTCCCCTTTCCCTGCTAGTGATCAAACCGGTTCGGCCTCAAGTCAAGTAAAAAAAAGCAACTTGATAAAGGTAGTTTGGACAAATATATCGCTATCCCCCTCCAACTTTTCGTAGGTAAGAGACTAAGCTTGATACTTCAAGGGAAAATATCTCAATAAAAAAAAAAAAAAAAGCCCAGGGCTCTCGCCTCCTCAGGACGAGGTTTACGGTTTAGGGCCCCGAAGAGGTTGACGACCTCAATACTCTCTATAAGTATATATTGCTGAATATATATAAAAGAAAAATCCTCCCGATTCCGGCCCAAATGAAGATGCATATCGTCTGATATTCCGCCCACTACGCAGGAACAGAATCCCGGTTCCACGAAGGGTCGGAAACACAATTTGCCTCGTGTAAATCGGGACCATCAATCATTGTGACCCCACTGACTGACTAGGGGGACAAGGGTCAAAACAGTGGGATTAGGGAAGGGTGTTTTGTCCCAGCCAAAGTTGAAACCCTTCTGGATACAACGGAAAAGGGGACTTCGTAAACTAAAACTTCATAAAATTGTTGTGGCAGAGTTCACCCGATTCATCATTTTGGAAAACTGGGGGAATGAACGTTCAATGGGCTGTTAGAAATAATGGATATCCGAAAAAAATGCAATTACAACAACATTTCATAAGTTTATTGAAACTATTTGTTTATTTGATGTGCGTGTCATGTTTTAATGTTGCTGCTGAAGGTGTCAAAGGCATGAAGTGAACACAATGTGTTCATGTCATTATTAATGTCATTAATAAATGAAGGACATTACCCCTATGTAGTTTTGGACAGGAAAAAAAGAAACCCACCTGAGGGTACCTGAGGGTTAGACATCTTTGTATACATATATCAACAGCCAGGGGATACCTAGTATTTTCACATCGTTCTAATTTTATAATAATACAAACGTTTTATGGAAAATGATTTAGGAATTTGAGAGCTTTCCGGTGAACGAATTTAGGGAGTCGGAAAATAATGAAGTTGGCCTTAGCATCGCTCTGCAAGTGAAAGTCATTGGGAAATAGTTTTTACCGGGTCGTTTTTATGAAACTCTTTTTCCCGTGTGCTGAATCATCAAAAATGTCAAAAGGACTCACGATCCCGTAAACGCTGAGAACCGGTAGGTAGGTATGAAGCAATTTTTCATAGAACGTCTAGGCTTTTGGAGCTGTCAGCGAAGACGCAAGGGGCAGATTATGTTAAGAACGCTCAATAGGACGGTCTTGAGGGAACTGTATAACTTCATAATTCACCCAGCCATTTGACGGTTTTTCCATGAAAAGTGAGACTAATTAGTCATTCTATAATTATAATTATAGAATGAAAATCGTAATAACAATTATTATGAATTTAATGATTTCGAAATTAGATTTAAATTTTATAATATCAACGTTCAGTTTATAGGAATTCCACGGCAAACTGCGAACTCAAATACAAATTCTTCAATTTTTGAGGGTTTTGTGCCCTTTGGTGAAAAAAACATGTTTTTCCTACAAGTTTCAGGCCCATTCGCCGCGGTCTCCACAGGCAATGTATGAAGATCGTAGCAGTTGGAGGAATTAAGAGCATTGTATGAATTAATCTAAGTAGTAAGTGGGGCACTTTGGATCACCCCCCGATCCCACCGACCGTCGATCTGGAAAACCGGGCGTCGATCCTCCCAGGCCAGTCTTTGAAAAGTCGGCGAAGTATTTTTAAATTATTTTCAAAATTTGTGTAAACACGGGAAAATTTGGTTGTTGGTGTGCAAGGGTGTCCTCAAGCGACCCACCTGTACAATTGAATTTTGGTTGTACATGTTACACACGGTACACATGGTATACACGGACATGAAATGAAAGATGACACGTTATGGACCTCATGTGTACCACCATGGACAATTCAGTCGGAGCGTTGATCTGTCTGGTTCGAATCCGGGGGCCGAACACCAATGTTTGACCAAAAGTCAATCACGTGTTGTAATACTTTATATTATAAGAATACGTTCTTCCCCAAAATCATAATGGAATACGAGAACCTTGCTTGTAAAAAATGGTGCGATGTGTGTGACATTGATGTGGACAAGTCGAATTTTCTGCGGCACGAGCGTACTATTTCTCACACTCGTAATTTATTGAGGAAAGTTGACAATTTATTGTCGAAATTTAAGTCGAATCGACGAGACGACAAAGCAGAATTACAAGGATTATTGGCTAAATTTTTAATCATAAATTCCTCGAGGAATCGTGACAGTGTATTCCAGTGTTTAGACATCGAGCGGGATACTAGCATTGACGAGCAGCCGTTTTCGAACATGTATATATAAGATAATCGGCAGCTGATTTGTTGGAAGATTTCAAGGCGGTCGGTGTTTAAGCCTAGTGTCGGTGCTACACCGTTTGCCAATTCGGAGGCGTTTCAAGATGGGGTCTCGAAGCCACCAACTCGTTCCATTTAATTTTCCATTCGTTCGGTACGAGTTTGTACGCCATTTTTACATCGTCGTAACCCTACAATTATACACCTAATGAACTACTTTCGTAAACAAAACATTCCGCCAAACCACTAAATGTGATGACTCATTCACCGGGAGGACCACAACGAGGCCCCTCCACTCCAATCCGCGGATTACGCAATATTGTGCAATGCAACTCCTTCTCGCGTGCATGACCAGACGCTGAAGTTATATATAGGAGTGCTAACGCGGATTCCAGTCAGATACCCGTTAGCACTCGTCGCCGGACCATCGATTCCCCGAGTATATAAGAGACACCACTCAACCGTCGATTGACCGTCGATTTCTAGAGTATATAAGAAACACGGTATGTCGAACAACACTTCAAGACCTGGCCCTAGCGGTAACAATCCTCGCAACAAATTTTGTGAAGCATGTGATGGAAGATTTAGTGCCAGTCAATTCAAACGACATATCTCGAGTAAAAAACACGCAATTAATGCTGCAAATAAAAACAAAAAAAATCCCAAGTCACATATTGGCACTCTGTCACGAAATTGTGTCGCCCAAGCCGTTGCAGAAGTAACGCCTCAGCCTGAACAGCCATTATTTACAGCCCCTATTAGAAAAGTACAGGATGATGTAAATAGAGTTTTAGCCATTTTGGGGCCAAAACCATTTCAGGAAAGTAGTCAACTCAATCAGCCAAACACAAAGTTTTGCTCCTCTTGTAACGTGACAATTACTGAAAGATTCTGGGCTCGACATCAGCGAAGTCAAAAACATTTGAAGTCAACAGGGGCGAATGAAACGACACAAAGATCGGCTGTGATGGGGCAAAACACACAACCGAATTTGACAGAGTTGAAAGCCCTAGCAAAACAATACAACTTGAAAGGAGTGAGCCGTTTGAAGAAGGATAAACTGATCAAAGTTATTGACAAAATAAAAAACGTATTCTTTAAGGAAGATGATCTAAAGAAGTTGACGATCAAAGAACTCAGGAAACTTGCTAAAGAAAACCTTATACAGATTCAAAGCCGAGTCAGAAAATCTGAATTGATCGATGCCATTTTGAAACCCCAAAACCAGATTCTCAGAGACACTTTCCTCAATGAAATGAATTTTGATGATGATCTCTTTACGGGTCCTCGCGAAGAACGACCTTCTCCATTCGTTATCGATCAAGTTAGTAATAGATATATTCAACGATTTAATACAACGGAATACACGTACCAAATTCACTTGTCACGGGGTATGATCGTAGAAAATGCAATCTTTGGCATGCTGCAACAGGCTGCACAAAGTGCTAATTACAGACCTGGAGACCGAATTAATGTGGTTGCCCAACATCCAGAATTCTATCACGATATTTCCGCGTCGTTGCATACAAACACAAGGGGCGGTATAATTTCTAGACAAAGCGCTACAGTGTTGATTGATCACATTCAAAATATTTTGTCATCAAACGAATCAATAGAGGTGAGTGATATGACGTTTCACATTCGGATCACAAATATACCTCGTGGAGCAAAACGTGGAAAAATTTTGAACTTGAAAGAAAACAAATATACCAAGCGCAGTATTACTCAGATAAAAAATACCGACAACTTGTGTTGCCCGCGTGCTATTATCGTTGCTTTGACCCATCATACATCAACTATTCTAGGAAGAAACTTGGTCCCGAACGAAATAAAATGGGTTAGGATGGGTAGACACATTCAGACAGTCCTTGCCAAGGAGCTTTGCGAAAAATTAGAGTCTTATAACGAAGAAGGTTTCACATTGGATGACATTCGAAACGTAGAAAAATTACTGGACATTCAAATAAAAGTAATTTGTGCCGAAAATTTCAATACTGTCATTTATGAGGGGAGCGAAAACGAAACTAAAATATATCTGTACAAAGATGGGAATCATTTCGATGCAATTAATAGTATGACAGGTTTCTTCGGTTCGTCCTATTATTGTCATCTTTGCGATACTCCCTACAAAAATAAAGGAGCGCATACATGTAAAACAACCAAAAATAAAAACGTTTGTACTCTTTGCTTTCAAAAACAACATGACAAACAGGAGAAAATGAAAATCTATTGTGATAAATGTAACCGTTATTGTTACAATCAAGAGTGTTTCACAAACCATGTTGACACATGTACAACAGTTTATAAATGTGTTGGTTGTAATAAAATTTGCAAACGATCCGAAGAGCATACATGTGGTTTTGGGGAATGTAGAAATTGTAAACAAAAATTTGAAAATATCGCTGAACACAAATGTCATATGACACCAAAAAAACAAAAAGGTGGGATCTGTTTGAAAGAGTGTGTTTGTAATGGCCGATCAACAAAGAAATTAAGCGAATGCACGTATACTGAAAAGTACATATTCTTCGACTATGAAGCGAATCAGGAGAGTGGTGTTCATGAAGCGAATTTGGTTGTGGCTAGCTACTCGGATGGAACCAAATACGCCTTCAAAACAAACGCCGAATTTTGTGAATGGTTGATTTCAAAGAAACACAAGGGTTTCACAGCCATAGCACATAATGCCAAAGGATACGATTCTCACTTTATATTGAAATACTGCGTAGAAAACACCCTGAAACCTTACACGATTTATTCGGGTAGCAAATTGATGCTGTTGGAAGTCAATAAAATAATTAAGGTGATTGATAGTTCCAATTTCGTAGCTTCTCCCCTCTCAGCTTTTCCAAAAACTTTTGGTTTAAAAGAAATTAAAAAAGGTTACTTCCCCCACTTTTTCAACACTGCAGAAAATCAAAAGTATGTTGGTCCAATTCCGGATATCGAATACTACAGACCTAACGCGATGAAACCCGAAGAAAGGAAAAAGTTCTTAGAATGGTATGAACAAAACGTGGATGAAAATTACGTTTTCGATTTTCAAAAGGAACTGAAGGAATATTGTGAGTCCGATGTGGACATTTTGAGGAGAGGTTGTTTGGAGTTGAGAAAAGAGTTTTTAGAAATCGCTAATATTGACCCCTTCCAATACATAACGATTGCGAGTGTATGCATGGCTATCTACAGGTCTAAATACTTGAAATACAATACTATCGCCTCGATCAAAGAAGATAGGAAGGAAATGTTTAGCATTGGTTCAATCACGTGGTTAAATACATTTAAAAATGTTCAACATGCTTTGAATGGTGGTGAGATAACCATTTGTGGAGCCAAAGTTGATGGGTTTGATAAGTACACAAACACAGTTTACCAATATCACGGTTGCTTTTGGCACGGTTGTCCCAAGTGTTTCAGCGAAGACACTATTAATAATGTAAAAAGAGAATCAATGGGTGATTTGTACGAGAAAACGAAAGAACGCGATAAACAAATCACCGATGCTGGCTACACTCTAGTTGAAATGTGGGAGTGTGAATGGGTAAAAACCAAAAACTATAAAACTGCTGTGAAAAAGAACAGATCGGTAATTGAACCATTAAAACCGAGAGAGGCTTTTTACGGAGGTAGAACGAACGCAACAAAGTTGAAGGTACAAAATAAAAAACTCAAATACATCGACGTTTGTAGTTTGTATCCCACAGTACAATACTTTGATTTCTATCCAATTGGCCATCCAGAAAAAATTAAAAACCCCACAACCCATGATACGAAGTGGTATGGGTTCGTGAAATGTAAAATAGTGGCTCCGAAGGGTTTATACCATCCCGTGCTACCCATAAAACGCGAAAAATTGTTATTTGTGTTGTGTGAAAAATGTTTGGACGAGAAATCCTACCGCTGCGAACACACTGAAGAGGAAAGAGCTGTGATAGGCACATGGACAACAGACGAAGTGAACAAAGCGATCGAGAAAGGGTACAAAATAATCGACATCTACGAAGTTTGGCATTTCAAAGAAAAGAGTAAAAATCTCTTCAAAGGATACGTCAAGGACTTTATGAAAATCAAGTTAGAAACGAGCCCTTGGGAAGGCGATTTCGCTACTGTGGAAGATTATATCTTAGCTGTAAAACAATGCCTCGATATAGATTTACTACCCGAAAATATAAAACCCAATCCTGGAAAAAGAGCCGTTGCAAAGATATGTTTGAATTCATTGTGGGGAAAGTTTGGACAAAGGTTGAACTTGTCACAAACGGAATACGTCAAAGATGTAAAAAGGTGGTACGAATTACTTTTAGACGATAGATTGGAAATTGGTTCGTGTATATTTCTAAATGATAACATGGTGCAAGTAACCTACAAATATCTAAATCAATACGTGGAAAACAGTTTCTCGACTAACGTTTTCATAGCTGCTTTCACTACATCCAATGCTCGACTGAGACTTTATGACATGTTGGATAGATTAGGGGGCAGAGTAGCTTATTACGATACCGACAGCATAGTCTACATTGACGATGGCACTTGTGATGTGAAAACAGGGTGCATGTTGGGAGAATGGACGGATGAATTGGGGAAAAATATCCACATCACTGAATGGGTTTCAACCGGTCCAAAAAGCTATTCATACCTACTCAACAACGGTAAAGGAGTGACAAAGGTGAAGGGATTCACTCTGAATCACGAAAACTCTCAACTTTTAAATAGAAAAACGATGCAAGAACTCATAGAGAACAATCTGGAACAAAAAATAAACCTAACGTATAATATGATCACCCGCAACAAAAAGAACAAAACTTTGGACAATAAAGTGATACAGAAAGAATTCAAATTTGTATATGATAAAAGGAGAATCGTAAAAACAGGAGTTAATAGCGAAATAATAGACACACTTCCGTGGGGGTATTGAGGGATGAATCTCGAGCTTCTGGAAGTCTCAGAGTTGAGGCATGAAAAACATCCTCATGGCGTTATCGGTAGGTACAACTATTGAATCATAAATAAACGTTAAATGATCGATGAACGAACGTTAAATGATCATTAAATGATCGTTAAAAAAAAAAAAAAAAAAACAACCGATGCCATTAACGATGAACGAACGCTAAATGATCGATAAATGAACGTTAAATCATCGATTGACGATAAATATGATCGATGAACGAACGCTAAATGATCGATAAATGAACGCTAAATCATCGATTGACGATAAATATGATCGATGAACGAACGCTAAATGATCGATAAATGAACGCTAAATCATCGATATCATTAACGTTGAAGGAGCGATTTGCGAACTGTGCCGGTGTTCTATGATAAAGAAAGCTCGTCCAATTGACAAGAGTATTTACCGAAATTATTTTTTTTCGTTAGATTAATCGTTACGAAGCCGTAGTTCTTTTTCCAACATTTTTCGCATAACTCGGAGAATTGAGCTAGAGTCATATCGCTTCCTACATAATCGTTGAAGATATTTTTCAGGTAGTGTTTGTTCTGCGGAAAAACGAAAACCATATTTACGTTATTTCGAATCACCTGTCTATCAACCAAGTTGTAGCACTGAGACAGATAAATACACGATATTTTCTTGTGACGGCCTCTCGTAAAATAATTTTTGATTTCTTTCTGATTTTCGAGGAGACAATCATCAAAAACTATCAACGAATTAGGGGCGCACTCATCAACAGAGAGAACATCGTCACATCTATAAAAAAAGAAGCATATTTGGCGGCCGAGTTCACGTTCAACGAGAGCGTAACGTTCTGATAATTTTCTGTACAACGGTTGGTTCAAGGATTTACTGAAAATGTACAAGTTCTCGAACTTCAGCCAGTCCTTATAGATAAAGTTCATTAATAACGTAGTCTTACCGCAGTTGCTCGAACCTATAATAACCCCCCTTATAACATCGGGAAATTTCTTCTCACCGTGCTCCAACAAATCTCCTCCACTGTAAACAGTGACAACGTAGCGCTTCTTTCTCTTGGTACTAACTGTTTTTTCCAGGCAATCCATTCTTCCTTCTTACATGATGTGGAGATACTTGCATCAAAAAATAGTCTTCATTATCTCCTGTCTGTAAAATGAACCCACGATTTCTTCGCCATCCACTGCTTTCAGTTTGTATGTTATTGGTTGTGTGAAACGAATTTTATCTACTATAAACACTTCTTTCGTCCAATTACTCGAATACTTGTTTCCGAATGTTTTTTTGGCTTGCGTGATTCTCACGCGGTCCCCCACTTTGACATCTGACTTCCTCACACCCCTACGCCCGTTTGGTAGAGGTTTAGGAGCCAATCTCGTCAAGATATATTCTTCGTCTTTTTTAGTTACGTCAGCAGGGCTCATTTGGATCGTTCTATGAACATCGTCTTCGTTATACTCCCTCACCAGTTCCTGCAAAATATCGATCCACCTAAAATTTTGATTAAGGTAAAATCGAAGTTTCATTTTACCGTTCAACGTTCTATTCCAACGTTCAACCAAGCTAGATTTTTCCATATTCTCGGTGTGATACATTTTGATATTGTATTTTGTCAGTACTGACCTGAAATCCTTGTTCCTGAATTCCAAACCTTTGTCACAGTGTAAAAGATTGGGGGGTGAATGGCCGATTTTTTTTGCTTTTGTCACGATTTTTTCGAAAGCTTTTGCCACAGTTACACCATCCTTCTTTTTCAACGGTTCGCTCCAACCATATTTTGAGAAGGAATCAATAACGTTGAGCATGTATTTGTACCCATCATTTTCATCCGTGTAATTAGACATCACGATCAAATCAGCGGCCCACATGTCGTCGATTCCTAAAGTCACGATTCTACGTTTTTGAAATTTTTCTATCACTGGTTTGTACAGTTCAATAGCTTCGGCTCTCCTACTATCGTAACTTCGGGGAGGCTGAACGTCTTGTGAATCGTCGTTTTTCCAACCACTCCTGAGGAACTTACTTTTTCGTGATTTACAAGTCCCGCATTGAGCCGCAAGTCTCCAGGAACCGTTCTCAGACTGAACCTCAGAAACGTTAATATTTTTGGTTTTTTTCTTGCATTTAAAACAGTAAATGAGTGCTCCGTTTTTAGGAACGGTGGTCATCTTCGTGCAACTTCAAATATACAATCAAGTTTTCGCCCCCAAAGTTGAGTTCTTTTCCTTCTTCGTTTTTCAATTCGAGTATTAGGTTTTGAATGGTTCTAATACTCTTATTTATTGGTACATAATTGATGAGATTCGGTTTCAAGGCTATGTGTGAGCCGAATCGTTGGTAATTGGGGGAAAACACGTACAATAAATCCGTTTCTTGATGAGAGTGGGGCAACCAATCGTGGTTGGTTATTGTCGGTTCCACAAGATTACAGTGAATTTCTATAACAGTGTACGGAATCAACTTGGGTAGGAACTGGGCCAGGTGGATTTGATTGGAAAGAAAATAAACCGATTGCTTTGGTACAAATCCTAAGAAATAACCGATATTCATAGAATCATCGCTGAAATCGGGGAATAAATTTATATCGACTGGTAGTTTGAATTCAACTTTTTGAGTAAAGGGATCTACACGAATGAAATACAGTCTTTCCTCGTCTTGTTTAATAGCTTGTGGAAAATGAAGTTTCACGTTGTCCATGATAACTTTCTCAATTTGCTCGATAGAATAGTTTCCACTCAAAATGGAACACTTTCGAATATCCCCATATGGTCCTTTTGTTGGGTCCTTCACATGAAGAACAAAGTGTATTGTTTTCGAAATATTTTGTACACAATGCCTTCCGTAAAGTCCAATCAGTCCAATCGAATAATCTTTATTATGATCCAAATGTATCGGATGCTCTAAACGTAATGACATTTTTTCGTCTGCTGAACCAACTATTTTGAACAGTTTCATGGTCCTGCTTCTCTCTCTCTTATCTTTTGAAAGACGAATCATATACAATCGAACAAAGAGTTGACATACAAAAAATGTATATCGTGACATCTTAGCGATTTTAGAGATGTGATCGTTGTCTAAGGTCTAACCGTTTCGGACAGACCTTCAAACTGGCAAAACAATACGATGTCTATATTTTCCATGACTGCTGTATTCGGATCCGGGTTCCGAGACCCAATTAACTGACCAGGTTGGATACAAGCGTTTGCAACTGGTGTAAAATTGTTCGTTTGGTACATACAATGTTTAATAATTTGAATAGTTCGTCATGAGTAATTGTTCGCTCGATACCACCAGTGAATTCGTTGTATTCAATAACATGATCGTCCGAAATGAAGTACAGTTTACCGTTTGTGAACTTGAAAGCCCCTTTGATAGTTTTCGGAAACAAGTTGAATACATTGTACACAAACCCCCTGTATTCTGCCTTAAAGTTGCAATCAGAACCCACACTAATATAAGCATCATTGCTAATGATGAAGGAGCGTCCGGAATTTGTAGTGAAGGCCGCGTTGACTTTCTTCGTTTGGTACCCCAAAAATGTATCCAATCGTTGTTTGCTAATCAAATCGAGGGAGGGAAACCTAATCAAGTACACGTGATCGGAGTTATCAATGAGGACAATGTCTGTGTTGGGTCTTTGGTAAATTGCGCGGACGTAGGTGAAATCGTCAGGGAGAAATTGGAGAAATGAAGTTATCTCTACAGGATTTTCTAAATCATCGTCCGACCGCAAGGAATCTATCAAGCTAATGATCCATGCCTTTTTCTGGTAGAAAATGTACAGATTTTTGTTCACTATCAAGTACGTGTGAATTTTATTTGACATTTCACATAGCGCGAGTTTCTTGCTCGGTTCCCTAGTAGGAATATCAGGGTTGACTGGCGTGGGAGGGGGTTTTTCTTCTCTTTTACCGTACAGATATTGTATTCTCCTGATATCGAAATCTGTTATATCAAAGTCATCGAGGTTGGTTAGAGATGCAGGAATGCTGTAGTAGGGATACATGACTGACTCTCGGTGTTCAGTATCGTGTTCTAACCCTAACGTGTGGCCTATTTCGTGGACGAGAACGGTAAAGAGTGATGACTTTTTCGAAGACGGTACAACCATATCGACCTCCCAATCCTCTGTTTCATCGAGATGAATTTCAACAGAATTAGACTTCACATTTGGGAAGAAAGCGTGAGCTAACACACCCCCCTTCTCGCCATCCAAATCCGTTTGACAATTTCTTTGTTCCCGCACACACAAATGTTTGGCTCCTCCGAACGAGATGGCAATATTGGGATTGATCGATTTACGCACAAACGTTAGATTAGCGTGTTTAGCCCACACGGCAAATGCTTTTTCGACTACTTTTTTCCGCTCTACATAATTATATAAATGCCAGGAAATCGTACTATCTCTCCACTTTTGCTGTAAACTCGCTAATTCGAATTTTTCGGCATTTCCGCAACGAGGTTTTTCCATCAACATTCGCGTTTCTTCATTCAATTTGCCATCAACGGTTAAATTATATGTTTCTTGAAATAATGTATAAGCGTCTCTAACAACATCGCTATCTTCCAAAGAATCATTATTATTTGCCAGATACCCGAACTGTTGTAAATAATGGATAGGATCTGTCGGCTCTTGTGCCTTAGATAAACACAGTATGAACGAAAGGATCGTTATTCGCAACATCTTCGTGTCAATGTTTTGATCAAAGAAACCTTTCTTCTCTCTTATAATAAAGGTATATTAGAACTAAGGATAAAAAAAAAGTGTTTTTATTTTTCGTTAGTTTTTTTGTTAGTTTTAGGATGTTTTTGATTCATTAATTTTCTTTAATAATGTTATGTATAATATCGTATGACAACGTAGTGTGAGATACAATGACAACATACATGATGGTGTCTGCAGGTACATTATGCGCAAAATCCACAGCAACTCGAATGTTAGAGCGTGAGTTGGACATATTATCTGGCTGTTTACTGGTGTCAATTACGTAAACACATTTTTTCTGTATGAAAGTTGTAGGATCGTACAACATATGATCATTATCAGTGTAAACTTTTTTGAAGTCCTTGTACATCTCATACGCAATAACGTGATTTCCCTCCGCTAAATTCAGGTTTTCCAGTTCTTCCGGATAGACACTATCGTTAATATGAACTCGAATGTTTTTGACGTTCGCCGCGTTAAACAAGGACGAATCATTTTGTTGATCTGCTGCTGTTTGAAAAGCAACCATCACGAATGTGGGACTTGCTACGTTTCTAAAAATATTGGTTAAGTCGAAGTTGCATGTACTTCCACTGAGACCAGGCTTCTGAATACACTGCCATCGCCTGAAATGAAAATTCACTGTTTGCAAGTCCGACAAATCTTTCACAAGAGCTATTTTTGCTGTGGGTTTGAACTCGAGCATCGGCACTCTAATTATGAACTCTTCAATAGTCACTTTGCCTTCGGCTGGCAGTGTTGAGTTATCTAACACCTCCAACGATCCATCTTTCTTCAGTGATTTCCATCTGAAAACGCTGTGAGTGTCTTCACACCTGATGAATGAAATGATGAATCCTCCTTTGTAAATAGGTATTTTAACGTCGTCGAAAAACCCTAGGCCTAAATGGGAAAGATTTCCGCACACAAAGAACGTATTTTTATTGTTTTTTGTGATGATGAAACCGTTGTTTTTAAGCGCATTCTCGTCGGAACTCTCGTAGGACACTATGCTTTTCACTGTGCTAGTGATTCCTGGGTATTCTACTTCGTCCAATAAGTAGTTGTGTTTCTTGACTTCAATCTTTGAAAAAAGGTGTGGGACGAAGTTGTCTGTAAGTTTCACATTTTCTGCGTCTTTGTACTCAGTTCCGTCAGCTTTCTTCAACGTGCCAGAAATGAAGAACTGAAATTTGGCCATTGAAAAACCATCGCCATAATCAATGTTGAAATCGGTTTTCTTGTTAGGGGCGTTCAAATTCTGAGTACTGATTGGGTAGAAATTTTTGTACTCTGAACGGTCAATGGATTGCATATATTTTCGAAAAACTTCGGCTGCCATTGTTGTTTATGTTCTCTCTTATCCTTGTTAGAATATATTCTCTCTCTTATATATATATAACAAAACCAAAAAAAAAAAAACAATAAATTATCTAGCAGCTTAAAACATCCCTAACCAGAAATATTTGTCATTTTCGAGACGCCTCAACACATTTTCTAGAGACTCGTTCTCATTAGAGAGGAAGAATAAAACAACGAGGCACAAATGCCCACATATCGGAGGATCGGTATATTCCTGAATTCTACTCTCATTGTAATATAACCCCTTTCCTCCCAAATATGAAATCAATTCCTGCGGTGGTTTCGCATCTCCGTATGAGTCGAAATAATATTTTTTTCCTGTTTCGTTTACATAATAACAAACCCAGTGTGAACCTCGTGTATTCATGGCTCCGAGGTTGACGACTCCACACTCAACCGTGTTCGGCATTGTTGGCAGTGAATCTCGCATAAACACTCCTCTGAAATTCTCAATTTTGAGTTTCGATAGAGCAACGTGGTTAACGTCGATATTACTTAAGGCATGGAATTTTTTTTCTTTTTTAACGTGGAACATGGTTTTTTTTTGTTAGTTTTTGCAGAGCGTTTTTTAACAACACGACCTCCACTCTTATTTTCCATCACTTTATTATGTCTTACAACCTCTTCCAATTTATTTTTCCTATCCTTATAATCAATGACTGAATTCGCCACTGCAGAGGCACCACCAAGCAGTGAACCGAATGCGGCCAGGCCGGCAAACACGAGTGGTAAAAATCCACCTTTGTAATTGTCTTTCAATTGGTTTGACGATAAACTCAATCTATAACCTTTCCCCAAAGCTCGAGCCTTGGTTATTTCGTTCATTTGTTTTTGGCTCACAGCAACAACGTCTCTTCCACCGGTTCGCCTCAACTGCTCATGAGTCAGTTGAATAGTCACACCATTTCTCTGTTTGAAAGCTGCACGTAATTTGGCTCGTTGCCCATCAGACAACGTTACATTCATAGGTATGGAACTCATTATGAAGATACTCTCTTATATTATAGGCAGAATTTTAGTTTCGGTTCTACTAACCCCATTCCAAAGGTACGTTTTATTTGCATTGCTGCAGCAGTGTTGAATGCCCAAAAACGTTCATTGAGATCAGCATCGGTGGATTTAAGCCGTTCCCACGATTTCTCTTGTAAAACCTTGTCGGCTACGTGTCTATCAGATGTCTTCTGGTGATCCCTGTAGAAAATATCGTGTTCTTTCGCAGCGTCATCGAGTTTATTCACTCCAACGTCTCCTCTTTTTAAACGTTCATCAAGATTGGTACCCGGTCCTAGAAAATTATACCCGGCAGCGTGCATTTCGAAAGGGATGTTCTTAAGTATCTTGTTAAATAATCCCGAACCTATTTTGTCGTCTTTCAAAAACTTGGTCGGCATGGACGAAACGAAACGAATCATGTACTCCATCGCTTTTGGGGTGTCAATAATTGACACCCCAAAAGCCTAAGTATTATCTGTTCCAGTTTGTCGTGGAAGAAATTTAGAATAGCTATTTTTTCGTTGTGGAAGTTATTGTTCCCCGCTTTTTCTTGGCTGGAAATGTAACACATTCGCGTGAGTAGTTCGTTTAAATTATCAATGTACTTGTATTCAATAGTGTTATCGTTATACTCCAAGACCCCCGATCCTTTTGACGTTGACCCCACGTCTTTGTTATTCTTACCAGTGTATTCTTTCCATATAGGCTCAACGAGTGACACCCATTTATCTCCTTTGCTGGATTTTGGTTTGCTACTGGAACTATTATTATTCTGATACATAGAGTCCGTGTCGACAAGGATTTTTCTATAGTTTTCTTTGTCTTCTTGTGAGTACCATTCTTCCTCGGGAGCTTTTTTGTACGTTAATAGTCTCCACAACCCCGGAGTCCCCAAGTATCTGTGTTCACCTATAATGAAATCGTCTTTATCGAAACGAACTGTTTGATTGCCAACCATGTACGTTCGTTGAGTGTCGTTGTAATAAAGCCCGAATACAGAATCATTTACTCTCGGCAGATATTTTGTAGCGAGAGGGCCTAACACCATATCTTGAGAGTTTTTCACGTGAGGTGTACCAAATAATTTACTCTCATCGGGAACTCCTGAGGGGGGTGCATCAGAAACCGTTTGCGATTCTGGCTGTACCACTTTCTTAGGCGTACTCTGTCCCTCAACCTCTGAATTAAATAATACTGTTTTTACACTACTGTCAGATTCGTTAACGTAATCATCATTATCATCACCGAATTTTGTATGTGGTAAATAGGTGAGAGCTCTTTGAAATGGAGCTAGCTGAGTTTTTACGCTTTTCTCTAGATTTTCAATAGCGGAAGTTACAGGTGAATAATCGTTACCACCCTCTTTTTCTATTAAACCTTGGATAGCCTTCGTAATGGGCTTATATTCTTTCTCTCTGAGATTTTCGTATTCTCGATTCATTCGCTGCGCTTTTCTAAATTTAGCTTTCAAATCTTCTGCAAGCTTATCGAGCTTGAGAGCTTCCTCGCGAGATATTTCTTCTTGTGGCATTGCAATTCGTAATAAGTATCTTATATTACATGTTCGAAAACGGCTGCTCGTCAATGCTGGTATCCCGCTCGATGTCTAAACACTGAACTACACTGTCACGAATCCTCGTGGAATTTATGATTATAAATTTAGCCAATAATCCTTGTAATTCTGCTTTGTCGTCTCGTCGATTCGACTTAAATTTCGACAATAAATCTTCAACTTTCCTCAATAAATTACGAGTGTGAGAAATAGTACGCTCGTGCCGCAGAAAATTCGACTTGTCCACATCAATGTCACACACATCGCACCATTTTTTACAAGCAAGGTTCTCGTATTCCATTATGATTTTGGGGAAGAACGTATTCTTATAATATAAAGTATTACAACACGTGATTGACTTTTGGTCAAACATTGGTGTTCGGCCCCCGGATTCGAACCAGACAGATCAACGCTCCGACTGAATTGTCCATGGTGGTACACATGAGGTCCATAACGTGTCATCTTTCATTTCATGTCCGTGTATACCATGTGTACCGTGTGTAACATGTACAACCAAAATTCAATTGTACAGGTGGGTCGCTTGAGGACACCCTTGCACACCAACAACCAAATTTTCCCGTGTTTACACAAATTTTGAAAATAATTTAAAAATACTTCGCCGACTTTTCAAAGACTGGCCTGGGAGGATCGACGCCCGGTTTTCCAGATCGACGGTCGGTGGGATCGGGGGGTGATCCAAAGTGCCCCACTTACTACTAATCTACAATAAAAAAAAAGATAAAAAACGTATCCTATAATTATTATAAATACATTATTAAATCATTTATATGGAAAGAGACATAAGAAAAAAAGTTTTTAAAAAAATATTCACATACATAAACTGAATACAATAAACATTATTTTAAAAAAAATTTATTCTTTCAATAATCATTAAAATAATGATTCATATTCTTTTAAAAATTTTAAAGATACCTAATAATTTTTTCAGATATTTTCTGTTTAAGGTTAGACCTTTAATAAAGGATATCATTGAATAAATCTGGCAATGCACTCCATTGAATATTCTATTCTGAACCCATAAAATGAGGTACCTAACCTGTGATTTGTGAAGATAAAAATGGTTAAGAAAATTTGTTGGTTAAAACCACATTAAATTTTAATGCTTCAATCAAAAGTTGAAGTACAGTTTTCTTTTATTCGGGGATTTGAATTATTTGTTTATTTTGGTCATAAATCTAATCATTCATCCCGTTGAATGGGAATCTTGGGATTCCAAGTCGTTAAAAGACTCACTCACCCGACACAAGTATTCAGAGGTACATCAACCGATGTTATTTGGCCTCAAAATGGGTTCTGTAACAGTTGTCTTCATAAAGCATTCATAAAATACAAAGTCCGTCCGCCGTTGACTCCGTTTTTGGCATTAGGAATAAGTCATAATAATTATGAATAGGTAATTATGAATAATAATTATTATTATGATTTTACTATAGCTGATTCTACAGTGGTGAGAACGCGATTAGTCGGCTGAAACTTGATGGGAAATGATTTTTGGCCAAGGAGTGCAAAATACCCAAAATGGTTGAATTTGGAGAATTTGAGTTGTTTTGAGCTCACGCTGTGGAATGAATGGAAATTATATATATATATATAGTAGGGTTTATATGTTTGGCCTTTAGTTCACATTTGCCTGAAACCCCGAAACATAGATTTATTTGTCATTTTACGATATTTGGTACATGACGGGTCGGTCACCAATAGGATTAAACGTCGTACATTTCTGATTTAAAGTTAAGTTTTAAGTTAGGGGAACCCATACTATGTCTATCTATAGTATACTTAGTCGAAGTGCAAAGATTTGTCAAACAATTTGTTGTGGTTAGCCTATTAACCCTGCCGTGCCTACCCGAATTCTCCCGTTTCAAATTTATCTATAGAACTAGCAACCCATTTTTATTTTTTCTACATTTTTGCATATTTCCAAAGCTCACACCTGTTTTAATACCAAACCACCTTACCTTCCAACAAAGGCCACCGAAGCAGACTCGTCATTTACCGATCACAGGTCGAGAGCATATTTGTGTACACCATTGCCGGATTTTCCTCGGCGAGAGCCGACTTGTATACGCCCACCTGAAGCAGCTCCCATTTTCACGAGCACAATGACTTCACTTCCAACATCTCCATAAAAGCACTCTGATATAAGCACTCTTCCGCCTCTCAGCGGTCCCTTTTGAATAATTAGCGCGAAAAAATGCAATTTCCTTCTCGGTCTTCAAAGCAGTGGGATGTTACACAAGTGATTGTTAACATCTGTAGAACTTGACCAGACTACAGATTCTTTCAGATATTTGTCAGTGTTAGTAAGCCCTAGTAAGTTCCTAATTGGGAAGAGGTTTTATTTTGTGCCCGAAGTGAAATGGCCAGCTCACAGCAAGATAAGAGGATGGGCTTTCTTCATTTTAAACGGAATTTGTTTCAACTGTGAGATATCTAAAGCTAATTTAATTGTGTAGTGACAAATCTCAGAATTATACACTTTTACTGAGCTCTACGAAAATTGGCACAGATTAAATTAAAGAATAAATTAAATTAAATATTTAAAAATTAAAAATTGAAAAATGAAAAATAGAAGAAAATCGAAAAGAATAAATTGAATAAAAGATTAAATAAACAAAAACTGTTCGTTTCTAACCCCTTTTTAGGCCGCAAAAAGCCAGTTTGCCTCAGATCATTAATAATAATTATTATTATTATGCAAAAGGACCCACTGACTCCTCCATGGGAGTAGACCCTCTTCAGACATGCAACCTGAGAAACCTCCATGTCACTTCTTCCGAAACACAAGAAATCGGTTTCAACGCCTGCACCGTCCTGCCAAACCACGAACACAATTTTAAATTCAAATTTAGGTACCTACATTAGTACACGCAAGTACGAAACGTGTCCAGATCCCATGCTGGTTATTACTTGGTTAATTATAAATCTTTAACCGTACTAGAAACGCATTCCGGTTCATTTTTCTTTCTCCACGTTACAGTAATAAATGTATTGGCATCTATTGAATATCTCAAGTTTCTCTATGTTCCTGGCTCGCTACAAACATAGCAAATAGCGCGTGAGGTTTATTTTCCATTTCTCAGTTTACCAAGATTTCGCTTCAGTGCTTCTTTTGAAGTGAGTCCTGCGAGTTGCTTCGATGCCGATTCCATCTCTTTTGAATATAATATATTCAATATTATTGTTTTTGTGAAACTCTTTGGGAAAGCCTACCTATCCCATGGCCTGCCTCAAGTGTCTTCAACTATTCTGTTTACGTAGCCTTCAGACACAATGTTTCCATTTAATGTGCTTCATCTTGCTGGGAACCCGCGTGCGACCCCGACGTGAATAATTCACTTGGTGCGTTGCCTCTCGACGTTGGCACCGGTTTCCTCACGGATGAATAAGTCAAACGCGCAATGTTGCGAGGCTTTGGAGCGAGAAAACATTTTTCAAAGGACGATCTCAGGGGGAAACGGATGAAAATATTTAAAACCACCTAACTTTCGGCTAAAACGGGCCCCGGGCCGACGAGCGTCATGTATCCGGGTGGTGAACCTCAGCTGTCCGCCACGGGAATGGATTAATTTGGCCCGTTAATTGGATTGAATGCGACACTCTAAGTGAGTGACATCAGCTTTTGAGCATGACATCATTGTGAGGGGGGTGAAACATTTGCTAAAAATTTGTGAATCAGAGTAGGTAAATTTAGCCCCATAAATCAGACCCGGAAATCCCTCACCTTTTCGGCTTAAGCAAATATAATATATCATGTTCCTCCGGAATTTTCTTAATTATGAGCGCACAGGGCGAGTGCAAGCGAATGAAGAAAGATTGCAAGCCGCATTTCTTTGGGGAAATGAGAGCCGGCGGGCAAGTTTGGTTATACAGCAGGTAAAGGAACATTAGGAATTAAGGTGCTGGCGTGTAATGAATATAATATTTTTGTTGATCTAACAAGGAAATTTAATCAAAACTGTGTTCTCTTTATGATTGGAATGGCTTTCGAAGTTGCATCATGAAAAAAAACTCCAACCGGAACTTGGTAGAATTATGAACGAGGGTATCCAATCAATGTTATCCGGGCCGGAACTGTTCTGACTTACAAATGAAGTACTTACCAATGTAGTTCCTGTAATTAGTCACTTTAATACATTTGGATCGTTTCGATGAATCCAACTTCAACGTGAAATACGTGAAATGCACACTTCATCCTGTATGCAAATCGCTTCTGGCTTGTCATATTTCATACCCCTTTCCTCGGAACCTCGTTTTGAATTATGTCTTTCAAGGAAACTCTGTCAGACTTGGACCAAACCTAGTTCCACATTCACTAATGTGATTTAACGTCACTTTAACAATAGTTTGAACCGCTCCCGGACCTAAAGGGATGGAGGGGGACTCTGATATGCGCTTCCAACTTCGACGAGAACTTGTCAGAAACAATAATCATGTTTTCCAACTTCTGACAAGAAGTTGGTGCTCAAAACTTCTTCCCCGCTGAAGAAAAGTGGAACAACGCACGTTGTAACAATACGGAACCTACGAAGCGGTTCAGATAGTACCGAATTTTTAGGAAGTCATCCAACACACAACAGAACTCTCACTTGACGAAGCCGCTCCAAAATAATGGTCGTTGTGAACGATTAAACTCAACTTGAATTGGCACTCTGGAAATTATCGATGTTTCGAGGGAACTTCGCTTGAGGATTTAAGTGGTGGGGTAGTTAAACATCCTGGTGGTTGTCGATATCCAACTACTAGGCTGGATGAAAACTCAGCCTGCAGCGGTGTGAAGATGAAAGCAAGGACTGGGGGGTGTTGGAGGGTTGAACGAGAACTAAACCACGCCAACCACGAGCCCGAGGACGCCGTATCAATTACTTCGAGCTCATCCCCTCCCGAAGAACCGTTGGGAAGAACTTGACAATTATGGTAACTCGGCTATACTATAAACAATGAATCCTTATTTATAGTATAGCCGAGTTACTATTATAGTAATTAATTAATTAATTATAATAATTGTCTGAATTTCAACTCCAGTTTCAAAATGGAGCTTTCAAACAATACATATTGGTCCCAGAAATAAGCATGAATACGTGAAATAAGCTAGGGCCCGCCGCACAGTATCTGAGGACCTAACTAACAATACAAGCAGACCCGTAGACATTCTTTCCTAGATTAATTTCGATTTTAAATTGCCTTTCCTGCACTAATACCATTCATATAGGCTCCCCGGCCAAGTACGATTGGATTACGATGGGGAGGGGAACCAACGTGTGAATGATGGGAGGGGATTGTTTCGATCGATTGGTTGGCACAACTGTGATATCAAGGCTTTTGATGCTAGGCATCTTTCAAACCCCTGTGGAGTTTTTTGGGGGATTGCCCTCACTATCTCTATGATGGACGTACCTACGCCTAACATTTCCGCGGTAAAATCCCTCCAATATTATTAGAGGCTTTCATTATACAACCAAAAACAATTGTTACTCGTAGAATAGTCGTATTTACGCTCTGGTAAGCGGGTGTAACAAGCCCAAAAATACCTAACGCGCCCTCAAATGCGTATCTTTCCAGTCGGACGTCCCGAAGAGAACCAACTGGATGAAAAGGTCATCAAAGGGCGACCATTTTCGGGACCGGCTGGTCCCCTGAAAAGCACCCCAGGGGATTATCTTTTACGTGGAAGCTTGCACTTTCCCCCCATCCACTCGAGACTCGTCTTACGGCTATCCAATACCCCCTCTCCTTCACCAATCGCAACTAAGTATCGTCCGATTCAATAATCCTCGCAGCCCTAAATGGGCAAATCGGATTTCAAAGGATGTAAGAGGCTCAGGACTTTCCTCTGGGTTTTCCGCTCTATTTTTCGAGACCGGGCCAACATAGTATGAAGGGTTTCTAAAGACTACCTACCTCTACATTTGCTGAATGCTCGGCATTATGATGTTCGGCAACTTCTCGGTTTTTTAACGGCAAACAGATCCTCACATCTGGTCCTAATCAGACGGAAAACAATCCGAAAGCCAATTTACATTCCAAAACACGCGATATTCCGATGTTTGAATGAGGACACGCTCTTAGCGACCCAACGATAGATATCTAAATTTGACGTTATTTCGGAAGTTCATGAACTGTGCACACTTGCGATGAAATAAAAGGGTATACCCCTAATAAAATATTAAAATGTCGGCTTGGATGTTTTAATGTCCGACCTGGAACATTCTAAACAAGATGGATTTACGAGTTTGCCGAAATTGTTTCGGAAATTTGGCACCAAATTTTACTTACGCCATTTTATGACAAAAAACTCATTTTTGTCTAATTCAGTTTTTTCTTATATGAACAAGGTCAAATTTTACACTGCCAGAAAACATTTTCAAATGATACAAGATACTTAAAACTCGAAAGAAACATCTTTTTACCCCAATTTTGATCACCCATTTGGTGTTTCAGTAGTCAGGAATAGGTTTATAACTCTTCAAAGTAGGTACTTAATAAACTTCAAAGAAGATCGGTCACAATAAATTTTAATCTTTAAAACAGTTTCCAGGACCTGGAATACCAGTTTCAATAACCTGGTTGTACAAAATATTAAACCGGTGAAAACTACCATTTCTCAGGCAGGTGTTGGGTTGTGATTTTAAATAATAAATGAAGACAATATCATATTATGATAATAAATAGTGAATACATAAATGGACAACCTGCTTAGCAAGACATATTTGATATCAAAGTCCCGTCCATCACCAATCAATAATGCAACCCATGCTTCACTCGGAGCACCCCTAGCAACCAGTCAATTCGTATTAATTACGAGTTGACGCGATATCATTTAATGTGTGTTTAGTAAATTAAATTAATTTTTTTTTTTTTTTTTTTTTTTTTTTTTTTTGTAACCCGTTCGAACCCGTAGTAGTTTTTTAGACCCGTTTCTCGTCGTGAGGTATCAAACTACCTCGAATCTAAGGCTCGCAAAGAAACTCCTACCCACCTACCGACGATCTTCGAATAACTTCCGAACAGGTTATCCGCACAGAAATCTTTTTTCACGTGTTGAAATCAGCGAAAAAAGCTCATTTTAACCGACGTAGCTCCGTTCAAGACAGAAGCCATAAGTTGTACCGCGTTTTGGCGTTACGAAAATTTCCTTAGTAATCACTAGTAACGATGCTTTATGACCCAGCTGTCGTCGCTAAGGAGAGCCTCGTTCGCAATGAAGGGGGAGGTTTAGAAGAACGGCGACAATTTTGCAATATTCACGGGGACTTTCCGATTTCAATGAGCCACCTATCGTTCAAATCGGTCCACGGCAGGGCTCAGACCGAAGGACGCTTCCAAATTATATATAATGCAACATATTGGTACTTATCATAATATTATTATAACGACAGTAACTGTCTGGACGACGACAAAACTGTTTTGACATTTCGACAACGCCTCCCTCCTTAGATCTGATTCATTCAAGTGGTTTTTAAGAATTAAACCTCTGAAGTGACGAATCATTGGTTCGGATTATAAAATTATAATTCTGAATTGTGAATTAATTAATTTGCATGATTCTTAATTAAGTAGGTAATTCCTAATTCTGAAATTCTGTTAACTACGTCCAAGGAACCCCTACAAAAACTTTCGACGCCGTCAAATCCACAAGGAGAATTTCAAAATGCTCTTGAAGGGGGTTTAATAACGAAAAAATAACCACCACTTTCTTGAATCGGTAACGAAGGGAAAAAAACTCTTTTCACTTCAATCCCCAACAAAAGTGAAGAACAACGTTGCTCGAAGGAAAAACTCGACCCTATTTATATCACCTTTCAATGTGATTTTCCACCCTAAACTTTACACTTTTCCCAGCCGGTGAAGTTCTGGAGTTTTTTGCCGGCCACCCTTACCTGGCCCGTTCTCTCGAAGATTCATAGTACCTACCAGAAAAGATAAAACAAAAGGCTGCTCTTGAAACTCAACCGGCCAGTCCGGTCAGGCTCATTCCCCAAAGAGATAGCGGTCTTTTTATTGGTGTTTCGGAGGTGCCAGGGTTGACTTCTCGACACAAAACTTTCACCTTTTTACGGCTCCAATTCGCACTACAGCGCAATACATACGGTTCACGAGTTTATGACGGATACTAACGTCATTAAATGACGTAATTGCTGTACGAATTCACCTAACCAAGGAAGCTTCAATCAATCAATAGCTTCACCAATATCATAGTCAATATTGACCAAGAAAAAGTAAATGATGACGAGGAAAATGATTGAGCGTCCTTGCTGTAGTTACCTACTCGCAGAACAATTAATTGATTTTTAAAGAAGTAATACTGCTCCTCTTCTCTCTCTCTCTCTCTCTCTCTCTCTCTCTCTCTCTCTCTCTCTCTCTCTCTCTCTCTCTCTCTCTCTCTCTCCCCCCCCCCCCCCCCAATATTTCACCCTTTACGGCTCTCACAATTCGTTTGAACAATTTTGATGAAAACGGCAGAAAAATAAGCTGAGGTAAAGAACGCACGAAAATGACTTTAACCTCGAAAGCACAATAAGCCGTTCAAGAAAAAAAAATTTTTGAGACATTTCACGGTCCGTCACCCAGCGGTTGGCACTTATCTGATCCTCCGACCATTAAGTCGCTAACCTTCATATTTTTACTCCTTTTTTTCTTTCGACGACTTGGATCGGTGGGTCTGAAGCATTTGAATAATTTCCGATTATACTCACCCCGTCGGGTTACGAGGCAGGCAAAAGGCAATTATAGGACCTCCGCCATCAAGTGGAATTCACTCGCTTCCGAGCTTTTCATTTAATGTGAAAGGCATTTTTGTAATGTACGCGTAGTGCGGTTCGCAGCCCAGACGTCACGCCATTTCGGTGGCGGTAATGCGAAAGAAATTAAGCTAATGACGCGGCGATGGAGTCAGGTGGGAGGGTTAATTTACGCGTTCCCTCAGGCAGAGAGGTAATCATTGAAATGGCGATTAGGTAAAGATGCCTATGCATAAGTCAGGAGAGTGAATAGATAATCTACTCAGTAGGGTGCACGTAGGCCATTTGTGAACAGAGGTAGGGTTGAACCCCGTGTTTTTATCAGGTGGACGCCAAACGAGCTTTAAAATGAAACAAAAAGACAAAAACGCTGAAAATTTTACAAAAGGCTTCATTATTCTTAGGTATTCCTACATAATAGTACAGTTTACATTATAAACGGATATATAGAATTAAATATTATGGAGATCGGGTTTGACATTTTGGGCCGGAGAAAAGATTATTTGTGGAGGCTAGGGATATGTGGGAAATGACTCGTCTGCTGTCGTAGTTACGAAATTATTTATTCGAATAAAAAATTGCTGTGTGATTGTGGTTGAACCTATATTCAGGTTTGAGCTGTAGATCTACAGCCAGTTCATAGATGAGCAACTAAGCTCATAGATCTATGAGCTTAGTTGCTCGAAACCGGTCCCCACGCTACAATTGTTTACTCCAATAAACAATTTATTACTCAAATCAGCAGAGGAGTCGTTTTATCTCCCTAATCTTCTCATTCTGCACCCTCGGCCAACAACCACTTCGTGAAAGGAGTATTTTGTCAAAATCTCAGATTTAAAAGAAATTCAAAATGAAGTATGGATGTATAGTCTTAGCACAGATAAGAGACCCCTCTTATGGCGGTCTGAGCTCTGACTTGGATGTTACGTCCAAAACTACTAGGAAAAGGATACCCCACTCTCCCCCAAACAGTAATTCCTTTAATACCCTACTGCCAAAAAACCACAAAATCGCGACAATTTATTTTAAATTTATGTTTTGACTCATGAAAATAAATATACGCTGTACTGTACAACATAATATGTTGTATTATAACTCAGTATTACAACTTGTATATTACTTGTATTATTATTATTATATTAACTTGTGTATTACAGCTTGTATTATAACATTACTAGCTGCTCCGGCTCGCTTTGCTCGCCTACGCACCCAGCTGGGGGGCTCCGCCCCCCAGACCCCCCGTAGGCCTCGCTTCGCTAGGCCGAGCGCTTATTCGGACAGGGGGGCCTCGCTTCGCTCGGCCGGGGGGGTGTGTTCAAACCCCTACTCAGACATAAGGCCTCGCTTCGCTCGGCCGACCGCTTAATCAGACATAAGGCCTCGCTCCGCTCGGCCGAGCGCTTATTCGGACAGGGGGCCTCGCTTCGCTCGGCCGGGGGGGGGTCTGCGACCCCCCCCCTAAGGACACTTAAACGGTCGCCCGAGAGTATAGAAAAAATCGGTGTATTTTTACGACTTACCGTTTAGTCAGAGCCCTGAGGGGCTCCTCCCTTTGGCACTTTCCAGCGTGTCGTCTGTAAGGTGCCGAGCCGACCCCGGGGGGGGGGGGGGGGGGGTGGAGCCCTTCATACCAACGCGCGCCCGTCCCGTGAGCCGCCACCCGCTTTTGCGTCCGTACAACTTCAAATCCTATAAAATAAATTCGCCGTGTACATTCGCTCAAATTCGGAATGAGTTTCTTCTGTACGTCGTATTAAAATTCGGATCTCTAGGTAGGCTACGGACGAAACGCGGAAAAAATCCGTCTATTAACGGCGGAATAAATCGAAAAAATTAATTGAGCGAATTCGCGCGCGCCAAAAAATTCGCGCAACCGCTATTTCGGACGTAGAATTAAACGTAGAATCGGAATCCGCGATAAAAAATGGGGGTTATAGGGGAGCGAAAAACACGTTTCGCGCAAATTCGCGGGTTTGCGCGCGTCGCGCGGAATTTTAATATAGCCTATGTTGGGGGCAATCGCAGCCGAGACCGTTAGGAAAAATCCCCGTGGAAATCCGTCCAGCCGTTTAGGCGCCTATAAGACACGACAGACACACAGACAGAAACCTCAACATATAGAAGTATAGATAGATAGATAGATAGATAGTTGTATTATAACTCAGGATGATGAGAGAGATTTTCAAACATGAACAAAATAAGTCATTTTTCCGGAATGCAATAAATTTGTATTAATTGTATTAATCGGAAAGTCTGGGAAAACGTAAAACTTGGATATGGAAGTTGCATTTTCAAGAGATAAAAGAGCGCTGAACTGTTTTTTTTCATGAAAAATGTTTTATTGGATTTGAAAAAACACAAGAGATTTCTTATCATTCCGGAAAAAGGGGTTTTAGTGTTTATTCTTGAGGTATTAAATACCTCAACTAAATTTTAGTGAAGTAAACTCAAAACAATAGCATGCGCCGCAAACATAGCCGATACGGCATTATAATATATCCGTTATAATATAATATATTATATTATATAACGGCAGTTCCATGTTTGCGGAAATATGCATTTCGTCCCACTGGGGGCTAACTGACATTTCATTTTTGGAGTCTACTCATCATGAGACATATCAGGACCAAAACGTTGGTTGATTATTATGCACAATAAACCGAAACTGGAATGTAACCGATTGCTTGCCTTATTACTCAACAATATCCAAGATGAACACAAATAACGAATTTACAATTCTGTTGGTCGTAAAGTTTGAAGTTCAATCGACTAGATTGCCAGAAACAGTTTGGAGGCGCTGGCTGGAAATTTGATATTCAAGCAAGAGCGGGAGGAACGTGTGTCGATCATTCGCTCGGTTGCCTGGCCTTAAGTTACCTCCGGGGCCCTTTAGAAGGCATTAGTTCCCTAGCAATGTTTGCATGGTAGGACCTTTATGCCAGTTTTGAGGCTGGCAAGCTTTTATGATATCATCCCCTCTCGATAGCGCGTTCTAATCATTTGCATACCGCGCGGCAGGAAACCGAAAGATGCATATTCATCGGCCTTTCCACAACGTCGAAATTCGTATTGAGAGCTTGGCCAAATGCAACAAGGGAGTAACCGTAGGGCGGCGGCGTTTGATATTAATTTGTACAAGTTTATTGTCTATTCATGGCTGGATCCCATTATGCTGTGCTTCACGACAATAATCCGGTTCCAAGCGCCTTGGCAAGACTCCCATGCCGACCTATCCCTAGCCAGTAACCGGCAGCTTTTAATCATCTCGTCCTTTCCCCTTCCCAGCGAACAAGGTATTCTATGCTAACCCAGATCCTGTCTCTACGTGTACAGCCTTAATTGAATCCACTGTTGATTCATCACAGGAGATTTATTCGTTATGAAATTCCATGCACACTGGCGGGGTTTCTCTTGGGGATGGTTTGTTTTCATATTGGGTTGGGTCAAACCATTGTGAGATTAATGACTGCTGAGGTCCTGACGTTGGGGAAAATTATTATCTGCACTGTTGTAAAGTACAAGGCGCCAAACGTGTTAAATTGCATCACCACTACAACCCAGGTGGCTTTGCTTGGTTCATGACTTTAAAACCATAAGGATTCGTTACACTGAGCCTCATTCGAAATTCCAAACCATCATCCTATCCCAAGATAATATCTAGTGTATCGGATCTTATTATATCCGGGAGGGCTGATCGAACCGCGTGAGTACCCATCAAGGTAATAGACATTCTCATTGGTGGTAATCATCTGCACATATACAATGCGACACCCCCGACCTAATGGGCTTCACCTCTCGGTCAAGCCATTTCATCGGTTCGTGATGGACAGAGTGGAGTTCAGGATCGACGGAGGCAAATATTTCCGCGAGTCTCCTGTGAAATGGAACCCCAAAAAATCATTATTTCCGTTGTTTCCTACAGCAAGGTGAGTTTTACTTGAATATGGAATATTTGATTTGATTTCAATTTGAGGTTTTTTTTCTTCAGATATATGGGCATGTTCCCCTGTGACGGCAACTGGGTACCGACGGATTGGTGGATGAAATATTCGAAGTTGGTTTTACTCCTCCCGATCCTGTGTGACATTTATCAGTTCATCTACGGAATTACAATGCCTGATGAAGTCATGGCGGTTGCCTTGTTCAACATTGTGCTGCACGAAGTACGGATCCCTCCTTTGGAAGACTTTTAAGTATATTTGAACGTGTGTCACCTCACGTTTGTTCGCCTGTGCAGGTGCGCGCTTTCTGCGAGCTGTTTTCAGTAGCTGGGCATCTGTACACGCTCGCAAGAGGTCCCGAAGTTTTGAAACCCCTTGGCGACTATTTGAAAAATCGCGTTCCTCGACGTAAAGAATTTTTCTTCTGTGCCGTACTCTACGCGTCTAACATCTTGCTCTACTTCGTCTTAGGTATGGTTGTGCTCAACTGGAAATCCGTTTGGACAAAATCCATAGAAAGGAGGGTAATGATCACTGGATTGTCGATAACTAACGTATACGTGACCCTTCTTACAGTGTTCTACTGTTCAGTGATGGAAGTGAGTTGACCCCAAAACTAGCACCTATAGCGCAAAATGAATGCACGAAGCTTCTAATTTCAAGTTTTTAATTTTATTCCCCCTCAGGTATTTACTTCCGACTTTAAACAAATAAATGCTTCAGTCGAGAAGGGCGCCGACCTCAAGAACGCCATAAAGCAACATCAGTTTTTGAACGAATTGAGCAACAAGAGCGGACAGTTGTTTTCACTTCATTTGCTCGGTCATTGCATCAAAATTGCCATCACGATAGTTCAAGACGTTCACCTCTGCGTGCAAAACGTGCTGCTCCCTACTACCGAGCTCACCATCACGTTCGCAGTCCTTTCCGCTTTTCAAGCTTCCACCGAATTCACCCATCTGTACTTTATCACTACTTATAGTGACAGTGTTCGCAGAGAGGTAAATTATACTAGTATAGACTATACTAAGTATATCTAGATATACTAAGTATATCTATACTATGCATGCATGACATCTTGAAGCAGGCGAATACGATTTCATTGAAAACAACAATTTTTTTTTAGTCGCTTCGGTTCTACAGTGCGATGTTAAAGAGGATCCTGCGTCACAAAAAATATTTCACTGATGTAAGAGCTCATCTTCACTTCTAAAACACGAAGCAACTATCATAATAAGGCATAATACTATTATGAGTGAATACGTAATAAATCAAGTATAATAAGTGATCAGCTTTAATTTTCGAAAGTCCACTTATTACCCCTTAGAAGCCGCCGCACCTTGTCACACGGTAGAACAGGTCATCCTCACTCGTTACGCAGGCCAAAGCCCTTCAAAAGACCCTCCTGTAGCAAAGAAATCCTACAAAGCCACGACTGTTGCAGTGGACAGGTTTCCAAAAATAATTTAAAATGACAACTCACCCGACCTGCTGCTAAAATTCCCCGCAGAACTTTTGGAACTTAGGAAACCTCACAGTGTACACGGAGAAAAACATGCTGAAAATTTTACACAAGGGTTTATTATGCTTTGATATAGGTTACTTGCGCCAAAATTTAATTCTGTCAATGAATTTTTTTTTTACCTACTCGAAAAATATTTGACCTCCTGGGATCCTTCAAAATCCCATTTGTAGCCCCATGAAAGCCCTATAGATCGCCACAGTGAAATCTGATCGTTCCGGGACCCCCAAAAATGGATTCTACGTCCAAAAATACTTCGAAATCGACACCTAAATCGATCCCATAGCCAAAAGCCATTAAAAAAAAAAAAACCCTCTCGTAGGCCTATTTTAGCCCCACAGAGCCTCACGGGTTTGGGCGATCAAGCTGAAAACCTTGCGGGCACAACTAGATGGCAAACCAAGTACTTTGAAGATGTGTTATCAAATGCGTTTATTGGTTTCAGAGAGAACTCACGACCTACCTTTCAGTGAAAAGAAGTGTCAAATTAACTGCGGCTGGCTTTTTCGATCTCAATCGTCCCGTATTTACTTCCGTATGTTTAAAACAACTTTAATTTATCATCTCATCTCCATTTCCACTCTGTAATTTCAATCAACTGTATTTTAAAAGCACTCAAACCCAATAGGCGGGTTCGTTACGTCACAGCCTATAATGTTAATTAGAACACATACCTACAGAGAATAAGCCTGTAGTAGGTAAATATAGTGGTTGAAATATGGAGTTCATTATAGCAAATTAATTCTATTTCAGGTGCTTGGAGGCTGCATCACGTACATAGTAATTGTTATTCAACTGAGCAGAACTGGAGAATGAACTGAATAAAGTGGAAACTGTTGCGCCCTGTGATGACGGTGCTTTAATGTAGTAGATAATATGAAATCTTATTAATACGTGCTCTCTAGTTATACAGCACCTTATATTATTCTTCATTCTTCTTAACATTTAGATCTAATAAATTGTATTTTAGCTGACATAAGTACTCTGAGTAAATCAATATTAACACCACTAAAATATTACTCTTGATGCAAATCCTTGATGGCGATTTGTCATGTTAAGTATACGGTCTATGTGCACCACATAATGTTTCAGTGTTGCCTCGACAGAGTCTCCCGCCAAATATATTACGGTCATCTCTCAGGGGAGCAAATTAATATAGACGGCCCAACCGCGGAGGGTGAGCTTCTGGAAATAATTACCGGAGGAGGTTGTCGAGCCGAAATTCTCCAAGAGCCTACCACACAAGGACCGCCACTGACATGCCTACACATCCACGCGTCCACCCTCTTACGCCCGAACCTCTTTTTCACTAATTCACGTGGGCGTTGCCACGCGTGGGAGGGCCGAAACGCATTCGGTAAAATGTATAGGCAACATTTTAGCTGAGACGTCAGCCACCACATGGTGGAGACATTTTCATTTAGGAAATGGGCTGTAGAAAGGTAGAACCCAAGCGGCGGTGGTGAACCCAACTTCTATTTGAATGTTATTGCCTCCTTTCACTGCTGTAGTCTCTATCTACTGTAATGTAGATGCACTCAAGCTTCAATACGCACGAGCAGTGAAGAAAGCAAGGAACGCTGCAAATTTTGCACAAGGGTTTATTATTCTTTGATAGAAAAAATTAATTGCAAAACAAATAAATAGGTATATACGAATAAAAAAATATAAATGAGGAGGTTCTAAATCCGTTTTGGTAAAATGTGAGAAAAACTCGAAAAACCATTGCGACTTGAAAAACGTGCTAACGGGCCGAATCGTGATCTATCAATTTTACGCACGACATTACTTCAAAAACGACAGCTCACTCAACTCTGGCCAATACCCTTCAAACCCCATCTCGAACCCCATGTTTTTTTGGCGATCGGGTACAAAACTTTCCCACCATCCTAGTTACCGTGTTAAATTAAATAATTATTCAAACAAATAAGCTTGATTCAGGTGACAACGTGACAACTTTTCAACCCCTATCACTCTTGTCCATGTCTAGCGCCATCTTAATGCTCACTCCAAGCCCTCCACTTGGCCTGGTTTTTCGAAATGAAGACAAACGGTCGGCACCGAAACTCTGTTGATGAGCAGAGCGTTTTCCATTAGGAAATTTAAGCGGTCTTCGGGGTTGGAGAAAGTCAAGATGTTGGAAGGAGGGGGAGTTTAAGTCTAGCTAAGTAAACATCCATCTTATCGGGAGCGGAAAAACTCGGCTCCTTCCCGCGGTTTCTTAGTAGCACTTTGCGCAGAAATAATAACGGGCCTGGCAATGTTCGCGTCGTATAACGTTGAATCAACATGACTCCATTACCCTCTGCCATCTTCACTAACACGAGAAAACACTATGACCTTGCAAACAAATTAGGAATATTAGAGCTGCCTTGGGTTAAAACCCCCACAGTAGTCTAGATGGAATCGTGTTTCGTTAAAAATAAAAAAACATCCGCAAATTATACGCAGGTTTTTTATTCTTGGCTATAAGTTATCCAAAAATTAAAAGGGTCAATAAAAACTTGTTTGAAAAAATTAAAATTTAAAAAAGCCTGATTCTTGTACAGAGTTTGGCCAAATGAGGGACCCAAAAAATGGATTCTACGTCCAAAAATACCTCGAAAACGACACTCATATCATAGCCGGAACCCTTAAAAAAAACCTTTCGTAGCCCTTTTTTAGCCCCTCGAGCTGAAAAGCTTGAGGGCAAAACTGGAGCGAGAACCGAGTATATTGTCAAAATTTCAGATTAAAAAAAAAAAAAAAAAAACTCTACATCTCAAAACGGCTTGGACGGCGGACGGACTCTTCATTTTTGGAATCTACATATCTAGAAACTTATAATGACATATTTTGAGGAGGATTAAAATATTCGACCCCCGTCGCGAATACATAGGTGTATTATTCCAAGAATAATAAACTCGAAAAATCGTGTAGGTGTGGCATGTGTTTGACACTTTTACTCAAAACTATTAATTTCTTCTTTTCTGTTCCCCGTGAACATTTCGTAGGGATTTATTTCCATTCCTACATGGGATGACATCTTCACATTGTGAAAAATGATGATATTGGTGATATTTGGTGATATTGGTGATATTTTTCACATTGTGAAAAAACCAACAACCCTGAGTTATTCTGTGCTTTTGTGTTTATATACAACATTGATTTAGACATAGCTAGTTCTAGATTAAACTGGGACTCATTGGAGCTAAAGCTTAAGACAGTTTTGAAGATTTCCAGATGATATTTTAAAATAACTTACGTTATTGAAATACCGGTATGCTTTTCATCCTTAATTAAATAAGGATATAATATAATTATATTGTATTATTATATAATAATCTTCATATAATATTATATTAAATATTATATTTTTATATTTTTTATATTCATTGCAATTACTGTAACACATATTCAGTCAAGTACGAGCGCGCACGCGTTCGCGTCTCTGTGGCAAGAAATACAGCACAAAATATCAGATCCGACCATTTCATTTTGGGAAACGATATAATGTATTGTTTCCCATCATGAAATGGTCGGATCTGATATTGTCTGGATGTCATCTTGAAACGTATGAACCTATAAGGTCACATTTTAAGGCCGATCAAAATTTTTGACCGCCGTTGCGAAAACATAGGTTGATTATTCTGAGTATAGTAAACCAATAGTACTACGAAAAGGATTCATCGCCAAATCCGATGAGATAACGAATGATTTTAAATGAGAATGAGAACGGACCGGCACCCGTCGAGATTTACTCATATTAGAATATCCTCAGCTTAATGCCTTTGACGACTAAGTAGATTTGAATGGCCAAACCCCGCACTGCTCTTACAATAGTCCTTGGCTTAGCAAAGAAACTTTAGATCCACAAGGGCTTATCGGATTGGGTTAAATAGTGGTTGACGCGAGTTAAACTCTACTTTATCACCGGAGGAGGGTAACTGTAAAGATAAATGAATGAGCACAACCCGAGCCGCAATCAATTTAACCGTTTTCCAACCTGTTTCCGCGCCTACTAGTTGGATGTTGGATTCCTCTGTAGGAGTGAATTGTAACAGGAGTCTCTTCGAGAGATTAAGGAACTTCAACTAGACAATACGTTGGAGTTTCTACTATCGAAGGTATAAGGCAGCTCCTATTGATAGAGTAAGATTGTGAAATGTCTCAATACAACCTCAACTGCAATTAGTTAACTCAGTAACTGTTCTCTTAGGACAAAGACACTGTACACTATGTGGTGGGCTCCACTCTACCTTTAGTACTTGAGTCGGTAACAGTCTGCCTTCACAACGCTAAGCCGCGCATACCGATAATGAGATTGGCGCGTTGGGAAAACAAAAGGGCCGCCCTCCTCGATACGACGTGTCGGCAGGTCTGGGGACTCCTCGTTCCCTCACTGCCATCTTACTAAGTACTACGAAAATACTAGGTTGGAAACCCATGCTTCGCATGAAATATAAAATTCCCGTCCATCAACTGTCAATCATGCTTCCGTCAACTAATTTGGTAACAACAATGTTGACCAGAATTACCAGTGAAGAAAACGCCCTCGAATCGAAGGCTCGCAAAGAACTCTCCAACCGATGATCATTCAATAACTTCCGAACATCCGATAACCCTATCGCACAGAAATCGTTTTGGATTCGTTGAAAAATTAATCGTTGAAACATTAAATGTGAATCGTGAAACAGAAATTTTCTGTGGGCAGTAGAAATTTGGTTTAAAATCCTACATTTTGACAACATACTTGGTTCTTCATCTAATTGTGTCCGCAAGGTTTTCATCCCTAATCCATGAGGCTAAAAGGGACTACAAGAGGGATGCTTGAAGGATTCTCTGGGGTTCAAGCAATTTGTTGGTCGAGTGGGGCATCGAAGTTTTTTTTTTTACGTAGAATCCATTTATAGGGGCCCTAGACCTATCCGACCACCCCGAGAGGATCTATGATGGTATAAATGGGGGTTTTGAAGGGCTTTCATGTAATACGCATTTTAAAATCGAGGTAGCTCTTCGAAGGTCTGTTTGTTCTTGGGATATAATGTCATTATATCCCAGGTATAGCCAGGTCAGTCTGGATAGACTTAGGGCTAGAAGGAATTCATCGCCAAACGACAAAAGCCAGTTACAAAGGAACAGACATGAGCACTAATGTGAACAGAGATGTTATGAATTGAAGAACAGAAACTAAACCATACATCTAAGTAGTTTGCTCCGTTTAAGCCGGCTATTAAAAGATATACTATATAATAATACAACACCTATTATTATTATAGTCCTACACTCCAATCATTTCTGTACCAATTGAATGTGAAATCCTGTGTCGGTTTCCCCAACCACATAGTCATTGTTTCCTTTGAGTTAGAAATCATCCCAGTCCGATTTCATCCCACCTCTTGTCCACCTTCGTTCCCTCCCAAAGTGAGAAAAAACCTTGCGGGGGCCCGACAGGGGCAGGTGAGTCCTTGAATGATTCATGAGGCATTTTGTAAATTCATCGGTTCCAGTGAAAATACCGCGAGGATGACAAATGGTTGTTTCATTGTCCCCGACAATAAACCACCAGTAGAACAATAGCGAAGTGTGTTTTCCGTCTTTATGTGACGGTTTTTGAGGGTCTTTTATGCGGCGGGGTCCCTCCAATGGCGGGATTTAGGGGTATTCAAGCAATTGGCGCCCTATATATCTGGCAGGAATTGAATTAACGCGTTCATTCCCCTCGCGAAGGGAAATTTCCCAACAGGGAGAAAATCCAACAACGTATCTTCCGCGGGCACTTTTTTCCAACTACGAGCACACAAAGCTACGCAGAGCACATGGAATCCAGAAATGAAATGGGAAAACAGAATGCCTAATGAACCCAACCTTTTTTCTTCTTCTTCTTCTTCTTTCTAGTTTTATAAAGCCCATGATTTTCATTTAACATTTTTTGGTTTATTATTTGTAGAATAATCATTCTATGTTTTCGAGACTGAAAGTTTACCAAAAATTTTTATCAGCCCCAAAATTTGCGGTTATAGTATAACATAATATTATTATCTTTCAAGATGTGTAGATATTGGGCAGTAGGAATTGTCTGAAAATCTGAAATTTCATATGATACAAGTTTCTCCATCTAGTTGTGTACACGATATTCGGCCTAATCGTTCTAACCCGTGAGGCTCATTTTGGCTACGAGAGGGTTTTTGAAAATAACTTGGACAAATGAGGGACCCCCAACAATGCATTCTACTTCGAAAACCACTGGCCGAAAACTGTTTTCTGCCAGTGGTTTTCGAAGTATTTGTGGAAAGCATGTGGACAAATTTTGAAGCTGAAACAATATTATTAATATGTTTCATGATGTGTAGATTTCAAAAATGAAATGTCCGTCCATCGTCCGCCGTTCAAGCCATGTTGGGCAGCAGGCTTTTTTTTTCTTTTTTTAATTTGAAATTTTCACAAAATACTCTTTTCTCAATCGAGTTGTGTCCACAAAGTTTTCAGCCCGACCGCACAACCAGATGGGGATCTGAAGAGCTAAAAAGGGGCTAAGGGCAGGGTTTTCGAAGAGTTTCGGCTATTGCGTCAAGTTAGGTGTCGTTTTTGAATTTTTTTTTAGACGTGAATTCCATTTTTCGGGGTCAATAATTTGCCAAACTCAGAGAGTTTTTTTTTAATTTTAATGTTTTTAATGTAATTTTTATTGATATAGAATTAATTTCTAAAAACTTTACGAAAGAATGATAAACCCAGTTTGATAAAATTTATTTCTTTTTAATTTTGATTTTAAAAAAATGTTACTTTTTTTGCATAGAATTAATTTTGCACAATTCATACAAAAGAATAATAGGCCTCTGTATGAAATTAAGCCTAAGCCTCTGCATGAACTTAAATTTTGCAGCGTCTTCCCTCTTTATTCGTTTCTAAGATGAAAATAATATTATATTATTGTATACTACATATTATGTAGTATACAATAATATAATATATATTATGGTTTGGCGGTAGGTAATTTGAGTCTGAGGAACTGGTGAGACGCTTCAGCCCTACTTGAGAACAGCATGAATGTGAAGCCACCCCTTGAAAAAGCGGTGAAACTCCCCAGCACAACTTTTCTTTCGTTGCGCGGGGGAATTACAGCTCTGGCCCTCCCGCGACAGGAAACAGGAAACCTGCGGGCGTCAAAAATGAACCCCTTCGTATTGTCAACCGTCACGCTAAAGTTGCCCTAAAAACAGCTCGGAAAACTCCAAAAGTGGGATTGCTCGACGAAGGAAACTGAAAGCGAAAACGATTTTCACTTGCGTTATCCCGCTCAGGCGGACAAAGTTGAGAACAACTCTGCTCGTCCATCACAACTCTATTAAAACTAAGCCTGAAGGCCACTGTCGTATTACACCGCTGGGAGCTCGTGTTTATTTATTTATTTTCTTTCTTTCTACTTTTCCGGCTCAAATATGGTTTTTCTGCAAGAAAAAAAAAAAAAAAAACTTTAAAAAAAACTAGGACAATGTTAGGCCCACCACAATGTTAGGCTAAGGATAGGATACTTAACTGGGGTTACACAAGATGTCATGGAAATGTAATCGCTTACTGAGAGAAAAGAACAGATTTCTGGATCTGCTCCTTTATTTATTCTATCCGTAACAATTACTCGCAGTTAAAGCTGCAATAACCATTTCGTTCTTCTTGATGGTGTATTATGATATTTGATGGTGTATAAGTGATATTTTCTTGTTTCGTTGCTCCCTCGCGATAATATTGATATATCCCCAAAAATACCCCTCTGGGGTTCAAAAGATGCCAAGCATAAAAAGCCTTAATATCAAAGTTGTACCAACCACTTATTGGTTGAAACTCTTCACTCCAACTTTTGCGCGTTCTTTCTGACCCCACGTTCAGCCACCACCTACATAATTTCTACGATCGTACTAACCTTTCCTGCTTGGCCGGGGAGGATCAAATGAAATTTGAAAATGTCAGAAAAACAAAGTTATTGCAATTTTGAATTTGATCTATTAATTAAATGTTATAAAGATCAATTAAATTAATAAACTTATAAATTTATTAAAGAATAATTCTTTAAAAATTAATTTAATTATTAAATTTTAAAAACAGGTACTTTTTATTATTATTTTAAAGTACCTATTTATAATTATAGAAATTAATTTATTAAAATTACTTTTGGTACCTGGGCATAATTGAAATAAAGATTAATTACGTTTTTAAATTATTTAAAACGTAATTAATCTGGGAATAAATATGAATTAAATTAGTGAAAAATCAATGGAACATTAAGGACGAAGATGACGAATTAATTACTATAATTGAAATAATAAAACTACCAATTAATCGATTATTAATTAAATGGGAATCATCAACAACTTGAGGTTGGATGAAAAAGTGAAAATCGTTCAATACCTTACTCTGACAAAATGGTATGAGCTCCCCGGCCAAGCAGGAATGGATAGTACAAATTATGTAAGTAGGTGGTGGCTGAACTTGGGGTCAGAAAGAACGCGCAAAAGTTGGAGTTACGAGTTTCAACCAATTGGTTGGCACAATCTCGATATCAAGGCTTTTGGTTTATTATTCTTGGAATAATACACCTATGTTTTCGCGACGCGGGTCGACGACTCCGATCGGGCTCAAAATTTGACATTATCCGTTTCAAGTGGTCTACATTCAAAATCCGAAATGTCCGTCCGCCGTACGCCGTCCGCCGTCCAGGCCGTTTTGGGCAGTAGGAATTTTTTTTAAAATCTGAAATTTTGACAAAATACTTGGTTTACCATCTAGTTGTGCCCGCAAGGTTTTCAGCCCGATCGCCCAAACCCGTGGGGCGCTCTGGGGCTAAAATGGGGCTACAGAAGGTGGTTTTTGAAGGCTTTTGGCTATGGGATCGAGTCAGGTGTCGTTTTCGAAGTATTTTTGGACGTAGAATCCATTTTTTGGGGTCCCGGAACGATCCAATTTCACTGTGGCGATCTATAGGGCTTTCATGGAGCTAAAAATGGGATTTTTGATGGATCCCAAGAAGTTAAATATCTTTCGAGTAAAAATTAAAGAATTTTTGAAAAAACACATTTTTGAAAAAAAATCGCCTCAAAAAATTTTTTTTGAAATATAAAAATCAAAAAAAAAATTTTTTAAATTTTTTTTATTGACAGAATTTAATTTCTGTACAAGTAACCTATATCAAAGAATAATAAACCCTTGTGTAAAATTTGCAGCGTTTTATGTTTGGCATCTTTTTAACGCCATAGGGGTATTTTTTGGGGGATACCAGTGATTTTTCCCCATCTTCGAAGAACTGTGACAGCTGTGTTATACATGTGTTATACAATAATTGTATTATTTTTAGATTTGGTACATTTATAGATAGGTAAGGATACCTATTTAATTCGAAACCCCCAAAAGGCAATTCCACACGACAAACCAGACGTAGGTACATTGCAAAGTTCTTTGAAATTGGACCATCGGTAACACCCCCTCTCACCGACCCACCACAGCACCGCGACGTGGAATTAGGGTACCCTAATTGGTCAATCAGAACTTGAAACCTGATCTACTCACCAAGTCTCATCCAAATCTGTTGACGGGAAGAGTCGTTAATTGTGATTTACCGCTTACCCCCACCCTTATAACCCCCTCCCTTTTGGTCGTAAAAAGATGAAACCCCAAAAGACAATTCCTCACGCCAAACCTGACGTACCTACATTACAAATTTCATTGAAATTTGACCTTCGATAGCACTCCCTCCCACCACTCAACCACAGCACCCCCACCTTAATTGGTCAATCAGGACTTCGTACCTCACCCACACACTAAGTTTTATATAAATCTGTTGACGGGAACTCTTGTTAATTGCGATTTTCCACTTATCCCCACCCTCATAGCCCCCTCCCTCTTCGTCGTAAATTTTGAAACCCCCAAAAGGCACTTCCACACACCAAACCTGACTCACATACAAAATTTCAATGAATTCGGTTGAGCGGTGTGATTTGTACGTGTCAAATGCCGAGAAGAAAAAAAAGAAGAAAGTCCCAAAACAGGCATTTTGAGCACCCTGGATTTTGATGGTGGAAGGTGTCTAACCCTTCAAATTTGGTATAATATACCAAATTATCGCGTCCCTCCTAGCTTGGCATCGCGAGACCAACGTCTCGCTTGATTTAGCGCTAAAACGCCAAAACGAATTTGAGGGTCTGTTGTCATTAGAAATACAAGTCGAGTGGGATGTTGATTTTGCTCTGACTTCTACTGTGATTATACGTCAGCAAAACAATCGTCGATGTATCAACCCGCATCCATTAAATGGTCAAATTTTGACGTTTGCAAGCACAAATATGAGCACAACCGAATTGAACAGTCGAATATTTCAACACGCAACTGAACAGATCGGTCTGTCCGTAATGATGTTCAAACAAAACCTTCACAGTAAATGACGAAGTAGTTTAATCAAATTTCACACCTTCAAACGTCAATAAACGATTTCAATTTCCTGTTATCTTTGATTTAAACTTTTAAACTATGTCTTCAATCTTTTATGTATTTTGAACATTTCATAATATCAAGGTCTGCACTTTACCGAGTGTACGGGCACTTCAGCATTCTACAAAAATAAAATTACGCAAAACATTTTCTGGAATAATTTTGTCGGTAGATTTCTCGTTAGCCCACGCAAAATCCCCCGTTCGATTGAAACTCACGGAAGGGGAATCCGTTGGAGGGAAACAGAAAGATAAGCAAAATCCCCGCCCAACTTTCGATACAGCCTTTTATGCCCCACCTTTTCAAATAAAGGGGAAATAAGATGAATAATATTATCGGCAGGTCCTGGAAAAACGGGCTTGGAATCGTATCGATTATTCATATGAGGCAATTAGCCGGCAACCTCACGCTCCCGTTACCTTCGAAATACATACCGGAGGCCCGTGTGTATCGGAGCCTCTATCAAGGCCTTTGGGCGGCGGTTGCGATTTTCTTTTTTTATCGTTCCCGCTTTATGGGGACCGTTGGAGGTTGGAAACGGAGTTTTTCTTCTCTTGCGGTACCAGGGCAGTGTTTGAAAATTGTCTGCCTTCGAAGCTGATTCCTTCCAAGGGTTAGGGGTCGGTTAGCTTAGTTCTATGTTAGCTTAGCCTATGTGAGCAGAAGTTCATAACATGCCACAAATGTGTGCAGATACGCCGAAATATCCAATCCCAGTCCCTGATTTACAACATCAGTAACTGTGTAAAGTACCTATGTCATTTATAATGTATTATGTGGTAGCGTTTAGTGCCTTCCTCCCGTTTCAAGTTTAACGAAGAACGGCCTACATGGGCACTTATGAGCGAGAATGGGATAATCACGGACCGATATTGCGGAATTAACTCGAGAGCACGCACCTCCTTAATCACGATGGAATAGCAATCAGTGATAACCCTTCGACCCTTCGCAACATTTCCCTATCTTCACCCCCTTCACTCTTGGCCTAACCACTCGCATTACCATTGCCGAACCGATCGGCCCATTATATTGGAGCTTTCCAGGGATTGAGGTCCTCGTGTGAAACGCACCATTCCCACAGTCCTCCCCCTAATTCCTTACTTTCTAGCTCTTCTCCAGCAAAGGACCTTGTACAGTTGCATTTCATCCCAATATAAAATAATTTTAAATGGCATGAAATGCAACCTATATGCAATTAGCGCTCTCTAGTTTTAATAAATACGGGCGAAAATGAATAGATGAACATGAAAACCGTTTCAAGTGTCAACTTACAAAACCAAAAATTCAGCGAGCATAGAACGAGAAAAGTCTGAAAAAAAATCAATGTGGCCAATTTGAACCTATTAAGGGCTTAACAAATAGGGGCAAGACTAGTCGAAAGGATGTTGTGACAGTTGGAGGGAGGGGGCTGGCTGAGGGAGGCGCCACTGGCTCTGCGGAGGTCATCGATATATACCCTGGATCTCTCGCTCAATGCCCGAGCGCCGAGCCCAGACCTAAACGGGGTAAGAACGTCTCTCATCCCTGTGTACCCATACGCCCATCTCCTTCCGAACGGGTTTTTAACGAGGGTTTCGGGTAATAAAAAATATCAATGAAGTAGAAAAGTATTTATAATGAGTCAGAGGGTTGCAGAACGCTCCAAAGTAGGTAGGTACAAGTCTGAAAATATTTAAATAATCCAAAATAACCAAATAATAATACAACTAGTAGAATACTAACTAAAATAATTTTAGCTTTTGTGAGCTTTTGGCGTTGGCCAAGTTTGCCCAATTGAGCTGCAAGTGACTAAAGCAGTAAAGTTTTAGCAACATTGTGGCATAATACTTTTAAAAATACTTGGCTGATAAGCCTGATCAGTTCCACGGTGTGATTACCACCACACTACATCGCTTTAAAAAGAGTGTCCCCAAATAATTTGGGTTACCAATTATTGGTTACCGGCTTGCATTATAATAGATTTAGGGTCGAGATTGAAAGAGGCTCTTTATTACAACCTTATATATAACAATTATATATAAAAATTGCCCTAATTTGAAGACATCTGAAGAGGGCCTAATCTCTCTAAAAATCTTCCTTGCGATACAAAATCCGTAAAATGGGTGTATCTAGTTAAATCGGAATCAGTTGTTTTCAACGCCTGGGAACATTATGAAACACTCAAGTTTTTTAAAAATACTTTATTTTTTACTCGAAATTTTTTTTTAAATATTTAATATTTAACCTCCTGGGATCCTTCAAAAATCCCATTTTTAGCCCCATGAAAGTCCTGTAGATCGCCACAGTGAAATCGGATCGTTCCGGGACCCCAGAAAATGGATTCTACGTCCAAAAATACTTCGAAAACGACACCTAACTCGATACCATAGCTAAAAGCCTTAAAAAAAACCTCCCATAGCCCCTTAGCGCCCCACGGGTTTGGGCGATCGGACTGAAAACCTTGCGGGCACAACTAGATGGTAAACCAAGTATTTTGTCAAAATTTCAGATTTTTAAAAAATGTCCTACTGCCCAAAACGGCTGGACGGCGGACGGCGGACGGCGGACGGCGTACGGCGGACGGACATTTCGGATTAAGAATGTAGACCTCTTGAAACGGATAATGTCACATTTTGAGGCCGATCGGAGTCGTCGACCCCCGTCGCGAAAACATAGGTGTATTATTCCAAGAATAATAAACCAAAAGTGAGGGTTTCTTCCGTTCTTTACTCGTAAAATCAAAAATATATTGCATGCAAAAATTATTCAGCATGCGAGGGCTGAACACTGTTCCTGAACAACAACTTTCTTAATGATCTCATGAACTGCTGAACATTAGGATTCATTATTCCCATTCCTACTTATTATACAAGAAAATGTCAGCTCTAAATGATCTTGAGAAAACTTGTAAGATAGCAAGTAGTTGAAATTTTCATATGCAAGTAAATGATCTCTCGTGTGAATGCAGCTGATCAAACCAAGAGCAAATGTGTTACGGGGGTGCCTGAGTATATTTATCCCATCAATCTTTATACTGGAACAGCATCTCATCGTCGGATTTTTTTGTTTTTTTAATGAAATAGTAGCCTTTGTTCCTTTACCAATAGGATCGCGCGAGTTCAAAAAATCAAATAAACGATCAATCAGCCTTATGAATTCAATGGAAGGCTCGCAGCCGACAACATCTTATTTTGAGCATAACAATTCTAGTGCGTCTGCAACACTTTTGCTTATGGTTTGCGCACGTATACCGCTCCCTCTTGATTGTCTATTGGTACAATTATATGCTGAGCAAGATTTAACGATTTTCGTCCGTTAAATAAATTGTGAAGCAACTCACAGGTGTCCAGACTAATGTGAAGTGAATGGAACTCGAGGAGGCTCGACTCCCTTCTTGCCCCCTTTGGGAGGGGGAAGGCCTGACTTTCTCGGCTCGCTTCCCGTCGGCTCTCAGGCCTTGAGCGCGAGATCCAGGGTATATATCGATGGCGGAGGTCAAACAGTGGGGGAGACGACGAAAAGGTACAACTGCACTCCATCCCTCGCGTCACTAGCGAGGGGAACAATAAGGGGGTATTTTTATAGTCGTGGAGGGGGGGGGGGGGGGGGTTAAAAGTGGGCTAGCGAGGAGAAAGCCCGTGAGCTCCGAATGTTGGCCAAAATATGAGTTAAAATAGATTTCACCTTCCATCTGAATCCTTTCGAATTCACCACTTTTCATACTGAACACATGAAGAGAGCGGCCCGCCAGGCCGTAACGACCGCCCCGCTAGGGCGGAACGAACGAGGGTTAGCTGAAGTAGCTAGAAGGGTGTTGCCCCCTAGTTTTAATTGATAACTTTGGTGTTTACCTTCTTTGGGTAGATATGGCAGAACCAGGCAAAATTTAATGAACAGTGTACCGATGACAAACTGGAGAAAATCACTAACCCTGATACCTAATTAGTTTCAGTCAACTTCTGGCCCCTTCAGGCGGCCACCTCCATGGGATGTCCGGTTTTGCCAAACTTTCCAATTGGCTACTCAACCAACCTTTGAGCAACAACTGAACTTGCCCCGGGCCGAAGAAAGTTCCTATAGGGAAACCAAATAAAAGTAAATCGTTCCCCGTGGACCAAAGTGGTTTTACAGTGTGAGGTACGATAGTTTGTTTTCGGGCATATCAGAAATGTCAAAACTCATCTTGCGTCCGTCGATACAACATCCTTTTACTCCACTTCAGCCCCTCGTGCTACTCCGTTGCTGCCCTCAATGGCCTCCAATTTGCCCTGTGAGCGGCGTCGTTGTTATTGCAGAAGGAAAGGCAAAGCTACAGGGGATGATAATTGCTCGCTCGTTGAGATCGCGACGTGCCAACTGCTGCTGGAATGCCTCACTAACAAGCTCCAGCCGAAAATTGTTCTTTGAGCAGAATTCTGGCCCCTGGACTCAATTTCTAGTAGCCCTCGTACAGCCGTGTAGAACTGATTTGTTTTTAATTACGAGGGCTATGCAAAAAGTAATTATTTTTTAGGGAGAAATAATTGACCATTTTTAGTTTTGCATTCCTAAAATACGGTTCCGGGTGGCATCCCCTCCAATACAGGACCAAATTTTAATGAGGAAACGTTTTCTCAAACCTCGTATAGTTCAACCTTTAGAGCATTTAACAATATCTACATTTCAAACATCTTCATTAGTCTATGTTAATGTTCGTCACAAGTATCGCGCCCCTTTTTTCAGGGCTCCCCAAAACACCTCAGAACCTGCGAAATATAAAAAACCGACACGAAAACGGCCTATTGCCTTCGCCTGGAAAAACCTCAAAAGGTTTCAAGACTGCATCTCCAAACAACAACCTCTTCGATGAGCGCGGCTCTTTCTACTTTTTGCTTCGTTTAGCATTCAGCAATTTGGGAAGGATTTGCATAAATATTTATTCATGTGAGCCACTCGACAAACGCCCCTCCCCAGTCATTTCCTTGTTGTTCCAGAAGAGATCGATGTTCCTCGCGCCTGGGATTCCAGTTGGTAATATTTGCTGATACGATCTCCACTTATTACCATTACGACGCTACGATATTAAGATACCACTGTCCTTCTTTTTAACTCAACAGGAAAATGTTATTTTTTTATAATTGCTGGAATATTTTATGAATAATTATTGATATCGAACCACACTCATGGATGATCCCTTCATCCGGGGTCCCGTTTAGTTGAGAAGTAAGTACATGGGCCATCAACATACGACGTACCTACATCAACACCACCGCCTTACAATAGGTTGGATGAAGACAAACCCATCACGATTTATTAAGAAAAAAAAAAAGAGCTTGTCTAGAATTCCAATTTCAATACATAGATAATACAAGTTCCCTCTGCTCAAGTAGAATCCTGATACAGCAATCGTTTGTAGAGCGCACGTAGAGCCCTTGGGATTAGCAAAACTTGATTGTAGCTGCTGGTATGGACCGTTGAGATTGTGTTCGGGGGATAACCTCGTTCCATGGAAGGAACAAAAGGACGTGGAAGACAAAAGCAGGTGTAAAAGAAGACGGTAATCGAATGGAAGAGAAACAGGAGAGTGGGGATAGACAAATTTTATCAGGAGCTTGAAGATAGAAAATACTCCTGGGGTCAGCAGAGAGAGGGGAAAAAATGTTGGAAAGGCGAAGCCGTTGATCTAAATAGGTGATAAATGCACAGCGATGCCGAGAAAAAGAGACCAGGCGGGAAGGGTGTATATATAAGAGCGGTAGGATGAAGAGCGTGTAGTGTTGAGGATGTAAGAGGGAAGCCCCTTTTAGTCCATTAGTAGATTGTGCCATTGGTTACCTTCGAGCGCACTCTGGCGGAAGTTCAATTGGGAAATCCCAGAACATACGAGGGAAAGGCGTCTGGATTCATTTGTTACGACCCCAACGAGACTCCCAGCAGCGGCGTCGTGGGGGTACTTGTCCGGAGGAAGGAGATCTAACTCATCTTACTCCTAAAAGGGTTAGACTCCAACCCATCATTCAAGCTTACAGTACAGTTAGTAGTGGATTTGGAAATTTAGATCTTCCGAGAGTATTAAATGCCCTAAGTAAATACAATGTTACACTTATAAAGTAGACAACATGGTATTAATTGAAACTCAACAATGGATTTCAAAATGTTATTCAAGCTCCATTCAGAACAATTGAGTAGTGTGGGGAATTCTCCCAATCGCGCGTCACTCTGTAAAAAGCACGGAGGTCGGAAGTGCTGAGGTGTCTGTTCCTTCTCCAAATGGCATGACCAACGGCCGCGCTATCGGTCGCGTGCACTATTTCGAACTAATTACTACTCATCACAGTGATAAGCATCTTTATCATGTCCAATTCTTGTCTTCATTCCCTTCTTATGGCAATGAAGGGGGAAACCTCGGTCTGGAGTGGTGGCACTGGTGACCCCTTAAGGACAGAAAATTGTCTGATCTCTTCGACGAATGTACGGGCACGGACCTGGGGAATCAAAACGCTTCTATAGACCCGTCTCCTGGACCCTCTGGTGATACCACCTTCGTGAGAAGATCGGAGGGAATCGGAGGTGGCATCAAGGCAACAGCAGAAGGTGTTTCATATTAGGACCATCCATGGCGTGGCTGTATGAAGCTGTGCCGTTGGTTAGGTCAGCTGATACCAATTGTTCAGCGTTATAAATGGGTTTTGTTTTACTTTGGAGTTGTTTGGTCTTTACGTACACGGTAGATGGGAGTTCAGGTGCCTCTTCTCTATTGGTGTTTCTTTTCTCTAGGGTTCTTTCCTTAAGTTGGACCTTCAGGGGGGATAAACTCTATCCCCCTTCCCGAGATGGGGGTTAGAGTTGTCGGCTTCAGAAAGGAGACGTCTTCTGACCCCACTTCTCACCACACCCCTCCCTAATTGGCCCGGAGAATAGATTCAACACTAAAGAGACCATTCATGTACTCACAAGCGGTACAGGAGTGTGCCATCCACGATAAATCCCCTCTCAGTTTCCGGAAAAGTGGAGTGTAAGAAATTGCGCCCTCACTCTACCGGAAGAGACCATTCCAAACGAACGTGAGCCCTCGGCAAAGCTCCTCCTCCTCTTTTAGGACCAGCAACAAAAAGCGTTCACGTGATTTGAGCCGGGAATAAGGCGATCAAATTACAGGACATTATGTCTGTCTGTTACATCCTCCCGCGACGGAATCACGCACGGAATAAGTCTTGCCGTGTCTTCTCCCCTTACAACCACGCTAGCTTGAGCCGCCCCGACCGAATGGAAACATTAGTTTTAGGGAAATGTTGGCCTTTTACTCGCCATCCGGTAGTGAATAAATTGGTTTTGTACTCTGGAAGAGGTCACGGCAGAATCACTTTGTTGTGGTGGGGGGGGGGGGGATCTGCAGCTGGTTCTCGACTATTAAACTGTCATTACTTTTCCCATCGCAATATTTCCTTCACGTGATTCCAGTGTACCATCACAGCATGAACACAATCAAACAAGCCATTTTCGTACTCTTCCAATAATTGGAGTCTCATTATATCTTTACAAATTGTTTCAAACTTCTAGAAATACCACAATTATTGTGGTATTTCTAGAAGTTTGAAACAATTTGTAAAGATATAATGAGACTGTAAATTTACAGTAATAGATATTCAAGGTTGTGTATGTTTAGCAGCACAATTTCTCCATTGAAGTATACCTATAGATTGGTATATTTCCGATAGAGAAAAAAGTTATTTAAAACTCCGTCAATTGAGTTTGAAGTTAAATTCCAGCGCACAGTTAGAGTTAACGAGATGAACCCCGTTATTTAACTTTGTTTACGAAGGGCGTCCCGAAGCCACAGCTGCGGGTTAACTTCATTCCGAGGTTTGCAGCGGCTTTTAGCGAGAATTTTCACTTTAAAGAAGCTCCCGCGCTGAATGTCGGATCGAGGGAACTAAAAAGCGATCTTTTTTGCTGTACAGATGTTATTGTGCCATTTGTGCGCCTCCATTATTAGCTGTGGTGAAATTCAATTTGGGGGAGAGGAGAACCTTCAGCGGAGTTTTGTGCCAGTTGAAACCAGCTCGTGTTAATGAATTTTAGACGCCTCTCCGAATTTATTAGGGCACTTTTAATAATTGATTGTGATGGAAGCGTAATTTTAGCGTAACCGTTCCAAAAAATGAAACAACTTCGACATCAGCGAGGGTATGGAGGGATTATGGCTCTTTTATATTTAGTAATAACAATTACTAATAACAAACCGGTCCCGTGTTGTGGGCGAAAATGTACAAAAAGACTTTTTTTCAACATTTTCCATTTTTTCCGTGCCAACCCCTCCCTTATCGAAGCTCAAATAAAAATTTCACGTAGCACAGCTGTGATGGGGAGTTTAATCATCTTTTATCAGGAAAAAATAAATTTGGAATCGGATGAATCATTCCCGAGCTACAGCCGAAAACGTTCTGAAAAACGCTTCCGAGTAGTGTCAGACTGGGCGTTTCTTGTTTTGGTTTAAATTCGTTTTCTCGGTTCCTATTTGACCTACAGAGTTCTACTAGTGCTCAAATGAAAGCTAATTAGATTTTCTATCAACCCATACCCTTACGTAGGGGGCGAGAAAGAATCAAAACCGAGATATTGGCTGTGCAAGACGAAAAACTGGGTGTAACCTGTACTTTCTGGCGAAAATAGCCTTTGTTTGAAGGGCTGATGCTTGAAAACGGTTTGGAATCCGTATACAATGTATATAGATTCAATGTTGTAGAAAGTTTTGTGTTCTTCATTTTACTATATGGTCAAGTTTTCTGTAGGGTCGACCGTTTTCGAGATAGAGGCGAAAAACGGAAAAAATAGTAATTTTTTGTCTCCCCCCCCCCCCCCTAAATGCGTGGCTAGATTCGGTGTAAATTTCTTCAACGTACTGCTACGAGTAGATAGAACCATTTGGCGCTGTAAAAACTTTTTTTTTTTTTTTTTTTTTTTTTAAGTCCGGGTTTGACTCATTTTGGTTTATTATTCTTGGAATAATACACCTATGTTTTCGCGACGGGGGTCGACGACTCCGATCGGGCTCAAAATTTGACATTATCCGTTTCAAGAGGTCTACATTCTAAATCCGAAATGTCCGTCCGCCGTACGCCGTCCGCCGTCCGCCGTCCGCCGTCCGCCGTCCGCCGTCCAGGCCGTTTTGGGCAGTAGGAATTTTTTTAAAAATCTGAAATTTCGGCAAAATACTTGGTTTACCATCTAGTTGTGCCCGCAAGGTTTTCAGTCCGATCGCCCAAACCCGTGGGGCGCTATGGGGCTATAATGGGGCTACGGGAGGGGTTTTTTGAAGGCTTTTAGCTATGGAATCGAGTTAGGTGTCGTTTTCGAAGTATTTTTGGACGTAGAATCCATTTTTTGGAGTCCCGGAACGATCCGATTTCACTGGGGCGATCTTTAGGGCATTCGTGGGGCTAAAAATGGGATTTTTGAAGGATTCCAGGATGTTAAATATTTTTCGAGTAAAAAATACAGAATTTTTGAAAAAACACATTTTTGAACAAAAAAATCCAAAAAAAAATTTTTTTTGAGATAAAAATCCAAAAAAAAAATTTTTTTTAATTTCTTCATTGACAGAATTAAATTTCTGCACAAGTAACGTATATCAAAGAATAATAAACCCTTGTGGAAAATTTGCAGCGTTTTTTGCCTAGTTTTGCTGTACTATCGTCGGGAGAAGCCGACTTTTCAGGGAGCCCTGCGCTCAGACCCCCACCAGGATGGTGAGCAGGCTCACTTCACCGAAAAAAAAGGGTCGGCAGATACCTGGCTCGGGCTAAGTGCAAATAAACGGCTAGTACATCAGAAATCACAAAGTTTTACTTCAATGCCTGTTCACCAAAATCTCCCAAGGATCTAGTTTCATTATATGACTGGAAAACCGGAAAAAAGGGGGAGGATCTGTGAGATATAGTCTGTGTTAGATTTGAAATTACTGGGAAAGAAATGGGGAAGGTTTGAAAAAAAGGGGAAGACTTCGGAAAAATTTATCATCGTCACTATTAATAATAATAATTTATTATTATTATTATTATTATTAATTATTATTGTCGTGCTTATATTCCCGGCCGGCGACCGATTTCTTTGGAAAAGTACAACAATTTCTTCCACTTGAGACACTCTCCCTTTTTACTCAGATTACAGATTTACTCCCCCTTTCTACACCGATCTATCTCTGACCCTCCCCCTTCTACCAATGTTTTGACTAAGGGTGAATTTTCTTATTTAAAAAAATAAATAAATAAATAAAAACCATGGATGTTCATAAATTGATTTCTCCTTCCGTAATATCGTTAGATGAAAGATTAACTAACGAGGAAAAATAAAACAACCCAGCCGTTCATGAGGATGGAAATGAACGCTTCAAACTTAGAATTTCAGTTTTGTCAAAATGGGAAAATTCCGAACTATTGTGAGTGTGTAGGCAAAAAGTGTGGGTCTTGAAAGTCTCGTATCATCATTTGCGTTCGTTCACTTCTAAAAAATGGCATTCTCAGCCATTTTTATTTGTGGGAAACTGCAAGGTTGCGCTCAATTATTCAATTTTTTAAATAATGATTATTATGTTGATTATTATGATGATTGATTGTTATGTTGACCGTTTAAATAAATGTGGGTGTAACGTTGTTGAGGTTCGGTAAAATTAGACGAAGAATGTGCTGGCGTTTCAGCCATATTCTCCTCTCATCAAGGAATAACAGTGCAGCTACACACGAAGTGAACAGCCGTTGTTTTACAACTTTCCACCCACGTCAATTCTTTAACGCCATCATCACAAATTTGTATCTACTTTGTTCGTTTTGTTTCTTGACTCATCTCATCTGAAAATAAATTCGATTTTCGTCTGAAAAAACGGACTTGAAGGTAAACAGCAAATTATGCAAATATTTACCAGGAATAGATGAAATCACCAACCGCACAAATCGGACAGCTGGATTCCCTGCAACATAGGAGGAAAATGTATTATAGATAGTTCATGATTGGGTTCGCTTCTTCGTCAATCTTTCGCGTGAACAACTTCGTCAAAATGAATGGCACGAAATGATTACAATCTGATGTGACCGTCAATTTCAAGGTTAATTTTTGCCTGATTCGAAAATGCGGAGTCAAAATAAATCAAAATTATTGAAGATTAATGGCCGTTTTTTCCCCTCCCCATGAACAAACACCTCTAACATCTTAATGGCTTTGGGGTTCATTGATTGATTATCTATTCGTTTGAGGTCGTCAACTTTGTAAATTTATTTTCAATTGGACCATCATTTTTTCGAGGTCATTAATAATCACAGGTCCCTTAGCGAACCTTCTTAAAACTTCGCAGAGACTATCTGAGCGGCTTGAATTTTTCAGGTGATGGTGATGGATCTTGAGGTAGAGTAGAGCCTACATGTACTCTACTATGTACTCTATGTATGCATACATTGAAATGAACGATCAATTCGGATCTGCATTTGTTAAATAAAATAAAATAATATGTATTCTTTTATTTAATAAATGTAGAAAACTTAATATTATGTGTCAAAACTTAATATTATTAAGTAGTTAGTATACTTTACTAGGCACTTAATATATACGCACATGTTCATTCATGTTAATAGACTGATCAGATCAAATGACTCCCTTAAACCGTAACATTATAATGCAAATTCACGTTCTAAATGGAGTGAGTTACAGATAAATTAGATGACAACATTTGCATTGTGCGAACGCGTTCAGCCACCTGCTCCAAATTGCATTCGCGTCCAGTAGGAGGAAGATGCGATTATTCAGAACGGTTGGGGGCCTTTCACGAAATAGTTTGGGTGACACATTAGAATTAGAGAGGGATGGTGGGGGGGGGGGGGGGGGTGCAAAGGTCGTTGGGCACTTAGGGGGAGGAGCCAAAAGTGGTCCCTCATTGACCACTCTGCCCCACGAGCCATAGCAACAGTGACGTTGGACCCCCCCTCGAGGGTCAGTCGAGAGGGGAGGCAGTTAGCATGTAAATTGGCCAGAGATCGTATTCTAGAAACTACCTCCGACACTGCCCATCGCCAGCTCATGTGACGCAATCCCTGGAAGTTTATGTACTGCAGTTGGGGAAATCGTATCGATCTTTTTGAAAAGAATCGAAAATAATCGTTAAAATTTTTAAAATATCGTTTTTAAAGTCGTTAACATTTTCTTGTTAAAAAATGATTTTTCAAATCGTCAAAAATGTTCTTAAAAGCTTGTTTTTCAAGAATTCGAATTTATTTGGGGGAAAGTGACCTATTATGAAATAGATTCTTAATATTATCTTGTTATCTTGTTGAAATACATTATTAATATTATCTTGTTGGGGTCTCATATTATGCTCTCGATCGGATGTGTCGTGAACTGATCACCAGAGATGTCCTTGAGTGAAGGGAGAGGGTAACACTGAACCACGTCAACCTGGGGCTGCTCAGCACCGCAATATGGCCAACATCTGTTGATACATTTTGGTTTATTATTCTTGGAATAATACACCTATGTTTTCGCGACGCGGGTCGACGACTCCGATCGGCCTCAAAATTTGACATTATCCGTTTCAAGAGGTCTACATTCAAAATCCGAAATGTCCGTCCGCCGTCCGCCGTACGCCGTGCGCCGTCCGGGCCGTTTTGGGCAGTAGGAATTTTTTTAAAAATCTGAAATTTTGACAAAATACTTGGTTTACCATCTAGTTGTGCCCGCAAGGTTTTCAGTCCGATCGCCCAAACCCGTGGGGCGCTCTGGGGCTATAATGGGGCTACGGGAGGGGTTTTTTGAAGGCTTTTAGCTATGGGATCGAGTTAGGTGTCGTTTTCGAAGTATTTTTGGACGTAGAATCCATTTTTGGGGGTCCCGGAACGATCCGATTTCACTGGGGCGATCTTTAGGGCTTTCATGGGGCTAAAAATGGGATTTTTGAAGGATCCCAGGATGTTAAATATTTTACGAGTAAAAAATACAGCATTTTTGAAAAAGACACATTTTTGAACAAAAAATCCAAAAAAAAAATTTTTTTTGAGATAAAAATCAAAAAAAAAATTATTTTTTATTTTTTCATTGACAGAATTAAATTTTTGCACAAGTAACGTATATAAAAGAATAATAAACCCTTGTGTAAAATTTGCAGCGTTTTTCTCTAGGACCTACCTACAAGCCATCAGGTATGACAATGCTTTTTGACGATTGAACAAGTGGAAAAATTTTCCACTTGTTCAATCGTCAAACGAAATTTCATAACGAACATAAATTATGTTCGTTATGAAATGTAGTTTACAATCGTTGTTCGAGTTTTCCTGAATTTCCTATTTTTACGATTTCGCCGTCAATCTCATCGTTCAAAAGGCAATTGCCTATATAGAGGTATAAAAAATGTTATGAGGAGGAACCGAATATGAGATATCTCGTATTAGGAATAAATTTCTTTATTTTCCCGATCTTTTCTTACCTACTAACAACTTATTCTGAAAAAAATTAACATTATTTCCAGATGGCTCAAGTTGTGCCCGCAAGGTTTTCAGCCGATCGCCCAGTGGGGCTCTCTGGGGCTAAAAATGGTCTGCGGGAGGGGTTTTTGAAGAGCTTCAGCAATGAGGAAGAGTTAGATGACGTTTTCGAAGTATTTTTGAACGTAGAATCCATTTTTGAGGATTTCACCGTGGGGATTTATGGGGCTTTCATGTGGGCAACAAATGGGACTTTTGGAAGATGGTAGGAGTTCGAATGAGATGTCGTTTTCCGAGTAATTTCGGACGCAAAATGCGTTTTTCGAGGGAGTCCAAACATCGTAGGGAGAAATCGTACAGAGAATTTTTTTTTATATAAGTAGAATTAATTTTTGCGCAATTAATCTATTCTTATATCAAAGAATAATAAAGCCTTGTGTAAAATTTGCAGCGTTTTTTTATTGGATTAGTTTTATTTACCTAATATGAGACAGTCTCATTTTGGGCGAAATGTTGGCCAAACAGGTAAACATGGAATTTTCGGTAACTTAATTTGTTTGAGCTTTTAAATGAAAGTTAACGGAAATTTGATTATATTTGTATATTTTTTAAAATGGAATGGTCACACAAAAATCTACTTTTTAATTACGTTTAAGTGGTCCTTAGCGCCTACTAAAAAACGCTGCAAATTTTACACCAGGGTTTATTATTCTTTGATATACGTTACTTGTGCAGAAATTTAATTCGGTGTCATTGAAAAAAAAATTAGAAAACTTTTTTTTTTTCAAATATTTTTTGTTTTTTACCTACTTGAAAAATATTTGACCGTCTGGGATCCTTCAAAAATCCCATTTGTAGCCCAATGAAAGCCCTATAGATCGCAACAGTGAAATCTGGTCGTTCTAGGACCCCCAAAAAATTGATTCTACGTCCAAAAATACTTCGAAAACGACACCTAACTCGATCCCATAGCCAAAAGCCTTTAAAAAAACCTCCCGTAGCCCCATTTTAGCCCCATAGCGCCCCACGAGTTTGGGCGATCGGGCTGAAAACCTTGCGGGCACAACTAGATGGTAAACCGAGTATTTTGTCAAAATGTCAGATTTAAAAAAACAATTCCTACGGCCCAAAACGGCCCGGATGGCCGACGGCGGACGGACATTTCGGTTTTGGAATCTAGACCTCTTGAAACGGATTTTGAGGCCGATAGGAGTCGTTGACCTCCGTCGCGAAAACAGGTGTATTATTTCAAGAATAATAAACCAAAATGAATTGTAACAAATTGCTGTCTAAACAGCTTAGAAAATCCCTCAAGAAGTTGAAAAGCAACCTAATATTGTTGGTGGGAAATGAGAAGAGATTCAAAGCGTTGGTTGAGGGCAGTGGAGTGAGCTAGTCAAGAGGTCGACTCCTCTCAAAGGGAAATTCCTTTAGGATATTACAACATCCAGAGTCGAGAGCAAAGGGGACATTTTCGGCGGTGGACGTCAGTAACTGACGATCAACTGTTGATGTAAGCTAGTGTGTAACGGGCAATCATCTATCTCTTAACCGATTGTTTTCTGGAAATAATCTATAAGGGAAAGCGTCCTAACGCTTTTTTCCAGAAAATCATATCAATTTTTTTTTTAGGAATCGATTGTTCTTCGAATTTGGAAATGAGTCATTTACCAGAAACGTCTATTGACTTGTAAAACTGGTACCTAATTAAATCGTATACCTAGTTACTTTCTAATAGCTAATAGGCTAGGTTATTGGTTGTCTTGATGGTCAAATCATTTTCCTTCAAAATGAAAAGAATTGGGCCGATTCTCTAAATTTTGAATCGATTGTCCGATACCACGGGGGAAAAAATAATCTTATAGTGTCGATACTTTTTTGAAAAAATCTATTCTATCAAGAACCGCTCTTTGGCATTCCTAATGTTAGTATTTTAATAAATTAATTTCATTATAGTGATCACGTTCGGTTCTCCAAAGATTAACAATACGAAAAGAAGAAATCCAATTTTACAAAGAGTTCTGGTCGATCCCGGAGCGCCACCCCTCGCAGGATTCCTCCTCTTCAAACGACCCCTAATCCAACCCTTCTGGCGGCCTAAACGTAATTGCACTTTAAGCGGGTCCCGAGGAAACCGTGTTGGCACACACGAGGCAACGGACGTGCGCTTATTACGGAAACCCCATCTCGGCAATTTGGCTTTGCTGAGGTCGAAGATGCGGCGCCTAATTTGAAAGCTGCATTTCCTCGGTATTATCACTCAACAGATTGCCGACGGATCAACATGACTCCGCTTGCACGGAGTAGACAGTATTCACCCGCAAAGCCGCACCCGAGCTCCGCATCACATAAACAACCCACTAAGTGAAAATAGAATTTTAAAAAAAAAGAGGAGGGAAAAAGCGTCGGGAATAAACTGAGCAATAAAGGGGGAGTAAAACAGAAGAGATTGGAGACGATATTTTCACTAGGTGGGCTCCATTAAGCTCCATTTTGTGGCCCATTTCACTAGCAGTACGTGTTGGGTCTAATAAGAACGAAGGTTCAAGAGGGGATTTCCTGTGGAGGAAAGAACAAGAAAACTACTATCTCACGCTTTCTACCGCCAGGATGTGCTTATTTTTTATTGTCATTTTATAACATCTTGTAGAAAATGGTTTGGTTTGGTTGTAAGCTTATATATGAGACTTTTTATGAGGGAAGTAAAAGTTTTGCCGTGTACGTTTTCGTATAGTGATTATAGCTTAGCTGAGGTTGTGGGTTTGACTCCCACTGTACCAGCCTTGAAGCATCTTCAGTAATGGCATCATTTTAACTAATCGCAGGCCATTAATTTACGTCAAAGTATGTTCATGGTGTATGCTTAGCTCTGCCCGTGAGGTCCAGATGTTCACCGAGGAGACGGTGATAGATATAGGACTCGCCAAGACAATGCACCCCGGACTCCATTATCAGCCGCACAAATTCACTCGCGGAAAGTGGCGGTCCGCGAGTGATTTACGACTCCGTCGAGGGGAGGGGATTCCGACGGTTTCTCCCGCCTAAATTAATAACTCTCTTGGGGTGTGAGGCGAAGGGAGGCCTGCGAAGGGTTGTTCGTGCCTACCAAAAGTGGGTTTGGGGGCGAAGGGAGGTTTCAGAGAGTAGTTTCCGCAGAGCTTTCGGGCCCAAGTGGAGCAATAAAACCGAGTTTGCCGAATCGCCTTTTGCCGGGTCGAGGAAAGTCCTGTTTCAGTTAAGTCCAATTTCCGAGGGGAACTTGAAACAGTTTGTCATGTAGAATGTGGGCCCGCAGCGATACGTTCACGCGAAGGGGAATCAGGCGATAGGATAAAATGCTTAAAGACATCACGTAATGTTAGTAGCGTTTTTGTGCATACTTTGCACGAATCTAGATTATCTTTTGGTTATTATTGGAATAATATGCCTAGGTACGTAATCGCGACGGAGGTCGAAAATTCAGATCGGCTTCAAAATTGTACATAATACGTTTTAAGATGTCTGGATTCCAAAAACGAAATGTCCGTCCGCGTCCGACCCGTTTTGGCAGTAGAAATCTTTTTAAATCTGAAATTTTGAAAAAATGCTCGGTTTGCCCGCAAGGTCTTCAGCCCGATCGCCCAAACCTGTGGGGCTCTGTGGGGCTAAAAAGGGGCTACGGGAGGGCTTTTGTGTCGTTTTCGAAGTATTTTTGGACGTAGAATCCATTTTTGGGGGTCCCAGAACGATTCGATTTAACAGATCATTCAAAAATGCCATTTGTAGGCTCTCATGGCCTACAAATGGGATTTATGAATGATCCCACGAGGCCAAATAAGGTGTCGCTTTCCGAGTAATTTCGGAACCATAATCCATTTTTCGAGGTCCCACACCTTCCGAACAACTTACTTACAGAATTTTTGTTTTCTTCAAAAATAAAAAATAAAATTTATTGACACTGAATTAAATTTTGCATAAGTAACCTATTTCAAAGAATAATAATATATTATATTTACATATTATGTAAACCCTAGTGTAAAATTTGCAGCGTTTTTTTTTTTTTTTTTTCAGCTGAATTGATGACAATATACTTAGATAGGTAATAACCTGTCTAAGTGTATTTATATACAATTGTCATCAATTATAATTGATGACAATTGATTATAATTGATGTCATTAATGATGATGATGATGTAATCAATTATAATTGATGTCATCAATAATAATAATTATTATTCTTACAAAGAATTATTTTCCTTCTAGTTGTGTTCTCAAGGTTTTCAGACCGATCGTCTCAACCTACGGAACTCTGTAGGGGTTCAAAAAGCCTACAGAAAGGAAGAAGGATTTGAAGGTATGGGGTCGAGTGTAGTGTCGTTTTCGGAACAATTTTGGGCTTAGAAGGATAAGGGACCGCTAAAATTGAATACCAAGTCAATTCACAGTGAATTAAACATTTTTAAACAGTATCTAAATCGGTCTATGAATCTGTATAATATAGATGATATAGATATTATCTTCAGTCAATGAAGAAGTAATTTTTAATTTTTCGTGGTTGATTTGTTATTGCCGTAGGTAAATATAAATCCTGGAGGGATTTGCAGCATTTTTTCCAGGTCTTCTGGTTTTGGGCATATCGTAAAATATATTCACGCGTGAATCAGCGCGCTGATTTCAGCCTTCTAGTCCGCTTAATCAAATAAGTAGATTTCAGGTTCCACCCGAATGCATTCAGTAAGAGTCTGAGAAATGTTCTTCCTCTCCTCCAAAAACGGCCAGAAACTGAACCTCGAAACTAGCCCAATTCCTCAGAAAACTACCTATCGAGGCAACCCAGTGATGCCAGAACGAGGGTTAAGTAACTTTGGGGGGCTTGGAGAGATGAAGGGATTTTTTGTGTTAAACATGCCAAAAAATTTTATCATCATTTCCAACCAACTACCTAAAAACTGTCCGTGACACTCACGATAGCTTGGTTTACCTATTTACAAATGCTGTCGATAGTCTGGACCACCTATAGTACCGATATATAAAGCAACTGTTCAATATTATACTGTAAATAATTTGTTTTGTGGCAGTAGCTATATTCCAGAAACGAAACGTCCGTATGGCCGTCGGAATTTGAATTTTTTAAATCTGCCCTTTCGACAAAATACCAAGTCTTGGTTTTCATTCAGGTTCATAACCATGTTTTTTCAAGAACAGAAATATTCCTTTAAAAATTGATCCAACATAACATAAAACGTTATTGCTAAATATTTTTGTAAACCTGATTGCTAAACGTTACACAAAATCCCACCCTTTGACATATATCGTATTTTTTCCATATCTCAGGTATCGGAAAATGAATTAACAGGGGCCCAGGTCTTATAAAACATACTTTTAGAACATACTTATAGAAGAACGACAAGAGTGACCGGTGGTGGGATAATTAAGGTGGCGGTGGGAAAGGTGAAGGAAAAAGAGGGATACTTCGAGTGCGAGGATGGGAATAATTATTATTCGAAAAGTTCTCGGGCATCACTGGAACCTCTATAACCCGGCTGGCACAGATTGAACTACTGACTATGCCGGCTGGTCACTTGCTGTAGTTATACTATATTACTATGGGGCCAACCCCCGACCGTATCCCACCTGGCTTCAGACCCAACAACTCGTTTTCTCATGTTGTGCAGTTTTTTTTCTTAAAAAATACAGATTTTTTAATTTTTGCTCCACTTTTGGAGCTTGGATGCGCGACGTGGAGCAACTTTTTGATGGATTCATATTTTTCTCGTCGTCTACTCGTCAAAACGGATTTTTGGTTGTTTTTTTTTTTCCAAATTTATTAGAAAAAGTTTAATTTTCCCTTTTTTCCACTTTGGGAGCTCAGATACGCCACATGGGGCAACTTTTTGGTGGTTTCAGACTTTTCTCGTACTATGCTCGCCAAACTGGATTTTTCAAGACCAATTTCAAATTATTGCGACATCTGGAAGTGCCTTAGAATAAAGATGACCAAAATCGTGTCACCCTCCTCCTCCTTCCCTCCTCTTCGGGCTGCGACTTTAATATATTTGATATTATAGCTATCCCAAGATAGACGTTATCTATCAGCAATAAATGAACACGACTGCAAACTCGTGCTCAGCCCACTCAAAAAAACCTATCAACCCCTCATGACACGAATCATGACTCATTTTTTGTAATTCTCCAAGTCATATCATCACCAAATGTATACTTTCTTGGCCTGGGTGTGTTACTCTTGGCAAGGGTTTCGTCGTCCCTCGAAACCCGTTATATTGGAAAATGTTTGTGGACGTTCGTAAAAGACCGAAAATATCGTCCCCGGAGGGCACTTGGTTTATTCGACCCTCAAGCCCTTACTCTTCTGCACTCTTTTCCTCTCTTCCAATAGGTATAATGCACATCCGAGTAAACTATCTCAGGAACTATTTCAATAAAGTGGGCCAACCGCTGGAACCCTCCATAGCCACTTTACCATCTGGTTCCCTTCCCCAGTTTTTTTTTTTTTTTTTTTTTTTTTGAGACCTTGAAATTCTTTTCACTCCCGAGTTCTTTTCTTCCCTTCGGCAGTCAGCATTACCCACAAGACGTTCCAAGTACCGTCACTCCTTTAAACCTACAACCTCCGACTGTGGAATTTTAATGTGCACTTCCCTTTTACGAACCTTTTTTATTCTCCTAACTGCCTCATAGCATGGAATTTAAACGGATGGAAATTGAAAAACAAGCACCCCGAACAAACAGTCATGCGAAGTTATGTGAACGAATTTTCGAATAAGAGTAATCAGAAAACAATCAAGTTTTACAATCAAATTATCGGACTTCTCAGTCCTCCCCGTAAAACTGACGTTTAGGGAGGACAGTTTTTTCGTGTTTTAATTGAGTGGGCTAAAAAAATTTCTCTCTAATCCTCCGGGAACTGACGGACGATGGGTCATTATGGCTAAATAAACGGGGTCACCTAACCGAAAAAATAGCAATAAAAAAGTGGGTGGCCAAACTTCGGGACACTCCCTTTTCCAAGCCCGTTGCGAGGGAAGCCAAACCTCATTTATATGATAATCCGCGAAAAAAACTCCACAGACAGAAGAGAATACGGGACCGAAGGAAATTAAAGGAACTCCGTAGCTGGTGGAGTTTCTATAAAATAGAGATATATATATGGGATTATTTCTACCTGAAACTGCCAGAATTCCAGCGTCATTTTTTGAAATAAGCTGTTGTTTCAAAACGTGGAATTTCAGATTGAAAATTTTTTAATAATCTACCGCGATATAATGTAAATTTAGCCACGTTGAAGCATTCTGATGAAATTGTACTGAGCGCATATGGCCAATGCCGCTACGCAGAAAGAGTTCCGAAAGAAAATTCTTTCCAACTTATTTCCTTCGTCTCTTGCAGCAGCTATGTGCTGAAACAGTGCCAGTGTCTAAAAAACAATCAGGAATTGACTGAAAACACAAGGGTTTGTTCTTTTATTGGTTAATAGTGCAAAAATGGATTCTTTGACAATAAGAAAATATTTTTGAAATAAATAACAATAATTTTTCTGTACAATGTTTGGACAGATGTGGGACTCCAAAAAATGGATTCTGCGTCCAAAAATACTTCGAAAACGACACCTAACTCGACCCCATAGCCGAAACCCTTCAAAAACCCTCCCGAAGCCCCTTTTTAGCCCCACGGGTTTGGGCTGAAAACCTTGCGGGCACAACTGGATGGTAAACCGAGTAGGTAGGTTTATTTATTTTTTTTCAATTCCCGCTACGGCTCGGACCGCGGACGGACATTTCGTTTTTGGAATCTACCCGGTAGATTGTTTCAACAACAACAACAAACATAATGCCAAATTTTAAGGCAGATCAGAATTTTCGACCTCCGACACGAATACATGGGTGTATTGTTCCAATAATAATAAACCAAAAGGGCAAACGAGTTTCATCTGCAGACAAAATGACGACTAATAAAAACCAGAAGAGATGACGAAATCGGCTTTCAAAATTTGATTTAATGGGTTCAGCACAGTCAACCAACTCTTCATAAATTTTGATCCCTGTAAGCAGGAATAACCTGTAAATTAAGATTTTTTTTTTTTTTTTTTTTACATTTTGACAAGTTGGGGCGTTCATCGATTCTTCCTACCGGGGTACGAAATGATACATCGGTTCGTCTACCCCTAATATAAGGGCATGCGGCAGCGTTTTGCGTCTGGTGGTACTGTGTGGACTATAGAACCTAAGTAACTGATAGCGATTCATCACACCAATTTGTATTCGTGCAGATCACAAAATTTACTTCAAATTCAATCCGGTGATACGAATGACCGAAGTCGTTTCTCCATTCGTGGTGACATAAACACAACATTTGCGACCTAACGCTTCACACAATATCACCAGATTTTAAGATTTTTTTCTTAAATCTATTATTTTCGTCAATAACTGCAGTACCACGCTTTGAAGACACATTTTTGAAGACATTATGAATACTGGCTTATCACTTGAACAACGCCTAATTTGATATACATTGTTGTGTGACATACATACAAACATTGTATCAGTCCGATGTCTGTGTTACAGCCAAGTCAAGCAAGGTGAAGTTAAGAAGCACGAAACGAGGGACTTTCAGCTCAGATGACAAGAGACGGAACGATTGATCAACACCTTCCTCTCACACAATACCATGAGACGAACCGATTGATTTAATGAGTTCAGCACAGTCAAGCAACTCTTCATACATTTTTATCCCTGTAAGCAGGAATATCCTTCAAGTTAAGATTATAATAAAAAATGAATTGTAACAAGTTGCTGTTTAAACAGCTTAGAAAATCCGTCAAGAAGTTGAAAAGCAACCTAAGATTGTTGGAGGAGAATGAGAAGGGATTCAAAGCGTTGGTTGAGGGCAGTGGCTAGTCAAGAGGTTGACTCCTCTCAAAGGGAAATTCCTTTAGGATATTACAACATCCAGAGTCGGGAGCAAAGGGGACATTTTCGGCGGTGGACGTCAGTTGATGTAAGCTAGTGTGTAACGGGGAATGAAATGGGTGAAATGGGATCTGGCTGTAAAGGGCTGCATTTTAGCTGGTCTTTCAAGTGTGCTGAGACATTAGCCGTTAGATCTCAGCGAACCTCATATCACAGCATGACATCATAGGACTTGAGTTCTAGTTCATGGGCGTATGATCGTTGGGTCCCGTCGCCCGGGAAGTATGGGACCCAACGGTAATGCCTGCTGCGAATGCGAGAAAAGTGGAGTTGTACCGTTGGGTCCCGCCGGTAGTTTTGGAAGCGTTATCGTTGGGTCCCGTCGCTCAGTGGGGTATCCAGATGGGAACAATTGAAAAAGGAGCACCCTGAGGCCGAATTTTCCATGAGAGTTCTAGTTCTTTGTATAGTCCAGCAGTGAGGTGTTGTTTTGGGGTGTCTAGGGACGCTAAATCCGAGTTTTCTGACAAAAAAAAAAAGCCTGTGCTCGATTGTGGGTGGCCGAAAAACCGCGATTTTTTCGGTTTTCCGCCTATAACTCGAAAGCTATGCCTCGTAGAGAGCTTTTTTATTTCATTTACGGAAAGAGCATTAAATTTCCTTCAAATTTCACTAGTCACTTTTTTTTTTTTTTTTTTTTTTTTTGATCGAATAGCTGCTATGTTACAGCCGTTCCGAAGTAGTTCAAATTTCTCAGCAGTTTTTGCACACAGCTGAACAGAGGATTCCTGCTTTTTTGCAGCTGCAGCCTCCTGTAGGGCACCCTCTAGCGCACTAAGTGCGCATTAGGTGCAAGTCTTGCACCTAATGATGTCAAGGAGATGGTCCGGAGCATCATTTAATGTTGTTGTTTCGGGAATCACGCCTGAAAATCATTTCGGCAATCACTTGCAGGTATGCCTGGTAGGAGTGGTACTTCGCAGAATCCCGAGTAGGCAGGTGGCAGTCTGGCAAGTTGAAACTTTGGTTTAGCCACTCCTCTGCGGAGACAGTCCTAAGTTTGTATAAGTGGGAAGGAAAATTGGTGGTTACGGGCCGGACCCAACAGTAACCTCTCGTTTTTCTCAACCGGACCCCACAGTAACCTCTCGTTTTTCGGGCCGGACCCAACAGTAACTTTTCGTTGGGTCCGAGTGAAAAAGTGGGACCCAACGCTACACTCTACATCACGGGCGGGACCCAACGGTAAAGCGCCGTAGTTCATAGTGTAGGATCGACTCTGGCGTTAAAGGGGACCTCAAGGAGCTCATTTGCTTAAAAAGTGTCCTCCTAGATCATTACATTTCAATATTGTGGTATCTGTTGTCTGTGAATACCAGTATTATTAAAGTACGTAATACAGGAAGTCATTACGTCACCGCAGGTTTTGTCCCTTTGAACCGTCCCACACCTCATAACCATCGCTTACATCTCTTGCAAAAGGGCCTCTCCCTTCGCCGACACCCAAAACAAAAGCTCTTCAGCGGTGGGGGAGACCGTTAGAACAAACCGCGTCTGGAAAACAGGATGAAGAGACCGCATAAAAGTGGCGGGAAGTCATTAGAAGGCGGGTCTTGTAATCGCAGTCGCTTCCACGGCCTTCCCCCTCCAGTCCTTCAAAACCCGCCAAAGAAAAACCTCCGACGCAAAGGGACTTTGATTAAGTGGGTCACAACCTTCCCAGACACCAAACCCATTCATCCCCCCGTTTCCTCTGTATTTCATCGCCTACCCGGAAAATTAGACCGAATTATAATTTGTTTCGTCAACCGAGGCGGAGGACGCAGCGGAAATGTGCTATTTGTACGATGCAACGTCATTTTTAACGTTTCCCCTTTCCAGGTTTTTCTTTGACGTTAAGAAGAGCCCAGCCCACAAAAGGAAATTTTCCTAAAATCTGCGCCAAAAAAATTCACCATTTAAATTTTTCTTCAATTCCAGCTCAAGTCTACAGTCCCACTGTGCGCTTGGGCAAATCTAGGAGGACAATAATCGTCGAGTAGTAAGTTAATTTTTACCATGTCATGGTAAAAATGAACTTACTACTCGACGATTATTTATACAGGTTACGTCAAGTACATAGCCCAAGGATACCCAAAACAATGTTTTGTCATATCATAAAACAACAATATGTCATATCAGTTGCCCGATCACAAAAATGTACACGTCAACACCGAGTTCAACAATCTATTTCTTCTGAAAATTGACCGGTCAATTTCATAGTGGGCCACTATAAAACCTAAATTGACCTCGGAATCGTTATTTTTCGTGGCTGAATAACTGAATGCAGAAAATACATTGAAATTGAAGTAACGTAGCTCCTAGTATTTTTGTCCTCCCAGATTGGCCAAATCACACACCGTGCGGCGGAACAATATGTATAATTTACAATAATTTTAAATTAAGAATCAATTATTGATTCTTAATGGAACAGTGAAACCACTTGAAGCCACAGTCGGTCTTTGTGACGATAGAATACACACTAGGACGGCCGTTTACCCAAAGGAATTTACTCAATGATCAATACCAGTATAAACAATTCTAATGACGTACTGTTTGCTATTTCAGAGGATAATATCGAGCCCTCCGACGGCACCACCGAGAGGTGCTGCCTTGTGCGCTTGAATGTTCCCGGCAAAGGATTTCAGCGCCACCCCTTTGATAATCACATAATCAATGTATCACAACATTCACATAAATCACCAATAATTTATTATTATAATAATTTTATAATTATTATAAAAAGTCACGTACTTGTCAAACGGGCGCAAAAAGAAAAGCACGGTTTCAAACCGCTCGACATGACGGTGGAGATTGACGCGTCTTGTGGCAAGACATCAAGCGCGGCTCTTGTCTTTAAGATGGTGTAATTAGTTTGACAAATGACTCTTTTCCCGCTGAAGCGAGATTCTCTGTATAAATTCCCGGGCTAATTAAGCAGCTCTGCTGAGGAAAATCCTTCCTGCCAGAGAGCAAAAACTATACGGGAGCTCCCTTTCAAGTTTCTTGCAGGTTTAGGAAAAAAGAGAAGTCAGAAGAAAATCAAAGAAGTTCAATATTATTCGGGTCGAAGTGAGCGGCTTTGTCGGACTAAACGAATTCTTCGAAGTTTTGTTTTCAACAAATTTTCCACTCGCGAGGGAACTTAAAAAAAACGCTGCAAATTTTACAGAAGGGTTTATTATTCTGTGATATAGGTTACTTGTACAGACAGTTTTCTGTCAATAAAAAAAATATTTAAAAAAATTTTTTTTTTGGATTTTTATATTTCAAAAAAAAATTTTTGGGGGGGATTTTTTTTTTTCAAAAATGTGTTTTTTCAAAAATTCTTTAATTTTTACTCGAAAAATATTTAACTTCTTGGGATCCTTCAAAAATCCCATTTTTAGCCCCATGAAAGTCCTATAGATCGCCACAGTGAAATTGGATCGTTCTGGGACCCCCAAAAATGGATTCTACGTCCAAAAATACTTCGAAAACGACACCTAACTCGATCCCATAGCTAAAAGCCTTCAAAACACCCCTCCTGTAGCCCCATTTTAGCCCCATAGCGCCCCACGGGTTTGGGCGATCGGACTGAAAACCTTGCGGGCACAACTAGATGGTAAACCAATTATTTTGCCAAAATTTCAGATTTTTAAAAAAATTCCTACTGCCCAAAACGGCCCGGACGGCGGACGGACATTTCGGATTTGAATGTAGACCTCTTGAAACGGATAATGTCAAGTTTTGAGGCCGATCCGAGTCGTCGACCTCCGTCGCGAAAACATAGGTGTATTATTCCAAGAATAATAAACCAAAAATGCAATGACATGATTGAGAAGTCAGGCCTGGAAGTGGGAGCTGACTTGAAAGGAACGACAGTGTCGTTTTTCGAAAACAATTTTGTCTTGTTAGTCTCAGAATAACTAATTTGTTCTCATTTCGCCCGACCTCATTTCTTTCTCCTTATTAATTTTTCCTCATTTACGCCTTATAATTTTCTCCTAATTCATTTGTTTTCAGTATATTTCCTTATTTTCAACGTCCCATTGAAAATATGACTAATTTACCCTTAGTTTTTTACGTACTGACTTACAAAGACTTACCAATGTCTACAATATACATATATTGTGGATACAATACAATAAATTTAGTAAACAGGGTGCCCCAAATTTCCGAAGTTTCTCATTAAGTAGCAAACATCCGTACGAATAAACCAGTGTCATTTTGGTTTATTATTCTTGGAAAAATACACCTATGCTTTCGCGACGGAGGTCGACGACTCCGATCGGCCTCAAAATTTGACATTATCCGTTTCAACAGGTCTACATTCTAAATCCGAAATGTCCGTCCGCCGTCCGTCCGGGCCGTTTTGGGCAGTAGGAACATTTTTTTAATTCTTGACTTTTGACTGACTCTTGAAATTTTGACAAAATACTTGGTTTACCATCTAGTTGTGCCCGCAAGCTTTTCAGCCCGATCGCCCAAACCCGTGTGGCGCTATGGGGCTAAAATGGGGCTACGGGAGGGGCTATATGAAGGCTTTTGGCTATGGGATCGAGTAAGGTGTAGTTATCGAAGTATTTTTGGACGTAGAATCCATTTTTTGGGGGTCCCGGAACGATATGATTTTACTGTGGGGATCTATAGGGCTTTCATGGGGCTACAATTGTATTTTTAATGGGACTACTATTTAAATGGGATTTTTGAAGGATCCGGGAGGTCAAATAAGCATTTTGTTTAAGACGTCAAAAAATTTGTTTTTGGTTAATTATTCTTGGAATTATTCTATTATAATACACCTGTTTTCGCGACGGAGGTCGACGACTCGGATAGGCCTCAAAATTTGACATTATCCGTTTCAAGAGGTCTACATTCTAAATCCGAAATGTCCGTCCGCCGTACGCCGTCCGGGCCGTTTTGGGCAGTAGGAATTTTTTTTTAAATCTGAAATTTTGACAAAACACTTGGTTTACCATCTAGTTGTGCCCGCAAGGTTTTCAGCCCGATCACCCAAACCCGTGGGGCGCTATGGGGCTAAAATGATCTACGGGTGGGGTTTTTTAAAGGCTTTTAGCTATGGAATCGAGTTAGGTGTCGTTTTCGAAGTATTTTTGAATCCATTCTTCTCCATTAGAATCCATTTTTTGGGGTCCTGGAACGATCCGATTTAACTGTGGCGATCTACAGGGCTTTCGTGGGGCTAAAAATGGGATTTTTGAAGGATCCCAGGAGGTTAAATATTTTTCGGTTAAAAAATAAAGAATTTTTGAGACAAAAAATCCAAACAAAAAAATTTTTTTTGAAATGCCTATGAAAATCACAAAAAAAAATATTGTTTTAAATCTCTGCACAAGTAACGTATATCAAAGAACAATAAACCCTTGTGTAAAATTTGCAGCGTTTTTTGGTTGTAACTTCCGAGCAAAAAACCATTTGCAAAAAAAAAAAAAAAATAGAAAAAAATGTTTTCCCAACAACTTTTTATTGACACTGAAATAATTTTTGCGCAAGTAGTTAACCTATATCAGAGAATAATAAACCCTTGCGTAAAATTTGCAGCGTTTTTTTAATCTAGTTCAGCCCCAAGGGTTTTCAACCCAATCCTAACCCGTGGGGCTCTGTGGAGCTAAAAACTTGTTGAAGGCTTTAGGGTGGAGTCGAGTAGGGTGTCGTTTTCCAGGTGTTAGTGGACGTACAAGTAGAATCCACTATTAGTCGCAACAGTTAGCCGGTTTAGTTTTTTAATTTTCAACTTTTTTAATGTTTTTTTTTTTCGTGAAGAAATTAATTTTTGCACATTTTATGATACAAAATAATTATAAAAGGTACTATCAGAAATTATCACTTTATTATAAAGACGTTGTTAGAGGGAGAAGAAGAACTTTTTCTTTTTTTTTCACCAGGGATCCAAAATTAGCCTAGTTATCTTCCGGAGACCGACTTTTCGTTAAAAAAAAAGTCCCACACTTGTGACAGGAAAGTAAACCAAAGCTAACAGGGGTGACAGAGAATCGCCTGTGTGAGAAAACAGCTTGAAAATACGTTTTTCTCGTGATAACAAGGGCCTTGATTGGTGGGGTGGTTTCTAAAAGGGCTTCACAAAAACAAGCTGTTAGTGCAGGGTGAGGTTCAATAGAAGGAGAAATGGAAGAAGAAAACGGACCAAACTCTAAACCTCGACTTTTTGTCTGAAAATGAAGATTCAGCCTAAGACGTTCCTGTTTCGCTCTGCCCATGGGGTAACAAATATGTACGGAGAATCTATGAAATCCGGTAATTCCGCAGAATCTCCGGATGTTCTTTAGAATTACCGGGCGTTTCAGTGATTTCACACAACCACCAGTAACTCTGTATAATTCCCGGAGATTGAGACAGGCGTTAAATCAACTCAGTTGAGAAGCAAAGAATATAAGTAGGTACTCACCTTTGGGTTGCCACAAAATTTAATGGGAAGTGTTTCTGGTGGGCAGGAGGCCGGAAAATCAAGCGTAGGTACTACAGTCGAGAATCGGCTAGACAGTCTCCACTCTCAGGCTAAAAACAAAGTTGAAAATGTCCGAGGATAGACACAGGCCTCCTGAAATTGGAGAAACGGTAGGGGTGCGAACGCTGATACCAATTTACATCCGCAATCAGTTCACAGTTTGCAACGAAGAATGTTTGTGCACAGAGGATGGAGCACGAAATTCAATCATCACTGTAGGCCAGGTTTTCGACGGCTGCACATGTACCTACGCACGCAACCTAGCCAGACGAAAAGATGAAGCTGCAAGAAGGCTAAACGATAACATGCCTAAACATAGGAAAATAGCAATTTTGTATTGTTTAAAATCTACAATTACTCGTATTTCTTACGTTTGCCAACCCGATCCGGCAATATAAATGACACGGATCAATTTACTTGTCCACTTTCGGTCATAAAGTCGAAAACTTAGAATTTAACATTAAATGTTAAATTCTAATCCTATTAGAATTAAATTTTAATCCTATGAATGGAATTCATGTTTCCTTACATTGAACCTCATCCCGGTTAACGAACATCTATTCTTGTTCCTGGTATCGAATTTTAGAATATTCTAAAATTCGAGGGATATTGTATAATACTCCCTCAGGCTTTAGTATTGTTCTGAACAATTGAAACACACACCCAAGCGGGATTGCAATGCTCAACCACTGATCACATCGGCACATTCCCGGCGGAATAGCTTGATTGGCTGCGACAGCGGAAATCGTCAGGTCGCGAGCGGGGTTATTGTGCTGTGGGAAGGGCGTGTGGATTCTCAGTTTCCGGGTTAACGTCTTTCTGCGATTTTCTGTGTTCTCATTCACAATACATACATACCACGATAAGCTTATATTTAAACTTGAAATTAAACTGAACGACTATGGCCAAAGGCGCTACTCAGAACAAATTCCAAAAGAAAATTGTTTCCAAACATATTGCCTCAAACTCTTGCAGCAGTCACGTGCTGAAACAGTGCCACCTTGAAAGAACAATCAGGAACTGACTGAAAAAATAATTATAAAAAATAAAATACGTTGCAAATGTTACACAAGGGTTTATTATTCTTTGATACAGGTAGGTGAATAATTCGCTATTATTGTGCGGAAATTAATTCTGTGTCAATAAGAAAATATTTTCAAATAATTAAAAAGAAGAAAAACTTTTTCGTTGAAATATTTGGACAGATGTTGGGTCACGATAAATGGATTATGCGTCCAAAATGACTCGGAAAACGACACCTTATTTGACCTCCTTGGATCCTTCAAAAATCCCATTTGTAGCCCCATGAAAGCCCCATAGATACCCACGGTGAAATCGGATCGTTCTGGGACCTACAAAAATGGATTCTACGTTCAAAAATACTTCGAAAACGACACCTAACTCGGATAGCCAAGCTGCTCTGAAATCACTGGTGGGAAGAACTACCAACTCAAAACTGGTACTTGACTGCTGGGAGTCCATCAAGCGCGTTGGGGCTTCTAATGAGATTATTCTCAGATGGGTCCCTGGCCAAGCTGGTATGAATACCAGTATGATTACCTGGAATTCCAGGGAACGAGAAGGCGGACGCCCTGGCCCGACATGGGTCTAGTATGGACCTTATAGGACCTGAACCCTGAGGCAGCACAATGGGTCTATAGGCCGAAGTGGGGCGCCCCTCAGGAACCCACTTCTATACCCTCTCTGGTATTAATCTAAAATCTCTATCTAGACATCTTGGAACGTATAGTGTCAAATTTTGAGTCCAATCAAAATTTTCGAACCCTGTCGCGATTACAGAGGTGTATTATTCCAAGAATAATAAACCAAAATTGACGCATCGAGAAATATGTGAATAGATGAAATGTATAGGAAGCTATGTGATAAGCTCGAAATTATATGCTCGGGAAAGGTATTTGAAGCGAAATACGTTTCAGAGTAAGTGGAAAATGCAAATCCTTTGCCTTGAGGGCTGAAGGAAATGTCTCATTCGGGGTAGGTACAGCCCGTGTTTTGTGGGCACCAAACTTTCTTAAGTAGCTTAGTGTACCTAGTGGGTTAGGTGGGTAGTTTGTCGAAGGGTTGGGAGGAGAACAACTCGGATTCAACAACGCCAACAGTCTTGAAAGCTACGGGGGCCCTCGTTCCACCTCTTTATGAGAAACTACGCCCGGAGGTTAATGTATGGAAAATGCCCGTGTTTAGGTTCGGAAATGACTTGAGTGGAAACGGAGGGTTCTGCGGACGGTGCGGAAAGGGGATGGTCAAGGAAGCCCAGCGGATGAACTCACGTCTAAGCTAAAGAATTTTTATATAGTCTGCTAACGGACATTCTGATTAATAATTGCACGAGTCCTTATTATGGCAGCATTAAGCCGAAACCTACAGCTTCAATTTTTCTCAAGTGAGATTCCAGATACCCCACAGAAACTAAACCAAAATGCCGCAAATTTTATATAGGGGTTTATTATTCTTTGATGAAGGTTAATTGTGCAAAAATTAATTTTGTCATTAAGTTACCTCGAAAAATGAATTATGCGTCCAAAATTACTCGTAAAATGACACCTAATTTGATCTCCCGGAATCCTTAAAACCCCGCATTTGTAGCCCCATAGATCTCCACAGGGAAATCGGATTGTTCTGGGACCCTCAGAAAGGGATTACACGTCCATAAATACTTCGAATACAACACCTAACTCGACCACATTGCCGAAAACCTTCATATAAGCCCTCCAGTGGCCCCGCAGAGCCCCACAGGATCGAACGATCGGGCTGAAATTTCAGATTAAAAAAAATGCCTAGGTACTGCTCAAAACGGATATTCAAATTTTGAGGCCGAACAGAATTTTCGACCTCCATCGCGATTATAAAGGTGAATTATTCCAAGAATAATTATTACCTATATTATAATAAACCAAAAGAGGGGTTCACTCCACACAGCACACGTCCTTGGAAGCTGAGACGCGTACCTATTCCGCTAAAATGCCCCCCTCAGGCCGTGGAGGCCCGAAATTCAAAACAAACCCTTATGCCGGTGCCATCTAAATGATAATTAACACGTGTAGGTACCGTTATCTTCCGAACAATTCGAACAATTAACATACATCTCCAGGGAAGTGCTAGTTCCCGACAACTCCTAACCCATTGGCGCTCCCGAGTGTTACCTTTGAATGAAATAAAGGAGTGTTGTCAGAATAATGAAACTTTGGGTAGTTTGTAGAGCGTTCACCGCCGAGTACACCTCGAGACTTTCTCATTTCGTAATGCAGGGAGTCACGGGACTAAGGGCTTTGAGGTTGTTACTTCAGCGAGGTAGACCAAAAGCGTTCCTACTCAGCTAGAAACTTATAACTAGGGCTCGGATTCGCGCATATTTGCATATTTTACTTCGTAATTATACTCGTTGAATGAAGCATTTCGGGACAAGAATGAGGTTTATAGGGTTACTAGAACAGAATTAAATTCTCTTTATAAATTATATAAATGCTTATACAATCTTAGTTTATTAATTCTGTTTAATAAATTTATAATATAAATTTATAAATGCTTATAAAATCGTATTTGGGATTTTTGGCGGATAACATATATAAGGCGGTTTCAGGGTTTTCGAAGAAAAAAGCTCATCATTTCGCTCAAAAATAATATTTCCATCCAGGATGGAACATGATATTATCATGTTATTTTCCTCCGGTTGGTAGGCAGGCTAGCTCACACCCAAAAATTGATATAATTAAAACTTTTGATGAAGCCGACTGCAAATTCATTGCTACAGTTGAATATGCCCTTAAGGATAATTATGACAGTCTTAGGACTGTCATTTAATCTCTTGCATTTATTAAAGCACAAATTAGTTTTATTTCTGAACTCATTCTGAAGCTCAAATCCGACGGAAAGGAACCCACTGAAATAGTTGATTTCAAAGATGTCAAATAATGCAGATGTCTAAGAAACGCTTGCGATAGCTGGAAAATGGCCGAGAAAGACTCGATGACTTGTCAAAGAAAAGCCTTCGTGCTTGAGCGGAATACTTTTTGGGATGATGTCCTAGATTTGCCCAAAATGGTAAAAGGAGAACCGCCCAGCGAACTCAAGTTTACCCCAGCAGAAGCGACATCACTGAAATACCTTCCTCTTGCGTTGTATCGGCTGACGTTGCGAGGTCATTTTCTACTTTGAAGTTGCTGGTAACCGACCTCAGATAATCTTTCACAACGGAAAATATTGAGAAAATACTGCAGCTCATGGTGATTCAGTAGCTAAAATAACTCCCACTTTTTGTGACAAGTACTGCTTGTCAAGTAAGTTCGATTGATCATTATTTTTGACCTGCATTATTTTTTCACTTTGTTTGTAATAATTTATAATATGTCTCTTGCATATTCTACGAATGATTTATTTCTTCCCCCAATTTCTCGGAACGTCTACTATAATTTTTTAGCATATCAAGCTTTTTCTTTTGGTTTATTATTCTTGGAATAATACACCTATGTTATCGGGACGGAGGTCAAAAATTCTGAAAATTCCTCAAAATAATGTCAAATTTTGACTGTTTCATCTGTTTCATGACATGTAGATTCCAAAAACGAAATGTCCGTCCGCCGTATGCCGTCTGAGCCGTTTTGGTCATTAGAATTTTTTTTTATCTGACATTTTGACAAAATACTTGGTTTACCACCTAGTTGTGACTGCAAGGTTTTCAGCCCGGTCGCCCAAACCCGTGGGGTTACGTGGGGATAAAAAGAGGTTACGGGTTTGTGAAGGGTTTCGGCAATGGGGTGTAGTTTGGTGTCGTTTTTTAAGTATTTTTGGACGTTGAATCCAATTTTTGCGGTCTCAGAACGATCCGATTTCTCCGTGGGGGGCTACGGGGTTTCATCGGGCGACAAATGGGATTTTTGGAGGATCTGAGGGAGGTCAAAAATGGTGTCGTTTTTCGAGGTACCACATCTGTACAAACATTGTACAAAAAAAATGTATCTTTTTTTTCAAAATTATTTTCTTACTGACACTAAAATAATTTTTTGCACAATTAGCGCATTCATGCCTAAAATTTGTAGCATTTTTGAGCACGTCAACCAGTTTTTTGACACTACATAATATGTACGACACATATACTACATAGGTACTATGGTCTTATTTGCGGGGGTTTTGATCCTCTTACACGGTCTTATTTGCTGGGTTCAGTGCGCTTATTTAAACGTTTCATCGATCCTATCGATCCGATTGCTAATTAAACATTACTGCATGTTTATTTGTTCATTTTTGCTTCGAATCCCTCCCCTTTGTATTATTTGGAAGATGAAAAATTTTAGTGTAATCTCTCCCTCATAGAAGGGGCTTACACCAACCCGTGCGTTTCCTTGCAAAAGTACAAGCTACCTACGCTGAATTGGGTTGAAGTATTGAAACCCATTTGTAATTCAAGATACAAGGAGTTCTGAAATTTAAAAAACAATCCCGAAGGAGAGTTTTCCAACAGCATGAATAAAATCCGTAAAAAAATATTCTTCGGTAAAACTTTTTCTAAACCAGTGACTTAGACAGTCATAATAAGGGGGTATTATAGCCAGAATTTCGTCGAGCCAGAAGGGAACTAAGTGCAGGATACCCATTCAAGCTTTATATAAATGCGAGGATGAATAATGGGCACCATGTTGCCATTTTCAAGTTGTGGATTGTTTTCATGTTGCCAAGTTCAATATTATTCGGGTCGAAGTGAGCGGCTTTGTCGGACTAAACGAATTCTTCGAAGTTTTGTTTTCAACAAATTTTCCACTCGCGAGGGAACTTAAAAAAAACGCTGCAAATTTTACAGAAGGGTTTATTATTCTGTGATATAGGTTACTTGTACAGACAGTTTTCTGTCAATAAAAAAAATATTTAAAAAAATTTTTTTTTTGGATTTTTATATTTCAAAAAAAAATTTTTGGGGGGGATTTTTTTTTTTCAAAAATGTGTTTTTTCAAAAATTCTTTAATTTTTACTCGAAAAATATTTAACTTCTTGGGATCCTTCAAAAATCCCATTTTTAGCCCCATGAAAGTCCTATAGATCGCCACAGTGAAATTGGATCGTTCTGGGACCCCCAAAAATGGATTCTACGTCCAAAAATACTTCGAAAACGACACCTAACTCGATCCCATAGCTAAAAGCCTTCAAAACACCCCTCCTGTAGCCCCATTTTAGCCCCATAGCGCCCCACGGGTTTGGGCGATCGGACTGAAAACCTTGCGGGCACAACTAGATGGTAAACCAATTATTTTGCCAAAATTTCAGATTTTTAAAAAAATTCCTACTGCCCAAAACGGCCCGGACGGCGGACGGACATTTCGGATTTGAATGTAGACCTCTTGAAACGGATAATGTCAAGTTTTGAGGCCGATCCGAGTCGTCGACCTCCGTCGCGAAAACATAGGTGTATTATTCCAAGAATAATAAACCAAAAATGCAATGACATGATTGAGAAGTCAGGCCTGGAAGTGGGAGCTGACTTGAAAGGAACGACAGTGTCGTTTTTCGAAAACAATTTTGTCTTGTTAGTCTCAGAATAACTAATTTGTTCTCATTTCGCCCGACCTCATTTCTTTCTCCTTATTAATTTTTCCTCATTTACGCCTTATAATTTTCTCCTAATTCATTTGTTTTCAGTATATTTCCTTATTTTCAACGTCCCATTGAAAATATGACTAATTTACCCTTAGTTTTTTACGTACTGACTTACAAAGACTTACCAATGTCTACAATATACATATATTGTGGATACAATACAATAAATTTAGTAAACAGGGTGCCCCAAATTTCCGAAGTTTCTCATTAAGTAGCAAACATCCGTACGAATAAACCAGTGTCATTTTGGTTTATTATTCTTGGAAAAATACACCTATGCTTTCGCGACGGAGGTCGACGACTCCGATCGGCCTCAAAATTTGACATTATCCGTTTCAACAGGTCTACATTCTAAATCCGAAATGTCCGTCCGCCGTCCGTCCGGGCCGTTTTGGGCAGTAGGAACATTTTTTTAATTCTTGACTTTTGACTGACTCTTGAAATTTTGACAAAATACTTGGTTTACCATCTAGTTGTGCCCGCAAGCTTTTCAGCCCGATCGCCCAAACCCGTGTGGCGCTATGGGGCTAAAATGGGGCTACGGGAGGGGCTATATGAAGGCTTTTGGCTATGGGATCGAGTAAGGTGTAGTTATCGAAGTATTTTTGGACGTAGAATCCATTTTTTGGGGGTCCCGGAACGATATGATTTTACTGTGGGGATCTATAGGGCTTTCATGGGGCTACAATTGTATTTTTAATGGGACTACTATTTAAATGGGATTTTTGAAGGATCCGGGAGGTCAAATAAGCATTTTGTTTAAGACGTCAAAAAATTTGTTTTTGGTTAATTATTCTTGGAATTATTCTATTATAATACACCTGTTTTCGCGACGGAGGTCGACGACTCGGATAGGCCTCAAAATTTGACATTATCCGTTTCAAGAGGTCTACATTCTAAATCCGAAATGTCCGTCCGCCGTACGCCGTCCGGGCCGTTTTGGGCAGTAGGAATTTTTTTTTAAATCTGAAATTTTGACAAAACACTTGGTTTACCATCTAGTTGTGCCCGCAAGGTTTTCAGCCCGATCACCCAAACCCGTGGGGCGCTATGGGGCTAAAATGATCTACGGGTGGGGTTTTTTAAAGGCTTTTAGCTATGGAATCGAGTTAGGTGTCGTTTTCGAAGTATTTTTGAATCCATTCTTCTCCATTAGAATCCATTTTTTGGGGTCCTGGAACGATCCGATTTAACTGTGGCGATCTACAGGGCTTTCGTGGGGCTAAAAATGGGATTTTTGAAGGATCCCAGGAGGTTAAATATTTTTCGGTTAAAAAATAAAGAATTTTTGAGACAAAAAATCCAAACAAAAAAATTTTTTTTGAAATGCCTATGAAAATCACAAAAAAAAATATTGTTTTAAATCTCTGCACAAGTAACGTATATCAAAGAACAATAAACCCTTGTGTAAAATTTGCAGCGTTTTTTGGTTGTAACTTCCGAGCAAAAAACCATTTGCAAAAAAAAAAAAAAAATAGAAAAAAATGTTTTCCCAACAACTTTTTATTGACACTGAAATAATTTTTGCGCAAGTAGTTAACCTATATCAGAGAATAATAAACCCTTGCGTAAAATTTGCAGCGTTTTTTTAATCTAGTTCAGCCCCAAGGGTTTTCAACCCAATCCTAACCCGTGGGGCTCTGTGGAGCTAAAAACTTGTTGAAGGCTTTAGGGTGGAGTCGAGTAGGGTGTCGTTTTCCAGGTGTTAGTGGACGTACAAGTAGAATCCACTATTAGTCGCAACAGTTAGCCGGTTTAGTTTTTTAATTTTCAACTTTTTTAATGTTTTTTTTTTTCGTGAAGAAATTAATTTTTGCACATTTTATGATACAAAATAATTATAAAAGGTACTATCAGAAATTATCACTTTATTATAAAGACGTTGTTAGAGGGAGAAGAAGAACTTTTTCTTTTTTTTTCACCAGGGATCCAAAATTAGCCTAGTTATCTTCCGGAGACCGACTTTTCGTTAAAAAAAAAGTCCCACACTTGTGACAGGAAAGTAAACCAAAGCTAACAGGGGTGACAGAGAATCGCCTGTGTGAGAAAACAGCTTGAAAATACGTTTTTCTCGTGATAACAAGGGCCTTGATTGGTGGGGTGGTTTCTAAAAGGGCTTCACAAAAACAAGCTGTTAGTGCAGGGTGAGGTTCAATAGAAGGAGAAATGGAAGAAGAAAACGGACCAAACTCTAAACCTCGACTTTTTGTCTGAAAATGAAGATTCAGCCTAAGACGTTCCTGTTTCGCTCTGCCCATGGGGTAACAAATATGTACGGAGAATCTATGAAATCCGGTAATTCCGCAGAATCTCCGGATGTTCTTTAGAATTACCGGGCGTTTCAGTGATTTCACACAACCACCAGTAACTCTGTATAATTCCCGGAGATTGAGACAGGCGTTAAATCAACTCAGTTGAGAAGCAAAGAATATAAGTAGGTACTCACCTTTGGGTTGCCACAAAATTTAATGGGAAGTGTTTCTGGTGGGCAGGAGGCCGGAAAATCAAGCGTAGGTACTACAGTCGAGAATCGGCTAGACAGTCTCCACTCTCAGGCTAAAAACAAAGTTGAAAATGTCCGAGGATAGACACAGGCCTCCTGAAATTGGAGAAACGGTAGGGGTGCGAACGCTGATACCAATTTACATCCGCAATCAGTTCACAGTTTGCAACGAAGAATGTTTGTGCACAGAGGATGGAGCACGAAATTCAATCATCACTGTAGGCCAGGTTTTCGACGGCTGCACATGTACCTACGCACGCAACCTAGCCAGACGAAAAGATGAAGCTGCAAGAAGGCTAAACGATAACATGCCTAAACATAGGAAAATAGCAATTTTGTATTGTTTAAAATCTACAATTACTCGTATTTCTTACGTTTGCCAACCCGATCCGGCAATATAAATGACACGGATCAATTTACTTGTCCACTTTCGGTCATAAAGTCGAAAACTTAGAATTTAACATTAAATGTTAAATTCTAATCCTATTAGAATTAAATTTTAATCCTATGAATGGAATTCATGTTTCCTTACATTGAACCTCATCCCGGTTAACGAACATCTATTCTTGTTCCTGGTATCGAATTTTAGAATATTCTAAAATTCGAGGGATATTGTATAATACTCCCTCAGGCTTTAGTATTGTTCTGAACAATTGAAACACACACCCAAGCGGGATTGCAATGCTCAACCACTGATCACATCGGCACATTCCCGGCGGAATAGCTTGATTGGCTGCGACAGCGGAAATCGTCAGGTCGCGAGCGGGGTTATTGTGCTGTGGGAAGGGCGTGTGGATTCTGTGCCGGTAGCTCCCTCGGGGAACAGGTTGTCACGTAATGAAGAGAGCTGACTTTCCCAAGGGAATCCCCCCAGACTCTTAAACCCCCTACCTGCAACCCCCTCAAGACGGTTATCCTCCTTTTGGGAAGAATGACAAGCACAATCCCCACAATGAGTTGGTGTGTCGGATACTCTGATTGAAGGTGAGAGGTCGAAGACAAACCCCACCTTTCCCGCTCAAGTGTCTCACTTGCGAAGGGTTGTGGTAGGTATAGCCCTCGGCTTCTTGCGGGTTTTCCCTGCTCTGACAAGTTCTACCCCTTCGGATCCTACAATCTCTTTCATTAGACCGCCACAATACCTCACATCGATTGACCTAAAATTTGAGAAATTCAAAACTGCTGATCAGATTAAATAAAATTTTGACGAGAGCGGGCGCAAATTGAAGAGCGAACTTCAGCTTAGAACATAGGCTGTAGTAGATTTTGCAAACTCTCTTCCTTCATCGCGAACGAAGCTTTCCTTAGCGACGAGAGCCGGATCAAAAAGCGTCATTACTAGGGATTACTAGGGAAATTTTCGTAACGCCAAAACGCGCTACAACTATTGCCATCTGTTTTGAACGGAACTACGTAGGATAAAATGAGCTTTTAAGGCTGATTTCAACGAATCCAAAACGACTTCTGTGCGATAGGGTTATAGGATGTTCGGAAGTTATTCAAAGTTCGTCGATAGACGGTTACGAGTTTCTTTTGCGAGCCTTCGATTCGAGGGCATTCAATATCTACTTCACGGCGAGGTAGGGTAAAGTGCCCTAATATGGCATACAAAAAGATGTTCCGTCATAAAACCTATAAAAAACGTGATGTATTGTTGAAAATTGTTTACAATGCTAGGTATACTATCCCTCTACCACTTCCCATCGCTGGGAAGTGTCTAATCGCTGGTGGAACACCGATTTAAGAAAAAAGGTCGTTTTTATGCTCTGAAAAAAAGGTTGCCTAATATGGCATACAAGGGGTTAAAAACCATATTAAAAATATGGCATCGTCGTTTTTGGCTCTTTCCCCATCAGTTTATTGCAAAAGAAATGGATGAAAATTCGTTAGACCTGCTTGGTGAAAGAATAAACAACGAAAACCTAACACATAACCTCAATATGGCATAATATGCCATATTAGGCGTCCACAAATATCCCATATTAGGGAATGTTTCTTTGTAGACTTCACACAACCTGCTACCTGTTGAATGACCCACCCCTGTCGGCTACCAGGTGAAAATCTACTCGTTGATGGGTTTCCTGGTAGAGTGCAGAGCGCTAGTGTCCCCAAAACCTCACTATGCCATATTAGGCACTATGCCATATTAGGGCACTTTACCCTACCATATAACATTGTTGTTACTAAGAAAAATTACGAGTTGATGGGTTGCTAAGGGTGTTACGAGTGAAGCATTGGTTGCATTATTGATAGTTGATGGACGGGAATTTGATTTTTCGTGCGGAGCATGGGTGTCCCACCTAGTAGATACATGATAAATTAAGAATTTTACTATTTTTCGTTTCAAATAATTTGAATTAATTATTAATAATCACCCTGGAAATTGATTATTGACTTTATGGACGTGTGAGCAGGGAATATAATCGTTTTCACATAGATGATAATAATTATTTCGTGTACCTAGCTCCCTACTGTTGACATAAACATGGAGGGGCCCCGACAGATCAATCATCATCCATATTTAGGTAGGTAGCCAGACAGCATCGAATGAGATATTGCGAGATTGGGTTGTAATTGCTAACAAGGAATCGTGAAATTGCGCCCAATTGAATCAAAACGATCGTATGCATAGGTACCTAGTAATATTAATTTAGGTAGTTTTTATTCCTGGTCAGCATTTTGGGAATGGTGTAAATATATTTGATATTCGAAGGGGTCCCTCTAGAAAAGTTTCAGCAGACAAAAAAACAAACAAGTCTGACGTCGCCCAAAACAAATTTAAAGAATGTTTTCGCTTATTTTATGAAAGTTCCTAGAATACATGGCATATATAATGTTTTCGATACACAGAATCATCATTCACGGGTGCATACACGCAAAATTTGAAAAATTTCAAAAGAACGGTATTGGTATAGTTGAAATCAAACTGCGAACAAAATGTCTTCCCCAATCCAAGTGGCAGTAGTTTCATGTGAGACAGCTCAACAAGCCATCTCCGACCTGACTTCCTTATGGGGTCACAGAAAAAAAAAACTGCAGTGGTTCACCATAGCTCGAGATATCTGAAGGACGACATTTGATCCACCTGAGACCCATCTATAGGTATACCACGATGGTCACAACTCGATGGTCTGATTCAAGCGGTGGACAATCATAAGCGATGGTTCCACTGTTAAATTGATTCAACTTTTGCAGCTCAGCCTGACTATTAGGTAGTCAGAATTACAGTATCAGTAGCGTATTGCAGGGCGTAGACGTCGTTGTTGTAATGCAAAGAGTTAATCAATTTTATAAAAGTTGAATATAGGTTTTTGTCGTTTGGAGATTTACCAATGCCCTTAGATGTTAGAGAATTGGTATACCTATCAGTTAAGTGAAACTTACTAACTAGGGTTCTGCCAGGGGAGAAGCAATTAATCTCAATTATTATTATTATCAATTATACTCCGCCGTCGATTCGATCGACCCAGGAATAATATATTACACAGGCGCCAATTGGGATTGAATTAGAAGGACTATCACGTTAGCCATTATGGGATCAGGAAACGTGAGGTGCGTCCGGCAGGCTGGAGGTTATGGACAGGTTATATACTGGTTCCGAGATAACCAGAGGGCAGGTTGTGGACTGTTGTCGGATGGGGTGTTTTGCTTTGAGGGTCTATCTACGCCAAAGACGTTATGACGTCAGTCAATTACACGTTGTATCCCTCATGAGAGACTAGTGCACTAGTGGGGATGACATATGACCAGCACCAACACATTAGCGCGATGGTTCCAATATTGGGTTTTTCAGTCAATTCCTGATTGCTTTTTAAAGGTTCTGTTTCAGCACATGGCTGCTGCAAGAGTTGGAAGAAGTAAGTTTGGAAACAATTATCTTTCGGAACTTGTTCTGCGTAGCGCCTTTGGCCGTAATCGTTCAGTTTAATTTCAAGTTTAAAGATACGCTTATCGTGGTATGACATAACATGTCATACATAATAATATTATCTCACATTGTGACATATTATGTCACCCCTGCTCAGTTTCCGGGTTAACGTCTTTCTGCGATTTTCTGTGTTCTCATTCACAATACATACATACCACGATAAGCTTATATTTAAACTTGAAATTAAACTGAACGACTATGGCCAAAGGCGCTACTCAGAACAAATTCCAAAAGAAAATTGTTTCCAAACATATTGCCTCAAACTCTTGCAGCAGTCACGTGCTGAAACAGTGCCACCTTGAAAGAACAATCAGGAACTGACTGAAAAAATAATTATAAAAAATAAAATACGTTGCAAATGTTACACAAGGGTTTATTATTCTTTGATACAGGTAGGTGAATAATTCGCTATTATTGTGCGGAAATTAATTCTGTGTCAATAAGAAAATATTTTCAAATAATTAAAAAGAAGAAAAACTTTTTCGTTGAAATATTTGGACAGATGTTGGGTCACGATAAATGGATTATGCGTCCAAAATGACTCGGAAAACGACACCTTATTTGACCTCCTTGGATCCTTCAAAAATCCCATTTGTAGCCCCATGAAAGCCCCATAGATACCCACGGTGAAATCGGATCGTTCTGGGACCTACAAAAATGGATTCTACGTTCAAAAATACTTCGAAAACGACACCTAACTCGGATAGCCAAGCTGCTCTGAAATCACTGGTGGGAAGAACTACCAACTCAAAACTGGTACTTGACTGCTGGGAGTCCATCAAGCGCGTTGGGGCTTCTAATGAGATTATTCTCAGATGGGTCCCTGGCCAAGCTGGTATGAATACCAGTATGATTACCTGGAATTCCAGGGAACGAGAAGGCGGACGCCCTGGCCCGACATGGGTCTAGTATGGACCTTATAGGACCTGAACCCTGAGGCAGCACAATGGGTCTATAGGCCGAAGTGGGGCGCCCCTCAGGAACCCACTTCTATACCCTCTCTGGTATTAATCTAAAATCTCTATCTAGACATCTTGGAACGTATAGTGTCAAATTTTGAGTCCAATCAAAATTTTCGAACCCTGTCGCGATTACAGAGGTGTATTATTCCAAGAATAATAAACCAAAATTGACGCATCGAGAAATATGTGAATAGATGAAATGTATAGGAAGCTATGTGATAAGCTCGAAATTATATGCTCGGGAAAGGTATTTGAAGCGAAATACGTTTCAGAGTAAGTGGAAAATGCAAATCCTTTGCCTTGAGGGCTGAAGGAAATGTCTCATTCGGGGTAGGTACAGCCCGTGTTTTGTGGGCACCAAACTTTCTTAAGTAGCTTAGTGTACCTAGTGGGTTAGGTGGGTAGTTTGTCGAAGGGTTGGGAGGAGAACAACTCGGATTCAACAACGCCAACAGTCTTGAAAGCTACGGGGGCCCTCGTTCCACCTCTTTATGAGAAACTACGCCCGGAGGTTAATGTATGGAAAATGCCCGTGTTTAGGTTCGGAAATGACTTGAGTGGAAACGGAGGGTTCTGCGGACGGTGCGGAAAGGGGATGGTCAAGGAAGCCCAGCGGATGAACTCACGTCTAAGCTAAAGAATTTTTATATAGTCTGCTAACGGACATTCTGATTAATAATTGCACGAGTCCTTATTATGGCAGCATTAAGCCGAAACCTACAGCTTCAATTTTTCTCAAGTGAGATTCCAGATACCCCACAGAAACTAAACCAAAATGCCGCAAATTTTATATAGGGGTTTATTATTCTTTGATGAAGGTTAATTGTGCAAAAATTAATTTTGTCATTAAGTTACCTCGAAAAATGAATTATGCGTCCAAAATTACTCGTAAAATGACACCTAATTTGATCTCCCGGAATCCTTAAAACCCCGCATTTGTAGCCCCATAGATCTCCACAGGGAAATCGGATTGTTCTGGGACCCTCAGAAAGGGATTACACGTCCATAAATACTTCGAATACAACACCTAACTCGACCACATTGCCGAAAACCTTCATATAAGCCCTCCAGTGGCCCCGCAGAGCCCCACAGGATCGAACGATCGGGCTGAAATTTCAGATTAAAAAAAATGCCTAGGTACTGCTCAAAACGGATATTCAAATTTTGAGGCCGAACAGAATTTTCGACCTCCATCGCGATTATAAAGGTGAATTATTCCAAGAATAATTATTACCTATATTATAATAAACCAAAAGAGGGGTTCACTCCACACAGCACACGTCCTTGGAAGCTGAGACGCGTACCTATTCCGCTAAAATGCCCCCCTCAGGCCGTGGAGGCCCGAAATTCAAAACAAACCCTTATGCCGGTGCCATCTAAATGATAATTAACACGTGTAGGTACCGTTATCTTCCGAACAATTCGAACAATTAACATACATCTCCAGGGAAGTGCTAGTTCCCGACAACTCCTAACCCATTGGCGCTCCCGAGTGTTACCTTTGAATGAAATAAAGGAGTGTTGTCAGAATAATGAAACTTTGGGTAGTTTGTAGAGCGTTCACCGCCGAGTACACCTCGAGACTTTCTCATTTCGTAATGCAGGGAGTCACGGGACTAAGGGCTTTGAGGTTGTTACTTCAGCGAGGTAGACCAAAAGCGTTCCTACTCAGCTAGAAACTTATAACTAGGGCTCGGATTCGCGCATATTTGCATATTTTACTTCGTAATTATACTCGTTGAATGAAGCATTTCGGGACAAGAATGAGGTTTATAGGGTTACTAGAACAGAATTAAATTCTCTTTATAAATTATATAAATGCTTATACAATCTTAGTTTATTAATTCTGTTTAATAAATTTATAATATAAATTTATAAATGCTTATAAAATCGTATTTGGGATTTTTGGCGGATAACATATATAAGGCGGTTTCAGGGTTTTCGAAGAAAAAAGCTCATCATTTCGCTCAAAAATAATATTTCCATCCAGGATGGAACATGATATTATCATGTTATTTTCCTCCGGTTGGTAGGCAGGCTAGCTCACACCCAAAAATTGATATAATTAAAACTTTTGATGAAGCCGACTGCAAATTCATTGCTACAGTTGAATATGCCCTTAAGGATAATTATGACAGTCTTAGGACTGTCATTTAATCTCTTGCATTTATTAAAGCACAAATTAGTTTTATTTCTGAACTCATTCTGAAGCTCAAATCCGACGGAAAGGAACCCACTGAAATAGTTGATTTCAAAGATGTCAAATAATGCAGATGTCTAAGAAACGCTTGCGATAGCTGGAAAATGGCCGAGAAAGACTCGATGACTTGTCAAAGAAAAGCCTTCGTGCTTGAGCGGAATACTTTTTGGGATGATGTCCTAGATTTGCCCAAAATGGTAAAAGGAGAACCGCCCAGCGAACTCAAGTTTACCCCAGCAGAAGCGACATCACTGAAATACCTTCCTCTTGCGTTGTATCGGCTGACGTTGCGAGGTCATTTTCTACTTTGAAGTTGCTGGTAACCGACCTCAGATAATCTTTCACAACGGAAAATATTGAGAAAATACTGCAGCTCATGGTGATTCAGTAGCTAAAATAACTCCCACTTTTTGTGACAAGTACTGCTTGTCAAGTAAGTTCGATTGATCATTATTTTTGACCTGCATTATTTTTTCACTTTGTTTGTAATAATTTATAATATGTCTCTTGCATATTCTACGAATGATTTATTTCTTCCCCCAATTTCTCGGAACGTCTACTATAATTTTTTAGCATATCAAGCTTTTTCTTTTGGTTTATTATTCTTGGAATAATACACCTATGTTATCGGGACGGAGGTCAAAAATTCTGAAAATTCCTCAAAATAATGTCAAATTTTGACTGTTTCATCTGTTTCATGACATGTAGATTCCAAAAACGAAATGTCCGTCCGCCGTATGCCGTCTGAGCCGTTTTGGTCATTAGAATTTTTTTTTATCTGACATTTTGACAAAATACTTGGTTTACCACCTAGTTGTGACTGCAAGGTTTTCAGCCCGGTCGCCCAAACCCGTGGGGTTACGTGGGGATAAAAAGAGGTTACGGGTTTGTGAAGGGTTTCGGCAATGGGGTGTAGTTTGGTGTCGTTTTTTAAGTATTTTTGGACGTTGAATCCAATTTTTGCGGTCTCAGAACGATCCGATTTCTCCGTGGGGGGCTACGGGGTTTCATCGGGCGACAAATGGGATTTTTGGAGGATCTGAGGGAGGTCAAAAATGGTGTCGTTTTTCGAGGTACCACATCTGTACAAACATTGTACAAAAAAAATGTATCTTTTTTTTCAAAATTATTTTCTTACTGACACTAAAATAATTTTTTGCACAATTAGCGCATTCATGCCTAAAATTTGTAGCATTTTTGAGCACGTCAACCAGTTTTTTGACACTACATAATATGTACGACACATATACTACATAGGTACTATGGTCTTATTTGCGGGGGTTTTGATCCTCTTACACGGTCTTATTTGCTGGGTTCAGTGCGCTTATTTAAACGTTTCATCGATCCTATCGATCCGATTGCTAATTAAACATTACTGCATGTTTATTTGTTCATTTTTGCTTCGAATCCCTCCCCTTTGTATTATTTGGAAGATGAAAAATTTTAGTGTAATCTCTCCCTCATAGAAGGGGCTTACACCAACCCGTGCGTTTCCTTGCAAAAGTACAAGCTACCTACGCTGAATTGGGTTGAAGTATTGAAACCCATTTGTAATTCAAGATACAAGGAGTTCTGAAATTTAAAAAACAATCCCGAAGGAGAGTTTTCCAACAGCATGAATAAAATCCGTAAAAAAATATTCTTCGGTAAAACTTTTTCTAAACCAGTGACTTAGACAGTCATAATAAGGGGGTATTATAGCCAGAATTTCGTCGAGCCAGAAGGGAACTAAGTGCAGGATACCCATTCAAGCTTTATATAAATGCGAGGATGAATAATGGGCACCATGTTGCCATTTTCTCTTTATTCCTCCTTAAGTCATTTATCGAGATTTTCGCACAAGAAGCAGGAGAAGGGGTTTTAGAAATAAGAGAAGATAGCCTGGAAGAAGAGATAATTTATCAGAACGGTGATAGAGAGGGGTGAGAAGTTGAGACGAAAGGAGGGGGTAGTCATTACGTATTTATCGTCGGGTCTGTTTAATCTCACGCCTCCCCGGGCTTCTCTCGTGGGGTTTTCGTATCTTCAGAGAAAGCAGCTAATCCAGGATGGGCGGTTTAATAATACTGGACTCTGCCGGCGCCTTCCCTGGGTTTCCACCCTAAACATGTGAGGAGGTTGCCTTGCATTATCTTGTTACCCCAGGCTTCCCAGGGTCCCTTTTGTCATTTTAATGATATATGTATTCGGTTTGGCCAAGCAGGAAAGTGAGAAAGAGGGAAAATGTGGCAGTTGGAGCTGGCGAAATGTTCCAGCCATGAATGGTGAATTCTCCGTGCTAACCTACAAAATTGGTATTTAATACATCATTAAACATTAATGCGGTTATACAGGGCTGCAATTTGTTGCGTGTCATACTACGTCTTGTAATTAAAAAGTGTAAACGAAAAATTCTCATCATACAATAATATAAAATTGTGTTGGCCGACGTGTGGTAGACGGCCGTGTGGTTTGTTGGTACGGGATAACGCGTTCCCGAATGAGTTTTTTCACTTTCCGCTCGCTGGCCGTTTAGGGGGTCGAAAAAATTACGAAAAAATACGAGCCGTATAGATCAGAACCGGAGGAAGACGTCGGTCAAATCGTAAATCCGAAATTCGCCCGGGAAATTCGTCGAAAATTCGTCGAAAAATCGTCTTTCTCCCGTTTGTCCTACGTTTTCCACTTTCAACTCGCGTCAAAGGCCGTTTAAGGGGTCGAAAAAATTACGAAAAAATACGAGCCGTATAGATCAGACCTGGAGGTAGACGTCGGTCAAATTGAAAATCCGAAATTCGCCCGGGAAATTCGTCGAAAATTCGTCGAAAAATCGTCTTTCTTGCGTTTGTCCCACGTTTTTTCGGGTTCAAAAATACCCAGTAAGGAGCCATTTTTTGGGTATGGTATCCGCGAGCCAAATGCGCGCCAAAATATGGCCAATCCGATTCCGAAGTCGGATTTCAAAAAAACCGAGGGGGAGGGGGCGATTTCACGGTGAGAAGACAATTGGATCGTTTTAATTCGCGCGGGGCCAGGGATCTTAGAAAACGGAGGGTCCAGGGAACTTTGATAGATGGAGAGGCCTTTATTTAAAAAAAGTTGAATTGAATTAAAAATAATAATTTCCTAAACGGTAAGCCCTAAAAATACGCCGATTTTTTCTATCGTCCCTGCTACGAATAGGAGGGGCCGAGCGGAGCGAGGCCTTATGTCTGAGTAGGGGTTTGAACGTGTCCATCGATGCTACGCACCCTACAGGCGGCAATACACCCCACAGGCGGCAATACACCCCACAGGCGGCAATACACCCCACTAGGGGAGCGAGCGAAGCGAGCCAGAGAGACTAGTAAACTATATCAGAATATGAATAAACATAAGATAACATTGTTTTCTGCTTGGTATCAAGAAAATTTACTGCTCTCGTTGAGCTCTCTTAATTGGCAAACCCCCACAAAAAGAAACCATTTTTCTACATTATCTCAAAGGAACATCTAGTTGGGAGCCCCAGCTATTTTCCTCTTCTCTTTCATTCGAATAAATGGTCCTCCGTCTCAGCCGAGATATCTTCATTAGCGGAAAAAATCCCATTCAGAACTGTCCAATAGTGCTCATCGAAACAGTCGAGGTATTTCAAGGCGAGACTAATAATTAGTCTCAATTATTGAGAATCATTCAAAGGCTCCCGAGTTGTTGGAATTGCGAAAGCACAGCTCAAAGAGTTTGTACGTAGAAACCACTGATTCAGCTAATCTTTTAAAGGCTTCTTTAAAAAATAAAATAAAAAACCAACGGAAACATTAAATGTTCCGTAACAAATTTTGTTAGGACATTGAGGCTAATTTATTCCTCAATCATTGGTCGTTTTATTTATTCCTTATTCCTAATTAAGTCGCTAATTTATTCCTCAATCGTTGGTCGTTTATAGTTTTAACGTTTTCGGAAAACGTTTTTAACTTATTTCGCACCATTTTAGCTTCTACAGGTTTGGCCAATGGCGATGAATCCCAAGCTAATTAATATTCACGTGGCCTACTACTAATTCTCTTTTCACTCGTAGCATCACCTGAGATCCCCCTCTACCCGCTTTCAACGCTAATCCCTTTTCATTAGCACCGGAAACCCCCCTTGCATTTTTAATATTTCCACGGAGGGCAACGCGTAGAATAAAAATGAATGGTCTTGTCGAGTAGCAATCAGCCCTCAAGCCTTATTCTCTTTAACGAGCTCGAGATGAGAAAAAAATTACGGAAAAATGATACTTCGAGGGTGTTGGATCAATCGGGCAAACAGAATCTAGTTAATGATTGTAGATTAAACAAAGGAAACGGACACCATTCAAACGAACGCCGGTGGCAAACCCTTTCGGGGAAGACCTATTGGAAAACTTGGTTCTTTTTTCCGACCTTCTCCTTCGCAGCGAAAAGCAATAAACGGGACGTTTTACGGAGTTTTAAAACTGGCAAGAAGGAAAAGCCAAGATGAAAAAGGTTCAGGACAAAAGGGAAAGATCCCCTCGTATTTCCGGCTCCAAGGCGCCAAAGCTCCCTCTCCCATGGAAATTGGACTCATTAAACCGCCCAAACGGATTTTCTTTATTACGAATTCCTTCTCGTCAAATGTTTTCTGCGAAAACCGATTAATCCTTAACAATAAACAATTAAATTGTTTATCATTCCTGCATCCACTCTCCCTCGTTTGAATTCGAAGAACATAGTTTGAAACGTCCCTTCTGTCTACAGTAAGGGGAGAAGTAATTCAGTTGATAATTAATACGCTTTTGCTCTGCTTCGCTATTCCTTTTGCACTTGAAATTAAGTTTAAATCCAACTAATTCGTTACTTCGATAACAATGTTATAATAGACCACTGGAAGATTTCCATTTATTTTACCTCACTTGGTAAATCATTATGCGCTCTGTTTAATTTTTTTTTTATTTTTTTTTTATTTTTTATTTATTTATTTATTTTTTTTTTCATCGGGTTTGCGCAGTTGATAATGATAAGCGAGTTGAGAGATAGGCTCAGGCAATGAGGATTTGTTATAGATGGATATCTTCGTGGCTTAATGTTTATTCATGGAAACTGTCACGCGATGTAGGGCGGGCATGACACGTGAGATGTCATTCACCGTATGAAAGGGAGTTGATTGAAAATCATATTTTTCCGCAGTATTTCCCCGACGAATTTTTAGCTGAGGACTTGCCGAAATTGGATGTTTCGACCGCATCAGTTGACAAAGGGATATGATCAAACACGGTAAATTGAAGCCTCAGCTATTTTCCGTTTTCCTTCATTAAAAAAAAACTTTGTATTTGGAAAGTAGAACACTTTCGGATAATTTCCAAATTCTTCCGTACCCGATATAAAACCGTTTGGTTCCATCACTTTCACCTCGAAAATAAGTCGTTCCTTTCGAAAGCCACTGGTTAAATTGGCTGCTAGCCAATAACCTACGAAAGATCTTTCTTTTTTCCGGCACAATACCCTGGTGTAGCGTGAATAATGAGAAATTCCTTTCTCAGGGATTGCGGGATTCAAGTGACAAAGGACATAACACGGAGAGGAGGACTTTTGTGGATGAATAGTTTCAATATTCGCTTTATAAAAGTTTCGAGTGTCAACACTATTCTGATCCCGACCGCTGTTTCATTGCATATCTTTTTGATTGCATTTTTTTTTTTTTTTTTTAAGCTGGGTCAAAATGGCGTTTTCACGGATGTGCTTGATGAATGTGGGCGCCGTTTTGATTTCCACTCCAGTGTTTGCAACAATTTTCATCACATGACGGCGGTAGAATTGCGTTGGCGTTGGACTGAAGGAAACTGTATGGTCCCGAGCTTTATTACTGTTCAAATTAAATTACCTACTCACTGTTGGGTTATACCGAAGGCCGACCGAATCTACTGTCACTGTTGCAGTCACCACATGCACAGTGCATTATTATGATAATCATGAGAGATAAGTTATAGAATTAAACGCTGTAGTAAAGGGTATAAACCGACGAAACAGTCAAAGCTCTCTTTGATTACGTTGGATGTAACACTTCCCGTCAATTCATTGGCTTGCAAATGGATGGTAGGTACGGCTCGCGCATGCGCCTCTTCCTTTTTCCAAATTGAAAAGGTCTAATAGATTTTCCCAGATCAACAATCCCTCCAAGTTGGAGGCTCCAACTACCGATATAAGCCCCTTTGTTTACAATGCAGATTTCCTCGTTGATAGCACCACATCCTAGAAAAACCTGGATTTCATTACACCGTCCTCTGCTCGTATTTCAACCACAATCGCGCGGGTTTTCCGACCCAATCAGTCTGGTATTCCTCACTCCCCTTTCCTTTATCGTCTTGCCCACACCGACTTCCCTCTCAGACTGGGTGTATTGTTATGGAAATCACGTCCGCTTTGGTTGGAGCAGTGGCGAAAAAGAAGAAAAAAGGAATATACCATTTCTAACCCCCCCTCAACCGAGCAATGGCGAAGATGAGAAATGGAGGAGAGAATGACGAGGATGGAGCGCCGCAAAACGGGGAGAACGTTTCTTGAATGAGAAAGGAAATGGGAAGGAAAACGGATGAAGCTGATAGAGGTAGAGACACTGGTTCATCAGTCAACTTGGCCAATTTGTGGGAGATGGGAAAGTAAGTTGGTTTGAAATCCTAAACCCTAAACTCGTCATTATGAGAACTCGCCATTACACGCTGCCAACAACATGAAATGAAATTGGAAAATTAATTCCCGATTACCAGCGGGCTGTTTCTTCAGGAGGTCTTAATGGATAGGTATGCAGCAAAATGGTGGTCTCATCTAAGGAAAAGCCCAAACCGGCGGCATCTCCAAGATCTTGATTGCGACTGCGTCTGGTTTGGGCTTTTCCTTAGATGAGATCACCATTTTGCTGCATCTTTTGCTGTTATGTTTCCAATCTTATACAAACAAAACTTATTCGTCGGCAGGAGCGTTAAATAATATAATCTATATCTATAAAAATTACTGCCAAATCTTTGAGGACTCACTACTTAAAAACCAGTGGAGTGTTTGGCACCAAATTGTGTGAGAATGTTTGTGAAGCATTGTACCTAGATGGTTTTAAAGAAGTTTCTACAAAATCGGTCTCTTCCTTCATCGCGAACGGAGCTTTCCTTCGCAGCGAGAGACGGGTCAAATAGCGTCGTTACTAGGGATCGCTAGGAACATTTTCGAAACTCCGAAACCCGGTACAACTTTTGTCGTCGGTTTAGAACGAAACTAGTTCTGTTAAAACGAGCTTTTCACGCTGATTTCAACGAGTACAAAACGATTTCTGTGCGATAACCCGTTCGCAAGTTATTCGAAGATCGTCGGTATGCGTGATAGACGGGAATTTGATAATTCACTACGAGAAACCAACAAGCGTTGTTACTATGAAAAATTAAGTTGACGGGTTGCCACGGGTGCGTCGTTGATAGGTGATGGGCGGGAATTTGATGTTTCGTGTCAAGCACGGGTGTCCCAGCTACAGTTTCTACAAAATCGGTCGAACCGTTAATGAGATAATGAATTTTCAAAATCTGTCGGTGTGTTTTCGCAGTTTAACCGTACTGAGTCCATTTCATTGAGTTGGTGATGAGTCGTAGCGCTGGTGATAAATAAATAAAACAACTTGACATAGGCCGACATACATATAAACGGTGTCTGGGAAGGTGGGAGGCCAGCGTTTTTTGATAATCGCATTGTAAATGCTGACGCTGCCTCTCATCTTTCCCGGGAGTGGCCGCAAGTCGCCCAAAGTGCCGCCAACGAAAAGCACAGAAAGTATGACCGGGCGGCTGAGGATCTCAGAGGGTCGTTCACACCTCTTGTATGTTCATGCGATGGTGCCCTCCACTGTGAATTCGACGCCTTTCTCAGGAGAGCGGCCTATAAACTGGCGGAGAAGTGGGATAGACCGTACTCCCAAGTGGTTGGGTGGGCTCGAGTTCGAGTCCAGTTCGCCGTCATAAGGGCAGTTTCCCTTCGGCTAAGAGGAGCTCGGCGGAAGGTGAGAAGCCTGGGACTGGAGGACGGAGCTGGACTTCCTAATGTGGATTCCACGCTGGACTGAAGCGGGGATTGTTCGCGTAGTTATTGTTGTTGGTTTCGTTGTTGTAGCTTTTCACTATTTTCATTACCTAATAAATAAAAAATAATCAATAAAGAATACATAGTTTGAATTAACTTGACATAGGTAGTAGGTAGTGAAAATACCATGATTCTACATGTAATACGAATTTTTGTAGAGAATCTTTGAGAGCCAAAACAAAAAACAAAAACAAAATGCCACCAATTAAGCGTAGGCGATCGAATCTCGGTCGCCGTTCACGTCGCAGTGGAGATCAGGTGATTCAACGCAGATCGCAAAGTGCGAAAGAACATTTTCAAAGAAAATGAAGTGGCAAGACAACGACAACAACGACAGCGAAGCACCACGTCCGAATCTACAATTCGACCGATGCGACCACGAAGCCGTGTGGCGGAAGATATGGTTGATGCAGCTTACAATAATTGTAATTATTACGATTGTGAATGTGATTATAGCATGTATGGACGTATATGCATAATGGGTGAAAGATGTCGGTATTGTGATGCACTGAAGTTTGCTGGTGACACAGAGGGAATGTGCTGTGCCAAAGGAAAAGAGAGGCAAATTTCGAAGCTCCACTGAACCGTTGCGTTCACTGATTTTCTCGGACACACAGTTTCATTAAAATTCTATTTTTATTGAGTGCAGCGAAGCGCACCGGGTCAGCTATTATATTATATTAAGCTACGTGAAAGTTTATTCCTAGAGCAGCGTTTTCAGTTGGCGTAGATTGTGTCAATTTTTGGGGCCACCCCCTGCAGGGCTACGCCGGCCAACCCCCTACTCTCCCACCAGGCCTCAGAACCATTCTACTCACTTTCCCATATTGTGTAGCTTTTTTTTTTCTTTTCTTAAAGAAACAGGTTGACGTGGGAGTTGGGGTGGAGGGTGGTCACCATCGGACAACCAACATGGTGGGGTTGTTATTGTTGTTGTTAGGAGGTCCAGCCCCTATTTTTGACCCCTTTTGGAGCTCAGATACCCCACCCACAAGGAGAAACTTTTCGGTAGTTTCAGATTTTTCTCGTCATCTATGTACCAACTTTTCGAAACAAATGTTTGGTATTTTTTCAAAATTTTAAAATCCTGTTTTGGGACTGTTTGGTAGGTCAGATACGCCACATGGAGCAGAATCATGTATAATATTATTCTAGGGTATTTCCGGTCGACGGAAACATGAAATGACGGAAACATCAACTCGCCGAACTGAATTTTCTAAGACCAGGTCAACATGAAACGCTCAGCGTACAACGTCGACCACAACGGAAAACCCCGTCGCTAGGAAATCCTGCCTTTATAGAAGAAGTTTATAGTTTTGTCACTACAAAAGAGATGGAGTAGCTAGTCAACAGCATTAATTTTGTCTGTCGCATTCATCATCTCCCAACTGCGGTACGAGTCATTGTTCTCGTGCATGAGCCAAGAGAGATGCGAAATATGATACAAACGCATTTCACTTAGTGTGTCTAGTGATTGAAACTTGTCATCATGGTATCGCTAGCAATCGATCTGATTCATCTGCTCGCCTCTGTCTCCCTCTATTCTATTCAACACGGGAAAGCGCAGCTTCCATTACTGTCTGTCACCGTCTGATGTAGAGACTTGTGCGGTGTTATCTAGTTGGTCATTCGTCTGTAGGTTGAACTGAACCCTTGGCATGCTGAACGGCGTTGGGGATCAAGTGGTGTTACGTTTGATCTAAATGGGTACAAAGCTTAGCGGGAGTGGTTGCGTCTACATTCTAAAGTTGTTCACCACGTACCGAAACCGTGCGTTGTGCGAAGCCTGATTGGAGAAGCAAGCTTTTCATCAAAGAGACAGACTATATGAATGGATTACAGAAACCCAAGTTAAGTCGTGTGGAGTGGGAACTATTGATGGCCGTTGGGTTTGGGTTCGCATCAACTCCAAAGCTCATTAGACATAACCGTCACGATACTGTCGATATCAATACCAATAATTCTGCCCCCTAATTATCGTTAGATCCCCTTGTTTGGAATATGTATCATCGGACTTGGACGGCCAATCCGGGCAGACGATGAGGTATTCCCAGCATGTTAAACCCGAGAGGCGTCAATGCCTGCTGAATGATCAGATATAACCTCAGTAGGGAATCAACAAGAGACTAAATTTTGCTTCAGCCTCCATTTGTGGCCGAACTTCAAGCTAGCGAACAATTTCTTGTGCGTAGAACCAGCTGAACGGTACTGGCTAATAAATAAAAAGCTCGCAATATGTATAAAATGAAAAGAGTAATTGGGTGAGTTATTGATGGTGACAGTAAAGATTAACTTACAAAACCCTAGCTGGAGTTCAATGATGTGGCAAACAGTTTCAGTAATTTTTGTTGATCTCTAAACAATTATGTTGTCTCAAAAGCTCGTAACCTCACAACAGAAACCTTAATCAAACTACAAATTCAGTTTCATTGATTCAAGATGGCAAACAACATTTTGAAAAACTTTAAAACATAAAAATAATATTGTTAGGTATAATATACCTATAGATAATATCTATATATTATATTATAATATTATTATATCTATATGAGGATGGGAAAATAATATTTTTGGTATAATATACCTCTTTAGTTATAATAATATTATAAAGTGCATCTTCATTTAGATATAATAATATTATATCTAAATACTTTTAAGAGGAGCGTTGAACGCTCGAGGGTGTCTGTCACTCAAACTTAACTACATACAGCTGAGTCACCCCTCTTTCGCTACAATTCCACACCCTTGGCAAAAGTTTCCTCAAAATGTCTTTTTCCTGTAAACCAATGTCGAGTATGGAAGTTGAAAACCATAAATCTTTAGGTGAGGGACTCAGCGGATGAGAAATGGCATCGTTCATCATTACACCGCCTCTAGTCATTTCTGCCGATACGCTACACCCACCCTTCGACTTATTACAACAAGTAGGTGGGGTAGGAAATCTGGCCGATACCAAGCTGGAAAATTATACTCACCTTGCGTTAGAAAGTGAAAAGGTGGGAAAACAAGGAAGGCACAACAAATCTTCCAATGAAAAGACAACGGAGGCGAAAATGATGGGTGACTGACCTCCTCGTCAGCGTCCTAAATAGGTTCAAGAATCAATCATTTATGCGCGGAAAATCAATATTCAATTTATTTTTCAGTTCCTCCCAAGTTCATAAAAATTGTTGCAACTTGCAGGCTGATCAATAATGTTGCCTTTGTTCCACTTTTAGGTTGTTACAAATGAAACATTCACCTTCCGGAACGAGGCCTTCCCTGGCTTGTTAGGAGCAATCATAACACAGGTTTACAAAAAAAAGGTCAATCTCAAGCTCCGCAGAAAAAACCATCAAACTCTATGTTTTTTGGGGTGCTGAATCCGAATCTGACCCCCGTTTTTTCCGGTCACGTCCAAATTTTCGAGATATTGGCGATTTTTCGTTTTTTCTACCTTTTTCCGTTTTGAAAATCACAGCTAAATGAGCGGATGCCCAAAATTTTCACAAAAACTCTCTTCTTACTGGAAATTTATCGCTGATTCCGAAAATATATATGAGTTGGTGTCTAAAACCACGAGAAATGTGTGATTTTGCCAAAAAATGTTGAAAAAACCACGTTTTTTCAAAACCAAAGTCATGTTTTTTGATACTTTTTACCTTCTAGCGTGAAAAAAAGGCCGTTAATAAAATTTTTCCAACGAGGTCTTGTAGGTAGATTGTTTCTGCGTCGAATGGGACCAACCGTGATTCTTTACCTTCCATAATAAGGGAGCTATGATTTTTCAAAGTTTCTGGGCGCTTGTTTTTCAGGCCTTCAAGTGCAATTCCGTGAGTTCTTGATGAATAAAACCATCTTTGAGTCGGTCTGAATTGATGCCTCCGAGTCCAATATATTCCTCGGAACAAAGTTTTGTTGTGATCAAGTTGTATTGCCGACTCCAGGAGTTCATGTTCTACGACATGGCCAAAATGGGTAGAAACTTTGAAAAATCATAGCTCCCTTATTATGGAAGGTAAAGAATCACGGTTGGTCCCATTCGACGCAGAAACAATCTACTTACAAGACCTCGTTGAAAAAATTTTATTAACGGCCTTAGTTTTTGCGCTAGAAGGTAAAAAGTATCAAAAAACGTGACTTTGGTTTTGAAAAAAACACGTTTTTTCAACATTTTTTGGCAAAATCACACATTTCTCGTGGTTTTAGACACCAACTCATATATATTTTCGGAATCAGCGATAAATTTCCAGTAAGAAGAGAGTTTTTGTGAAAATTTTGGGCATCCGCTCATTTAGCTGTGATTTTCAAAACGGAAAAAGGTAGAAAAAACGAAAAATCGCCAATATCTCGAAAATTTGGACGTGACCGGAAAAAACGGGGGTCAGATTCGGATTCAGCACCCCAAAAAACATAGAGTTTGATGGTTTTTTCTGCGGAGCTTGAGATTGACCTTTTTTTTGTAAACCTGTGTAATTGATGGAAACTCCTTCGGTAATTTTGGAAGATACGTTCAACCCTGACGGATGTCGTGATTTTTTTGTTAGTGCACTAACAATGTAAGGACTTTTTGTCACTGGGGCTTCCTACTCAATTTACCTAATGGAATATCATGATTAGAGCCTCTAATTTAGAGGTAAATTATTATTAGAGGAATAGTAACAGTACTGCCAACATGGTATAATTAAAAGCGGAAACCAACATGTGATAACTCAGCTGTTTATAGTACCTAGTGATTAGAAGGAGCAATATTTAATATCGCCGTCTAGGATGAGCCGGCAAGTTTTAGTTGTGCATACATTTTGTGAATAATTCTTATCCCTCGGTTTTTTGCTTAATCTTGGTTTACCAGGTGATTATCGAATGAAAATGGTAAAAATCTATCCATGTTAAATCAGAAATTAGTTGGTACATCGCCGTTTAAAACCACGGCGTCCAGCCCGTTGACTTATAGCATGTTGAAAATCGGAGGTTTCTTGAATTATAGCAAGTTGCCATTGCTTTTTTCCATTTGGATGGAGAAATTATTCAGTCTTTTGTCTCTCCTGAAAAGTTGAAAATATTGAGTTATTACAATGTAAAGGTCGTAAGTACCTATGTCATACTTACGACCAATTTTTCCGGCTCTACCAAATTCAAGCGTTAACAAGTCGAAGACCCTTATAACCAGAGATGTGCACAAAATATGCACCCGAAATAGCCAAAATATGCAAATTTAGCACCCTAAGCCAAAATACATTTCTAAAATAAATAAAAAATAATATTAATAGATAAAAATAATTTAAAAATTTAAAAACATACTTGTCAGGAGTCTCCGTAGCAACGGTTGGATGTAAACGGGGTCGGTTCTGGTAGATAGGTCACTGTATAAGCGTGTTCCACGCCAAAAAGTATGTTGTGTACACACCTATTTTTCTCGATTATGCTTCTCACTATCGCTATTCTATTAATAGTACTTAAACAAGATATGTTCAATACGTACCTACTTGATTATGACACCGTAACGTTTTCTGGAAGTTAGCGCTATTATTGGTCAATGCTAAAATGTCACTCACTATCGCAATTATTGCGCTAGATGACAATAATTGAATGAAATCAATTTGATTTTCTTGATTTTTTGAGTTTGAAAATTTTCAACCGTCAATCCCGTTAACTTGGGGTAAGGTCAGAGGGCTCTCCTTTCAAAAATTTTCGTACCCCCATTACAAAAGATTTTGCTATAGAATGAAATCCACCTTCTTCCTCAATGCCTACACTCCCTGGCCAAGTAGCACTTTCCTCTCGTACCTTTTCAATATCAGCCAAGGCTAGGCAAAGGTCTAATCCATGGATGATTAGTGCCGGAATCATCCGAAATAAACCATGATATGCAGAATTATGCATACAACTGCCATAATAATATTATGCAAAAATCCTATATTATGATGCACTTTCAATTTAACACGTTCTAAACGCTTCAGATACCCGCAAAACCAAAATGTAGAACGCGATAAAAATACACATCTGCAAAATATGCAAATTCCAGGTTCTACTCTTGTTTCACTAAGCTTTTAAATAGCTTACATCAGATTCTGTTAGAGACAATTGGTACTGCAAGTACCAGGATGATCACTGGAGTTTACTAGCCAACGTGTATGTACTCGATGTAGTCAGTGACACTTCACTTATCGGTGTTGGACAACGCCTTGAAAATTCTTGTCCCGGCCTGTGTAATTCAGTTGGCGGCATTCAACGGCAGTGTTGCGGCCAATGTTGCCATCCCTCTACTGCCTTCCCTCGCCCCATTATTATTGCGCCCCCTTGCCTTCGACGGGCCATCACAACCGTATGTTACCCCGTGTATCTCTACTACATGGAAAAGGGATGCCGCCCTTCCGCGGGGCGATATAAACACCCCGAAAGGTCTCGACCAACACATAACACAGAGGGGCCGTTTCGGGGGAGGAAGATTGTGGGGTTAACGGCAATTCCTTCTCTGTTGAAAGTATCTCTTCTCTCTGCGGGGAGCTGTTTAACGCTTGACTTTTATTGATATTTAGGGCTGGGGGATTGCCTTTTTTGGGGAGCCATAAAAGACTGTTGCCAAGTAATCTGCATGCACGTCTCACTCTTAAAGTTAACCTTCTTTTTTTTCACAGCTTACTTTTCCCAGGCCATAAAATTCCATGACATTGAGGATTCGCCCTGACAGGCCTCCTTCATAACTTATTCATGTATAAATTCCTCACATAAATCATCCCTAGTAAAACGGTACCAGAGCGTCTCTCAAAATTACTCATCTGAAAGTGCCACGGTGGAAATATTGGAATAAGTCACCAATGTCGAGTAAGAGCTCTTAGTCTTAACCACAATGGATTTCATTTATTTAATCAGAGCGTGACGGCAATAATGTTGACTCAGTTTTGCCTAATCATGTTTACTTTCAATTTCCGAGTCGTCCCATCGTGTTTCATTTGAAAACCTGTGACGTTTCCATCAAAGACTGTACAAAGACTAAATTTAATCATTCCCATTTTCCAAGCATAACATTAAGATTGATGAAGCGATTTTTATGCCCTTAATGGAATATAATTCCGAAAATTTTTAGTTAAATGTCTATACCTAATGTGAAAAAAGTTTCACTTTTACCGTGGTTTCATAAAACCACACAACCAGTTTTTTCATTGAAGCAACGTTTCCATACTAGGTGAACTCTCGACGCAGTGTAAAATGTTAACATAGGTAGTATACTATGTTAACCTATGTTAGCCTATAGGCCCAACTTCGCGATGTCTGTTGTTTTGTTATTCGTACCGGCATTTATTGTTCTTTTTTCCCCTTATTTGTCCATTTTAACTCAATTAAATTAGACTCTCTCATATCAAAATAACCCTTACATCAAATTTCCAATTCTGGGTTGAAAAAAAAAAAAAAAAAAAAAAAAAAAAACCGTCTCGAAGGCACCTTTTCACCATGGAAAAAATATTGGTAATGAGTTGGAAGGTGAATAGGAAGGGGGTGAATTTCAATTGACCTCCCACGAGTGATTTCGCGTAGGGGGAAATGGGCAGGGAGAGAGAAAACCTTTCAAGGGAGAATGATTTGTAATAGCGAGCTCCTTCAAGGATGAAATGGGACTTGAAAGCTTAAAAAACGTTCCTACCTGCTCTTTTGTTCACCAACTTCAACTCAAATTATTGAAATTTTTATGCATTTAGAAGAACCGGACAAGAATCAGTATTTCAAAACGCGGAAGAGAGTTTGAATGAAGGTGCAATCGAAGCCTATTGGCTTTATAGTAAATACTCGATTATTTGTTCTTAATAACACTAAGGATGACACGGGACTTGAAAGCTTAAAAAAACGGTCCTACCTGCTCTTTTGTTCACCAACTCAAATAATTATTATTGATATTTTTATGCATTTAGGAGAACCGGAAAAGAGGATATAACTGTGGTCCGCTCACTAGCTGTGGACCCTCACTAGGGGGTCCGCTGCGAACTTCGAGAAAAATGTATACATTCTTATACCAATAATTACAATTAAAAACTCAAAAATTCATTTCCCTGCAAATTAATTAAAAATTTTAATTTTTAATAAAATAATAACCATGAATACTGAAAACACCTGTTGATAGGTAAAAAAACCTATAATAAATTTATTTGGTCCTGGGGGATTTTGAGGGGACGATGTAGTCAGGGTATTTTATTTTATCTGGAGGAATTTGGGAGGATATTTATCGGAAAAATTATAAAATCTTTTGATGTTCAGATTAATTACTATTAAAAACATGAAAACTGCACATGTAAATCTTCATCCTCCCTTATAACCATAGTTTACTTCATCTGGATGGAATACCACCATTGTTTCATTATTCTTCTATAGGTTACTATAGTAACCAACACTAAGTGTAGGTGCAAAGTTTTCGCTCCCATTAAGAGAAAGTCTTTCTCTTAATGGGAGCGAAAACTTTGCTGGTAGTTGTGAAATCATTTGCCTTTTTGCGTTTCCTTCTTTGCATAAAAGTATACGTATCAGTATCAAAGTTGACACTCGTTAAATCAATGCTAAGTCTGCTCCATTTACGGCAGGAATTTTCAGCATGTAGAGTAAACTGGCTTAAAGAATGAGGCGCCTGAAGTGAAATGTAACACCACTCCATAGACGTGGAAGATTGCTGCTAGGTATTTGCTCCACACCATCCCCCATAATATGGTGGTCCGTCATCCCATCCCCATTATGAACCACTATGAAGGAGCCTGGAAGGTCATGATCGGGGAGAGCCATCTCCTCCAAGCTCTGTGAGTGTCAATGAGACGGGAGGAGTTTAGACACAGTTTGCCAGTCAAGTCAAAAAGTCAAAATAACCTCAAAATGTATACTTTTTCGGTTTTTGCTTAGATTTCGAAAACTAGGCGTTTCTCGTGGAAACACGCTATTAGCAAAATTAAAGGAAACAAAATTCATAATATTTATGTCATTACCTAATGAAACTACTCCTCCTGGGGAATTAAGGGACCCCTAGGAAGAGGGACAAAAGTAGGATGTCTACTGGCTTCATACCAGATCAGGGTTCAGAGGGGGAAAATAAGCAACAATATGAGAAGGCCGAATCAAGCGTTGGGGGCAGGGGGACGGTTGAGCCTTCAATCTCCGATGCTCTATCATGACTGCTGGTCTCAGTGGCGTAATTGGTAGAGCGTCGCACTAGTAATGCGAAGGTTGTGGGTTCGAGTCCCACCTGAGGCCCAATAAATTTTTCGGCCTTCCCCTTCTGATTTCTTGTAATAACTTAAATAAATTCATAATTAGAATTCAATTTCAGTGTGAATTTAATTTAACAACTCCTCCCTTCCCCAAATAATATTTATGGGGAACAAATTTCATATTTATATTTATTCCCCTACTTATACTACAGTTGAAGATCGGAACAATAGTAAGGCCGCTACAATGCGCTAAAAAGGGCCTTTTTTGCTATTTACCAAAACTAGTAAAACCCAAGTTTTACTTTTTTAAGCCAATTTCTTTTGTGCCCAACCTACAGTGAAATTGATGTAGAGTTCTAAATGAAGTAGAGTTTGTAAATGTGATGTTTGTTTTCATGGTGATATTCCCCTCCACCACTATAGTATGGCATTGCCTGGCTAATTTACTTATCTTTTATTTACCACAAACTACAAATTTGGCGTCATGTATCTAAATCGAAATACTTGAGTTAGAGTGGTCCGCAGTAGATATTGTTCCGTAAAAGGGGTCCGGGAAGCCCTGTACTAAGCTATGCAGGCTAAAATTTCCACTTGAACGTTAAAGAATCGAAAAAACTTCTATCCGAACCTATTAAATTACAAAAGATTATAGGTGGCCTGCCCCTAGTCAATACTATGTCCCCGATGTGGTTATATTACGGCCAGCCTTTTCATCTTTTCCGATTTGCATAGCCCATCGTACGGATCAAAGCCTTCGCAAAGCTCTTCTGCTCGGATGGGGGATACCTCCTTCATCACAAGATGATTCCGTCATCAAATTTTCATGAAGGAGTCGGCAAAACAGAATTTCAAAGGGCTCATTTTCATGTTGGCGCGGGGAGCATTGTGTTGCTCATTTGGGTGAATCGCGCGGTGAAATTTTCAACATTGGCAGTACTGACTAGTAAACCGCGATCAGCTGGACTTGACGGTAACATAATTTTTTCGGATCAGCGAGGCTGTATGGAATGCGCTCAATTAAGTTGAGCTGATTTATCATTAGGGGCTATATCGCAAATTTGATTTTGTTAGAGCCCGGAGGGATCTCCGTGATTATACGAGGTTTGAAATCCCTGAAGGGGTTCATTAAAAATTTAAAAGAGCTACGAGGGAAAGTGAAACGAGGGAGTGAGGAGGGCGAGAAAAAATTGGGGGAAGGTGGATTTCGAGCGTTGGAGTCCTCATGGCAGGCGTTCATTAGGGGTGGGTTTTATGGGATGGGATTCGGCCCACGCTGATCAATCCTAATTATTCCGACGAAACGGAAAATATTTTTCCGTCCGACTGGTCCACAATCAGAAAGGGGAAATCCCCCCTTGAAATGTCCCGGGAAAGAAAAATTGCGTCATTTACTCAGGCCAGGTCGAGGGTGTGCCGATTCAGGGGACGTGATGAAGGGAATGTTCGGTTGTGTTGAGATAAATTGATGGTGAGAGGCGTTCTGGCTTTTCGACAGAAGGCGTTTACGGTAATCTATTCGTTCAACATGTGAAAATTATCCTGAACGGAGTGAGGAGCACCTGCTACATGATTTCGCCGTTGTTAATCACCCTGGGGAAATTCAATAAATTTTCTGGTAGGTATATTTTCATATCCTTGATTTCTCTAGATGAGCTCTCTTTATTGCATTGCATGAGTTCCGTGGGCTTCTGACCCAACCTGGGTGTGTAATGTTCTCCCGGTGTACTACGTGAATTTATATGTGGCCTATTGGTATAGGCCTATCTATATAGGTAAACCTAAATTCACTGGTGTGGTAGTGTGTCCATGCTCTTGACTGCCTGTGGGCTGGGTGATGAAATGGTACAGAATACTGGGAGAGTTTTCCAAGATCGTCTGTTTATAATGTCAGCGTGACTCCCTGGGACGACTCCCAGAGGAGTTGGAAGCAGAAAACTCCTCCTAGCAGTTTTTCCGAAGAGAAGAGAGTTGCCATAGTAAATTGGTGTTTGAATGAAAATATGGTTTCCCAACATCAAAGCCGACAAGTGCCAGAAAAGATGAAGTGTCCCGAAAATCCTTGACCAGGGACTACCAAGTATGAGTCAGAGTCCCCGGAATCAACCTCTTGGGCTCCTCAAGTATCAGATTCTGTTATTTTAATGAACTTTCTTCTTCATCTTCATCTTCATAGTTTGAGCCGTATGAAACCACGATGTATAAAAGGTATGAATTATGAAGTATGAATCCAACTAAGAAACAACCATACTGTAAAATTTATTAATTTACGATAATTAATTCTGCAACTCCCATACTGCGCCGTCAAGAACAGCTTATAACGGTTAAAATTCTTTCATAAACTTGAGGGATTCTTTCGTGAAGTACGCTAATGAATGTCTTCAATTTCCTCCTGATATTTTCTAATTTAAAGTTGTGTCCCGCCCTCTGAGTTGAATCTCAACTGGGAAGAAGGCCTTATAACTTCTCGTTGCGACTAATTGAAACAAGTGGTCTTTTTCATTGCAGCGGAGCGTCCTTTCGCTAGCTGTTCGGTAGGCAACAAAACAGAAATAGATTTGAACGCGAAATGGTTGGTAATTGGATTGAAAAAAGCGTTTGAAAGTTGTTCTTTGAACTACCAATTATAGGAGATTTTCTTTCTCGTTGCGGTCGAATCTTCAATATGTTTTGGTATTTGAAAGCAAGGAGTCGTAAAGTTGTGAATGTTTCAAATAATTTGAATTACGAAAACAATTATTGTTTTCACTGAGATGATTTTCAGTGATGGTGCGCGGATGGAAGGGCCCCTCCAGGAGGGGGCATCTTCAAATCGAGTCACTTCCCATTACATAAGATCACTAGGCGAGTTTGTTGAAATTAATTAGGGAAGTCGAAAGCAGTTGATTATTAAACGAGGTAACCAGATCTGGTTATTCATTAGCGAATCGAACATAATATATTACATGTCGACTTCCTCTCATATAGGTATCAGAGTAGGTCGTGTTATTTAGATTGGTGGCTTATTCACTTGGGCATTAAAACATTAGACATAAAAATATACATAAAAACTTCTCAAAACGAAAGTACAATTCATTTATGCATCCAAAAGTTCTGCTTAGAAATAAAAATAAAAATCACTCAAAATTGAAAAACAAAATTTTTTCCCAGACCTAAATTAAGTTGATAACGGTACTCAACACTCTTCATTGAAAAAAAAAATAATAAAAAAAAAAATTTGTTTAAACCCAGTTCAATTAATAAATCTTTACCATTAAGGGGTCAATAAAGTTTTGCAATTAAATTTTTGTTGCTTAAAAGTAAAACTCAGCAAGCCATATCTTTTAGAACTTACAACAGGTCATGTTCGTTAGAGTGGCGGCAAATTTCAAACTTTTCTTACTCATTGCATCTATCGTTAACTCAGAACAGTTAGTACTACCAGAGAGACAGATCCAAAAATCTTCCTGGAGAACGAGGGAATAACGCAAAACCAGAATTAGTAACGACCCTTATGTCCCTACCGATATACCCTGTACGGTCGTCTGTCACGGGGTAGTGTTGTTGAAATTTAGCTATAATATAGCCAAATATTATTTGGCTTATAAAACGTATCGGTGAAGAAGAAAGAAAAATGTTGATTTTATTATTCAGGTCGAATGTGCCGATTATTCGAAAAAAATAAAATAAAATAAGACATTATTCAGATCGATTGAGCCGATTTGAAGAAAATTTAATAACTTTTTTTTACGAAGCTCTGAGTTCTTATTAAAGAAGAACGTAAATTTTATGCTGCTCGTGATTTGGAATTAAGGCGTAAGAGAACCTCCATCATCCCGAAACGCTAAATATTCATGATGATGGGGTACAGGAAGGGATTAAGCCCTCAACATTAGGAATTAGGTATAGGGGGGTATGTTGAGGGTTGGTAGAGACCGCTACCACCCCGGTATAGGGGTGGTCGGGCATTTGACAAGGGTTACCCCTCCATACGCTCGTTAGAAAGGGAACAAAGACTGGCGGAGCCGATGAACCAGTTGGGATGTGTAACAAGTTTTTGTTGACGAGTGATGCTCATAGAAGTGATGTTTCCAGATTTTCAGTTGATACAGCAACGTTATAAATTAGTGCGTTGGGAAAGGGTGCAAGGGGAAATGTCGTCGCGATCAAATTAATTAAGATACTTTAGGGTTGGCTAAGTTCAGTGACCGAAAGGTCAAGTGCCTCATCTCAGTGCAGCTCGACGGCTAAACCAAGTGCCCCGTTGGAGGCTGTGGGCGAGAAAATGCTAAGAGCTTGAATATGAATTTGAGAGTCGGGGCGTGTGAGGTGCTTCAAGGTGCATGATGATAATGAGGGGTGTGGGTGACTAGAAGGGGATGACGCAGATACCGTGTCAGCCGATTCTAAAGAGGTCTCTTTACCTTCCCAAGTTATTTACGAGAGCCCTGTTTACGCGTTTAGGAGGACCCCCATTTAGTGGTTAGGACATCGGCCAGTTTCCCTCCCAACGGTATAAATTCAGGCGATCTATGACCCTTCGGACCCCTTCTTGCCCTGTTCCTACACCACATCCCCTCGATCCCGAAACCCATTTCATCCAGGTTCCCTACGTTTTCCAGAATACGGGTGTAAACACCATCATCTACATCATATTGTGAAATGTCTCACGAATCTTCCCCGAAAATCACGTCCATTTGTCATAGATATAAAGAAAGTAGCGTGATACGTAGTACATTTCGTATTCAGTGGAGTATATTATAATATACTCCACTGAATGGAAAATGTACTGCAATGTATCAAGAGCTGAAAAATCTCACGAGGAATTCTCATTAAGGGATTGGTACAAACGTGGGGAAATCAACCTGGGATGTGGGATCAAATGTAAATTCGTTTGGACGACACTAATTAAACACTAGGGTCAGCAGACGATCAGTGGTTGTATTACAGGTGGAGCTGTGCACAATAGGTGGCACTAGTCTAGCTGGGGAAAACACTCACTGTCACACCCTAACTGGTTTAAATCTGTTTCGCAAAGCTCCGCAGTTGAATCGCTAATTCAGTATTGGGTAGGCAAACGCCGATTTACCGATTCAGGGCCCTCGCCTTTATCGAATGAATAGATGAAACCGCGTCGTGCACTTCGGCAGGTTTTCAGGGCGGACATGTAGGGGCCCAGTGAAATTCGCTTTTTCGGTGGAAACCCGTCCACCGCCGGGCAAAAACCGACAGCTGAACCTCCTAGTTTGTTCTCTCCTAGATGGGCATTGTTGGAATTCAATTTCTTCATGGCGATTTTCATTGAGCTGAAATGAGCCGTAGAAAAGTTGTTGAACAGATTTTCCTAGGAAGAGCCTTCTTCACGAAATAAGCTCGTATCCTAAAAGATGGACCCCCTGTAAACTTGAAAAGAAATCTGAAATCGGTCCCTTAGGACCTAAGGCTCAGGTAACCAGCCATTTTTCAAAAGTTGGACAAATTCGCGCTGTTCTTTCCGGCGTTCATATATGAGTAGAGATATATGTATAAATCTCTACTGCTCTGAAATGAACGGGTAACAAAAAAGCATTGCACTATCTGGGAGAGAAAGAGACGGAACAAATGTAAATCTATCACTTTGACCCAATCAGATATCCTTCCATGCGGAAAACAACAGTGTATGACTTCGTCTATTTTTCATTGGTTTCTTTTCTTTTCGACGAGAATTGTACGAGACTGAAAAAATACAACTGGCACTTCTTTTCCGGTGACTTGGTTTTATATTTCTTTTCTTTTCAAGTGCCGCCATTTATTCCCCACCCAACTCGACCACCTAGTAAAGATTTTGTAGTCCATGGAGGCAATGATTCCTAAAAGTTATTTATTTCTAAGCATTTCCCACCATCAAAAGGAGATTCTCTTCACCTTTGCGACACTTTTCACGATTGTGACACTTTTCAACATCGTTCGCGATGCTTCACATGATATTATCCCGTGCATTAAATAACTCAAACTCCTTAAGAGCGGTTAACATGACATATTGTGATTAATACTGAGGAAATTACTCATGTGGCGGAGGAGGGGTTTCAAGCGGGTACCCTTGCGGAAATAACAAGCACTGAGAGCAGTGGTGAGGCCAACTTACACCACAGCAGGTCCATCAATCAAAACCCCTCACTTGCCCTCGTAATTATTTCCTTCCCTTTTCCTAACGCCCTTCAGGAGCGTCTGCACCCGAGGAGCAGCTGGCAACCCTGACGGGTTGAATACGGTGAAATATTAAAAATGTTTTTCAAGCTTATTGTCGTTTTCCACCAAGCTCTTACCAACGCTATGGGGAACTTGATCAATAATGCACAGTTCCGGGTGACAACTTTTACAAGTTAATCATTCTACTGCCAGACCTTGAAAACGCACTTGTTGAGTTATGAGATAGTAGCAATCTCCCTGCTCTGTTTCGCATTCATATTATACTCCCTAATTTTCCCCTGGTCGCAATTATTAATATCTGATCCCTCCGAATAAAGAGGATCGTCATTAACTTCATTTGAAAAAAAAAGAAGGTAGCAATCAGAATCTGCCTCCTCTTTCATTTTTACCAACTTCATTCGCAGTCTCCAAAAAATGTTAAACTTCTCCCGCATGATGAATAACGTCCATTTGTCGTGAAACAGAGAGCAATACTTTTATAGAAGAAACGAGTTCCAAAAGGATTTAGAGAGGATCTTAATGGTTCTTTGTCTGGAAGTTTTTAAATTACAGCCGCTACGTTCCACGGGAGAGAGGATCTTTTTCTCTTGAAAAATTAGTATCACATCGTGAAAAGAAAGAAAAAAAATGGTTGGTAATCGTGTGTTTAGAACTGGTGATGTAAGGTAGAGGATTTCGGAGAGGAAAATTACGTCGGATTAAGGTCCGTTAATGTTGTTTCGTTGAAATCGGGGGGAAAAAAAAGTACAACATGCATTAGAGGTAATCTGGATCGTTCTCCCGTAATTAGTGAGTCCTAAATTCTCCCATCCCCGTTTCCAACGTTCTTCTGTTACACTTGTTCAACTGGCAGCTTTCCAATTATATCGGGCAGATCTCAACCAAGAGACCCTCGACCCTATCTGCGACGATCGTGGGGCGTGTTCGCTATTTTAGACATAATATGTCATATTAGCACTTACAGCAAACAGGGAGGCCTCAACCCTAACCCGCTGGTAGTAAAAATACTTGTAAGCCCAGAATGCATACAGAATTTCTGCGGAATAAAATCGTCTCCCAAGAGTCTAGAATCGTTATGAAAGTGAAGAAACAAATTTCTCGGGGTTCGAATACAGGTCTCATAGTATCAGCGCGCGCGGCTGGCTTGAACTGAGGAAATGTGTTTACACATCTTACAAGATTCACTCATCGTGCAACCCTCTCGATTCTCAGTATCCTCTATAAGTCCAACGCCGTCCGAATATGACTGTAAACAACTAAGATATCGCACCCGTCGTGGAATAAGGGAACATCTAAAAAAAGCTGATTTTTGGGAAATCGCGTTCAAAGTTTTGCCCTATCGCCAATGGCCATATCTCCTTGGCAACCAGTTAGATAGTATTAATTCTTGCTAAAACGGGTTTAGATACTAATGCTTCAACAGCTGATGAACAGAAATTTTTTTTCCGGTCGAGTAGAAAAAGTGGGGGGAGGATTATTTGTCAAATTTCTATGGTTTTTTGAGTTGTTTCCCTCTTTCATGGACGATCTTGTGTATTTTTCAGAGATGTGCCCTTTACTATGGATGATTTCAATTAGTTTCAAGGACAATCAACACTGTATCAAACAGAAAAACTCATTCCCTGAGATCTAGTCAGTGTATAATTGCAGAAAAAACCAGTGGTACGTGTTCCGTCTCCCACTTCTTTAGTAATTTATCAACCCCACCCACTGGAAAAATGAAACACGGCGAAAACGAAAGAACGATTTGTAATTAAATTGTTAGATACTTATGATACAAATTTTGAATCATAAGTATCTAACAAGCCTACCAGTATAATTTATAAGAAAATAATTTAGTATGAATAAACAATTTAGTATTCAGCAGAGGAGTCGTTCTCTCTTCCTAACCAAACTCATTGGATTAGACCTCTGCACCATCGGCAAACAACCACTTTGAGAAAATAATTTTATTATAGTATCAAAAAATCATAATATTTGATTATCACAGTTTTAACACGTTTGATCACAGTCTTGGATAATATTCCAATCACAATTTAACTCTACTCTCAATTTCAAACTTCAAATTTCAAAAGTAGGTACCTACGTATCAAACTCATGCCTACCAGTATAATTTATTATAATTTCATTAAAGGAGTCAATAACATCGGTGTTAGATCACATTTTAAACACTGTCAATCGTGAACAGAGACGTTACATTAAATGTATGACAAATTTTGTCATTCATTATTGCGACTTATGTAATTTATTCCATGTCATTTATGCCATTTATTTTCCGTGGTTTAAGTCATTTATTCGACCTAAATGGCCATTTCATGTCATTTATAAATAATCTATAAATAATCTAGAAATAATTATTATTTCATGTCAGTTATTTTTCAAGTTTTGCCTATCCTAGAAAGTTCTAAATCATTGTAAAACCTGGAGAAAAGGAAAGAAATTTTCCAAACACTTTCTGTAGAATAGGTACTCCCTAATGCTGATTTATTTCAATAATATTGTTACTAGGAATTCACGAAATTTACGAGGAAAATCATTCTAGAATCATGAAAACGAAGCGTTCGCCTTCACGTTTATGTCACTTATTCGGAATCTTGGCAATTTATGTCATTTATTCGAAAAATTGCCATTTCATGTCATTTCAGTACCAGGTATATCATTAAATGATAAATTATAAATTTTAATCGCCACCGCTACGTCCTTTTGCGCCGGAGCCTTTTTGTACTTATGTATTTCGGGGAAAAGCACAATGACGTCCGATTTATGTCATTTATTCAGAATTTTGGCAATTCATGTCATTCATTCGAAAAATCGCCAATTTATGTCATTTTAGTATGTCATTTAACCTCTATGTCATTTAATCGTCTCTGTATTCATTAATAATGAATCACTTCCATAAAATGAGTCAAGTTTTCTGTAAAAGAAAGTAGTGAGTTGTAATCCCAATCCTAAATCTTATTGAAGTCATCCAGAGAAGAAAGAAACAATTAAGAATTTGATCAAAACCATCCATTGAAAAAAGGTACAACTCAAAATCTTACCGAGACTGCTGAGAAGTGACTGTTTACTGTGGACGCCACCTGCTCCCTCCCATCCGTGGAACAAAGAAACGCCTGCTCTCACGTGGAGCAGGAATTAACTAGCCCCGTTTTGATCTTCGACGGACAAAATATACCCCTCCAGTGATACAATTCCGGTGCTAACTCAAAAATGGCGTATTTTGAGTTGTTCCCTTATTCCACGACGGGTGCGATATAATTACGCAGTTGAACCGGGTCACAAAGAACTAACTCTTATTTTCCTATAAGTTTGGCTTACAATAAAAAACGCTGCAAATTTTACACATGGGTTTATTATTCTTTGATATCGGTTAACTGTGTCATTAAGATAATTTTTTTTTTAATCAAAAAACAAAAACATTTTTCTGTACAATGTTCGGACAGATGTGAGATTTCGAAAAATGGATTATTCGTCCAAAATAACTCGGAAAACGGCACCTTATTTGACCTCCTGGGATCCTTCAAAAACCCCATTTGTAGCTCCATGAAAGCTCCATTGATCCCCACGGTGAAATCGGGTCTTTCTGGGACCCCCGAAAATAGATTCTACGTCCAAAAATATCTCGACAACGACACATAACTCGACCCCATAGCCCTTCAAAAACCCCTACCGTAGCCCCAAGGGTCCCCACGGGTTTGGGCGATCGGGCTGAAAATCTTGCGGGCACAAATATTTAAAAAAAAGTATTTATTTATTTATTTATTCATCATTGCGAGAGTGAAGGGAAGGGTCGTAAATGACCTGGGGTATAATACCCGGTGTACGGGTTGACGCTGCGTTGCCATTTGTCGTTTTTCCAGCCATTTTTGCCCTTTTTGCCCTGAGCCGCTCCGAGATTGAACAGAGTATAGATAGAAGAAGGTAAACTGAGCATTTTGTCAAAATTTCCGATTAAAAAAAAATTCCTACTGCTCTTGAAACATATAATGAATCTTGACATCTTGAAACCTATAATGTCAAGTTTTGGGGCCGTACATATCCTTCGCCATGACATTTATGTAGGAGGCCGAAAATATAATACCTATAGGTAAGGTGGCCAGATAGACTGCTTTTTGCAGTAGGTACAGTACTGCTTTAAGGTATGTGATACTGCTGTACACAGAGACCCTTGTGTACACCTTAAATGTACTGCTTTTTGAAACTAGTAGAGTTTTTGGGGAGCTACTTCCTGCCTACTTACTTACGCACTTGACAATATCTTCCAAAGAACTTAAATTAGATGGGACACCAACACCTCTTATCAATTGGAGGAAGAAGTTGGTCTTTGAGGCTCAAAGTCTGAGTTACGGTTTTGTGGTTTTCAAATGCAAACGAATAGTACCTATTGAGCTTTGAGTATTGATCTCCTTCATGAGATACCTATTGTCTGCATCGTATAGTCATAATATTTTTGTGGCCAGTGGCAATGATTTAACCTAATGTGATGTTTTATTAGATATTAACACTTTTTTGTCTAGTGTCCTACGATTATTTGTTCAATGTACTGCTTCCTCGAAAAACAAATCTGGCCACCCTACCTATAGGTGTATTATTCCAAAAATAATAAATCAAAAGTTCCTTAAAGTATAAATTTTGCTTCACAACGAGCAACTCTAAAATAATATTTTAGTTAGGTATTCAAGTTTAAACTGCTCAGTGTGTAGTGATCTGCCGTGTCCGAACCCCAAGGTAGTCAACTTTACTTGAAAACAGTAGGTAACTTTACTTTAGTCAACTTTACTTGAAAACAGTAGGTAACTGTTTACGATGACGTGTGGTTCGATGATGAAAGCAGCGACCCAAACTTTTTGGAAGTTTTTATTGCACATAATATATGCAATAAAAACTATCTGAATACTATACAGATATGAAATAGGTACTTAATTCGAAATCTTCATTGAACTTTACTGAAGTCTTGTCACATACAGGAGGTACACCACAACTGTATTTTATTTTGGTCTGAATTCCAACATCACATCTCCTTCCATCCCCTTGTTACATTTCACTCAACAGAACATGCCTCCCACAATTCCTTCAGCTTTCCTTTCACTTCTCACGCTGCCTTTTACCTCTTGACACTCCCTTCAGGCCTCTTCAAACAGCGCTTGTTGGTGAGCTTTTCAGCCTAAACCAGACAAATGGCTCGGGTTTACTTTCTCTAGCTGCCGCAAGGGCATTAATATTAGACAAGTTATTATTATATTGTATGGAGGAAACCAACCATATGATTTCAGAGTACAAGTACAGAGTACTTCTCTCTCAATCAGTAATATTTTGATATGATGTGAAATCCAGACTCACTCAAGTTAATCGGCAATAACAAATTAAAAATACTTAGTGACAAAAAAAAAGGATTGGGTAGACCCACAGAACATAGAAAGATATCTCTCTCTCTCTCTCTCTCTCTCTCTCTCTCTCTCTCATCTCTCTCTCTCTCTCTCTCTCTCTCTCTCTCTCTCTCTCTCTCTCTCTCTCTCTCTCTCTCTCTCTCATCTCTCTCTCTCTCTCTCTCTCATCTCTCTCTCTCTCTCTATGTTCTGTGGGTAGACCATACGAAGTTTTCCTCTAAATGCGGGGCCGTTACGTTTGGGATAAACGTGGATTAAAGCCGTTCTCCCAGGTGATGTCCCCAATATGACCCCCTAACCCTTCTATGCCCGCGCCTCAATCTATTCGGGTTTGGCAATAAGCCATTTACTTTTCGCAACCGACGTTGATTTATGTTTCTGCGGAACGGGTTCCGAGGGGGGGGGGGGGGGGGGGGGGGTGGAATAAAATTGTCTTTTTTCCCATCCAGTTTTAAGGGGAACGTTTTTGTAGTCGGATCAGGCATATACCGCCCTCAGGCCTTTAATTTTCCAAACCCTCCCATGTTATACTCGAATGTGAACGTCTGCTGGCGACAACACATCACCGTAAATGGGGAGCGGCATGGATCCTTAACTTTTTTTTCTTTTTTTTCACTCGTGAAGATCGATGCCTAAATCCTAATACACGCTCTGGAGCTCGACATCTGACAGGTTGTGACGACATTCACCTACCCTCTGTATACCATAACATGGAGGAATTCGCTTGTTAGCAAATTCAGCCTTCCGCACCGTCGTATGACGGTAAACCCTCCAGGAAAATCACACATGTAGATAGTCGTCTTCAATATCTCGTCGCAAGCGGAAAATGCGCTATATCAGGCACAATAGGAGCAGAGTGTGATAATAAATTAAAACGCTGCAAATTTTACACAAGGTTTTATTATTCTTTGATATTGATATAGGTTACTTGTGCAAAATTTAATTCTGTCTCAATAAATAAAAAATGTTGGAAACAAATTTTTTTTTTGCAATGCATTTTTTGTTTTGTTTTTTGATTCGAAAATATTTGGGATAAATGATAAAATATAAATATAAATATCCTGGATTCTTCAAAACTCCCATTTGTAGCTCCATAAAAGTCCTATAGATCACCACAGTGAAATCGAATCGTTCCGGGACCCCCAAAAAATGGATTTTACGTCCAAAAATACTTTGAAAACGACACCTAACTCGAGCCCATATCCAAAAGCCTTCAAAAAACCCCTCCCGTAGCGGGGTACTTGGTAAACCAAGTATGTTCAGAAAATTTCAGATTTTTTTTTTTTTAATTCCTACTGCCCAAAACGTCCTGGACGGCGTAAGGCGGACGGACATTTCGGTTTTTGAATGTAGACCTCTTGAAACGGATAATGTCAAATTTTGAGGCCGATCGGAGTCGTCGACCACCGTCGCGATTATATAGCTGTATTATTCCAAGAATAATAAACCAAAACGTCCATGAGCTCGCACCCGTCGAACCAAAAGGGAGCGGGAGCCGGGCAAAAGTGAGGTTTACGATGGGAGGGCAGAAATTGAGAGCACCGCGAGTTCAATAACAAAATCGTTAATGGCTGAGGGCGGTCACTGGGATAGCGGTGGAACATGTGCATTGTGAAGTGCCTTGAAGAAGTGCCTAATAATTTAGATGATTCTCCTCCTCCTTCCTCCTCCTCGTGTTGCAGCTAATAATAGAACTAGGTTAATAGAACTAGGTCGACAATTCTAAGCAACCAGGATTATACTCATTTACTCATGTGCACCCATGTACCTGTGTATCAGTTAATTTCAGACAAGATGGGCCAATTTCTAGGTCTTTTTTCCAAAGATAGTTAGTTACTCATAAATGCTTCAATATTGCTTGTTACAAATATGTTTGATTAAAATTGAGGATATGGTTTTTGTTTAATCTGAAAAATCATCTCGAACTTCTTCAAAAGAAACTTATCTTATTGAAAATTTACTGCAGATTCCAAATAAGGTTTCAGACTGAAGTGAGTATATATTATATACTTACTTCAGTCTGAAACCTTTTTGAACCATTAAAAAACCTCAAAAAACTTCAAGGAAATTAGCAAAAATCGCATATTTCTGTTTTTCGCGACAAAAAGTTCAGGAAATAAATCGGGTGAACGTTTTGAAAGGTCAGACCTTTCAGAACATAATGTAATAAAACCAACCGCTACACTAACACACCAACAGAAGCTACACTTTTTTTTTATAATTTGGCAACTAAAAATCGGGGATTTGATACTCGACGGCTATCATTTTCGGACTCATCACCCTCAAAAACCCCCGGAAAAGGTAAAAAGAAGCCGGCAACTCGCAGGTCACTTTTTTGTAGCCCAGTGTAAATGATTTGTTAAGCGAACTTAACGTCTTCCAGGATGATGACCCGGTACCCTCATCCATCTGGATGAACAACTTGTTCTATTATGCACGGGCAAGGGAGTATCAGACCGCAGATAACGTTCGGGATCAGCCGAGGATACGACCGGCCGTACATTATAGATGAAAAGATAGACAGATCACGAGATTCATAGATGGTGTATCCAAGTACCTAACTGGTTTCCTCCAAGAATTCCGATGTTCAATATCATGGCTGTAGCAATACATACTGGCCAAATTTTTCGTTGCATCAGGTCCGACACTACAATAACCCAATTCTAGGTGAAAGGTTCAGTCAAATTGGTTGGTTTCACGTTTCACGATCGCTCTCGATAATGAATCGGGTTCAAAGGAGGATTGACGGAATACTCCTGAAGCGAATAACCGCTATGGTTCTCCAGGCATTTGCACTGTCAGATGAAAACAGAAACCGGTGGTTATACCGGTTTATGTTAGACCCGGAGGAAGCTTGCGGTTCAGCATCGGCCCTTCACATACGCCAAACGCCTGCTAATTAAAGTTGAACAAAGGGCTCCTTCAATCCAGTCTATTCCGTGCCTTTTGAAATAATACCCCTCACCTTGTTAAGTTCATGAATTTATTTGATATTTGAACTCAACCTCCTTCAGGCCCTTCAATCGATCGCAATCTATTGAAATTTGCGGGCGAACTAGCGACAAGAGTAAATTATTTTATTCCGCCACTTAAAGGAGAAATAAACGTTATCGTACGCTTTAATGGCATTAGATAGACGGAGTGAGTTCGATTCAGAAAGTTGGGAGGAGTTTGAGACGTGAGGTGGATTCTTAACAAACCGGCCGGGGGGATCTTTCTGCTTCACTATGTCAAATGAAATACGTTACTGCACAAGTTGAAACCTTAGTTTATCAGGAGATCGTTTATTTAGATTTTTCCCTGCCTCACAAATCACGACGAAGAAATGTATGGTTTTACTTGTGAAACTTCACCAGTTTCAATTCATTTGCGGGGGCCACCTGGGGTTCAGGAGTTCTGGAACGATAATTATCGGGTAAGCATGGTTTCCCCGTACTCTTTTTAGCTAGAAAAGTAATGATTCCAAAGGCTGGCAGGTGAAAAACAGTGTACAAACAGAGCCATTGGGCAGTATCTGCGGTATCTGGTACTGCAGTAGGAAACGCGGTCGCTTTTGTTGGCTCATAGCCGATCTCTTGGATACGAAGAAAGATCCGTAGAATATTAGAAGTAAAAGAATACATATAGCAAAAAGCAATCAACAAACAAATTTTTACTTCAAACTGTTGGCCAAATCTTTACCGACGTGGTTCTCTCCCGCAAAGGTTTATAAAAACATGGAAGGGCAAAAAGTGAGAAAAGTTAGGGGAGATAGTTGCCTTTTGTTGGCCGCTAACCTTTCCCTCGATAGGCTCAGAGGCAACGGGCAAGACCTAGTTTATCTGGTGCTAGTCGAGACAGAGAGGGAGCATGTATTGTACTCAGTGGTAGTGTAGGAGGGGTTCTTTTGGAGCAAGGGAGACGTATTGCGAAGTCCAGCAGCGCCATCACTTCTCACTACTTTTATTCGCATTCTTTTCTGTCTTGCCTCCTTTTCCCCCTTGATACTATATCTCTTTCTTCCAGTCTTCAGAGACCATGAGGTTATGCAATTTGTTTTCCTCAATGTGTTACAGTTAAGGGCGAGTGGACTGATCCCCCAGAGGACAGCTAGACCACATACTTTCGTAAAGACACAGCTCAACGACATCGATCAACTGCTCGCAATGAATTTCCCCACTTCATCACCCTACATCGACCTATTCTGGTCGAAGCTTTTTTGCTTTTCCAACCTCACATTGAATTTTACAAGTGACGGGAAAGAGAACCGCCTATCGTCTCAACAACAATCCCTGACGGAACCGGTTCGTGTTATGCGGTTCCCTGAAAGCTTTTTGTCACGTTCATGAATAACACATCGTGGCATTGTGTAAGGGGTAAAAAGGTGACACCTCAGTTCTATCATGACGTTCACAGGTATTGACGAGTGTAATTGGGTGAACACTGGGGGTAGAACTTGAAATGATGAACGAGAAAATGCCCTCTCCTATTGACGGCCCCAATTTGAATATCCCATATGGCCACTATCACAAAGTGGTTGTTTGCCGATGGTGCAGAGGTCTAATCCAATGAGTTTGGTTAGGGAGAGAGAACGACTCCTCTGCTGAAATTCAGCAGAGGAGTCGTTCTCTCTCCCTAACCAAACTCATTGGCCACTATCATTATAATATAATATATTATTATGTGTGATGTTATTATATAATATTATTATGTGTGATGATGGTGATGATTCAAATTTTCATGAATGCCGGTAGTTAATATTCTCGTGTTCCCCTCGCACGTATTTAAACTTTTCATTTAGTTAGTTCAATAATCATCATCATACAATAATATAAAATTGTGTTGGCCGACGTGTGGTAGACGGCCGTGTGGTAGCCGTGTGGTTTGTTGGTACGGGATAACGCGTTCCCGAGTGAGTTTTTTCACTTTACGCTCGCCGGCCGTTTAGGGGGTCGAAAAAATTACGAAAAAATACGAGCCGTATAGATCAGACCTGGAGGTAGACGTCGGTCAAATCGAAAATCCGAAATTCGCCCGGGAAATTCGTCGAAAATTCGTCGAAAAATCGTCTTTCTCGCGTTTGTCCCACGTTTTTTCGGGTTCAAAAATACCCAGTAAGGAGCCATTTTTTGGGTACGGTATCCGCGAGCCAAATGCGCGCCAAAATATGGCCAATCCGATTCCGAAGTCGGATTTTAAAAAAAACGAGGGGGAGGGGGCGATTTCACGGTGAGAAGACAATTGGATCGTTTTAATTCGCGCGGGGCCAGGGATCTTAGAAAACGGAGGGTCCAGGGACCTTTGATAGATGGAGAGGCGGGGAAACTGGTCGGCCGAGTATACAAGTGATTTCACTAGCACTCTGACAGGGGGGCCTTACTTCGCTCAGCTAATCATTTTATCGGCCAGGGGGCTCGCTTGGCTCGGCCATCCATGGGAAAAAATTATTGAGGGAATACTTTTCAAATTTGATTAGACAGAGAGGGGGGGGTTGCTTCGCTCGGCTGTTCATTTTCTCGCCAGAGGGGGGCTCGCTTTGCTCGGCCACCCACATAAGTAGAATATATATAGTTTCTTGAAAATCTCGAGAAATTAAAAAATGATCTACATTCTGAGATAGATTGAGCGCCCTCAAGGATTTTTTTGCCGCGGACCCCCCCCCCCCCCCCCCCCCCGGCCGAGCGATGCGAGGCCCCCCCTGTCCGAATAAGCGCTCGGCCGAGCGGAGCGAGGCCTTATGTCTGAGTAGGGGTTTGAACGTGTCCATCGATGCTACGCACCCCACAGGCGGCAATACACCCCACAGGCGGAAATACACCCCACTAGGGGAGCGAGCGAAGCGAGCCAGAGAGACTAGTTCAATAATAATTATTGGTCCTGTTGAGTTTCAAAATAAATGTTTTGCCAGTAGGTAAGTAGGGTTTTTTTTTTTTCAATAAAGGATATTAGGACAGCGACGGTGAAGTGGTCCACGACACAAGGGTGGGACCCCAAAGACTGGATTCTACGTTCAGAAATACTTCGAAAATGACACCTAACTCAACCCCGAAGCCGAAAGCCTTCAAAATCCCCTCCCGTAGCCCCTTTTAAGGCCCACAGAGCCCCACGAGTTTTGGCGATCGGGCTGAAAACTAGCTAGTAAACCGAGTATTTTGTCAACATTTCAGATTTTTTAAATAATTTTACTGTCCAAACCGGTTCGGCGGACGGACATTTTGTCTTTGGAATCTTGAAACGTATACCTAATGTTAAATTTTGAGGTCGATCAAAATTTTCGACCTCCTTCGCGATTACATAGGTGTATTATTCCAAGAATAATAAACCAAAAGTCGCCCAACTTGCAATTCCGGCGGCTCAATCTCATGACGACATGTGTTTGAAATAAAACCTGACTTAGGGGCTGTAAACGTCACCACATCCATGGATTGGTCGGCTCTGAGGTTCGATCGGTACAATGGGAGGTCAAATCCGTGTCAAAATCTGGTTATTGTTAAAAATATTCGGTAGGTTTCCCCTTTCCAAATGGTCCCGCAAGATTTTCTGCTCCACTCTTTCTGAAAGGAGTTTTGAAGTATTTCGCCAGTTCGACTCCTGCTTAGATATTGGGGAATATAGGGTGGTTTTTGAAGAGCTTCGGAAAGAGAGTTGAGTGAAACATCGTTTTCGAGGAAATTGCGCATTATTTTCCTCCCCCCCCCCCCCCCCCCCCCCCCCCCAAGTATATACAATCGACTGAAATGGTTACCCAACATCATACTCTATAGGTATATCGTACAGGCAGTTCACAAGTTCTTCACGCTGAATCTATTAGCCTACACTACCAAACTGAAAGGGTTATTCAAATGTTTGGGAGATATTCACCTGCATGACATACCCATTGTATTATGTGGACTCTTGAATCTTGATCTAAATGAAGCTCTCAGTGTCGAATTTCGGGATTTTATCAAAGAGGAATTTTGCCCAAATTTGAATAATGATCCGAAGTTGTCAACTAATGGTACAAGGAATGGTGCAATGATGATGTCTTCACCAGAAACGTTTATCACAACATATCCTATTTTAGCTATCATAAGCCATGGCTTATGATAGCTAATAGACAATAATGCATTATTGTCTATATCTGCAATGAAAGTTTAAAATAATTCATTTATTCAAGTGATGTGCATTTATTCGTATTAGGTACCTTCTGTTTCAGGCTCAAGCCATCGAATCTGTTCAACACTGATGAGTGAATAAATTACCTTTATGCCTCATTTTCGTAACGGGACAACCAATCAGCCACTTCCCCTAGTTATGCACAAAGAAGGGAAACAACAGGTTTATTCACAGCCCAAAAACATAGGCCTACAATGACATGAAGCATTTCATGCTTCAATGTTTATCCGTGCTAGCGGAGAAACTTGGTTTAATTTGGTAACAACAAAGTTCTTTGGAAACATTTTTTCTCAAGCCCATACATGACGCGCATGCAAAAATATAATAGTACCTAATAGTAGGTAAGTACAATGTTAGCAGGAATGGAAGCGTTTCTGGATTATTTTTTTTATCGATAGAAGGCGTCCAAATAATACTAAAAATGGGGTTAAAACACAAACTGCAAGCTCGTATGAATTTATAAAATTTATGGAAAAATTGCTATTTGAATTTTGGCGGGAACCCGAGGTCAGCTCCTATTGGTCGACACGTTGGCCACCATTACAAAACTAAAAACTAAAGAATCGGTCATTGGAATAAGTCAATTTATATCACAAATAAGTTGAGTAAATAAGCATGATCACATTCAAAACAAAGCGAACACGGCCATTTTCTCGTTACTCCAGTGTCACTAGAGCCAAACACCAAGAAAAAATCGAAAAAGAAGAAAAAAATCGACCTGCACTCTGGTGTCTTTTGATTGGAAACCGGAACACCTGTAGGTGTCGTCACTCACAGTGGTTTTTGAATCGGCCTAAATTACTTACGATGATTGTAAACTACGAGAAAGACTTTTTGTCACAAAAATGATGTATTTTTCCCTTTTTGACTTCTAACAACACGGTACAGGATGATTTAACCCGAAATTCGGGAGCACTTCCATTCCTAAATTAGGAATCGTAGTTACTACGGTATGACGAGTTTCGCGATATTTCGGCTTTCCCCGATCCGACAACCTTCTGACTCAAGCTTTGAAAGCGCTCTTCGGACCTCCGAGGATTTTACGGGTCGGAAACCAGCCCAGGTCGGATGTCCGTAGGACTGATACCGTGGAAACGTCGAGGGTTAACCCCCCTATCAATCCCGACGACGGCAATTTTTTCCCTACCAGAGACCCAAAGAGGGGAACGCTTTTTTTTTTTTTTTTTTTTTTTTTTTTAGCACCAATTGCTCAACCCTCAAAAAACTCACCTGAGTTCGACGTTCAACTTCTAATCCACCCTCTAGGGCATTTGAAATGCTGTTAAATCCTTTTGTGCGTGTGATTACACCTCCGCCCCATCCCAACCAATCAACCAAACTCCTGCACTCACGCAAGGAATCAATCGTCAATCCCAATCTAACCGAACGCCAGGTAATCAAGAACTACCAACAACCGGCTACAACAACTCACCGTCTAATTACGCGAAGGGCTCGTAGATAATGAGGCCGCCTTCAGTGGGCTTATTATGCAGAAATATCAATAAAATAAACCAAACGCTGCAAATTTTACACAAGGGTTTATTATTCTTTGATATAGGTTAGTTGCGCAAAAATTATTTCTGTGTCAAAAGAAAAAATGTTGGGAAAAAAAATTTTTGGATTTTTTTTTCAAAAATTATTTATTCTTTACTCGAAAAATATTTAACCTCCTGGGATCCTTCAAAAATCCCATTTTTAGCCCCATGAAAGCCCTATAGATCGCAACAGTGAAATCGGATCGCTGCGGGACCCCAAAAAATGGATTCTACGTCCAAAAATACTTCGAAAACGACACCTGACTCGATCCCATAGCCAAAAGCCTTCAAAAACCCCCTTCTGTAGCCCCATAGCGCCCCACGGATTTGGGCGATCGGGCTGAAAACCTTGCGGGCACAACTAGATGGTAAACCGAGTATTTTCTCAAAATTTCAGATTTTTAAAAAAATTCCTACTGCCCAAAACGGCCTGGACGGCGGACGGACATTTCGGTTTTGGACTCTAGACCACTTGAAACGGATAATGTCAAATTTTGAGGCCGATCGGAGTCGTCGACCCCCTTCGCGAAAACATAGGTGTATTATTCCAAGATTAATAAACCAAAAATTGCTTTCCTTTGGCCTCGCACTCTCTTGTGACGTGATGATGAAACTAGTCCAGTCAATGAATGCTCAAAAGGGGGGTGTAGAGTGCAATTGGGGTACGAGTTTTGTTTGCTTCGGGGATGCATTTAGGGTCGTTAGGAGGTAAACATACTAAAAGTCCCCGCCCCTAGGGGGTGAGGCAACGGGGGGAGGGGGGCGCAAAGTTGAAAAATTCGGACTTTTTTCGGTTTTTCGCTTATAACTCGGAATCTCTCCGATCAAAATATGTTGTACTGCTTTCTAACTATATACACATAAATACATAACATGATCACATATGAATATTAAATATTCTACAAATTTTGTAGATACATTTATGTATATATATAGGTACGTAAGCTGTGTTCAGCTCAAATGTTGGATTTTAGGATTTCGTTCTGTTCTACTTCCTACTTGAAATTAGTTATATCTCTACATTGCTCTTACAAAATCCTCATTTAAATGTTATATAAGCCACGATTTTAAAACGAACCCTAGTGTAATATAAAGTCTTGAAAAGAAAAGTTCAGTAGGAGATAATATTATTTCAGTTATTTGATGGTATTCAAAGATATCGCCTCAAGAAGTGTGTTGATACATATACAGTTTACTATGGGAACACCAATCGTCGTCAAACAAGCTATCTTCCTCTCCAACGCCCACAACAAGAACCTTCTTATCCAGCTGCTGATGTCAAAACTGGAAGAGAATAGTATCGACACCATCCAAGCTGATGATGATGCAGACTTGACTATCATTTCAACGGCCATCGACAAATTGACATCATCTCAAGTGGCAGTGATTGAAGAGGATGTGGCAAAATTATTGGCAAAAGCCCCTCCCCAACAAGATATTTTTCTCGTCAAGCCTGTCAGCGGGAGGGTGGCGATAGCCACATACTCTTCGCAGGAGCTTCGCATTCACAGGCTGTGACACCACCTCAGCAGCCTTCCGTAAAAGCAAGGTTGGCTTTGCCAAACTGTACAAACGAAACAGGGCTTTGCAAGAAGCAGCAGAAATTTTCACCAGCCCTTCGTTCACACCATCTGACGTTGAAAGGGCTGGCAATATAGCTATTCTGTTATGGTACGGGGCTCCAGCCAAACAAACATCCCTGAATGCGTATAGGTCTTTCTTGAAGTCAGTTGCCACAATCAAACCTGACATATCCACCCTCCCACCCACTGAGGGTGCAAATAAATATCATTGCCATCGGGTGTACAACCAGATCCTTCTGTGGTTAAAAAACACTGTCCTCAGGTGTGTGGGGGAAAGGAATCCCAGGATGGGAGACAAGAAATGGCCAGCTAGCACCGAAGCTAACTGATGAAGACCCAGCTCCTGAAGACCTCTTGAAAACAATATTCTGCCGCTGTCAGAAAAACTGCGACAGTGGCAGATGTACCTGCAAGAAGGCCTCGCTTAATTGCACTCGGGCGTGCTTTCACTGCCAGGGGAATTGCCTCAACGGCGTTCCACTGAACGAGGACGATGAAGAAGAGGACATGGACCCGAACTTGACGTTTCTTTCACGAGTACTTCTAGTACTTCTTCTGGTTGAATTGACTAAGGAACACCCCGAGCAATCAGTTAAAAAAAAATCGTTTTAGTAAAAGCAGTTCATTATACTTTGTGTTAGCAGATTTTATTACTTTACCCTCATTCCGTGGCTGTGAGAATACATAGGTACTAATATAAATAATATTTACTTATACGTACATATATGAAGGAAGGTAACGTTCATGCAGTAGGTACAACATATTTTGATTACAGGAATGACTTGAGGGAATTTATGACCTGCTTCCCTCATGCAGTGTTTATATTTTAAGGGGGGGGGGGGGGGAAAGGAGTTATTAAACAACCCCTTCTGATTTCTTGAAATGGCTTATGAATTCATAACTTGAATTTCAATTTAAATTTCAGTTTGAATTTAATAACTCCTTCCCCCCCCCCCCTTAAAACATATTTTGTTGTCCTTTGTTGTTCTTAAACGGAGATCCGAGGGGTGTAGGAGTTGAATTTGATGAAAAAAGGGGCTCGAAAAGAAAATTTCCGGAAATAGCCGTTTTTCATTAGCAAAATTTAATATCTTGGGAACGGTTCAATCTAGAAAACTTCTCAAGCAGTGATTTTTGTAGGAAATTTACTCAGCTTTCATTTTAGAAAGAATGATTTTTTCTGTAGAACGCTTACTTTCCGAGTTATAAGCGAAAAACCGAAAAAAGGCCGAATTTTTCAACTTTGCGCCCCCCTCCCACCGTTGCCTCACCCCCTAGGGGCGGGGACTTTTAGTATGTTTACCTCCTAACGACCCTAAATGCATCCCCGAAGCAAACAAAACTCGTACCCCAATTGCACTCTATAATCATTCATTGACTGGACTAAACGTAAATATCGGCTGTTTGTGCAGGAGCTACTAGAAGTAATCACGGCAGGATTCCCTCAACATACTGCTCCATATAAGGCGAGCAAACTCGACGACAAATATATTTGGAACTCCTCATTGATTCTTCAATCATGCAGAAACGTGATGATGATGCTTGAATCATGCAGACATTTAGGTATGTAGAAGTCATATAAATTTTGATTTTATTCTAACGTAGGTATGCACTGAACCAGATAATATCTGTGGAAGAGCCAGTGAATTGGGATAACCATAATATGGTTATTATAACATATTAGTGGTATAGATTAACATTATAACCACCAGATAACATATTATGTAGAAGACGATTTGTGAAAGATGAGAGAGTCAAATTCTAATAGGTACCGTATACACCGCATAAACATGTGCTGAACCATTCAACATTCTCCACGTAGGTATTCGAAAAATTGAGGCTAGCACGATGATGGGTAACGAATTACAACAGATCCCCTTCACGGTTTGATGTTTTCGACTCGCCTTCGCCTCTCTGGAAACTCTAGAAAAGGGGAAACTTTTCTCACCAAAGTGTTATAGTCGATCGTTGTTCGGACAAAAGTTAGGCTTAGGGGGTTATTTGGACGGGTCAAAGGGTTTGAGGGGTGTTTATGGAGTCGGGGTCAGAATAGTATTAGGATGGAGGAAGTAATGGGATGGGAGAAGTTGAATTCTCACGCGTCTTCGGGAAAAAGTTTTCGTTCTGCTGGCTCTGGTTCGGCAAGGAAACGCCACTCAACATCAACGCTTTTGTAGAGATACGTTGAATTTGGTTTTATTGTGGTATGGAAATAAAAGAGGAAATACAAAACTCTCGAAACTTCTTGACTGAAACTCTCCCATGGGATCCACTATTTTCTTCTCAAGAGAATGTTTTATTGCTCTAGCAGGTCTCATTCATTAAAGTTGTATGAGGTGAATTACAATGCCTACAGGCAGAAGAAACTTGGTTCAGTAGGGGAATAATTATGGATATTAAATACCAATGACATTGATGGTGACCCAATTCACTGGCTCTTCCACATAAATAAATAATTACACAGGTAGATGGCTTATTTATTAGGAGCCAATAGCTAAAATTGGGGCTACGGATAGTTGTTTATTCAAGCCGTTATTCCAGGGTTGAAGGACTAATTTAGACTGATTCGCGGTAGATAGAACGAAGCCTTTCATGCCTCGCGATTAATTGATCATGTTGTGCCTTACCCAGGGGTTGGGTTAACTGATGAGCAATCGGTAGGACAGCCCCTCAAATTGACAAAGTCCACTTTGAAAAATGACACCTCAAATTAGGTACCTACTTTTTTTAAATGACCCCAGTTTTCTTCTTCTGACATTTCATGTCTTTGCTTTGGCACATAAACAAAAAAATCGTCACGAAAACTGTTGAGGAAAATTGTCCCAAGCCGTTTCTAGGGAAATGGAACTTGTTTAGACATAAAATGTCCCAATGTGTTGCAGACTCGTATGCAAGCGTTTGTTAAGATTGTAAATTTGATTTTTCTTTTTTTCTTTTTTTTCATGACCTTATTGTAATCACTTTTCGTAAGATTATTTGCGACGTTTTGCATGGTTTTTAATAAATTGGAAATGAATTTGATGGAAATGAAATTGGAAATGAGTTTTTAATAAATTTCATTAGTTCTTAGGTTGCGTTGAACGGGTGAAGAATGGGAGGCGAGCAGTTTCAGGGGAAATTAATTCGCTGACTGGATAGCTGTGGGGTTTGTGTGTTATGGGCTGAAAATTGGAATGCCAAAAAAATATGAGAGCCAAGCTCAATTGCGGAAATTGATGAATCGCGGGTGGGAAGGATAAAAATAGTAGAGGTACGCCAGATGAAGGCCCGTGGACTTTTTGCGGGTCACCGAAACAATTCGCTTCGAACTTGGTAATTGTGTACCGTTCTCGACTCGCCTGCGATTTTTATGTAATTGAAATCTCTCACAGTGATTCCCAAAAATAAAAATCACTCAATTTCACCCCCTGTTTGTATCATTCCAACTACCGTCTGAGAATTTAAAAAACTAACCTTTGAATTCGTCGTCCGAAGTATCGGGTTGTTGAGGACAGAGGTTAAGAACACTGGGGTTTGTTGCATTGTTTGGGTCGTATAATCGCAGGTGAATGACGAATAGTACACAATTACCATTAACTCTGTGTCAATTTAAAAAAAAAAAAAAAAGGTGTAACCTCGAAAAATGGATTAAACGTCCAAAATTCACTCGGAAAATATTTGACCTCCTGCGATCCTTCAAAAATCAATTTTGAGGCTCGATGAAAGCCCAATAGACCCCCACGGTAAAATTGATTCGTTCGGGGACTCCCAAGACTGGAGTCTACGTCCAAAAATACTTCGAAAACGACACCTAACTCGACCCCACAGCCGAGTGCTTTGTTCAAAAGTTAAAAATACTCTCATTTCAACAAACTATGAGAAATACTTAAATCTGTTTGCCTTTCCGACTTTTTATTTAATCCATTTTATCATTCCAACTACCGTCTGAGACGAAAAAAATTGGAGGCGGGTCGCAAATAGTGGTACATCATTACCTCGAACTTTAAGCTAATAACAAGAGGGATGCCACGGCCATCGTATCACGTTCATTAAAATATGTTGAACCTAGCACGACAATAATATCATTGGGAAGCATATAGTGGACTGCTCAAGATAACCCATGTTCGTTTGACAGTACCTAAATCACTGTTGGGTTCAGGAAAACTCGCGCACACTGTGCGCCGCACAGGCTTGGAAACGGAAGCTCTCCGAACGATCCATTACGATCCGAACGATCGCACCACTCTGTCAAATTTTGTTGAGAGCAATTTTTAAGCAGGGCCGCCTCAGCCAAACTTAGTACCTACTTATCAGCACATTGTACTCGCCTTTATTTATTTTTGTTTTTTTATTTTTTGGCTTGTTGGCTTTCTAACTGCTTTTCCCGCATCTGTTCGCAGGGAGCAGAACTATCGCTTTCCCCTATTGAAGAACTACACTTCCGACCTCCACGTTTTCAGCGGAACCTTTACCCGTTTCACCCAACCACAGGTAAAATTTAATTAAACCTTACCCCCCCCCCCCCCCTTCTTCGCCATTTTTAAAGTTTCTTTAACCTCGCCAAACATCGAAAAACGCCCACATTAGTTGAGCAATTGAGTAGGTGAAAAATGGACCACTTGGGTCCAACAACCTCTTTAGGCGACAATTGATCAATACGAAGGAGTGAGCTTGTTGAAAAGCTTGCGGCGTTGAATTTTAATAATGTTTCAAATTTCTTACGCACGAAAATGGTGTGGAGGGCTTACGGTAGATGTACATTTTTAATATCTGCACATCTAGTTGTACACTAAAAGGACGGGTTTTGTTCAATATTGAACGAATATCCTGGTGATTTGGTAATTTAGAATAAAATTCAACAGAATAAATTATTTCATTTTGTAATAATCTTGCTTTTCCACTTGGTTACCTTAAGATGCTAATCCATGGAAAGGAGGAGCAGAGCATCAACAGGGGGGCAGCTTTGTGAGGGAGGTTGGGGGCTGAGGACTTACACAATGCAGGGCGGCGAGGAGGGGAGTTGAGAAATACGCGGAAGTCCGCGAAACCACCGGGCGGAAAAATCGGTCGGGTGGTTTGGAGGCGGCGCGCGCGGACGAAGAGCTCGCGACAAACTGAGGAGAGCAGCCGTTAGGGGGCGGCGGGCGGGTCCGGAGAATGGGTGGCTGGTTCCAGGACCGGGTAGGTCGCAGAAGTTGTCGTTGACCTAGAGCGAGAATATCTTCAAAAGGTCTTGCGAGGAAGAGGAGGTGTGTAGCGCGGTAGATGTAACGATTGAAGTAACTTCAATACTTCTAAACTGTTGAGAACGTACACAAATTGTTAATGGAAGGGTGTCATATGCATAAGGGCCCAAGCGCCATTTCTCTGCTGTTTTCTGCTATTTTCCCCAATGGCGCTTGGGCCCTTAAGGATACAATACCAGTGGAGGATCTGAGGGGGGGGGGGGGGGTGCCACCCGGTTTGCTGGGGTGCCAAATAAGCCTGTTTGATATCAACGAGACGATGGTCATTTCATCGTCTTACACTAAACAAAAGAACTAAATACAAATATGTACCCTTTATATAGACAAAAATATATAGAAAATTTATCTTTATCTAGAGCTATACGCACACAATTCCTGAAAATTTGATTGAAATCCGATCAAAATTGAGAAAGTTATGCCTGTTTCAAGAATTTCACGTTAGCGCATGCGCACAGCGTACCGCTGATTCAATTGTGATGAAATTCGTATGGGACCTCAAGGAGCCTTATCGGCATAATAGAGAGTTCCTAAAGCCACTTTTTGCCTAACGGTGATGAGTTACGGTCGACGTAACTCGAGATTTCGCGCATGCGCGGAAATAACGGTGATAACTTACGTCCTTATGCCTAACGTCGAACGTTATTGCCGTAAAGTTACGGTAATAAACTTACGGTCTTAAGGATACCGCCGTTAATTTCGAGCAATAGAACGTAAATAGCGGCACTTTAAATTTAGCGTGACTTTTGATAAGACCGTATCTCTGTTACGGTCTTATGTGAAGTTAGCTTTTCTTTGATTCTCCCTAGACAAATCCCTTACGGTGATAAAAATTAACGGTCGACGTAACTCGGATGTTTCTTTAGGAACTCTCTAATCCCTCAAAATTTGAGCTAAATTCATTCAAAATTGTGGAAATTTTGGGTGTAACAAGGAAATGCGGACAGACCGACAGACCCACAGACCGCCAGACACGGAACCAAATTTGTTCAGTAGGCTATGAAACGCAAAATGCGAGTGGAAATTTTGAATTCGGACAACAAAAATTTTTTTTCTCCCGAAAGTGAACACAAGGCTTCCGCTGTTTCGCAGACTCGGAAGCAAAATTTTTGTAGTCTTTTATTGATCCATATCAAGATGGATGTCTTTGGCTGACCGATCTGATTTTCGATCTCATAATATATTATAGCAAATGTAAGGTACCTACAAATTCTGAATTCCGAGAAATAATTTTCATGATAGATCTTAATTTTAGCTTCTCAGAATTATTGACCTCCCCCTTTGGCGCTATTTCCTATTTTACGTTTAATCCCACGGAATAGAAAGTGGTTTCTATTCCGTCGATTAATCCTAATTTTGAAAACAATTTTGAACACACTGAGTTTTTTCAATACTACGAAACTAGACTCTTCTGTTACTATGAATTATTACTCTGGCTCACAAAAGAAATCTGATAGGTCATAAAAGACATTCTCACCGTGTGTTTCTGGCTGGCAGAGTATGTCTCAAGCCTTCTCCTCTGAAAAGGTAAGTGATGAAACTATGGCGATTTTTTCTCGTTTAGCTAGTAGGGGGGGTTGAGATCCTGCCAAAATGCGCGCAAATCGGCGTTCTTGCGCCCAACTTTTTCATTTTAAATAGGAACACCGAATGTTTTTGCGGATTTGGATTGCCCGGCCATTTTTGCGTCCAATAAGTGCATTGAGCAAAATTTTTGACGCGCACAAATCCGCGCAACTCCTCTTATTCGTTGTTTACAGCCCGATTGAGTCAGCATTTCCTCTGTATCCTACCTAGAGATCCAAATTTTAATACTAAATCCCTATTATTCAAATGGGCGAGCGAAGCGAGGCCGCCCTGGCCGAGAATGTGCACATGGACGCGGCAGACCATGGTCGCCCTAGCGAAGCGAGGCCCAGTGCTAGTGGTTCCAAATTCTAATAATACCTTTTCATGCCCCTTTCTACGTAGGTATCAAATTCTGTTGTTTCTATTAAATAAGTCCAGCATAATTTATTGTTGTTCCGACGTCTTGTTTATTGTTTACTATTATAGTGTGGCCCCACCCTGTGAGCCATGGCCCTCGCCCTGGGCCGTGTGGCCCTGTGACCCTGTGACCCATAACCCTCTCCCATTCTAAGGGGTGGAAGGTCCGAATATGCCTTCGTATCGTGGAGCCGTTTGCGTATACGCGTATATGCGTATACACGTCTATAGACGTGTTGGGGCACGTGGCGAATTTTGGGACAGTAAGGACAGATGTATACACTACGACGCTCCGTACTTCGGGACCTCCCCCCCCCCAGCGACGTTGGATTCGAGGCATCTGAAAAAAAAAACTCAAATTCAACTTTCCACGACAATACAAGATAGCGACAGTTTGGTAAGACTAGGAAGGGGGGGGGGGCGAAAAGACTAAGTCTTGTCGTTGCCCTCCAAAAAATGTATAGTAGTATAATGTACTCATTTGGAAATTTGATTTGATTTATGAAATGCGTTTGAACTTGCGAAAAGTATATCCAAAACTGATTTTATATACCTAAATCAGACAAGTTTGTCATCCAACGGAAACCAACAGCTACTGTTGGTATAATAATTATTATTATTGCTGCTTATTATAGGAATGGAAATGTGTATCTATTTAAAACACAAACTGCAAGTTCGTACGAATTTATAAAATTTATGGAAAAATTGCAATTTGAATTTTGGCGGAAACCCGAGATCAGCTCTATTGGTCGACGAGTTGGCAACCATTAAAAAACTAAAAACTGAAGGATAATATCCTCCAGGATAATATTATATCCTCCATAGACCAACCTCCAGGGCCGTGAAAATCACAACCGCAACAACCTATTTTTGTTCGAATCAAGATTTCAAATCGACCGATACGTAACAGTTCAAGATGCAGCATCTTAGATGCTTCTACAGGCGATTACATCGAATCAAGAGGCGCTCCTGAAAGCAGTAACTGCTGCTGGATCAGGTAACATAGCCGGACCGGCTAATCACCCCTTAGGGTGGGTTTATCAATTCCTCGGTTACCTGAGGAGTTCTGGGGCCGAGGGCTAACCACTGGCCGTCGGCCGAGTCAGAAATGTCGTTTATCAGTCTTATTTTGACAGTCGGCTAAGCATCTTCCTCTTCACGTTTGACTGCTAACTTTGACTGAGGGAAATAGTGGTGCCACTCGAACAAATATGAATTCCCTGCAGTATTTGCTGTCGGTCATGACTTCGAAATATCTAATTTTGTTCTAACATCCACGATTTTGAATGTTTATGTTGTGAATTGAACGAATTTGTGAAAAGGAGATCGTGATTGTGTTTGATCAGTTGGATTGTTCGATGATAGGCGATGTCAAAATCATCATCCTAAGGTTCGTACCCATTTCATTGATAGTTTTCAGCTCAGAATCTGATTTCTGAACGGTGTTGGTTATTGGAAGTTTCAACCTTTGATAGTTACTCCGTTTTGATTTTTACAGACAGAAAGACAGCGATTGTGAAAAGCCAGGGGTCCTAAGATCTTCCATGCATCCAAGACCTCAGATGACCGACGAGAAACTATTGCACACAAATCATCAGCAGTCTTTCACAAATAAGCAACCTAGCAGAGCCAGATGTATCATTTGTACGTATTTTCCGGTAGGAATCCTCACTCAATGTACCACTAGTTGGTACTTGAAATGTTGTACGCCCCAGTGTTTATTTCATGTCTCTATTATGTCGGTGTAGAATAAAGTGTGTCATACAACCACCAATCAGCAGTATTTTAAATTGGTAAACCCTATCACCAGAAATAATAATTTAGTAATTATTGCTTTCCATTACCCAGAGCAGCAATCAACAAAATAAGATTAAAAATGATTTGTGCTTTCACTCAAAAAGATTATATTCATTGGAAAGTTTTAATACTAGGGTGGCCAAGCAAGAGGGCAAAAATGAATCGAAGGTACGTTTGAATAATAATTATTAAAATAATAAATCCCTTCTCCTGCACGGATGTACCTGAACCTCACAGGTAAACCATCATATTATGATGGGGCTTTGCACATTATGCAAAACCCCATTTTTCAGGAGGGCCAAAAGAAGTCACCGAAATTAATTTTATTTTGTCGTGAAGGGCTACGTATAAAAAAAAATTAAAAAAATGGTCATGAGCCATCATTTTTATTTCATTCACTGTTCCTCCTAACCTATGAACTTGGTTTTCAAATTGTTCATCAGTTATCAAGGAGAGGGGAGCACTCATAAATGATAGATGTCCTCTCACAATTTAATGATTTGACAAATGACAAATTAATTATGCTTGTTGGCTTGAATACACCACATCCAGCTCATTGCCTCATTTTTCATTAACTTCTTGGAACGTGGTCGGTGGATTGATTTTCGTCGTGAGGATTTTCCACGATTACCCGATGTGTCTACAGAATGAGCGTCTGTATTATAATATAATACAGACGCTCATTCTGTATTGTACTTGATATTATCAAGTAGCACTGCTTTCTTTTACACAGGATCGTCGGGAGATCGACGACGGGACGGTCGGCATGTCCGCCCGACTGATTATTTTCCAACGTCGGGAGTTCCAATCGGCGAGTTGTCCATCGCCCGACGATTTTTGCTACATGGGATGCGTCTACATTTTAATATTGTTTTCATTCATGGATATTATGCATTTTCACCAAAAAAGTATCAAAATTTCACTCCATAAATGCGTGTAAACTGAAACAGAACGTCCCAGTAGATGGGATTTCACGAATCAAATCAAGTAATGGCGTCGGAAACAGAGGGCTATCCAAGCTAACCGAGGGACGCGAGAGTCGGTCAGCTAAGTTCGGAGGTAGCCCTCGGAGGACGGATAACAGAGGGCCAAAGTGGCATTGATAAACAACATCTCGTGAAGTTAGCCGATGGATGCAGGTTAGCCGAGGGCCAAGTGCGATTGATAAACGCACCCTAAGCCGGTAATCAAGCAAACCGATCCGCGCTGATTCCTCCCTTCAAAAATCTTGTACAATCCAAAGAAAATTTCAAGATCGTCAAAGGTTAAAATTACTTGACGATGAAGGGTGTTTTCGACGACATGGCGTTGGTTCGGCAAATGTTGTTGAATTCGATTGGGTCAAATCATTACTTGTTTCTCTTGTTTCCCCCGCGACTATCGACGACAAGAGTTACGAAGAATTAACCGCCGTTTTAGAAAAACATTTGTGCCCTCAAGCCAACGAACTTGTTGCCCAGCACAAAGTTCTTTCGGTTTACCAGGATACCGGACAATCGATCGCGGATTTTGTTACCGTTTTGCGACGTGACGTCACAGATTGCGGATTCACCGGTAGGTATTTGCCCGAAGTGTATCGAGAAATTGAGTTCGTCCGACATATTTCTTCGTGCTCAATTTATTCGGGGATTGAAAGACAATTCGATCAGAAAACAAATTTTGCAATCGGAATCAAAGAAATCCGACGACATTGTTACAAAAGCCGTACTTAACGCTGGAGGCTTCAAAGCTTGACAGTCAATTTTTGTCATCAAAATCTTCCACAAACTTAGGTGGTTCTGCCTCAGAAGAACAGGTCAATAAACTCGACTCTCAACATCGCGGTAGGTCTCCAGGACGCGGAAATCGACATAAATCTCGCGACTAATGACTACACTCCACTAATTGGTCGTGTGGATTCGCCGACTAGGCATATACCTCAAAGAGCTGGATGAATCAAAACCAGTTTCTCTTGACATTCATTCCATCGACAATTTACCTGATATTTTGGATGAATTTTCCTCAATTTTTGAACCTTAATGTTGGCTGCATTCCAGGTTTAACTTGTTCACTACACCTTCGTGAAGACGCCAAAGCTGTCTTCATGCGCCACAGGGACGTGCCCTACCTACGCCCTGAGAGAAAGGGTGGAAAAAGAGCAGGATGCCCTTGTAGCTGACGGGATAATCACGAAAGTTAACCACAGTGACTAGGGCTCTCCACTCGTCATCGTGCACGATACACTCAACCCGGGTGCATTTCCATTCCTAATTCCCAACAGCTTTTACTGAATGCGTTGAGCCAACTTTCCACAGCGCCTTCTACTTGTAGTGTAGGCAACGTTTGGTAGCCTATATGAATTGTGGGTCTGCCTGATATTTTGAGTGGGGGGGGGGGGGGGGGCTAGTATCCGAGAAGAAGAATAAGATGTTATCGGAAAGCGTAACAATCACGAACGTAACCTTCACTCAATAGATAACAATCCGTAACGTCATTTTTTGTTTACGTCGACCACACGTGAAGTTCTAGTGCATTAAATTTTAATGTTATTGGTCGGCTTTACGGTACTTATTTGATCATCTTGAAGACATGTGAAGCCCAAGTTCCTGGTGTCTACTCCATTTTCTTGCTCTGGCCCCCTACATTGTAGGGTCTACAACTTGGGTAATAGTCACTACCTACTGTGCGCCTTTTTTTTTCTTTCTTGAATTTCAAGTTTAAATGAACTTTTGAGGGGCTTGTGGGATACATTAACCAGAAGAGCAACTGGACCATTCCAGAATTTCTTCTGACCAAACCATTATTCGGTTGATTCCAAAAGTGATGTTTCACACAGCCGTCAAGAGATCGTTCGTGACATTCCTCAAAGATTCCACGCCCCTGAAGTTTTATCCGACCAGCACGATCTGCTTACACTGTCACAGATACAACAGTTACGAAGTTCCTAGACGTCCCAGGTGAGTTAATTTCAGCGTGGGGGGGGGGGGGGAGAGAAAACTAATGAAAGTATACTTAAGGGTATGCCCAACTTATTCTTCACAAGACCTCTCATTAAAGTTCTCACGCTCCTATTTAGAAAACCGTTCATGATGAAAGTGGACACTCCCGAATTTCACTCCCTGTTCACCCCGGGTCTGAAGTCTCTACTGGTAATATTCGCCAAGCACAACTATGAGATCCGGGTGGCAGGAGGCGCAGTTCGAGACATCCTCAGCGGGAAAGTTCCCAAAGATGTGGACTTTGCTACTACTGCAACTCCCGAACAGATGAAAGACATGCTCACGGAAGAGCAGGTTCGACGGATAAATGTGAAAGGTAAAGTGAACAATGGCTTGGAAAATTTAATACTATTTCGACTTTTTAGCCTCGAGGATGATCAGGACGAGGATGAATTTTACCTGGATGATTGCTGCTAAACCAATCACTCGATTTTCAATCCGAAAACGCTGATCTCTTCATAACAGTAATACCTTTGGCTATAATAATTATTAAGTTTGAGATCGCTAACATTAAAATTAAGAGGGGATGGAAATTTCAAATTCAAAAAAAGGCATTAAAACCTGACATTTTTCCGAAAACGTTCAAACAGAAATGTTGACAAATTATTCATGATTTTATCGCCTGACTCTTGATGTCCTAACTTCAATTCTATGATCTCTATGAGCATAATTGAAGCACAAGTCGTGAAAATTTTGATCAAGGGCAGTGGACAGTCATAGTAGAGGTCCCAAGTACTCACTCTCGCTTTCTCGATTAGCTGCTCGTGAAAGTCGCCTTCAGCCAGTCCAGTTTTTTCTGCGTGGTGCCGTTTTGTTATACCTATCTATTTTTTTCATTCAATGTCAACTGTTAACATGTTGAGCTGCAAAATTATTACTATCAAAATTCCCTTTGATCCTATGACTGTGTTGTGAAGTCCGAATCATTTTCCATACCCGTTCAAAACTTCCCAGAGTTTTTCATGTTCGGCTAAAAACTGAAATTTTCGTTTCATCATTTAATCAATACATACTCGGTTCTAGTGCTTTGCCTCGAACGAGCGAATCTATCTATCTATCTTCTACCTATACTTCTATAAAATCGGGTTTCTGTGTGTCTGTCTGTCTTGTCTTACAGGCGCCTAAACGGCTGAACGGATTTCCACGGGGTTTTTTTCTAACCATCCGGTGCCCTTGCCGCCACAACATAGGCTATATAAAAACCCTGCGCAATTGCGCGCAACCTGTATTTTGCTCCCCTATAACCCCTTTTTTTTTATCGCGGATAGTGATTCTACGTTAAATTCCACGTCCAAAACACCCGTCAGGAGTGGTTGGCCGAGCGAAGCGAGGCCTTGGGTCAGGATAAAATGGTTGGCCGAGCGAAGCGAGGCCCCCCTGTCAAGATAAAATGGTCAGGCCTTGGGTCAGGACGGCTATGTAATATATGGGGGGATTTTCACGGCTTTTCGCGTAGGCGAGCAAAGCGAGCTGGAGTAGCTATCTATCTATCTATCTCTACTTCTATATATAAGGTTTCTGTGTGTGTGTGTGTCTTTTGTGCTTTATAGGCGCCTAAACGGCAGAACGGATTTCCATGGGGATTTTTCTAACCATCTCGGCTGCGATTTCCCCCAACATAGGCTATATTAAAACCCCGCAACCCTGTGAAATTGCGCGCAACGTTTATTTGAGTCCCCTATAACCCCCCTTTTTTATCGCGGATTGTGATTCTACGTTAAATTCTACGTCGATAAGCGCGTGGCGCGAGTTTTTTGGCGCGCGCGAGTTCTTGAAACTAATTTTTTCGAATTCTTCGCTCGTTAATCGTCCGATGGAGTTGGCTTTTCCTCCTTATCCTACCTAGAGATCCGAATTTTAATACGAAATCCCGAAAAAAACGACTTCCGAAATTGAGCGAATTTAGACGGCGAGTTTCATTTCAACGATGCGCGTTGATCGGACGCGCGAACGGGTTGGCGAGTCACGGGAGGCGCCCGCGTACGTATGGCTTTTCCACCCAATCTCCGCTTTCCGAAAAAATTGAAAGATTTAAAAACCCTAACTAATAGCGTCCGACCTGCCCCATAATAACATAATTATAGCCGAAGATAAGAAAATCCTGAGACGTGGTAATCAGAAAGAAAATGAAAAAAAAAAATCGCAGCCGTTTAGGAGTAATAATTATTATCCAAGTAAATTCGACCCCACAGGTGCTGCGATTTGTTGGAAAAAAATTTCTTCAAGGTTGGGGACATTTAAGTGAGGGAGAAGTGAAGACGACAAGTTTCCGAAGGGAGCGTAGTATAGGGATGAATACACTAAGTTATAGTTTGTCTTTTTGACATAACTTTAATAGTTGGTACGAGGTTCCCAAGTGAGGACTAACACAGTTAAGTACACCGTGTTTCATCCCCCGCATTGTCCTTTCAGGTGAAAAACACGGTACAATCACCGCCAGAATCAACAACGAGAACTTCGAGGTGACAACGCTGCGGCTGGACGTTGTCACGGACGGACGACACGCGGAAGTTGAATTCACGACAGACTGGGAGCTCGATGCCAACAGGAGGGACCTAACCATCAACTCCATGTTTCTTGGACCAGACGGCACGATATACGATTATTTCGACGGTTATAAGGACCTGCAAGCCAAGCGGGTGGCGTTCGTCGGAGATCCAAACAAAAGGATCCAAGAGGATTACCTCCGTATACTTAGGTAGGAAGCAAGTTATTTCTATATCTCGCCATGTAGGACCATGTTTGCACCCTATTTGTTACTCCAGGTACTTTCGGTTTTACGCTCGTATCGCCGAAGATCCTGAAAAACATGAACAGGAAACCATCGATGCCATAAAAAATAACATTGACGGCTTGGAAAAGATAACTGGTGAAAGGATATGGATGGAACTGTCAAAGATCCTGGCTGGGAATTTTGTTGCGTCGACTGTGTGCAAACTGATTGAAGTTGGTAGGTTAATTTTTGGAAAATTTCGGACAGTTTAACAATAAATTTTAGAATAAGAAAACTTCTTTTTTTTCCAATTTCGTCAACAGGTGCTGGGAAGCACATGGGGCTTCCGGCGGAGCCAAATGTCAGTGAATTTCGAAGTTTGTGCAAGCGGACGGAAGGGCTGAATCCACACCCTATCACTCTTCTAGTCGGTTTGTTGAAGACTGAAGAAGATATGCTAAACCTGCATGCTCGTGTTAAGCTGTCAACATTCGAAAGAGATCTCGGCCGGTTCATCATCGAATATCGCAACGATGAGTTGGAATTGAAAATGTTTCAGGTATTTCTAGTTGTAAATTTACAGGACTCGTTACCGTCTGGACGTGTCTATCTGGCGGTGTATATTTCTGTTTGACAATTTGTGAAAAACAATTTTTTTCTCTCCAGAGAATGATGTTGAAAAGAGACGGTAAACTTTCCGACACCCGGGCGTACATTATGGAGCTGTTGAAATACACCACCAAGTTGGCGCTGCTTCACGAGTTCGAGTCCTGGGAGCCGCCCAAATTCCCCATCAACGGTAACATCCTCAAAGAGAACCACGTCCCAGCGGGCAAACCCCTCGGCCGCGTCCTCACAGCCCTCAAAGACAGCTGGGTGGACTCAGACTACCAAAAAAGTGTAGACGATCTGTTGAAAGAATTGCCCGAGGTTATGACCAAACTTAAAATATCCCCTGTGAATCCGAAAACTACATGAGAATGTTGACAAAATCATAGTACAATTATTTTTCTTAAATAAGTCATCATTTTCAATAAAAATACCTTCTCCTAACATTTTTAGCCTCATTGAATCCTCATTGAGTCGACAGTGAGGGGCGTTCGGGATAAAAACCTTGCGGACGCATCTAATGATAGAACCAAGCATCTCGTCACGATATCACGATTTGTAAAAAAATTTTAATCGATTTTTATCGAATCTTCATATCATGAAAGCAAGCTGATTATTCAGATAATAATATTATATAACCAAATGTTATATTATAACCAAACGTAGGTATCTGTTATTTGTGGATAAAGAAAGACACTACATGACACTCGTCGAGCCGTTTTGAAAGTGACGTCCTCGCTTTTATGTTGCCAACTCAATAATAATAACCTCATTAAATTTTGTAAACACGCCAGGTGACTTCATTTCCGACCATCACGTCACAAATATCACTGGAACTTTTGCTGTTTTTGTTTTTATTTTCCGAACAATTTCTTGAAAGCGCACATTTCTTACAGTCGAAAACAAAAGTATGGAAATTGAAAACAACGTGTTGAGGAAGTCCCGACAAACCAGTGAGCGCCATCTCGGGTTTAAGTTTTAGTAGTTTTTTTTTTTTTTTTTTTTTTAAGATGCTGAAATGTGATTTGGCCATACAGGTGCACTTCCTTTGAGCCGAAGGAGAGCTTTGAATGAAATCGGTAATGTAGTACGACAGAATGTGTCAGCCACTATTTGCCTGGAGGTTTCAAAAGGGAATGCAACCCCGGTAAAACTACGCAGATCGACCCGGGTCTCGAACAGGATTGCCCCGCCGACCGCAAACCAGACCAGGGAAGAGGATCAAGCTAAGGAAACGCCTACTGCCCAGCCTCGGCCCAAGGTGAGGCTGATGGGTCCTCCGATGGTCTCCGCCGTCTCGAATCGATCAGAGTTCACCAGGAAGAGTAAAGTTGGGGGCCGTCGTGCTCCAAGACTTACGATGAAACCTCCGGCCGTTGAAACACCGCCAGAAGAAAGGGAGGCTGCTCGGAATCTGATTAGGCAGAGCCTGGCAGCGGAACGTAACACAAAAGTTGGCTCAAAAACTTCATTTTCCACTGAATCTCACCTTACTGCACATTTTCATGACATTAGAACGGTAAATACAACATTAGTATGATGCGTGAGAATAAAAAGTAAGGTTAGAACTCAGAGACTGCCAAGAATTAGGTGCCTCTGACTTCCGTCCCCTTCGGCCTTCAGGGCCATTTGACTTGCGCCAAACCCTTTTTTTAACCAGAGCTTATCCACCTCGACGCTTTACTAGGCCATTCTCGAAAAGAACAAAGTTCCCATAATCTCAACCAAAGATGACATCGACTTGGCGCATAGACGGTGTTTCTGGATGGTGTCAGCCTACTCAAAGCAACTGTACGCATATTTGCAAAAGCTGGACAGGAAGTTGGCGTCAAAGATGAAAAGTAGACGGTTGGAATCCGTCACGGAAACGACGAGACATAAACTTGTCGAATGGATGGCTTCTGCCCATCTGCACCTCAATATTCTTCAGGAGACGTTCCAGCTTAGCGTTTCAATCCTTGATAGGTTGGCGTGAATACAATATTTATTGGTTAAGATCTACTATTTTACTCTTATCAGTTCTGCACTCCATTTTGTAGATATTTACTGCGGGTCAGGTGTGTACAGGAGGCCAAGTTCGAGCTGGTTGCTGTGACTTGCCTCTCCCTGGGAATCAAGTATGAAGAGCTATTGACCAATTCGGTGAAGGAGCTGCTGTCACTCTCAAGTAGGCTGTACACCATGGAGGAATACGTTGAAATGGAGGCTGAGGTGCTTCAAGAGCTGGGTTTCCAGATAGCACGGCCAGTTCCTTTGGTGTTTCTGAGGAGGTGAAAGACGTTCCCTTCATGGGTAAATTAGGCTATGAATATCTTCATAAACGTGTACACTTTTCAGGTACAGCACTGCTGCCAAGTGTGACCGGACACAGCACAGCTACGGCAAATACTTGATCGACTTGTCTCAACTGGACTTCAACCTCGTCCGACTACCAGCCTCTTCCATAGCAGCCGCCGCCGCATTCATCGTTATCACCCTACGGGCAGGTCTACTCGACCCAGAAACTTGGAAACCCGTCATGCTCCACTATACAACCCTGACCTTCACCGACATCAAACACATTGTGTCCCGAATGGCGACGTTAGTGTTACCCGGAGGCCCACAATGCAGACCCCTTAAGAGGAAGTATGCCTCAGAAGTTTCTTACTTTTCCACTGACGGAGTACAACAGCTGTTGTTGGCTCTTCATGAACTTAACGGATGAGCTGCAAGAAGCATTGCTGCCAACCGCTCAAGCAAGTAGACTCCTTTTAAAAAGATAGGTAGCCAACCTACTTATAAGATTTTAACGAAACGTACGTACTACCAATAAAAAGATGAAACAATTGTTTTGTTAATTATTCTTGGCACTTATGTAATCGCGACGGAAGTAGAAAATTCTGATCAGCCTCAAAATTTGTTGTGTTGTCGAGCCGGTTTGGGCAGTAGGCTTTTTTTTTTTTTTTTAATCTATAGGGCTACAAATGGGATGTTTGAATGATCCCAGGAAGTCAAACAAGGTGTCGTTTCCGAGTAATTTTGGACGCAAAAATTTTTCGAGGTCCCACATCTGTCAGAACATACAAAAAAAAAATTTTTTTAATTTTTTTCAAAAATATTTTCTTAATGACACAGAATTCTAATTTTTGCACAATAATTGAGGGGTTGAGAGCAAAAACCCCATTAGTCAAAAAATGCGAATTTGCAGGAACATAAAAAAAACCGCAACCTTTGTCCCATTGAAATCTAAAATTTTGAGATTTTTTTAATCAACTCTAGCCATCAGGAAGGTATCAGTAACAGTGCTGAGTTCTCGAAATGCATCCTCTGGCTGTGGAGCGTTAATATTTAATGTGCTGGGACTAGGGGAAGGGTGGGTAAGACGGGATACCGTAACTTCTATAGGCGATAGTGACTACAATTTCATTCAAATGTAGCTAAAAATGGCACTGTTTTATTCGTAGGGATGTATTCTAATGAGAAACGTTGGCGAATTTCAACGCACCCTGTTTACCAGATTGAATTTAGTGGAAAGATTCAAAATCGCAATTTTTGAGGTAGGGGTGGGTAAGATGGGATACCTCTAGAAGATGATAGAAATCGTTCCCAATCACCATTTTTTACCCAAATATATTAATTTAATTTCTCCTGGGGTATTATTGTTGAGCGAAAATTGCAGACGAACTGCTAATCTCCTTCAAACCCGCTGCATGAGTCGTGAGCTACATATAGCTTTAGCTGGATATATCCTTGCAGACTTTGCAGACTGGAGAAAACTCTCAGTCATTGCTGTGCTTACTATTAGGTAGGTGATTGGAGTACATACAGGTCTCGCCATAGTCTTCATCCTCGTCAGTCGATAGCAGCAATTCATCAAGGGATTCCTCTTCAGAAAAATCCTATCCCATCTTGCCCCGCAGCTTGGTATCCCGTCTTGCCCCACTCGGCATCTTCAACCGCGTTGGCTACCATTTTGATTCAGTGTAACTTAGAAACTTCTAATTAGAAGCAAATAGTAGCTTATTAAGTCCTTCAAGCGTTCATTCGCTTGCCTTGAGGTTTTGTGTTGATGTGTACCAGTGGAACGGCTCAAAACATCCAATTCCAGCGATTTTAATTTGGAATTTTCGCAAAAATCGTCTTGACAGACGCAAAAACTACTTGGAGCCAAAAATGCCAACTGTGCACTGACTGCTTCATCAAAGCGATCTTATCAAACTGGTCAGCCTACAGATAGCTACACCTGACGGCCAGATCTGAAGGTATCCCATTTGACCCCACTATCTCGTCTTACCCACCCTTCCCCTAGTGGGGTTCTTGCTCGAAACGTTCCTGACTTGTTAGGACTTGTTATGTAGGGTTTTTGCCGAATCACCATATTTTCCGTGCCCTGTGCACTCCGACAAGATTTTTTTAATCAACTCTGTAGGCATCAGAAAGGTATTAGTAACAGTGCTGCGTTCTCGAAATGCATCCTCTGGCTGTGGAGCGTTACAATATGTCATATGCTGGGACTAGTGGGGTTCTTGCCGAATCGCCGTATTTTCCGTGCCCTGTACACTCCGACAAGTGGTTTTTTAATAGAATTGATTACGTAACCATGTGTGGAATGCCTTAAACAACGCGATGCTGGCGATTTTCGAGTTCTGTGACTAATGGGGTTTTTGCTATCAACCCCTCAATTGATAATTATTATCAAATCAAATATATTGAAGAATAATAAACTCTTGTGTAAAATTTGCAGTCATTCAAACAGAATCCAGTTTTGATTTTTAATTGGTGGGGATTGAAAGTATAAAAATACAGTTCCGAAATTGTTGCATATATTACACAATAATAGTTCTGGTTCGGAAAGTTGCAGGGATCTCATTCTTTAAACATAACCCGTAAATGCAGCAAACACAGGCCCGCAATCCGAAAGACAATGAAAAATACTGAAAGAATTGATATATCAAGTACCAAGCGGTCCTGGAACAACGTAATACATCGTTAATTAAATTGTAGAGATTAATCCGTATCCAATTTACGCTGGACAATACCTAATCAACTGATAAATACAAAATATGTCTCATCATGATAGTTACCGGTTTGTAAGAGAACATCCCCAAAACCACAGTACCATTACTCGGACAAGTAGTGAAAGGCCGGGTACAATCGATGTGTGCGACTCCTTCCCATTGCACGACCAAAAGTGCTTCGTTCGAATAGAAAAACCAGGATGTGTACGGCAGCCATTTCAAGTACCAAGGCAACGTCCTGGAAAATAATTTGGACGGCAGAACCAGTGATGGGAGTGATAAAACGCTCAATCTTAACTTTGCCCAAAACGTGACGAAACTACCTATTTAGGTACTCCCGTTGTAGCTACCGGGAGCATGACATCTACACGTCGAGGCACATGCCTCCCAGGGGCTTACATGTTTAAAATAATGTTTTATTATCTCAGACGATCATGAGTAAAGAACCAGAGGTATTAATCTATTAAAATATCTCTATACCTCTGCATTCCCCATTTCGATATATGAATATATAGCTCGAATTTGAGCTCAAACAGCTTACATTTTGTATCTATCATTTCAATACATCGATATTATTTATATCGATTTATTTGTATTCGATACCCATCTTTATCCCTAGGTATTTTCCAACCCCTTGTCCAGGACAGGTTACGGACAAGAACGCACTAGAGTGTTATGACAACCGAGCGTATTCCAACCACCGCGAGGACAGTTCCAGGACCAAGTTTTCTGCATTCCTACCCGCTTTGGATCCTGTTCAAGACCAGTTCCAGGTTGTTCCGGATTTTTCTGAGGACTGCTTGAGGACAGGTTCCCCACGATCGCTCGGGATGTGTAACTACGAAGTGGGGGGAGGAGGACTCGCCTCTCAGCCAATCAGGTTGCACCTGTAATAGATGTCTACGGGGACAGTTCCAAATCTATTCCAACTAGGGGTCGCAATCCCGCAATGCAGGATCCCGCAATCCCGCGGGATCCCGCGGTGTTTTACCAATCTCGCAAATGCGGGATTCTAAACGCGGGATCCCGCGGGATTTGCGGGATTCCTCTTGTTTAAAAAAGTCGCGTTTTCTGTGGTGTGAATCGCAGCCTGCACACTGTAAATCACATTCTCATTGCCTGTGATTCATATAAGTCCTCCTCATGCCTGTTGTGGTGTAGTTCACAATATTTTGGCTATTCTTGTGGCATCTACGATCCTATCTAAGATCCATAATATGGATATTATAATATTATACTATACTATCTAACCTATCTGAGGGGAAAGAGGGTGCGCTGTCTCCAGTTTGCATAATATGCAGTAGAGTATAATATTATTAGGTATAGATTCTGTTTGACGATTCCTCCCACAAGTGAGGAGTCAGAGAGAGAATTCTCTACAGCTGCTGGGAACCTATTTCTGCAATCAGCGCCCATCAAATTTGGGTGACCTTCTCTGGTGGTATTTCTTTCAGCAAGTTGGCTATTTCTCAGCTTCAGAGGATGACTCCATCTCACTCCCTTCGATGCATTTATTTCCTTATATTTGTTCAAATATTTTTAAATAGATACATTTTGGTTTATTACACCTGCTCAATAGCGACGGAGTCGAAAATTCTGTTCGGCCTCAAAATTTGACATTATATGTTTCAAGATGTCTTGATTCCAAAAACAGAATGTCCGTCCGCCGTCCGAGCCGTTTTGAGCAGTAGGCATTTTTTTAAATCAGAAATTTTGACCCGTGGGGCTTTCATGGGGCTGAAAATAGAATTTTTGAGTGAACCCAGGAGTTCAAATAAGGTTTGATTTTCCAAGTAAACCGTTTTTCGATGTCCCACATCTGAACAAACATCTCACAGAAAATAAATTTTATTTTAATTTTATTTTTTATTTTTTGTCAAAAGTATTTTCTTAATGGCACAGTATTAATTTTTGCGCAATTAACCTATATCAAAGAATTGTAAACGCTTGTGCAAAATTTGCAGCAATTCTGTAAAGAAATTGCGGTTTTTAAACAAAATTATTTTATTAATTACAAAATTCTGCGGGATCCCGCGTGATCCCGCGGGATTGGCTTGAATCCCGCGCGGGATCCCGCGGGATTTAAAATCGTGCGGGATTGCGACCCCTAATTCCAACTATGCTGTGTCCAGAACTGGTATGATACAAGTCCTGTCTGCGCATGCGCGGTTGTCTGTAACATGTTCTGGACAGGGAGGTTGGAAAATGCCTCTTACTATAATACTTAAGATGGAAAAATGTAACACTCACGCACCAGGAACAAACCTATTTCTGTAAATTTTACATAAATTGAGCTGATAATATCTATTTTTGTCAAATTTCTCGAAAATCCATTAATTTCCTATTCAATGAAAAATTTACTTTGAACGTATCACACCTGTATGCTCCAAAAGACGTTCAATTAAATTTTGTAGTCTCAACCTACTGTTTGAAAATAGAAGTTTTTGAGCTATTACCTTTCACTAGGTACCTACCTAATGCTGATACTTAATACCTATTAAATAATACTAAACAGTGGTACTTCTACTTACTGTAAATTTACTTGTTGATATTAATAATATTTAGCATGTAGCCACTAAAGAGTGGTATTTCTACTTACTGTATATTTACTTACTGATACTTACTCAATATTTAGCATGTAGCCACTAAAGAGAACCAGCGGTATCAAAATTGGTATAGATGAATTGAGAGCTACAGCCAAGCTCGGTGTGATCAATCCAATAAAGTAACCTAGAGAAGAAATGAAATATTATTATAGACTGGGTGTCGTGACTATTCAGATCCCCCACACCCAATAGACGCAGTTTTTGACTACTATCTGACTGACAACCTATCACCTACCTACCATCTAACCCCATTTAATTAACACTAAGTGTTGGTAATTAAACCAAGTCTTGGTAACACACTTACCAAAAGAAGCTCCGATGAGGGCTAACAAAACGAATATTAAAGCGTGCAAAAGGAATCTTTCCGTTTCCGAGTTGAACCTCACCATGTAGTACATGATGGACACATAGAGGAAGGGGCACAGAATGTGTATTGGGATCTCCACCAGAGTCTTGGAAATGAAATATGCGTCAACCCTGTACATCCCACCGTAATGCTCCCTGAGGAACACCGGCAACTCGTCAATGAACACCTTGAACATTTATATTTGAGTTAATTTCTTCGAAAGGATTCTTGGAAACATGAAATGTCAGGAGAGAGTGTCACCCTCTCTCCGAGTCTGTATTGGGTCGTACCAATTGATATGAGCAAAGTATCGAATAATGTTCTATATAATTCGATGCAGAGTGTGCATTGTGCTAAATCAAAACTTGGGTGATCCCAGATAACTGGCCATTTTATCGTCGTGTATGGATAATAGGTACTCCCATGTGAAGGGCAAAGCACAATTTTTGGTCATGGGTTAAAAGGTAGAAGGTTGCATGTCGTTTTGTAACATTAGAATGATCGAAATTCCTATAAATTAAGACGTTTTTGGAAGGGTAAAGTTGTTAAATGACGTCAGTTGTCCCATGAAGAGCAAGTCAATTTTCCAGTGTGTTTTTATACTGTTCAGAGCCATGTAGCCCCACATTGTGGGGGGTTCTCTTTTAGGGATTACCATGTGTAAGAGTTTGTGAACACGTTTTCACAGTTATTTCCTCCACCCTAACTTTGGAATTTGTAATGTTCAAAGTCATAAAAACTCCTGCCCCACGAAAAAATTTCATTACCATTACCAAAATGAAAATAGGCAACCACTCACAAAAGTCGATGGGAAGGTGGGCCCAAACTACCTGTCCCCACGCTGCTTGGGAGATCGACTTTGAGGTTTGTACTTTTCAACTCATCATTACCATAACTGTTTACAATGGTTTTTAAAAGTGCAATCTTCGAGATTTGTTTAATTTATTTTGAATTCTGTAGTCAGGAGTAACAAAACGCCATACCGCTTTTCCAGCTCCTCTCAGGCCTAAAAACCAACTGAATACCTACAGACCTACATGAAGCCTCGAATGTCAACTCCATATCTGAAACCCTGTCATTACCGTAGCAATTTGTTCTTGTTACGGTAATCTAATACAAATTGGAGGGTGATGTTGAAATTGAAGGTTTTTTATGATCTATATGAATTTTGGTAAGAAACCTGAGCCTCAGATTTTGAATCAAATATTTACCAACACAACCGTTATTTGACACCATACCCATGAGTATTATTTGACGGAGAAATTGAATTCCAATTTTTTCTCACCTTTGTATCATCATCAGGGAAGACCACAGACTAGGAAAACCCATGGTATTACCTAATTGATTCACTTTTTTCGGAATTCGACAATCACTAAATGCCAGTTATCTGAGAATCCCCCACTCACGTGAATAACAGCGAACACATTCTGAAGGCAGATGTTCATGACTGAAATGAATATTGCGCCGTTAATGTTCAGTACGGAATCTTGGTTATTTTCTTGCTTCCAGTACATTAGTCCGAAAAGGAGAGCAACGAGCTGAGGGAAGAACATTTCTTTGCAAGACGAAATGAAATACGCAGAAATAGAGTAGGCTCGGTCACAGGAAAACGTACTATAGTTTGAACTATTTTCCAAGTGAATAGCTCTTTGCTTCTGATAGTGTCACGAACAGACCGCGCAAAGAGAGCTCTGAACTGAACGAAACCATTCTGTTGATATCGCTTATTGAAGATGCTTATTTTGTTAGACAACCGAGCTCTTCGCTGCAATAGAACAGTTGAAAAGTGGAGGAAGTTCATACGTTAGAATCACTGCTGCATGCGAACGAACCAGCTGTAGTGTCTGAGTGGATAAAGCTATTTCTTTTCTCAGTTCCCTCTGCCACTTAGACGCTTCAAATGCGATAATGACGTTGGCCAAGAATTCTTCTTGGGGTTTAGCTTTGGGTTCGGGGTCTTCGTACTTGGTGGCCAGGCGAGTGATGTAAAAATCGGCTGGATTATGGCCTTGCGGACAGGGCGCACCTATACTGATGAGATAGGATGCCTGAGAGCATTTTCGGTAAATTTCTATAAGAAATGGCTTATATTATGGTATACGGTATCCGTCAACCGAGTGAGTCTTCTGGATTTATCCTTACATGGGAATGAGATCTTAACGTAAAGTTAGGTAACCTTGAAAAGAAAGTATTCGCGTCTGCTGGAGTTCCAAAAAATGCCACTCGCCCCTCAGTGAGAAACATGACTTTGTCAAAAAGGTTGTAGATGTCTGACGATGGCTGGTGAATCGTCGCAATGATGGTCCTCCCTTGAGTCGACAGTTCTTTCATTTTCAACACGACGTTCTTAGACATGAACGAGTCCAAACCGGATGTTGGCTCGTCGCAAAACATAAGCGGAGGATTGTTGAGGAGCTGCCGAAATTGAGGTGATACATATTATGTATTAGATTAGCAGACAAAAACTTAATTAGTTTTGTTTTTAGTTTGAACTTTTGTAACGCAGTAATACTAAAAGAACTAATTCAGTTTTCGCCTTTAAACCAATTTAGTTGAAATTTTTAGTCAACTACTCCCAACTCTTCTGATTACACACTTACCCCAGTAGCAAATGCGAGCCGTTTTCTTTCACCTCCAGAAATCCCTTTGGTCTTTCCGGGTATACCGATCCTTGTGTGTTCACACTTTTTCAAGTTCAACTGGAATTTTCATAAGACAATTTTGGTGAGGATTCTCAGGATCAAGTATACGTCTACTATGTCTCGTAAATGGTGAAGAATAAACAATAAAGCGGGAGGTACATTACATTATTCATGATGTCTTCTATTCGCTCTCTTCGCTGAGCTTTTGTGGTCCCTTTGGGCATTGTAACCCTGGCCTGCAACGACAACACGCAGATGGTAAAAATGCAAAGGTTGTGCGAGTCCAAGTTCCAAAATCCCAGCTTACAGCAAAATGCAACTGTTCCGACACGGTTAAATTTCCAAGGAAAACGTCATCCTGTTGGACGTAGGCGGAGATGAAAGTCATGAAGCGGGATTCTGCTGTCATCCCGTTGACTCGGATGTCTCCGGTGGTCAGGAGCTGCCGGGAGGTGCGGAAAGTCAAGGCGTTGAGCAGTGTGCTCTTACCGGCTCCGCTGGAGCCCATCATGGCCAGAATCTCCCCCGTGTGAGCGATGCCACTGACTGAAAACCCAATAGACTTCAATCATCCAAAAAAATGGGCTGCTTTTGACAAGCGTTGGATTTGAAAGATTCACTTGCCATCGCTAATTATTCGTTTGGTCTGCGCCTCGTTTTTTTTTCTCGATTGAAACAACCGCTTGATCGGTTTTGGGTAGAGCGTTACGCACAGGTGTTCCCACGAATAAGTGACTTGATCTTCCGAAGTAACATTCGAGGTGATAGTCGTTCCTGGAGACGAACACAAAGTGCGGTGTTTAAAAGGTAAATTCGGAGAGAGCCGGGTTTTGCCGTATTTGGTTATACGATAGCTTCCCTTTTGGCACTTCTGTGATGATAGGATTCACCCTGATAACTTACGGATTAAGTCTTGCCTCACAAATGTCTTCGCGTCCTTCAAGCTGTCTTTTGCTGGTTCGTTCTTCATCGAGCAACACAATTCCTCGATATTTACACCTATTTAATGTCTTTCTCTCAATGGTCTCCCAAGTAGTCTAAGATCTCTAATAAACCCAAGTAACCCAGGTAGTTGTTGACAATCATACGGTGGTAATCAAATTCATAGGAGATTATGGGGGAAATTAAAGACAAGCCATCAATTTAATTGAATAGATGATCGCAACCTTTTTGTTATAACGATATATTTAATGAGCGAGAGAAACTAAGAAACAGCGACCAAACTATGCCACACAACACATCATCCACGTGATGCTCATTACGTAAACAACTGCACCCTAACGACCGATGCGTAATAAAACCTTATGCCGATCAGAGGTAACGAACGGCTCAGGCTGCAAAAATCGTTTTGGAGTCGTTGGAATCAGCCTGAAAAGCTCATTCCATAGACCCTTGTACCAACGAAATCGGACAAAAACTTTCGTCCCGCTTTTGAGGCCTCCTTAGTTACACATCAGAGATAAACAACTTTCGTCGTGAAGGACCTCCCGAAAACGGATGAAGGGGATGAGGGAGGAAAAATCAAGGTAGCCTATAACCACCCCCCGAACTCGCTGATGACAATGAGACCACCCTCATGAAAATCTGTTGAGCCGCTCGGGCGTGATGCTCTGTAAACAAACAAACAAAAAAACACATGTCGAAGAGGTGAGCGCACCTTTCCATTTTTTGGAAAAAGGTTGCGCTAAAAAACCAGAACCACTTTATGAAAGATTTGTGAGAACTTATGGCATTAAGGATTTGTGGGAAAATAGTATAACGGATCAAACGATCCAACTCCGCCAAAGCCAATCTAATTTCGAGTGAAAACATCCCAACTCCGCCAGCGATGCGTTATAGGATCAATGTGGGGACTTACCATATCCGCTGGCTTCCGTACGTTTGCGCTAATCCGGCCCCAAAGCTGTTTCGTTTGCGCGAATGGGTGAGGCCGTATTATTGACGTTTGCGCGAACCTGCTTCCTGCTTCGCCTCCTGTCAAACGTACGAGAATAAACGAGGAACAAAGTTGCATGATGAGTCCCAGCTCGTTTGGTAACGCCGCTCAGTATCAGTTCATATCCTCAATTCTCACGATGTTGGCCGTAAGTGACACCATCAAAGGTGTGCCGTGTATTTTTCAGGAAAATTCCAAATATTGCCGTGCGCGGGTGATGATACTATAAGTTGGCGGTGTACAGTGAAAACTTGTTGTGCTCGATTAGAGACGTATAATACCGCCAACTTATAGTACCATAATGGTAACTCATCATCCCTCCAGATATTAGATTCAACCGAGCACAATCATCCTCCAGTCGATCCTCGATTGCTGTACCACATTCAGCAATAAATCAATGATAATGACCAAAACCTATCAAAAGCTCTTTACAAGGAGTGAGCCGGCAAACCTTTCAGGACCAACCAGCATTGGGTTGCATTGACTTTGCTACAATTAAAAACGACCCATCATTCCTTATTGTTGACTTACTCATTTTTAAAGAAATGTTTAGAAAAATGTAGCAACGATGATTTTTAAGAAGCATGACGATGATAAAAATCGTCGTTTAAATGATATCATTTCGGGTCATAGTAAGAACTCATCGGAGAAAAAACCGAACGCATGATTTTCACGTGCGATACTCAAAAGCCCTCTAGTTACCTACAAATTCTAATTCAGATGAGTCCATCTGAAAGCGTTATAAATAACCACTTCGACAACTACAAAGGTCAGCTTTTTTCATTACTTGTTGAATACAAAATGAATTTACATCGAGCTTCCCGTGACAAATAAATTTAACTCATCCTCAAAGCTTTTAAGGTATTTACAAAGGATTTATTTACATTCTGACTTCTTCTACCACAGATACACAAAAACTGTACAGCGTTAAATTAATTAATAATTGAAGTAACAGAGAAATTTAATTCCGCCTTCGGCGGACGCGGGATATTCTCCACGCGTTGGGCTCTTCGTATTTGTTGTAAAGGGGTTCGAGTCGCTGAGTCTTCTTGAATTTGCTGAGTTTGGTCGGGTCCGAGAAGCGGAAAAAGGCCGGAGCGAATTCGACGAGCCACTTGGGGTCGATGGTTGTCACTTCGCGCATGTATTCCTTCGTCGTTTGGACAAGTTCGTGGTAAATGACCCTGGAAGGCAAAGTAAATGAGTATCAAGGGTTCGCTTCAAACTAACAGCACAATAGTAAAATCGTCCTCACCATTCGGGTTGGCGGTTGAAGAGGGCGCTGCTCGGGTGGATGTAAACCACTTGGCTATCCACCAGCGTCCGGTAACCTTCCTGGGGGTCCTTTTTGGCTGCGTTCCTGAAGAAACCGGAGCACACGGCCTTCTGCACTCTCACAGTGTTCTTCCCGGCCGACACCACGTCAAGTTTGTGCCTACAAACATCAAAACAAACATCAAACACCGAGTTCATTCCAATGTTCTAACCAGTCTGCCAACTGCCGTCAGAGCCACATACCTGTCCATGATCCCCAAAAGCTGTTTCCTTACGTCCTGCGCCCGTTTGAGGGTTCGAATCTGAACGAAATTTTCATAACACCACGCGTTGCTAAATTTGTTATTTTTCCAGGAGTTGTAGACGGCTAAAAGTGTCAAGTGGTCACCTTCTGCCTGGTTGAATTTCGCTTTTTTCTGATCCGCCAGCGCCTGTTTGTCTTTAGGCCTAAAGATGATTCAAAATTAAAAATACATTCACATTGGAGAATAAATAAATAAATCAGTTGTAGCTCACAGCTTTCGTAGAATAAAAAAATGGCTCACCTGTAAAATACATTTTGCACGGATAGCATTGAGACGACGGTAAGGATCTCGTCTGAGCACTGAAGGTGAACGGACATGATGAGCATTTTAGACAGATTTGGCTCCAAAGGAAATTCAGCCATCTGCAAGCAATATTAGTCAAGACAATCCGCGTTAAATTATCAAGATTATCAATATTTGCGTTATGTGTCTGGGGGAAGGCCTCCAGCGTTACTAGGATTTCGCCCCCTATGTCTGTTTTGGATAAGGTAGTGCTTGAATACCCCTGCACAGGGCATAACGCGAGATGTTGCGGTCTGCTGGCCCCCTTTTTTCAAATTTTTTATATTTTAAAGTAAAGAAAAGTAAAGGGGTTTTTTGTGTTAACCATTTTCGGTTTTCACAAGGGGAAGGAGCCGAACCCGCACTGTACTTGGAAAAGCTTTAGAAATTCTTGCTCCAGAGAAAGGATTCACATAAACTTGCGTTCAGAGGTGAATTGTCTGCTGACAAGACATGTATTACAACAAATGATTGACTTTTGGTCAAGCATAGGCGATCGTCCCCGGATTCAAACCAGGCTGATCTGTAAACAGACGTTTCACTGACGCCCTAATCCACGGGGCCACCCTGTCTCCCTCGTTATTGATAATGATGCAAGGAACAAAATGGTCAGCATAAAGTCGGAGGTGCAGTTAGGGCCATCCGCGTAATTAGCGGACGTACCATTGACGAGAGAAATTAAATTCCCCCAACTACCCCGCCGACAGGGGCTTTTCCCCTGGACAGCGACTGGACCACGAGCGGGGGCGGGCGAGCGAATTAAAAGAAGAGTTCGGCCCATCGGCCACAGTACGTACTCGTCTTCCGAGTCTAGTCAGCAGGCCTTCGTTGTCCAGGGCGCTGAGAGAGTGCAGTTGCTCAAGCGCCATGATCAAACTCTCGACTGGAGGGGCATCCATGAAATCGAAGTGCAGAAGGTCGTTGATTCCCATTGTTTTCAATTGCAAGACCTGACAGAGAAATTACATGAAATTAAGCAATCATTACCTACTTGTTGTAGATCAAGCAAAACAGGAGAAACCATCTCACCGTTGTGGCGAGGTTGGTCCGCTGTATTTCCGGCACAGGAGTGGGGAGCATCTCATCCCTGTATGCCCTTTCTGTGTACAGCCTGTAACATTTCCCAGGTCCCGTCCTGCCAGCCCGGCCCGCTCTTTGTTTGGCTTGAGCCTGGAAATTAAAAAGAATTCCCGTCAAATCCAGTTTGCATCTGTATGGGCTTACTTAACCCTGGGGATTATGCGGCATTAGGTTAGTTCGCAGAGCTAATTCTGGAATCGAATCAGAACTCGAACGCTTCCAAGAATCAAACTCTCCACTCCACTTTAAGAACAGCCAGACCTTCTGCTCCTCGGCAAACGACAAAGTAGTCCAACGAAGTGACCACCGGCTCAGATACGGAAATGAAATGCACCATTATGTAAGTTCTAAACAGTAGCAGAACTGCTGGAATCGATTCCGGGCGGTTCTGAACGAGTTCGGCGCTCACAAAGCATCAGGGCTTGATTCCTGGAAGCCGAGGTACCACCACTCTCGGCCTTTGCAAAATGCCCTATTGCGCTTACGCCGAACTGTTCAAAACTACCGGAATAGCTCAGCGTACGCACCTATTATTTATGTCCTCATGGCTTGTCCCTACGTTGCCAAAAAGTACCAAGTGGGTGTTTGCGGAAGGTGCAAAGAGATTAGGGAGAGAGATAACTTCTCTGCTGATGGTCTAAATTAGTTAAAAAGTAAAAGTAAAGTAAAGTGGATTGTATTGTTTTAACCGATAGGTTCTCCCAACGGACAGGAGCCCAACCCGCACATTACTTTGAAAAATTCTGCAATACCTTGCTCCAAAGAATCGCTAACCCCTTGAAGAGTTTAATTGACAATGCTGGGACGCGAACCCCAGTTCTCCTGGCGAGTTCACCAAAGTTATAACGCTTTACCTCCCTCGGCCATGGTGGAGGCTTTGGTCTAAAGTAGTTATAAACCAAAAACAAATCAAGTGTGGGCATCAGTTTTGAGCTGTCAAGCATAATTGAGCACTAAACAGGTCACCGTGCTGGTTTTTAGGTAATTAGGAATGGAAGCGTTTCTGGATTATTTTTTTTATCGATAGAAGGCGTCCAAATAATACTAAAAATGGGGTTAAAACACAAACTGCAAGCTCGTATGAATTTAAAAAATTTATGGAAAAATTGCTATTTGAATTTTGGCGGGAACCCGAGGTCAGCTCCTATTGGTCGACACGTTGGCCACCATTACAAAACTAAAAACTAAAGAATCGGTCATTGGAATAAGTTAATTTATATCACAAATAAGTTGAGTAAATAAGCATGATCACATTCAAAACAAAGCGAACACGGCCATTTTCTCGTTACTCCAGTGTCACTAGAGCCAAACACCAAGAAAAAATCGAAAAAGAAGAAAAAATCGACCTGCACTCTGGTGTCTTTTGATTGGAAACCAGAACACCTGTAGGTGACGTCACTCACAGTGGTTTTTGAATCGGCCTAAATTACTTACGATGATTGTAAACTACGTGAAAGACTTTTTGTCACAAAAATGATGTATTTTTCCCTTTTTGACTTCTAACAACACGGTACAGGATGATTTAACCCGAAATTCGGGAGCACTTCCATTCCTAATTGTGTGCTATTCGTCATTCACCTGCAATTTTTATGGAATTGACATAATATGTCAAGATATTATCTTACTCTGACGGTAAGTGGATTGATAAAATAGATGAAATAAAACGTCGGAAAGGCAAACAGACAGTTCATCGTTCATTTCTCACAATGAAAGTCCGCTGATGAGGCCGCCTCAGATGGCCGGCCACGCTCACTGCCAGTGTTAAGATGACTCCATCCTGTGCAACGAAAAACGAATACATAACCTTTTCGTTGCTATTGGCCAGTTATACAACCCACACAATGCCACAAACCCCAGTGTTCTTAACTTCAGTCCTAAACAACCCGATACATACTTTGGACAACGAATTCTAAGGTTAGTTTTTATTGTCGATTTGCATGCCTTTCAGACTTTATTTAATCTATTTTATCATACCAACTACCGTCAGATTAAGAAATTTCAATTACACAAAAATCGCAGTTGAATGTCGAATAGCACACAATTACCTCATATCCCTAAATTCATTGTCCTTTCCCTAAATCTATGGTTAATAAATCGTATAAACCACCAAAAAAGGAGTCATCTCTTTCCTTTAATCTCCCGTACAGCAAAAAGCGCCTGAAATTCCAGTATTTATCAACTTCTTCATTTTACAGGTTAACAGTTCTGCTTATTCGTACAACAGAGACACAACACCTACCTGAGAAATCGGGGTGACCACCAAGGAATCCATTCCGGTTTTCGAATTGTACACCTTTTGCTTGACAAATCCTGGATCCACAACGTAGAAAATCCCGTGAATTGTCAAAGACGTCTCAGCTATGTTTGTCGCTATCACTACCTACAATCAAAATAAAGTCAATATTTCTGGTATAATAAAAGCAATGCTGACGTGCTTGTGCTCACTCAACAACTTACCTTCCTCGATCCAGGAGGAGCTGCTTCAAATATCCTAGTTTGCATTTCGCTCGGTAAAGCGGAATAGACTGGAAGTATAATCAGTTCAGGGACATCCGGCCCGAGTGACTTCATTCTCTCGTAGAGTATCTCACAAGCTGTGTCAATTTCTTCTTGACCTGTCGAGACAAAATACAACATCATATGAGGTCGTACCGCCGAATCAGGAGCACAACGTCGGTAACTAGGGAAGGTTTATTGTAAAATTTGACTTTTCGAACCTGTCAAAAAGAGGAGAATGTCTCCAGGGGGTTCCCGCAAGTGTATTTGCATCACCGTAATGAGCGAAGCGTCCAAATAGTCTGTTTCGGGCTCTTTCGTGTACAAAACCTCGACGGGGAACGTCCGCCCCGGTATGGTGAAAATGGGCGCTTCGAAGAAGTATTGCGAGAATTTCACAGCGTCCAACGTGGCTGACGTTACTATAAGCTTCAGTTCGGTTCTCTTTTGAACAGCTTGTTTCAATAAACCTGAAAAAATTAGGAGCGAAATCAGTAGTGAATAAAAACCATCCGTTTACTGGTGTATCACTACATCATTATCAATTGATGGTATACCGAACAAGACGTCTGTGTGGATAGTTCTCTCGTGAGCTTCGTCCAACATGATGACGGAGTAATTCTTAAGGTCCAAATCTACAAGACACTCACGCAGCAACATACCGTCCGTCATGTACCTAAAAATAGGAACACAGAATTGAGTTTCATAGCGGACGTTTATCGAACAATTCAACGCACAAAATACATACTTTATGACGGTTTCGTTGCTTGTGCAGTCCTCGAAACGTATCGTGTAGCCGACTTCTTGTCCGAGACGGCAACCGAACTCTTCGGCGACGCGTTTGGCAACTGACATGGCGGCCACTCTTCTGGGCTGCGTGCACCCGATTTTCCCTCGGGATGTGAACCCAGCTTCGGCGAGGTACTGAGTCATTTGGGTGGTCTTCCCCGACCCGGTTTCCCCGATGACAATGAGGATTTGGTTGTCCGTTACAGCCTGGAAATAGAACCAAATTAAATAATATTACCATTACTCTGAGTAATTGATTTTTCAAGTGGGTCCGGTTTTTGGTGTGAGGTTTTGGTTTTTCAACCAGGGAGTGGGAGAGCCCTAAAGGGTTATTAAAATGAAATATTGCCCAGAAAGTTTCGACGAACATGTGGTCAAAATGAAACAAATTTGACAACTCGTTCTACAACAGTAGCGAAGCAGGATTAGTAATAATTGCAAATTAAATTAATTGAACAGGAAGCAGGATTTGCAAGAATTGCAAATAATTTTGCAGTTAATTATTAACTGAAGGAATTATTCGTTTAGACAAGCCATAGTATCATCTCAGAGGAAAATTAGAACGATATTCCGATATGCGCCACTTCAAGCAATAATTATAAATAATGGGCTTCTTGAAAAGGTCAGAATTCAGCATTTCTGACAACATATTCGGATTCAGCACCCTTTAAAACCCATAAACCCTAGTTTTTAGTTCGAAAATCCGTATAGGTACGTGCTGAACTGTTTTCGAAATGTTAGAGATTTTGAAATGAACGCCGGGCAATTTTGGCGTCACACCTCGCCAGGCTGGGCGTCGAGTAGTTGGGCACTGAGCCGCCAGAGCGCTAAATAATAAATCTGAACAGAATCGGTATAAAAACACTCGGCCCGGGTCGATTTTTGAATAACCTTCTTTGATAATAACCTCGATGCTCAATTTTCGAATGACCTTCTATAATGATTAACCCGATTTTCGATTTTTGGGGTCGAATTTTCGCGCAGTAAAGTTGGCTGACTTGCGTAGATGAGAGAGAGAGGGATCTCCCGGCCAATCAAAAGACGAAGAAGCAGCCCACGTCATGTACCCTCTCCAGACCTCGGAATTCAAATATCATATTTTTCCTAAGGCCCTATAATTAATTAAAACAGGTTTTCTGCAATATGGACCCGTTTTCATAACTTTTGAAGCACGACCTTTGCAGGAAAAACATTTTAAAAAATCATTAAAGGAGCTCATTTAAGTCTTTTGAAGAAAGTGATCTTTAATGAGGAATGGACAAGCTTTAAGAAAAATCAGCCCTCTGGGCCTCGCCAGGGGGCAAGCCCCCTGGGCCCCCGGGTGCTGAAATTCACGAAACATGGAACATGCTTAATTAACGGGATTGAAACTCATCTTGCGTGTTGGAAAAGTAACTGTCCGACAACGAACTAGTGGCCTGACGGTGAGACTAGTGACGACAGGCGAGGAAGCTGAAATAGTAGCCTAACGTACGACAGGAGAGGACGCCGCACTAGTGGCGTAACGTTAAGAAAAAAGTGGATGCTGAACTAGTGGCCCAACGTACGACAGGTGAGGACGCCGCAATAGTGGCCTAACGTATTTATATAAATAACATATATTTATATAAATATATGTTAGGCCACTAGTGCGGCGTCCCCATCTGTCGTGCGTCATATTATGCGTCTCCCTCCCTGACTAACGTCCCATGGAGGAATAGAGTCACGCCACTATTATTATTATTATTTTTTATTTTTATTTTTATTTTTTTTTTATGGTGTGAGGTAGCCGTGATTGACGGTCTTGTTTTGTCAAGATTTTGTTTTGTCAACCCGGCACCCACCGTTAAATTTGGCAGCTAGATTGTTTTTAGTTTGCGACCGGGAGGATCTATCCTATGAGCTGCCGATCCTCCTTTTACCCAGTCCCCAGGTCCCTCCTTCAAATCCCTTGATGGAATCAGGTTAACGAGAAACACAGTATTTCAATATACCTTTTATATTGATTGAAGATTTGATCAACCTAATCTCTCCACCAAGTGAAGGATTTGCCCTAACCGACGACCGGACGCGATCGCGAGCCTGTCGGAGGCAAATTCGGGATTTTCAGAAAAGTGATTGGTAGGATCTGACCTGAGTGTTTGCGACGTGGGTGGCCGGCACCGAAGGTCCTTGGCTAAGTGACCATGGGGAGCAGTGGAACGTGTTTCTTGATCAACGGCTAGTCCGCGACTCCTCCCGAGGTCCGTTTGCGTGTCTCCCTCCTGCCTTAGCCCCAAATGCTGAATCAGCGTCTCCCGCTGTCTTTGATTTGCCGTGTGAAGTGGATTTTCACTTGGTTTAAAAACCACTTCTAACACCTTCAACATAGACCTTAACAGTCTGTTCTTCTCTAGATCCCCCAGAACCTCTGCGTACCAACCCGTGACATCCCCGTCGATTCGCCGATTTACTAGCTTTCGCCCTACGCAAACCATCTTTCAGTGGTGCCTATTCTATGTTGTATTCTGCAAATTAAAGTGTGGGGCATGGGGTGGAGCAAACGGGCTGAAACCCTGTCAGATACAGTTAGAAGAGGAAACCGATTTATTGGTCAAATTTTAAAAAAAAATCCTACAGCCAAAAGCCGAACCGACGTCACGAAGCACCTTCACCTCCAAGCAAGCAGACTGTCCTTGAAATCTCACCTTTATCAATTCATCCTTGAGTTTGTAAATAGGTAAGCTCTGACGTTGTTCGAGCAGCGACATGTTAGTTTTCATGCCGAATGAGCTCTTCTTTCCGCCAATGACGTGTTTTTTCCATTCGGGCAAATCCTGGTTGGCCAGTCCTATGCCACGCATGTTAGCTGCGAACGACCTTCCATCATCTGCAAGTAGGGCAAAGAAGATGTAAATGCTTGTGACTTTCAAACAAAATGATGTCATGCCGGCTCTCCCCACCTGATGTTATAAATTCAACTTACTTTCAGGAAGAGGATCAATCCAATTTTTACTGAGCCCAGTCGGCGCTTCAACTTCTTGTTCTCTATTCAACATCTTTTGTTCCCTCCGTTCTTTGGCCAAAGCACTTTGCATCATGGCAGCCTGAGCTAGCGATCCATCGGGATTCTTCACGATCCTCACCTAAAAAGAGACGGAGGCGAATGAACATTGATTGGGTTACGTTGTTTGACTTAGTCAAAATGGAGTGTAAACCTACGGGACTCAAGTCGTGTAAATTCCTTCCGTGCCCAGAAAGAAAAGGAGGTTCTTCTTCGACGATTTCGATTTCAATGTCCTCTTCTTCGGCGGCCTCTTTCGGCAGAAGGCCAGTCTCGTCGTCAAAATCAGGCAGTTCGGATTTATCGATGCAGGCTGCTGCCAACATCTACACAACAGAAGGACAGGAGTTGAAGCGAGGCTATACCACATTATTAATTAATGCAGAGCAGTTAAAGCTACCTGTTTGATTTCCCACTTTTCTGGGGAGGATATCCTGTTGACCCTTTTACGGCTTTGGAAGTCGTCGTTGTCGTCGAAAGAGCCAAGTTCCAACAGTGTCGTGGGACGGTCAGGATTCCTCATCATGGAGGCCTCTTCTTCCCTAAAAGTGTAACAAAAATGAAGGGATTTGAATCATTGGATGATGCACATCGCACAGGAAATAACTAATACCCGTTCCTGAACCGGTATTAAAGAAATACCGGAAGTAAAGAGAAAATAAACGTCATAAAATGATCATTTTCTGCCATCCAAATTCAACTCTTCTGATCGATCGGTTGATTCCCAGTGTTCTATGGGGCTTTTATGGGAAAAGGAGGATTTAGAGGAGGTTTTCGAGGGAGGCGAGTGGGGTGTGAATTTCGATGTAGTTTTGAACGTATGTAGAATAGATTAAAAGGGGTCCCAGAACAGCCCGACCTCTCTAGGACAATGTTCTATTAACAATTTGAAAGTAAGCAACTTCCAAAGAATTTGAAACACTGACACATCATTTGGGACTATTCCTAGTTGATCCCGCAAATTTTTCAGCTCGATAGAACAACCCCACGGAAGTTTATGGGGATTTTATTGGGCGGGAAGGAGGTTTTCAAAGCCGTTTTGACCGGGTAGGCGAGTGGGGTGTCATTTTGGAAATAATTTTGGACGTAGAATCGAATAAAAGGGGTCCCAGACCTGTACAATCACTTTAGAACGTGGTTTCATCAAAAATAGTAATACACCCTTCTTCTTCTTATGTCGCCGTCTCCGAGCGAAGGTTGGTGATCTTGATGGCTAACAGCTCTCTGGATGTCGCTGCACGGAATAAGTCGAGTGAAGAGGAGCCAAACCACGTGCGCAGGTCCCGCAACCACGAATTCTGACGCCTTCCAATCGACCGCTTACCCTCGATCTTCCCCTCGATAATCAACCGAAGTACCCCGTATTTTTCTCCACGCATGACATGACCAAGATACCGAGCTTTTCTTTCCTTTACTGTGAGAAGGAGCTCTTGCTCCTTTCCCATCCTCTGCAGCTCTTCGACATTCGTCACCTTATCCACCCATGGGAAAATAGTAATACACCCTAGTGTAATCCAATTTGCAGCAGGTCGGTCCTCGAAACGTTTCAGCCCTATCGGACCACGTAAAGGCCAAAAATATTTGCAAGTATGGAAAGGGGATTACACTTCAATTTGACACATCAACATCTGGGCTAGAATATGTTGAGGTCGAGCTTTAATTTAATGGATAAATAACCAGGTCACGCCCTTTTGGGTAAAACGTACTGAAATTAGCAAATTTTAAGGAATAAGCATCATGAAACAGGGAAATAAAAGTCATGAAAATTTAATAAAGGTCATGAATAGAAAAAATGAAGTTATTTACGCGGCGTCTCTGCGCATGATTGTCTAGCCTGAGAGGTTTTTACGGAGGGCCAGTTTAGTTCAATTTGTTCTTGAGGTTTGTAGTGAAAGACCTACTGACTATTAATAATGGATTGTGTCGTTTCACACCCCTTTCGAAACAAGGCGAAATTGGACTCCTTTTCTGCGTTTACCAGCCTCCAGCCCCACTACACTCGTCACTTTTTTTCAAAATCCGATTTCAAAATCCTCAGAATACCTGTTGCTATATATATGAGAGAATTATACTCTCAAGCATTTTCGATCGTTCGAGAAATTGAACGCTTGTTGATCCATCCTTTCATCCCACTTTGGTCCACAGGGTATGCAATAACCAAAGACGAACTTCCTCTCATTCATAGACCCACGCCTCGGCAACGAGACCTCATAATTCGCTGGAAACCGTACTGGTAGATCTCATGTTGTATGAGCACCCAAGAATGTCATGAGACGAACTCTTCGAGATGAACTTACCTTTTAAATTCTGAAGGTCGAACGCTGGGATTGAGGTCACGCCCGGAATCTTGGTCAACGTCTTTCATCGAAAGGGAAACTTTTTGGCCGGTGACGGACAGCACTTTCACCTGAAGAGAAACAAATTAGGATTTCTCAGTAAGTGCGACATTTTATGACAATAAAGCCGTAAACTTCGTACTGCTTACTAACGAAAATCGAAACAGAGCTGACCCGGGCGGAAAACAACCTTAGTCCACCAAAACTCATTCAGAGAAAATCAAAACTTTCATTCAAGTAATTCAAAACCCTTTGAAAAGTGAAGAATTAATAATTATTTTGGAAAATAGAACGCTATTCAGAATTTCTCTGCAGATAAAGATTGTAATTAAATTCCTCATCTATAATTCCATTACAATTTTTAATGCCTTTTATTCTCAAATTACCAAAAATTGCTCTGGACAAAAGCCATTTTTCCCGTGATACTACAGGTAATACACATAGATGTAATTTCGACGGAGGTCGAAAATTCTGATCCGCCTCAAAATTTGACATAATACGTTTCAAGAAGTATAGATTCCAAGAACGAAATGTCCGTCTGCCGTCTGAGCCAGTAGGAATGATTTAAAATATCTGAAATTTTTACAAAATACTCGGTTTACCATCTAGTTAGTTGTGCCCGCAAGGAATTCAGCCCGATCGCCCAAACCCGTGGGGCGCTATGGGGCTAAAATGGCACTACGGGAGGGGTTTAGGAAGGTTTTCGGCTATGGGTCGAGTTAGGTGTCGTTATCCAAGTATTTTTGGACGTAGAATCCATTTTTGGGGGTCCCAGAACATACGATTTCACCGTGGGGATCTATGGGGCGGCAAATAGGATTTTTGAAGGATCCCAGGAGGTAAAATAATTAGAATTAGTTTTTGCACAATTAACCTCTATCAAAGAATAATAAACCCTTGTGTGAAATTGGCAGCGTTTTATCGCTCCTTCTACTTGAAGACCCGGGGGAAAAAAAGAACTTATGCCCGCGTTTTACAGAAAATTTTCAAGAAGACCCAGAGGGAGAACGAGTAATGTCCAAATTTTACGAAAATTCCTACAGTGAATCAAGGGGACCTTGGCGGTCCTTCCCCCTATTTGGCGGACAAAAGTCATTCTTCCCCAGTAGGCAATACTTTTCTTTGCTATGATTCAGAACTTGAAATTTTTTTTCGGCATGGATGACCCCGCTGTCTGAAAGCTTCTAGTATTTCCCCAAAGATGGAAATGATATCTCCATTTCCGTAAAACGTGGACATAAGTCGTTTTTCCCCCGGGTCTTCTGAAAAATTATTATTCTGAAAGTGCGTCGCTGCAATTTACCATAACTTTCATTCCACGGCTGACGACATCTGACACGGTGGTGACACGGCCTTCTCTCCGGAGCTGGGAAATGTGAACTAAGCCCTCCCACCGCCTCTTCAGCCCCTCAAGTTGAACGAAGCACCCAAAGTTGACCATGTTGGCGACTTTCCCGCTGTATATTTTCCCGACTTCGGGCTCTTCGGGAAGATCAATCTTAGGCCTGTAAAGAGCAGAGTAACGATAAATGGAAGACATTTTTATTAGTGCGGATTGAGGTGTGATTCAGCCACTCAGGGTTGTCAATTCAAAGTCACTCACTTTTCGTCAACAGCATTCAACTTCTTCTTGTCGCCATTATCTCTCTTATCCCTACTTCGACTTCGTCTACGGTCTTTATCGCGGCTTCTACTTCTGTCCCGCCCGATATTTCTTGTATCCCGGCTTCTCCTGTCTCGTCCACGGTCTCGGTCACGACTCCTCCTCCGATCACGACTTCGGTCACGGCTCGACCTCCTATCCCGACTTCTGTCTCGGCTCGACCTCCTATCTCGACTCCTTCGCCTCTCTCGACTTCTACTTCTTCGCCGCTTTCGATCCCGACTGGAACTCCTGCGATCCGCCTCTTTCCTCTTCGGGGCTGGCGAGGTGCTCTTTCTAGGCCGGTTCCTAAAACAAGAGTGGTCGATAGATTTCAACTTCGAACGGAAAATAACACCTAAACAGCTACACGATGATTAGGTACATACTTTTCACTTGAGGGTGCTAGAGCCTCGAGCTCAGCCATGGCAGCAAAAACGTCATCGTCAATCGGTTCTTCTTTCACGTCGGAATCTTTGGATTTTTTCTTTTTATCCTCCTCCTCGTCTTCAAACTTGGGCTTGAAATCGTTAGGAATCGCTAGGCCCGGAAATTTGTTGCTCAGGACATCCTGCTTAGAGACTGGTTTCGACTTCTTAGACGACGTCTTCGGTCGCATAAGTTGGATGATCCGCAGTAAATTGGATATGAAAGAGTCCTGTCGATGAACATTCCACGATTAATAACTTACGTAGTGAAATTGAGTTGATTGCTGTACAAGTTGCTGAAACTTACCGAAAACTCCGCATCATTCTCGAGAAGGGCCTTTTTGAAAGTCTCAAAAGTGTTGTTTTTATCCGCTAAATCGATTATGAACTCGGCTGCAAGAGAAGGAAATGATGACAAAACATAAGAATGAATATTGAGCGCGTACAAAAACCAAAAAAACAGTAACATCAGCATCCCCCTCCAGCGAAAGAACAAAATTTGAAAAACTCACCGAGATCTTTATCGTTCAACCCCAAATGATTTTCAAGCTCACTGCACACCTTAGAAACCAATGAGAGGTGTTCAAGCTTCTGCACATCATCCATCTTGAAGGTGTGATCACGAAAATAAACTCATTTCAAAGTAATATTGACGGGATTAAAAGTAAAATTAGAAAAAAGGGCATACGCGTAAACGATTTTACAACAAATCTGGTGTTGCAAAACAGTAACAGCGAAAATGGACGACGAGTGATGAGGTTTCATAAACTTCTCCCGTGATAGCACGAAATTCAGTAAGACCTATTACCACAGAATGGCAGTCCATGGCGGCCACAAATAAGTGCGATCATAAAGTTGGATCGAATGCCCACTTTAAAAAGTTTTCACACCACCGAAACGGTTTTGGCGAAGTCATTGGCGTTTTGTCTTCACCAAATCAGAATTATTCTGATGTTTGTAGCCTACAACTTGTGTGTTCTCTCATCATGATGGAGAGGGACGAAAATGAATTTGAGTGGAAACAAAAAAAAGTTTGAAGGGAAAGTTGAGTTTTGAGTTGAGCGAGCAGTCTCCCCCTTGTCAGATTATTCTTGAACTTTTGATAACTGCCGTCTCAAAGGACGGTAATAAATTATAGAATAATCATTATTACTAATAATGATTATTCTAACCTACCTAATTATTAGTAATCGAGTAAGTATATTACACTCCATAAAATCACCAATATTTGATATTTTCGAAAAACAGCTGTTTCATGCTCGATTGATACCGAAACCCCCAATACAACAAGCATAATGCTTGAAGCATTACGATAATATCGCACCCCGGCGAGAAAAGTGACACTTCTGCCAAATTGTCGATTTAGAGTTAGGGTGTTCATTAGAAACCTTAGACTGCCCTCCAGCGGTTAGAACAGGAATTATTTCGATATTTTCAATAATAAACGCTAGAGAGCAGCAAGTGTCACTTTAACCGCGAGGAGGTTTCGAGGCTTTTGCGGCATCAACAGTGACACTTCTTGGAAGTGACTGAGAGGCAGGGGGGTGGTCGCGAGGCCATCCGCCATGCCCCAAAAAATTATTGTCATTTAGCCAAACTGAGCGCGCTAGTGTCGTTGAATAGGCCTTTCAGAAGTTCAACTATGTGCATGCATCGGAAATGAAGTGTCCAATAAATTGATTTTTAGTTAACTCACATACATAAATAAAGCCTCTTTGTATTTTATTTCCATTCGACGGCATTCCTTGGTCGTTTTACAAGGAAAAATGAACAAGCAAGAAAGAAACTTTCCTCATGAAAGTTAGAATTTACGTGGCATACTCTTGACAACACTGCCCCTGGAATTGAGCATTGTGAATCCGTAACGGTTTCTCTCTGTTGTGTTTACTTGTTTTTGAATTTCTGACGTGGGTAACTTTCCCGAATGCCGTGTGCTCGCGGCATTCATGAATAGTTTTTTTTTTCTTAAACTATCAGTTATGACAAAACCAAATAATTCTAACTTCTCAAAAGTCAGTGTAATGACGACTCCTTCTCCAAAAGTGGCTCCAAAATGAAGAAACTGCGACGTTATTGGACGCCCAAGATGTGAAGGTAAGCTCGCCCATGATATTTACCTATATGTTGATGTTTTCATAAAAATTGCACTAGCAAAATCAGATTTTGCTAGTGCAATATTATACTGCATTTGTTTGAGTCCCCGACAATCAGAAGGCGCATTTAGACGTTCTTTCTTTCAATTCTAGACTTCTTCTGTTTTGGTTTATTATTCTTGGGATAATACACCTATGTAATCGCGATGGAGGTCCAAAATTCTGATCAGCCTCAAAATTTGTCATTATCCGGTTCAATGTCCGTTCGTCGTCCGTATTGATTAGTAGGAATTTTGTTAATCTGAAACTTTGGCCAAATAATTACCTACTCTGTTTACCATTTAGTTGTGCCCGCAAGGTTTTCAGCCCGATGGCCCAAACCCGTGGGGCGCTATGAGGCTAAAATGGGGCTACGGGAGGGGTTTCCGATTATTGGTTCGAGTTAGGTGTTGTTTTCGAAGTGGTTTGGACGTAGGATCCATTTTCGGGAGTCCCAGAACAAAAGGAGGACAAAATTTGTCTTATTTAATAAGGTGGTTTTCGAGTAGGTAATTTTGGGCGCATCCATTTTTCGAGGTCCTACGTCTGTCCCAACATTATACCTACAAAAAGTTTTTATTTTTTAATTTTTTCAAAAATATGTTCCTAAGGACAGAATTGATTTTTGCGCTATTAACCTACCTATATCAAAGAATTATAAACCAAACCCTTTTGTAAAATGTGGAGCGTTCTTTCCTGGTTTTTGGAGCTCGCCTCTAAGAGTTCTGTTAAGATTCTCTACGAATAATTAATTTTTGCATGTATTTGTATGCATCTTTGCTCACTGAACATTAGCTTGCTCTTAGAGTTGCTCTGAATATAACGTCGCCTTTTCCATTTTGCCTCAATTTTTCTTCCATTACCTACATGAAGAGATTTCGACCCAACACTTTTCACTAATACATGTTCAATTCTTTCCAGGAGGAAGGCAACTCCTTACTCCGAGCATCTTAGAGGGACATAGAACATGCTGTTGCATTAGACGGAAGCAGCGTTTCTTTCTGAGGCTTACCTAAGGCTTACCTTACTACATAAAATTACGCCTAGCCACTTGAAGCCATGAAATTATGAACGTCAAATTAGCATCTCAGGTATATTTCCTGCCATCATTGATTGTAGTTGAAATGTGCCTACAGATTGCGAATATAATATATTTATGTTACTATTCACTCATTACTCCAGGTGTCGAGCAGTTCGGAGCCCACTACTTCTGTAATAACTGGCCATCACGCTCAACTGAAGTTAGTAGCGAGAGTTCGCTAACGCCTGGTTATGTGTATGGCACCCAAAGAAGCACTTCGGAATGACCATTTCATACATCTGGTAAGCTTCTTTTTTCTCAGAAAGTGTACATATTGTTGTTCGGTCGCATTATGGGAATGGTATCGAATCGATAAACCCATACTACAAATTCCAAGTTCTATAGATATCATCACTGATCAGTAGCTTGTCACCTATAGAGATAAATGTGGATATTAGGGACAACTATTCTTTCGGGCACTGGAGCTATACTTCTTGGTATAAGTGCCTTAGCTGTGTGCTTTAAATCGTGAATTGCTAATTGTTGCTTTTTGTTTCAGAAAAAATGGAACCACGCCCGGCCCAATTCACTTCAGAATGGGTATGACTATGCAAGTGGTCCAAAAGGGATAAACTGTCGTCTCCTGGATAGGAACGAAGAGAAATCCTTCTTCACAAGGATTTTTGGAGTCCTAGCATTGAAAAGGTACCTACTTCAGGTTAAACGGAATTGTTGCTTCACTCGAGAATAGCCACTTGACTTTATGTTGTTCGGTGCTCTGAGTTCTAATTACGCTAAAAGTCTTATGGAACATCCTGGTAACTGTGAGGGTTTTTCGTTTTGCAGGTGGAGCATTGGTCGTTCATCAAGACGTCTACGAGTGGAGAGATACGTAAACACCATGTACCGTCACGGACTGGATGGACTGAAGAAGACCCTGCTAGGAATACAGAGGAAGTTTGGAATATCATCAAGAGTGAAGTCCCTCGAATTATCGTCAGTAAATTGACAAAGGGGCGTATAGATCTGCAATTTTTGGTCTTTTGAGTTACCGTCACTTTGGAAACAAATAGCTCTCGCCTCTATGAAGAGCTTTCATAACACTGGTTGAGTCCGTCATCACTGACTGTGTGATACTCACTCAATGGCCAGACGATGATGTTTTCACATCAAAACAGCCAGTGATGACGGACTTATGAAATCACTTACTGGCAGACTCACAAACCCTTTACATTCCATCTCTATGAAGAGCTGCTAACCTCATGTCACACATTTCCTTGAAAACCAGTGGGAGAAACCAAATAGGTACATGAAACTTATTTGCAACGGTATGTAGTCAATTTTGCGTCGCTAAAGAGTATTGGGGGGGGGGGGGGGGGGGCTTGAAACCGAGCGATTTTTGCCCTGTTTTTGGATTTTCGCTCACGGCACCTAAAATACGCATCCTAGCGGTATAGTATAAGAGAGCCCATACCGCTAGGGTGCGTAGTTCTTGCGTATTTCATATTTGAAACGAGATAAAATTCGTGACAAGTTGAGCACAAGTACATCTAAGTAGGACATTCAGGTTCCGAGATACAGCCTTTGAAAGATAGCAGATTTTTACCAAAAAGTGAAATATTCAACCATGTCGTGTCTTTGAGGGCTAATGTTTTGGTTGTGACTGTGACGCATACTTTAGGGGATAGGCTTGTAGGGAATTTTATTAGCTTTCATTTGATCACTAGTAGAACCATGTAGCTCCAACAGGTCCCAGAAAATGAATTTAAACCAAACATAGTGAGACCCTCTTATTCATATGCCAGGGAACTTGGTAAGAGTCCCATGAAGCGACCTTAGTTTTAGTCCTAGAACTCGCTATTACTCATTTGTGTGGTATTGAATGCGTGCATGACGTAGAGCTTTAATTGCAGCTGGTACAACCATTATTTGAGAACTTGGTGCTACTCTGATTATAAATTTATTCATTCAAAATTGTTGAGTCAACACGATGAATGCTTGGCGATGAATATTATGCTTCAGAAATGGCCTATCCCAAATGATCTCCCAGTTATTATAAACTCCTATAATAGGAGAATCGTTTTCATTGATTTGTCAAATCTTTCCAAAATGTTTGTCTTGCACATAATGAAGGTCTCCTTTTAGTTTTAGATGTTTCCAATTAGCCAATGAAACGCGTACCAGGTTTTTGTCCTTTGTTGTAAAATTATCGAAATTATGAATAATAATTGTGGTCAGGAAACTTGTGAACCTGTAAAACTTAATAATAATCATTATTGTTCATCACCTCTTCATGATTTGCTCTGTTGTATTGAAGTGTTTTAATTCTTGCACTTGAAAAAATAAAATACAAATATCATTGTGATATTAAATCCGTTTAATTTTTTCTACTCCTATTCTCTCCATCGCGAATTTCACTTTGGTGAATATTTCTAACGGAATATTCCTAGATATGTACAAATTAAAACTAAAATTCGAATATTATCACTTTGAATGGAAAACCCCCCTATGTTTATGTGAATGTTTCTGTGATTCCATTGATGATTTTTCACCATCAGGATCATAGACACTTGCGCCTAAAAATACTGGGTTCTTCCATTCAGAATGGTAATATTCGAATTTTAGTTTTAATTTATATCATGTCCTACTTTCCTAGTCGAGATTTAAATTATGGCGGCAATGGCAATCGCTAACGTTAACGTTTGAAACTGGGGCGTTGTTGCTCTGTATTTTTTCTGTCTTGAAAAATATTCATGGAGGACGGATGTCCTAGCTGATAACGTCAGATAAGACTCGGTAATTTTTAGCCAAACTAAAGATAGCGCAGTTTTGGGGCATCCATTTTAACATTGAGTCGGCCATCTGTCAGTAGTTTAATCTGTGCTGAGAGGGGTCCCCAAATCCATGCAGGAAAAGTGACACCTCACCCAAGTGACAGTGTTCTTGATGTAAAACCATTTGTTTATACTTGACTTTCACGGGCTGAAAATTGACTACCTAATTTAGGAAATAACTTTTTTCTCCCCGAAAATTTCGCCTTTGTGGAGTTGGCATAACTAAAACCCTCCAAATTTTTACTTCCACTCGGAATTTACGGTAGGAAGGCAGAAGACGAGCCGTCCTAGGAAGTGTCACTTTTCTCGCCGTCTTTCCGCACAGTTTCCTTGATGTAGGTACCTACCTACCTACCTATCACTTTTTTTAAAACAGTTATAACTCTTTTTGTGGACTAAATACTTACATAATGAGCCTTTGTAACATTATTTTGTTACCAAATTTAAAGTCGGGATAAGAAATAATTCAAGTAACTAGCTCTTTTGCACCTCTTCTTTTTTATTTTATTTTTTTATTTTCCATTTATTTTTATGAAAGAGAACTTAAGTAGGCACCGGCCTTCAGTAGATGAGTTTAATAGATGAACGCTCGTCAAAAAATTTAAATAATAATTTTTCTAACTTGAAAAGAAGGCTCTAAAAACGGATAAAATGACCGTTCTGACTTCCTGTCAATGAAATACATAAGTTGAAATACAAAAATATCTTCCAAATTAACCGAATACCTACCTACTCACTAACCACTTCATTATAATAAGTCTCAATAGTTGAATAAATGATAACTTTTTATTTTAAAAATAAGTTGGCAATTTCACCAAGTGGAAAAGGTGCGATTAATGGGTAACTAAGTGATGCGACAGTCTTCGAAAATCAGTCTTGTATAACTCCACCATCAGTCAGGTATAACTCCTCATCACTAGGTAGTATCTTGGTTGAATCAAAATCATGATTGTTTCAATGCAGCTTGTTTATGTAGTTGTGGAGTTTCCAGATAGCAACCAAGCCTGGGGTTTTCGAAGACTGACTCATCACTCTTTTGTGATGAGCACTGACTTAGCACTTGACTGAGCACGTAGTTAGGTCTCGCACTTTTTGAACTTGGTGAAATGGCTAAGTTATTTCAAAAATAAAAAGTTCTATTTATTCAACTACTGGGACTGATTATGATGAGGAGATTAGTGAGTAGGTGCCTACTAGTAATTTGGTTAGATAGCTTGGACGATTTTTTTTAATCTCAACCTAAGTATTTCACTGACAGGAAGCTGTGATTTTATACGTTTCAAGTGCCTTCTTTTCAAGTTAGAAAAATTATCATTTTCTTTTCCATTTTTTGACGCGTACGACGATAAACTCATCTACTAAAGGGCACCTACTCAAGTTATCTTTCATTTTGAAAAAAGGTCCAAGGGAGCATAATTGAAAAATATTATTGAAAAATATTATTTTTCGAATTTTTTCTTCTTTCACGACTTTAAAGTTGGAAACAAAATAATGTTAACAGCCACAAAGGCTCATTCTGTAAGTATTTAGTCCGTAAAAAGGTAATGATGATGAAGAAGAATGAGACACAACAAGGAAACTGTGCGGAATGACGGCGAGAAAAGTGACACTTCCTCGTTTTTTACCTTTCCTTCGTTAATTCCGGCTGGAAAAATTTATTGCTATCGAAACTATTGCTTTTATTAGTTCATAGGATTCATACGCGATGTTCGAGAGTGGTCGGAAAGAAAGCACGGGGAGACGAGCTACTATCTCACCCAGTTCCTAACAGGCCATGGCTATTTCCGAGCATACCTGAAAAAGATAGGAAAGACTATAGAAGCAGAGTGCATGTACTGCCACACTGAGGATGACGACGCCCATCACACCTTCTGTGTGCCCCCGCTGGCAAAGGATGCGGAGAGGTCTGATGGAGGAGATCGAAGACTTCGAGCCAGAAACAATTGTAGCAAAGATGCTGGCGGCGAAAGACAATTGGGATGCCGTGAACACTTTCGTCATAGCAATACTGAAGACGAAAGAGAGAGACAGGGAGTGGGAGGGAATTGGTGCTGTACCAACCCTTCCATCACCCCCTCTCTCATCTGACGAATGACCACCCCATGAAAAGGAGAAGAAACGGCAGAACAGAAGATCAGGACTGGTGGAGGGAATCTATCCCCCTCAAAAACAGGAGACACGGACTTACACCGGCTACAAGGAGAGGCCATACAAGGCCAACCAAAGGAACTGCCCTGAAGTAATACTAACTATGTAGTCCCGGGGCAGCTTCCTGAGAGATATCGAGGTGTTTTTTAGTGGGTAAACTGAGGTAAGCAGGACTCCCACACGAAGGGTGGGGACTTCCCCGCTGACAGTCCATAAAGGATTTTTCATCTCGTAAAAAAAAAAAAAAAAAAAAAAAAAAAAAAAAAAAAAATTAGTTCATAGGATAGCCAAACTAACGAGGAAACATGAATTAATTTCTACTCGGTTATTCAGTGACGTCGAAAAGTTGAAAACCAAATTTCTGATTTCGTTTTTTGGCTCTCCTGAAAAGTTGGGTTTTCTGAGAAGTGCCACTTTTCTCGCCGGGGTGCGATATTATGCTCCAAAAACTCGTTAAAATCTACAGAAAAGAAAGAGAAGCGAAAAAATTTAGGTACAACTTAAAGGCTATAAAATGTACCTATACCTACCCCTTAAGTTGTAGGTACCTAGATTTTTTCGCTTCACTTTCTTTTCCTGGCGCAGGTCCAACACCATTTATTAAGACTACACCGGGGAGCCACAAGAGGAGCTTTTGGCGTCGAGAGGGGTGTCGTTTTCGAAGTATGTTTGGAGGAAGAATCCGAATACGAAGTTCTCAGACCCATCGGACCTCATCGTGGACGTGGTGGGGGAGTTTTAACATTGCTTTTGATGGTCGTCAGGAGGTAGAGTGAAGCGTCGGAGTAATTTTGGGCATAGAATCCATTTTTGTGGTCTCCTAATCGTCCAAACCCTAAACAGTTATACTTTTTAAATTTCTTTTTTTATAAATAATTTTTTAGTAGGTAGCGGAATTTCCAGAACACGGACTGATGAGGTTTCAGGCTTTTTGTTTCTCTGCTAGTGTATACACAGCCAGCCCTTGCTGGAGGCTGATGTTGAGTCCTGAATAGCAAGCCTATAAGACCTTTTCATGGGCTCGCCAGTCGCATCAGAATGTGAGGGATAGCACCGGAATTTCTCTACTTTCGACGAGGATTTCCTTTATTTCCAGCCGACCGTCGTGAGGTCCTTTTCTTGGACGCACACACAGAGCTTAGTTTTTCGGACAATTTATACAAATGAATAGTAGGTGCGTTCGCAGGGCCTCAAATTGACATTGGGAATGAACAAACACTTGCAGGCTTGTAGAACCTATGACTCGGCGTTACACATCTCACTAGGTCATCTCATGTGGCTCCTCTGGTGTCTGTTAACCCACTCGCAAGCCGCTAACATCACATACATCTCGTACATAAGGTCTTTCTCCGGTGTGCTCATATGATTTTTCAGACTGACGTTTTGTTTAAACTCCTTGCCACACATGTCACTGAGATAAGGTGTTTCTCCCACGTGTGTCCTCATATGTACCTTCAGCGTGTCATTCAATTCGAATCCCGAGCCACAGATTAAAATTTTGTGCCATCTGTGACAACAAAATCTGTGGCAAAACAAAACCCGAAACGCAGTGGAGAAAAACCACCGATTTAATGTTCCGATTTTCTCAATTATTGTCACTTGGCTATTAACAAAAAAAAAAAAAAAAAAAAAAATCTGGGATATTCAAGTGAATCCCGCGCGGGATTTTGGACAAAATATTGTACAGGATTCCCCATACAGTCCCAACCAAATGAAAAATTGTCCTGACAGCCTATCAGTGACAGGATCTAAGGGAAGTACCTATGTCAAAGGGATATGTATTTCTGTTTTTTAAAGGCTTCATTTTGGCAACAAGGCGAAAATGGCATTATTGATGGGGTTCCTGAGCCCCTTGGTTACTTGGTTCATTAGATAGTTCTCGAGTTGTACTAAAGTATACCTACCGTCACGACAACGTCTAGAGCCGTAGATTCTCGGTGAGATTGAGTTGACGCTGCGACCTCCGTATCATTTTCCCTCTGTGGGAAGGAGCTCCGGATCATAGGGTCCAAAGAATTCAGCTCTCGCGAACAGGGTGATTGAAAACCAACATATAATATTTTAGCTCGTTTATTCGCAGAGCTTGGATAATTATTATAATAATTCTATGTATATTTATTTATAATATGTATATATGTATATAACAAAAGTGCTAGCCTATAAAATAACCTATATGTATAGACTGCCTATATGAATATGTACATGTATGTAAATTGGAAGTGTTTATCGAATTTTTATATATATAATCTTATTTTCATCTTTTAGCCCTACAATATTGTTTATTACAAAGTCGATTTTTTTTTCTTCTTTTTTAAAATTTTCTTTTAAATAGTATTTTAAAGGGTTTGACTCGAATAGCGTTGTTTTTTACAAATAAAAACGACAAAAGAAAAAGTTCTCAGCTCCTTCTACATTTCAAATACTTACATTCAATCGTTACAAAAAATGACCTCCTTACCGCGAGTATTTCTAGGGTAAGCAAATAAAAACTAAGAATTGAAAATTGCCCGAACTACGATCGACCGAAAACAGAAGAGGTCGAGAGTATAGATGCAAAAAAGAGTAACACAAAATGAGTCTGACGAAAAATAAATTATTCCCCCCAACATTCCCCACTAAAAACAAAACAAGAATCGAGGAACTTTTATTTTATAATTACATTAGATGCATAATTAATAATTACATAATTATTATTGTTGTTGTTGCTTTTCATAAACTTTTTTTCTTTATGAAACGCGTTCCATGGTCTCGAGGGTTCGACGAAAATGCATCAAAAGTAGGCTCAACAATCACTAAAGAAAAACTTGAAATGGTCCAAAAATGTGGATGCCGGAGGATTACAGGATTCGTATTCAAGCAGTTTTTTCTATCAAATTTACAAATTCTCGTTTTGCCCAAAACCTGCTGCTGTCCAAAAATGTTGGCACTGTCCCATTACATTGCCATATAAAAAAGATGTCATAAGGAAGGCATAAACGGCTTGAATAGAGTCAACGTTCAGAAATGAATTTCCCAGGGATAGACAGCAGAAGTCATCGTGACCACTACCAAATCCTACCAAAATCCTCGTTCGAATTCGATCTGAACAAATCTTATAAGCGTTTATTGTTTAAAAAAAAACGAAGTGCGTGGGAATTTTCAATACATATTCCAGAAGAAAAAAAAAAAAAAAAACACCAAACGGATAAAAACAAAAATCAATATTTTTCTTGTCACTTGAAATACACCACTAAACAAATTCGCTAAAAAGCTCATGAAAAGACGCCGACAGAAAACGCTCTTTCCGCTAGCTTGACAACTTGAATAACCATCAATTCCCCCAAGTTTACACAGATTTAATAACAATTATTATCACACACTCGTTTTTCTTTTTTATCCGATAGAAACAATTTTTTTTTTTTTTTTCAATTTCAAATAAAGAAAAAAAGATTTCCGTCAAATTACGCTACCCACCGAAAAAACCTCTTCAAAGCTCTGCACAATGTACTTTTTTCGATGTGTAAACAATTTTTTCCCTTCAATATTCATACATAATTATTGTTGGCTATGTATTAATTTATAAGAGTAAAAAGGGAGTAAAGAGTTCTTCTTAACTGGTGAAAAAACATGCTATGACGATTTCTTTTGGTATTTTTCATTGGGCTGAAAAATCGAAACATGAATGATCGTCAAGTGTTGGAGAAAAACGAGTTTTTTTCAATAAATAAACAATAATCAACAATGCATTCATTTTGAATGATACAGGGGAGGTATTTTGACGATAATAAACGGGTGGGGAGGACAGTTTTCTCAAACCTGCGTGGCTTACGTGAGAAAATTAAGGGAAAAATAATATTATAATAATCAGTCCAATTTCCACTTGTAACAAAAATCTCTTGATTTTAAAAAAGAGAGACGAGAGCCCGTGAGATGCGTTTTAACAATTACCATAAAACGAACGCTTATTATATTTGACTTCAGCGCACGGTATTAGTTTGCTTTCCGTTTGTACACAAGCGAAAAAAAGTTTCATTTTTTCTTAAATCATCGAATAAGATCACAGCACTGTACTTGTTGTAATAGTATCAACTTTTCATCCTCTTCGAGTCGGTTTGACATTTTGCGACGCCGGCAATGCGCTGAACTCACTACGCAACAGTATGCGGCTCCTCAAGCCCGTCTCTTTCACCGCTGAAAAGTTGAGGCAATAAAATCAAATGAAAATGGCGGAAAAGAGTGAAAAGTATGAGTTTTCGGGGAGAAGGCCGGATAGAGCCGCTCGTTACACCACAAATAGAAATTACCATCAACTAAGACGAAGAGGATGCATTCATCCCGCCAAACATGGCCGCGGAAAAGCCCTGTTGCCCTCCGCTCCCCTGCAGCTGCTGGTGCTGCTGTTGCTGTTGTTGCTGCTGCTGCTGGTTTTGCTGCGAGGCGGCCGAGGCTCTCCCGTGTTTGGGTTGCGGGGGTTGGAGGTATTCGTGCCTGGGGAATTCAATCGAGGTCAATCAATCGAACAATCACGGGGAAAAAAAATTTCCGACATCTTCTATTGCTGGAGCCTCACCTAGCTAAGGAAATGACGTCGATTCTGTCTTCCTTCCGGTAAGCAAGACAACTCCTAATGAACGACTTCGCTTCGTTCGAGACAGACGGCTTGTTGGCAAACTGGACATCGGTCGCCTTCAAAATGGTGTTCTCCTCAAGGATCGTAGCCTGAGACTGGTTGTGACCAAAAGGCTGAAAAACATCGAATGGAGCCAATCAGTCAGATATAAAGGCGGTATCGAAGCCACCATATTTGGTTTGTACAGAATTAATACCAACCTTTTTGCCGTAAAGACATTGGTAGAATATAACTCCTACGCTCCAAACGTCAACTTTGGATGAGATTTTAGGAGGATTTTTACCAACAACAAAACACTCCGGCGGCAGGTACCTGTTAGAATATAACATTCAAGATTAATACTCGTATTTTCAAAAGTCACAAAGCATTTTAACTCCGAAAAACGTAGTAAAAAGTTACTAACCAATAGGTTCCAGCCCCTTGAGAAGTGAGGTCCATCCCATGGTCTGGGTTGTAGTTCTCCTCATCCATGACTTTGCTGAGACCAAAATCTGTGATTTTGATCTCGCCACAGACATTCCCTTCAGTCAAAAGGATATTACCTGAAGCAAAAACAATCAATCGTCAATCGCCTTGGTTCGTAAAATCGAAGATTTCGACACCAATCAGTACAAACCAATCAATTACCTGGTTTGAGGTCGTAGTGTATAACGGGAGGCTTGATCTCGTTGAGGTATTTCAAAGCCGAGACGACTTGCATGACGATCGACCTCGCTTCTCGTTCTGCTATCGTCTTGTGCTAAAACACAAATACACGATCTCACGGCTCTGATCCACGGACAAACGTCGTTCAATTATTTCAGACCTGGTACACACCTGCTTGAGGTAGAAGTCGAGGTCGTGGCCATCACAGTATTCGAGAACTGTGCAAAAGGAATTGGCGTCGATTTCGAAAACATCGTACAGTTTGACTACCCGAGGATGGTCCAGCGCCTTGTGAATGTTGTACTCTCGCAACGCATGCCTGAAATAAGAAAACATGTTTTAGAACTGAAATAGTAATGCAAAAATCACATTTCCAACTAAACTCTCGGGATAATAAGAAGAAAAATTTCAAATAGAACTCACTTAATATAATTAGCTTTTTTGTCTTCTTTCCAGTCTTTATTGAGTTGGTGAACCTTGCAAGCAACGTACCGTTGTTCCTTGAGGTCAAAAGCCTGGAAAATAACGAGCAAACCATTTAGTATCCAAATGATAGAGACATTGATGGCCAATTCTTGGAAACCTATTGCTTCACACGTACCTTATGCACTTCGGAGAAACCGCCCTTACCGAGGAGCATGAGGAGAAGATACCTGTCGTTGAGAACAGGGTGGTTGTTGAATCTCGACTGGTCCTCATTGTGGATCCTCTTCAGTTCTCGGATGTGGAGATTCCTCTCCCGCTCCAGTTTCTCCATTTCAAGTTGAAGATCGGCTGCAGTGAAAATCATAATTAGTAACCCTGTTAGGGATGGTTTCTTCTGGAACCTGCGAGAATTCTAAACCACACGTACCGTCCTCTTTCTTGAGTGCAGACTGCCGCAACTTGAGGATTTCGTCCGCCTCGTAATACTCCTGAGCGGACATCGTCGGGACGGGGTCGGGCTTGAGGAAGGTGTCAGTCCCGTTGTGGAGGACCGCTTGGGAATTGCCGCTGACGCCGCCGCCGCCGGGAACGGAGTTGCTTCCAGCGCTACCGCTGCGCTTACCCCGCCCCGTCTCGGAATTCGTCGGCCTCCGCTTTGTCAGCAGCTTCTTCTGTCGGTCAATCTCTTCCCGTTCAGATGAAATCTCCTCTTGCCGCCTGAAAACAACAATTGGCAATTAATCGGGCATCCCGGTAAAAAGTGTTAACGCCGCTAGTAATGGACTCGAGGCTGCAAGCTCACAAGCGGGTTATCTAAGCGCAGGTTAGATAAGATTATTCAAGTAGATAACTAGCACCTTAAATGGAGAACCTCCATTAAAATTTAAAGGATAAAATCACAACAAAATTAAATTTTGTTGTGATTTTATCCTTTAAATATTTAATATTCCTTCCTATTCCGTGATGTTTTAGTAAATGTTGATTTCGAATGGTCGGTAAATATTCAAGCGATTCGAATTCGCGTCACTCTGGCGCTCAGTATCAAAAACGCGTCACTCCGAAGTTACAATATTAATGCAAGGTCGTCGAAACCAAGTTAACCAACAGAACAAACCACGAAACTAGGTCTCTTTTCTCATTTCAGAGCTAGTGCGCTCTGACGGAATTCTTTTCGCCTTTCTGGAACGGTTTGAATACAGGTATTTTCCTTCGCGAATTTCTCTCCACTGAGGACCTATTTCCTTTTCGTGACTGACCCATTTCATTTCGGGCCACTGGAAAGATTTTCGGCCGTACCTACTTGTTTATTTCTCCGATATAGGAACGGTTTCTCAAGTTGTTAAATTGAATGTTTTAGGAATAATTATGTAAAAAGCACATACCTGGAGAGTTCCTGAAACGCGTAACCGTCTGTCCAATTTTCTTGAAACGTAGCGCCAACCCTTTGCGTGACGAACTGACCCAAACGTAACCTATTTTGCATACACCGCTGCCTGGCTTCCTTCTTTTCTATATTAGACTTTTCTTTGAGCAGTTTTTTGACTACATCTATGCACTTGTTCGTGTGTGCCTTGTGTTGCTCCATAGCTTTCGCCTGGGCTGCAAGTTGATGCCTCAGCTCTTCTGCTGTCTGTAGACAAGAGAATGAAAAGGTTAAATAAAACAGTAATTTGACATTTTACTCTCAAGGGGAGGAACGATCAAATTTGTAACTCACCCTATTAAGTTCGTCTATTTTATTATTCCGGAGTTCGAGATCCGATGACGCTTGAGTCTCGAACTCCTGAATTCGCTGACAAGTCAGGTCCGTCTAGAAATACACACACAAAAATTAGTAAATAGAAACACAACCTATTGTAAGGATACTGATTTCAACAAAATGTGGCGACCATCTTAAGATACAAAACTAAGGCAACACATCAATCAGTCCAGCTTGCAATTTGAAAACTTCTGCTTACCTGAACGTGTTTACTGGCTACTTGGGTAGGAATTTTAGGAGGGTGCATAAGAGCGTACTCCGGGGGCGCAGCGAGGATCGAGGGCTGCTGAGGGGAAGGCGGGAACTGAAACACAACAGATAGGCTGCTTCATCTCCTCAACACCTGAATACTGTGAAGAGAGGGACTGAGGGACAAGAAATAAAAACAGACGGAACATTGAAATTACCACCCATTAAATAACTAATTCACGTAAAATATTAATTTTTCAAATTTTGTAAGTATTAGCGGCCAACTGTAGAATCTTAATAATATTCGTTTTTGCCCGTGAAAACGGGCATTCCGAATTGTCAGAATTTAACACATGGGTACATCAGTCGACTCAAAATTTATTAATTTCGAGGAACTAATCGGGTCTGAAATTCAGTACCTACTACGCATGGTTTACGAGTTGTAACAGAAAAACTATTAAAAGGGCCAGACAATAATTATTGCGATCTTTTGCTCACCCAAAGTTGGGCCGAAATACCCTTAATAATAAAATAAACTTGTATTATTAAAAAGCTTTTACCGACATAAATTCATTAAATTTGTAAATATTACAAATCCCCCTGTCATTATCGTCCATACTAGAAAAAGACAAAATGAGAAAAAATAATTCAAAATATTATCATACTACGTAAATATTATATTATATGCAGTTGCACTAGGTACTATTAGTATTCATAGCAACAGCATTCTTAGGTTACGTATTACCCTGAGGTCAAATATCCTTATGAGGAGCAAATCTACTCTCAGCCTATATTTGGCTAATTTAGCCAAATAAAAAAGTTTGGCAATATTTTGATTTTGGAGTGGTTGCTTGCCGAATGTGAAGAGATTCAATAAGGAGATTACACTGAAAGATGACTTTTCTGCTGATGGTTTGATCTAAATAAAGATTTAAAAATACACAAACGATCGTTATTTTAAAATGGTTCTGCTCCTCTAGACAGTCTTATATTTATAAATACAATTTAGACCATCAGCAGAGGATTCAACTTTCTCCCTAATCTCCATATATTTTGATTTTTCCAGTTTTCTCGCTTACCATTGGGTACGGTTGGGCTGCCGGTGACGGACTCTTGGCGCCTGACGCCGAATGCCGGATCGGCGACGCCCCCGGAGGGTGTTTGGTAAAATAGTCTAAACTAGGGGCTTTTTTGTCCGCGGGAACTCTGGCGCTTTTCCCGTCAGAGTTGGAGTCAGTCTTTCGCTTCCGCTTTCTCTCCGAACCGCCCGTCCTCGTTCCGCCGCCTTTTTCCGGCGTTATCGCTTCCGCCTCCTTGTCACTGTGAGACGAGCCTGCGAAAAACGGGAGACAACTCGAAATAAATGGAAATGAAGTCGTGGAACTTGGAGGTTTTGCCTGAAAGCAGTATTTGTAGTGTCCGAAGGAAGGTATTTCATATTATTAAACAGAATCAGAACAGAAGAATTTTCTACAAAACTCTCAGAAAATCCTTACCAAGTAACTATCAACTATAGAAATGTGAACGTTACAGTGATATGCCCACACGGAAATGAACGCCGTGTGGGTCACCTTGGGGCGTGTGCAAAGCTATTTTCGTGACACATCCCGACGGCCTTTTACACATTTGTTTTCCAACTAACTAGAGAAATCTCCCTACATGTCACACATTAAGGAAATTTCCACGAAAACATCTCGAACGGGGATCGGGAGTTTCGATTTCCACGTTCTCATTTGATTAGAATAACGGGCGGTACAGCTTGATATGGGCTAATGACGACGGGATGACATTTAAGGGGCGTTGAGGCCAATTTAAACAAATATACCGTTAGGTTTACTGAGCCTTGAGACAAACCAGAAGATCTCCGGAGTGAAGCAGTTATATCTCAATTTATCAAATGACGATCTAAAACGAAGGCTCACCCTGAACGAGAGAACTGACTCCTAAAATGTCCGCATTATCCGTCAGTTGAGATTTTCCGAGTGTTGACGCGATATCAATGGAACCCTGTTCTCGATCACGAATAAACAAAATCTTGAACGCCGTCAAGGACATCCCAGTTGGCAATTTTCCTGAGCGAGAATAAAAACTGTAAAATACCTTGCCCTACACAATTTTCGCAAATAATTTACTTTCATCGCGAAACCCCCTTCCAAAAGTTGTTTTGAGGAGAATCCAAAACATCCAAGCAACCTAATCTTTTTAATGCCCACGGGACCTCTACGAGTGAAAATTATTATTCAAAAGGCTAATGAAGCGTACCAGTTGACAGGTTGGAATCTTGCGAGTGGCCTTGCTGGCCGGCGGATAGGAGGCCTGACTGTGGCGCCATCTGCAGTTGCGAACCGGCGTTCATCTGGAAACAAAAAAAAAAAACCTTATGGAAATAGCAAACATGGCGGTTGCGTCAAATTCAACAATGGGAATAATTTTTTTAACTTTTTGGTAAATTTCTTCCTTCCCTTACACTATCTAATTAGAGGCGGAGAAAACTGGAAAGGATGAGAATGAACATACTTGGACAATTTACTGGATGAACCAGTTTTAATACAGACGAGAGATGGGGTGAAATGAACCTCAAGGTAGCTTTCACATTCAAGACCGTTTACAAACGAATTCGCAAAACTAGAAATACACTCAGATTACAGCGTTATGTTAGCGGAGAGGAGTAGAAGTAAGAATGTGCCGTCGATAGGGGCCGCGATTAGGGAGGAGGAAAAAAAATGGGAACGCGCCTGACGAAAGTGAACCGGCAGGCGCCAGGTTCAAGGTCCGCGGAGCGGCAAGTTATGCTGAACCCGCACGACCGCCCGGACCTGCAGGCCACTGCCTACGTTGGCCCCTTGACAAACGTACGGGGAAGTCACGTGGTGAGAGATGAGTGGAGACAAATATTTTCAGAACGAGCGTCAGTGCGGCTTTATGTTGCGTAATGGAGGCGATCAAGGACGAGGTGAACATCGCGACAGTTTGTGAACGGCGGGGCAGGCTAAAATTCAAACCCGATTGCCCCGACGAACGATTCAACCGACACAAAGATGTCACCTTCTAAAATAAAAAAAACGACTACATATCGGGTTTACTGCCCAGATCACACACTTTCCACCAAAAACTGTATTAACTTCTACAGTATTTTGATCTGGGCAAAATCTACACACCTAAAAACGCACGAAAACTAATGATTTTGCCACGGCTAAGGGCCCCAGCACTCTTTTTCAAGTTCTGGGTCCAGCAAAACGAAAGAAAGACAAGTCTAAAGGTCTATATAGGTTTTCCAAGCGCAGTTGAGAATTTTACAAAGTGAATTGAGGATTTTCCAAACTGAATTGAGAACGTCCCAAGCTGAATTGAGGGCTTTCCATTTCAATTTGAGAATTTTCCCATTTTTGAATTGAGAACTTTCCATTATATATAAAGAAAAAATTGTGGGTTATGTATATAATTATTGTGGCGACTTTTAAAATGAGTAGAAAAAATAGTAGGGAATTCTCAATCCCCTCCCTGAAAAATCCTCAATTCAATTTGGAAAATTCTCACCTATCGTCCTTGGAAGACAAGTTTATTGTAAATAGGTTACTAGGTACTTGGAGCAATAAATTTTTTTTTAAATGTGCTTTTTTTTTTTTTTTTTTTTTTTTTGTCTAGCGCAATTTGAGGGTGTCAAAGCCACATGACGTATCACATTTTCAGAAGAGGCAAAAAAAAAAAAAAAAAACTCATTTAAAACCATGGTGGTGATGAAATATAAACACTTCCTTAAAATTTGATCATTATTCATAATACATATTTTGGCATGTTTTAAATTAAAATATTATGAAATTCGTTCAAATAAAATCAAAAAGTACATCAACAAGTGGCTTTGGCACCCCAGATATTTATTACAAAAAAAGATTTAAAAAAAAAAAAAGATAAGTTAAGGAAGTTAAAACAAAGTTTTTTCTTTATCATGCAAAATTTTCCTAATGGCGCTTGGGTCCATTTGCATTCGGCTCCTTTTAATAATAATCATTGTTATTACTCGTCGATTTATTATCTTAAGCTGTAGCTTTCAAAGTCATCGGACAGGTCTTTTAACAATTTCTCCACGTCTTGAAATCACTACTTTTTAACCGTAATCATCAATGAGGGTTAATATTACTAAGTAGGATGTAGTCGAACTATTAGAGGAGCTTGGAGTGAAAGTAGAAATATAGAAGTAAACGTTGATGTTATGTTGAGCAGTATTGAGGAAACGAGATGCAGATGTGGGACGAGAGGTTCCTTTGGAAGGTCCCTGAGACGGCGATGCAGAGGGGGTGGACCAAGAGAGGACCCTCCTCGAAACCGAGAGAGACAGAGAAACGAAGAGTATTGATCTGAAGAGAGAGATAAAGTGTTTCGTAGAGTGGAAGGGGGAGGGGGGATACGTGTTATGTAGGCCACTTCACTGCATCCCGCCTACTCTTTACTTAGCTGAGCCTGTTGCTAGGCATCTCGAGGGGTCTCCCGGGGACCTTCCCGAGCCTCCGCCCATATTTTCCCCAGGATTATTATCAACTACGGGGAAAAGAGAAACCCTTCTTTGTGGAGCAACGGGGAAAAAAGAACAAACTTGCTGCCAAGGCTTCTGAGTCTTGAATAATACAGAAAGGAACCGCACTTCCATCTCGTTTCCACTTCTCAATACAAAACAAATACTTTTTCAGCTAACCAGACGTTCAATACACACAAATTTCTAACACACCAAGCACGATTTGGGTCGAAGTTGGATTTCACGGAATCCGATCACTTTGAACCGTGCAGTAAGGAAAAAAAATCCATTACAAACAATAGAACATCCCAAATCCTCGCTACTCCAAATGCAATTTGGGTTAATTAAGAACCCGCCCTTTTCCTCCAAGTTCTGCCCTTCTGAGGGGGCGTTGAAATGTCATTATTCTATTTTTAAAAGGTCGCTATGCTCCCCGACAGAGCTTCTTAGCCACCTTCCCTCTTCATTCCGGTCACTTGCAGAGTATTGATCCAGCTTCAATAAAGGAGGGGCCAGCACAATCAAGGAAAGCCCCGACTTTCCACGGAGAAACCCCTTCAGGGAAAACGAATGGATTCTGACGAGAATAGGTTCAGTTCTACGGCCAATTAACCCAACGAGGTGAAGACCATGTAAGAAATTGAATTTTTCAATTTCTTTTTATCCGTCAGTTTTTTTTTGTTTTTTTTTCGAGTGAAAACGCAATACATCAATCTGACGGTTGGCAACCTACATGGCTGTTATTGGTCGTTTAGTTCCCAAGGCTGTCGCCGAGGTCAGAGGAACCAACGAATTGATTTGCACACTTCACGATCACTACTAAAACAGAACTACCAAGGAACCCTGAAACGAAAAAGACGAATTGCAAACGATAGGCCGAGTAGAGAAGTTAAAAAATCAATATTAACTGAAAACAGACGAAGAACTTTTTGATATGGTAACCTGGAACGGAAAATTCCCTTCACGTTTGCCTCAGGAGTCAGGGAAAATTCCGACGCTACTCGACGGCAATCGACAAACAACTCGGCATCATAATGTTAATAAGAAGTGAGGTCATTATCTCACCGATCTAAACACAACGGTTTGCTAGGTACAACTGTGTCAAAATGCTGAGCATAGTCAAGTTCCACAATTATTTAGTACGTACGACAAATTTGGTAACTAACAATCAACAACAAAATAAATTATTTAACTTCTCCCGTAAGTATAATATACGCATCATCGACCAGCCTGAATGTAATTTTGTTCAAAAATAAGGAAATACGATGAAGTTGTGGGTCCCACGGTGTGTTATCATGCCGACATCACGGGAGGGACATTAGCATGCCGCCTTCTTGGGAGGGGTATCGATCGTGTTCTTAGGGCGACCATCTTGAAGGGACGTCTGACTCATTTGCGGATGAACATCATTAATATGCTCTTGACAAGTCGACTGAACATTATCTCCGCAATGGCCACCGGAAACGTGAGCGTGACGTCACATCATCCGAATGGAACATTCCTATTTGGTCGGTCGAAAACAACCCGAATATGAGAGGAAAGTTCCGTTTGGGGCAGACGCCCTGAGATTATGTATACACGCGTATACAACAGAATTTGAAAATACCTATCCACTAACCACTCCTCAACTTTGAAATAAAACAGAGCAAACTCTAAAAAAGGGTTTTGATAAACCTTTTCAAATAAATGGTGCAAAGGTGCGACGATTTTTTTTATTTTTATTTGCACCTCTACATAAAGTATACCCCTATCAAAGGGGTATTTATAGGACAGATAAGGACCCCCCAAAAAGAATTACATGTCAAAAATACTTCGAAAACGATACCCCATTGACCTCTCGGTTAAATTACCTCATAAGCCCAACTTGAAGCCCTGTAGAAGCCCCGTAGATTCCAACGGTATAGTTTGATGGGTTTGGGACCTTCCAAAAATGGATTCTACGAGGCAAATTCTTGAAAACGACACTCGATCCCCTACCCACAATCCTTCAATAACATCTCATGTAGCCCCTAGTAGCCTCACAGAGCCCCACGAGTTAGAGCGATCGGGCAGAGAACCCGGACACGACTAGTAGGTGAACCGAGTAATTGTCAAACTTGTTTTTTGTAATTAGACTTTTTTTAAAACTTTTGGTAACTACACATGTAGCCAAGAGAACCGATCAACATCGCGAAAACAGGATAATATTCGGAAATTCGAAAAATTAAAAACGTCTCTGCTCGGATGATTTGTCAGAGGAGAGCTGCTGCAGAGGGGCGGAAAGTTGGAGTTGGGCATTTTCACTAGTACAGTTTTTTCACCACGGCGAGCCTCACATAATATTATTATTTAAGCTATAAATCACTACTGATAGGTATTCAGGCAGTCCATACGAATACATTAGAAATCACATTACATTAGCCCTTATTAATTTTACAGATCAAAAAAGCTGAAAAAAATCAGAAAATCGAAAAAAAGTCGAAGTACCTATTCACGTGACTACACGGAGTTTTTTTCTTCTGTGTGTTCACTGAGACTCCAAAGTCAAATCGTGCGCAAGTGTGCCCAATAAAAAAATTGAAAAAGAGGAAAAATTATTTCAAGTTGTATTTTTTTGTAAATAGCCAAATACTTAGATTTTGCAATTTTTTTATGCAAAAATATTTTAAATTTATCAAAATTATTTATTCAAATAATTTTTAAATTTTTATGAAAATTATTGACATTATTTAAATTTTCCGCCACCGTCATCGGCAGCCGTCATCTCAAGCAGCTGAACGACGATTGCGCTCATGGCTCCCAATTGCCTCGCGGGATACCCATCCAAACCAAGCACGACTTTGCTTATTATTCGAAGAATCCTCGCGTTCAAAGACTACCCCGATTTTCAGCAATGGTGAGACCTCCAACTCACTCACTCGCATAATCTCTGAAAATTTGATCGAAATCGGATGAAAACTGTGACTACTGGGGCACTAACAACGAAATTTATTGCACGTCCACGTTAGCGCATGCGCTGAGGCGGCCGCTAATTTAATCACGATGAAATTCACGGTTTAGGGAAGCCCTGCCCGCATATTTTTTGAAAACTTGAGCGAATTTTAATCAAAACTGTTCAGGTTACGCTACTTTGAAGAATTTCACATGTGATTATTGCAATAATTATTAGCGCAAGCGTAGAACGTACAACTTATTCAATCATATTGACAGTCATATTATGTGATCTTTAGGGCTTCTACCCGCATGGTCTCTGCAAATTTGAATTCAGATGAAGAAAATTGTGGAAGTTACGCTATAACAAGGAAATCTGGACGGACAGACAGCCGGACTCGGAACCAAAATTGCTCAAGAGGTCCTGAAACGTAAAATGCGAGTGGAATTTTTCATTTTTCATGTAAATTGTGACAACCTTGAAAGTGAACGAAGAGCCTTCGGTAGGCTTGGAAGCAAAGTAGTAGTATTAGGTTTGTTCCAGGTCTGACTGCGTCTGTCGACAGAAGTTGGACAGCTGTCGACAGAACCCGACCGCACATACTCGAGCTATCGACCTGGAACAGCAGTTTCTAAACTGCGCATGTCTCCGGCGATTTCTGTTAACATTCCGTCAAACCTGGAACAAACCTACTAAAACCAGAGTTGACGGCTAAGGAACACCGCATTTTTTTCTAATTCAAACAAAATGAAACAGATTTTTGCGAAATGGAAATTACCACAAAATGAGGGACTCAAGAAACGTCACCAACCTCTCTAAACACCGGACAGATTTTCACTTAACGGAACACAATCGCTCACTAATTATACGAGCAACATTTGAAAGCGAACGAGATGCCGATGGCAAGTCGGGAAGATATTTTTAGGAGTGCAAAAGGTATGTCGATTGGGATTAAGCCAAAAGTCAATGCCCAAAAATAACTTAGCGTCCGTGTATCTCGAGCTCAAAGTTCCTCTTGTGAACAAGAATAACCCACAACTATAATGCGTTCTGCACGGATGTATTTTGCGCATTTCTTTTAGTCTGTCGAAAGTTGAATCAGCAAAGGAACAAAACCATTACATCTGTAAAATGGAACAAGGTCACGTGTAAGCTATGTTACGAGGGCCTTTCGTAACGAACTTGAAACATCCATTTGGTCAATAAAATGACATTTTTCGACCCCAACACATTGCACGCCACAATGAATTCAATTCAATTTATTTATTGACAGGAAAGAAGATAGTTTGCAATAAACAAAATGTTTAAATTCCGTGTTCTGAACCTTTCAAAAACGTTTGCAAATAACATGTACAAAAACTTTTACTCCCATCCACCAACAAAATAAGTTTTTACTTGTGCTGGTGGAGCCAATCTCAGCCAAAAACACAACTACAAATTTCAAATAGTAGAACTAAGCGTAATAAATCCATTCTCGGGATTAGGCATTAATACATGACCCCGTGAAATGAGACAAAATGGAACTCTCTGAAACAGAACGCTCAAAAACAGAAGCCATTGTCTGGAACCACGAAACATCCTTTCAGATAGAGATTTCAGTCACGTTTAAGGACGTGTTATCTACAATCCAAGAGGCCCGATAGAGGGGAAAACGTCGGCACCAAAGTCAAACGAAGGTCATTTGGAAGATCCGAATGCGAATCCGCCGGGCGATTGCAGGGAATGGGATGGTAAATTAGAGACTCAAAATACCCTCACTAGAAAATACTTGTAAGCGGTTTAAGCGATCAAGCTTCTATAAATAACATGAGCATGATTCGCTGAACACAAAAATCAAAGGATTTAGAGAACCGCAACGATTCGTTCAACATTTAAATAACCTCGTTCGAGGAGTCAGAAGTAAGGCTGAGATGACGTCCGAGGAAAACCTTCTCATAATATGTGGCAGATATTTTAGAATTTGGAGAAATCTATACCTATATAGATTTCTTCAAATTCCAAAATATCCGCCACCCTTCATGTTAGAGCAACAGAGCTGGAATTGGTCCCTTTCGGTGCTTTCGGTGCATTTCATTTCAACAATGGCAGTGTTTAAGTATATATATATTCATTTATTTATTTAACGAACCCTCGGCCCTTCGCGCCTCGGCAGAGCTCCTAGGAGCAAGACCATTCTACGAATAATAATAAGTAATCGCAATTAATTTATAAATTAATATCAATTAATTATAAATCAATAATAACCATGATTATTCGCAATTATTGCCCCTTGGAAAAAACCAAGGACCAACGTTAATCATTAATTAAGTTGGCAAAAAATTCCGTAGAAAGCCTTTTGGTTTATTATTCTTGGAATAATACACCTATGTTTTCGCGACGCGGGTCGACGACTCCGATCGGCCTCAAAATTTGACATTATCCGTTTCAAGAGGTCTACATTCAAAATCCGAAATGTCCGTCCGCCGTCCGGGCCGTTTTGGGCAGTAGGAATTTTTTTTAAAATCTGAAATTTTGGCAAAATACTTGGTTTACCATCTAGTTGTGCCCGTAAGGTTTTCAGTCCGATCGCCCAAACCCGTGGGGCGCTATGGGGCTAAAATGGGGCTACGGGAGGGGTGTTTTGAAGGCTTTTAGCTATGGGATCGAGTTAGGTGTCGTTTTCGAAGTATTTTTGGACGTAGAATCCATTTTTGGGGGTCCCGGAACGATCCGATTTCACTGTGGCGTTCTATAGGGCTTTCATGGGGCTAAAAATGGGATTTTTGAAGGATCCCAAGAAGTTAAATATTTTTCGAGTAAAAATTAAAGAATTTTTGAAAAAACACATTTTTGAAAAAAAATCCCCCCCAAAATTTTTTTTTGAAATATAAAAATCTAAAAAAAATTTTTTTAATTTTTTTTATTGACAGAATTAAATGTCCGTACAAGTAACCTATATCACAGAATAATAAACCCTTGTGTAAAATTTGCAGCGTTTTTATGCTGTTTTTCAGATTTACGCGACCTTTATTAAGATTTAAACTACCATAATTGTTGCCATAAGCACAGTGTACCCGGACACATTTCTGTTCAGCAGTATTATTCGCAAGGAATCTCGGGTTTCGGAGAGTTCCACAACATACCAAACAAACTATGCTGGGCCAAATACCAACAGTTGAAACAACTAGTGGACCTGAATTCCTCTAAGCCTCACAAGATCCTCCTTTAAGCCTCACAAGATCTTATCGTCCCTCAGGCGCGGAAATGAGACGCGTTAAGGGCATTGAGGCGCGGATTTGAGAAGAAGACAGGTCTAACCTAGTAAGAATCACCTGAAACGCAGAAATGGGCATAGACCGGCTGAGGTCCCCCCTCTGATCAAAAACTACATTCCAAAGGTCTTCGAAAAAGACACCCCACCCTAAATCCTTCGAAAACCCCTCTCACAGCCCCTATGGGTTTGGGTGATCCGACTGAAAACCTTGCAGACAAGATGGAGAGCCGAGTCTACCTATTGTCAAAATTTTATATTAAAAAAAAAAAAAAAAAAAAAAAAAAAAAAACACTGCCCAAAGCAGGACGGACTATTTATTTTTGGAACCTAAAAATCATAAAACGTGAAAGGACAAATTTTGAAGCTAATACAAATTTCGGGCCCTGTTTCGATTAACAACGATTCACAAGACGAAAATGGGCATTTTTCAGATTAAATAGATTTTTTGTTGGCTTTGAAGAAAAAGCATCGAAACGAGAATGAACAATGTGATATTAGGAACGAAGACTTTAACGAAGGCTTAGTCGCAAGGTCGCACTGATTAGGCAAGGTCTTCTCAGGTGACTGCGGTGAGGTGTCAAGGCGTCTAGGACGAGCATTAAGGTGCTCAGAATTGCACAAACTGAACAGCGAATCTTACTATTCGTGATAGAACCCTCAATGTGGCAGGGCTGATCTTGGGCCATTAGTTTTGATTGAAAAAAATTTGAATTTGGCTCAAACTGAAATGAAGAAAATTTCACAAACGCCATGTCATTATTTCGGATGGTGTGAATTTTCTTTAGGGGTAATTCGGGAAGTGAGGAGAAGCGTAATACGGGTCTTAACGGGATGGAAACGGCACGTTAATGGTCACTAAATTGAGTAAAATGGGTAAACTGTTGGAAAGGGAGAGGGTTGATAGTTATTTTCGTGTTAATAATAGCAGTAAAACCGACAGAGCGTGCTGGAATGAAGAAGCGGCGAGGAGTTGGATGGGACGTAAAAATGAATGAGAAACCTCCGAAGGGGGGAAAAGGCAAGCGGGTCGAAGTGATTAGCCAAGGACGGGAGAGGGCGCTCACTACGGGGAACACCCGTGTCGCTAACATCGGGGCGAGTGGCTGCGCGGAATGGAAGAGAGGAGCCGGGGATGACGCTCGGAGCCTGGAGGGGGTGGAGCCTGACGTCACCAGATTAGTATCGATTGTTGAGGCCCGACCCCGCGAAGGGGGGTATCGATCATCACGCACAACCATCGGCCACTTGCAGCGCCCACCGTCTGACCTCGCCGGAGCTTTCCGACCCGCTTCGGGCGGCTCCGTCTCATTTCACTGCTACTGTTTCGAAAAATCTTAACCGCACCGACTTGGGATTGGTTTCATTCGATTCAGGAGAAAATGCTCCGAGAAGGAATGAAGCAGTGGGCGGTGGGATTTATGTTGCTAATCTTGAGAAGACAAGAGAGAAAGATTACTCCTCAGCTGATTATCTAAATCAGTGGTTCCTAAACTGGGCAATATCGCCCACCTGGGGGCGAGGAGAGGTCTCTGAGGGGCGATGGGACATCAATGGGCAGTAGGGGAGCGATGGACCGAAAATGGAGTATCAATTTGTCGAATTTGATGGTAACTGAAAATAATCACGAAATTCCTTGAATGAGCTCCTTGAATGATTTTTGAAAATGTTTTTCCTGCAAAGGTCGTCCTTCAAAAGTTACGAAAACGGGTCCATATTGTAGAAACCCCGTTTCAATTATTTATAGGGCCTTAGGAAAAATATGATATTTGAATTCCGAGGTCTGGAGGGGGTACATGACGTGGGCTGCTTCGTCGTCTTTTGATTGGCCGGGAGATCCCTCTCTCTCTCATCTGCGCAAGTCAGCCAACTTTGCTACGCGAAAACTCGACCCCAAAAATCGAAAATCGGGTTAATCATTATTGAAGGTCATTCGAAAATTGAGCATCGAGGTTATTATCAAAGAAGGTTATTCAAAAATCGACCTGGGCCGAGTGTTTTTATTCCGATTCTGTTCAGATTGGTTATTTAGCGCTCTGGCGGCTCAGTGCCCAACTACTCGACGCGCAGCCTGGCGAGGTGTGACGTCAAATTTGCCCGGCGTTCATTTCAAAATCTCTAACATTTCGAAAACAGCTCAGCACGTACCTAAACGGATTTTCGAACTAAAAATTGGGGTGTATGGGTTTTAAAGGGTGCTGAATCCGAATATGTTGTCAGAAATGCTGAATTCAGACCTTTTCAAGAAGCCCATTACCAATTCAACTATGTAAAAAATCTCCGGAACCTGCTACTTCATATTGAAATGTAACATCTCCCTCCAGGCCTTGCAACAACTCGAACTCCAGAACTTAGAAGAAATGACGAGCTGAAACCTGAGTTCAAAAAAACGTTACCACAGGTTTTGGCTGCAAAAACCCGTTGCTCAGCTATACCCAAGACTATGGGCCATCGTTCAGAAAATTTCTGTGTGAACGTGTATATTTGCTGAATTTTTTAATCATGCAATTTTTTAATCCAATTGCAAAAAATATGTAATATTTAATATTACATATTTTTTGCAATTTGATTAAAAAATTCAGCAAATATACACGTTTTGATTCAATTTGAATGTGTGTTTTCCGCAATATCATCATTATTTTTAATAACAGAACTTCCAAGTCTTAGAGAAATAACATAGACTGATTTGGTACATTTTAGGTATAGACAGTTGCAGTTTTCAGGGGGGGCGATCGCGAAATTCGGACGGCCTAAGTGGGCGATGGTCAAATATAGTTTGGAAACCACTCCCCTTAAACAGTTTATTTAGAATAAACAAATCAAGCCTGAAGACTGGTTTTGACAACAATAAAAACGCCGCAAATGTTACAAAACGGTTTATTACTCTTTGTCGTAGGACCTACAATGTAGGTAAACTGTGCAGAAATTATGCTGACATAAAAGGTGTTTCAAAGGATCAAAAAGTCCCAATTATAGCCCCAGGAAAACCCCACAGATTTCACACGGAGAAATCGGATCGTCTTGGGACCCAAAAAAATGGATTTACGTCAAAAAATACTGGGAAACGACACCTAACTCGATCCTATAGTTGAAACCTTTTTAGCCCCACGTTTTTAGGCGTTCAGGCTGAAAGCCTTGCACGCAAAACTAGATGCTAAACCGCCAAAATACTTTCCACTTTTTGCCCAGTCGGGCGGTTTTTTCATATTTTTTCCCCCAGTTGGGTTACGCCCGTTTTGAGCTGCTAAGTCCATCCACAGCCCTAACGAGAACAGTATAATAATTATATACAATATTATTTTATGTAATTAATACAATAATACAACATTATTATATTAACATGATAATATTATTATCATGAGTGATAGGAAATGGTCACAGTAACTAACATTGTACGGTTTTTGTATGGTTGGCCAACCCGTATTACACAGCCACCTTCACTGTGAATTTGCTTTTTAATATACGAACATGTTATTAGGTGATTGCATTAAGAAAGAAATTGCTACATAAGGCCAATTTCAACTGAGCAAACCGGTGCAGAATGGCGGAGGGAAATTTTACAGGAGTAATTTCGGAAGATGGACTGTAAAATTCCGTCACCGTCATTCTGCGCCGATTAAATCTGTATAAATTGCCTTCACTGTAGCCATTTCGATATGTGTAATATGTTCTTCTTTTTTTGTAGAGACACTGTTACTGCTTATGATATTACACTGTTCTAGTTAGGGCAGTGGATGAGCTCATATAGCAGCTCGAAACCGGTCCCAAAGCTAGATTTGTTATTACTATAATGAACAAATTAGAACGTCAGTAAAGGAGTCATGCTTCATCCAAATCTCCGCATTCGGTTCGACCTCTGCAACTTCGGCAGACAACCACTTACTAACAACGTTTTCACAAGGGAATTCAAACAAATCAACGAAAAAATGACTGGATTCGTTACCCTGGGTCAGGAGCCCATACACCAGGGCTTTCCGAGCTTTTTAGCTCGCGGACTACTTTTCGAGGAGAAAATCCTCGGCGGACCACGACAGCCAAGCACTTAGCAACCGATAAAACCCACCAGCTCATTGCAGAATCGATTATTTCCTGCAAGTCCCCTCACCATGAATCAGGAAGAACTTCAAGCAAATTGAGCCGGTGGGGCTTGGCGAAAGAACCTCTGAGCTCACAGAGTCTTCCAGTAGGTCACGATTTTCAAGTCAGGCAGCTTCAAGTGAAGCATCTCTGGCAATTTCCACGATATCGCAAATCTCTTTGGCTCTACATGTTCTCAATACCCTGTTCTACATGTTTGGTATCTCGGATTTAGTAAAAAAAAAAAAAAAAAAAAAAAAATCAGGTTGTCTACCAAATTGTGTAGGTTTTTTATTTTTGGAATTGTATACATAATAATATTACCTATGTGATACATATTATGTATTCGTGTTTGAGGTCGAACATTTAAATCGGCCTCATAATTTGTCATTATGCGTTTCAAGATGTCTTGATTCCGGGGTCCTAGAGTGGGGTGTCGTTTTCCAAGGATTTTTGGACGTAAAATCCATTTTTTGGAGTCCCAAAAACATCGGATCTCACCGTAAAAATCTATGGGGCTTTCAAAGGATGCCAGAAGGCCGAATGAGGTCTCGTTTTCCGAGTAATTTTTGACGCATAACCCATTTTTCTGGGTCCCTCATCCGTCTACGAACTTTAAACAGAAATTTAAAAAAAATTAAAATGGTTTTTTTTAAATATTGAATTAATTTTTGGATCTTCCTACAGCGATTTTAATTTGCAACTAAACTGTCTCGAAAACGGCTGTTCAAGTCAGGTCATGTAAAAATCCAAATTTTTCCTGATCGACCAACCAATTCCAAGTAATGAGGAGCACCTCATCACGTTTCGTTCTGGCAAATTCATAGATTCTGCAGATAAGAATTCCTTTTTTTGTGGAGTATTCAGATTATTTTATATTGAACGATATTTTGTTGATTTTCGTTTTAATACAATTCATTTGTGGACGGTTGAACCAGCTGGAAAGAGCCGATAGCACACATTGGGAAGCTAAACTATCTCGGCTGAGGCAGCTCTGAAGTTTCACTTCACTAAGTAGTTGTAGAGTGAGTAGTTGACTTCAAAATTTTTCCGAAAGGCCCCCCATAAAAAAATAATAATAATAAAAAAAACCACGGTGTCAAACCATTGGGTTGAAGTCCTCTCGAACACAATCCTAGTGAAATGTGCACGGGATCAACCTTCTCATTATAGTGTAAATTGTACAGCTCGTGAACTCACTTTTTCCACGACCCATTCATCCAGTGGACCCATGTGTTTGTCATTATCACTCACCTGAAAAAGATGAAACAGAACGTCAGCACGAAGAAATAGATACGAACAAACCTGTTTCACAAAAATGTCCTAACGTAGTCTGTAAAAATCCAACGTGTCAAGAACATCAGACCACAAGGAAATTCTCATTCGGAAGTTTTTTCCGAAGGTTTTAGGAGCGTGAACTTTTCAACCACACTGTACTAATCAAGACCAAAGACGATTTCCATAGTGGAGTAATCAGGCCAGCCGTGAAGGTTATTTTTAGAACCTGCTGTTGCTACCTGGGCTTCACCAAAGAACGAGAAAAAACAAGAAAGCTTCTCATTGTGACCTCGATAATTCAAGAAAGGTGGGATGACCGCCATTAGGGCTCCTCTCGGATCCGGCTTGAAGACGGAAATCGATCATTTCGAAGGAGCTGAATTGAGGTAAATGTTTCGAATGAGAAATCCATTTCGTCAAATATTCTTCTTTAAACCTGGTCTATCCGAAGGTTGTGCGTAGGTTGGGCACACAAGTCTGAAATGAATATGTGAGATCAGATTTCATGATCGTCTGTACGGCATCTTGAGGAGCACCTTATACAGTCAAGGCCGGACCGTCTGACTCACAACTAACTGCTTGCCCTTGCTTTTACGATCCACTCGATTTCAAATTACACCCGAAGCGGAGCCCTTCGTAATGATTTAGAAAAATAAGATTGCTTTGGGGGGTTATGAAAGGGGGTACGTTTTAAACGAAGCCAGCAGTAGGAGGGAAGTGTTGACCTGTAACTAGGACATATAAGAGGCCAAGATTGCCAACGGTTTTTCAAGATACCGTCGTCGAAATTTCACTGAGAAGCAAACCTTGACGGACATGCAACGAGGCGGCAGACCAAGCCAAATTTCCAGTCTTTCTGACTTCTGCCATATTTTCTTCCCACGGGGTTGTTTGGGCAGTGTTCAGCCAGGGAAGACGTCAGCCAAACAGTTGGAAGATCTACCTATGTCGACGGATGTGAGAACGCTTTGTGGGATACACTGACTTCTCCAACAGTCCCAACACCGATTACCGCCAGATGCCTTTCATCTTCCCCCCCGACCCCTCTGACGCCTTCCTCCACGCACAAAAACCTCCGAGGGAGATCCAGAACCAAAAGGATGAAGTGGTCAGAATGTGGTATAAATATCGGAATACGACCCGAACGGAGGCGACCCGGCAACGCCGCACTGGCAACGTCGCATAGGCGTCTGTCTCTCTCTGATTAACAATGGGGTTTTGTCGTGTGCACTCCTCTCACTCTTTTCTGGGTTCTAAAAGAGGACGAGGGATCAAACTATAAATCCCATCTACATCACCAATATCCGTGTAATAGGGGAGGGGGGGGGGGTGTCACCCTGACGCCAATCGACTCAGAACACGTCGATTCTCATTGGCATTTCAAAACCGATACCACAAAAGATCGGCTGTTGAATAAGGGGAGTAATTGAGCTAACGCCGCCATGCATACAGAAAGAGGCGATCATCACCGTTGAAAGCAAGATTAAACGGCTAATTTGGTAAAGACTCGCCATTTGAAGTAGCTCAAAAAAACATAATACATCTAGAGCACCAGAATAATAAATTCGTAACAATTACGCGACAACCAGCGCAAGATCACAAACAAATAAAACTTTTGCTTCACTCACGTCGGCAGTGAAATATTCTCGTGACGACTAAGCCGGACTGAAACACGGAATGCAAGTTGAGGACTCAAAGACAATGTAATCAGGGAGTTAACAGTTCACTGGGAGATCTGCTCAAGGACGGTACAAGCCGTGTGGTGGTGGCGCAATAAACTACGCCTGTAGGAACCCCTCGATGTGGGCGGAATCAATCGCCCGTCTCCAAGAGTATCATTCAACTTGATCACAATTAAAAGAGAAAAAAAAGGAGGATCTATTAACTGTCATGGCCATAGAAAAATCATTACTGCAATTGGGCGAATCGAATTTGACGGAGCATTTGAAGAGGAATTTTCCGCTTGAACACTGTCGATGACTGATAGAATGAATGAACCGTAGTTTGCGCATTACCTGCAAGCCTTTACTCACAGCTTGCTCAGTTTTTTCTTTTCTCCAGGAAGCAATAAGTCGTTAGAGTTCAGTTCTCGGTTATCTCGTGAGTAACATACCCCGATCCTCTATGCCGTTTCCTTATCGAGATTGAGTACAGCGGAATGTCCTCAGGTGGTTCGTTGAACTCAAATATTGCACTAGCGAATGCGTGACACGATTTCAAAACAGGAACACCTCTCATGGACATGTGAACATGGCTTCTGATAGTGAAATGAGAAACAATCACATTTCACATTTCTGCTATTTGGCAGATGGTACTCCACCTTTAGACTCCGTTGGAAGTCTCGTCCACGTAGTTATCTGAGGTAACCAACAATTATCAAAGAGGTCGTTTGTAATGGGGAAAAGGCAGGTTCAAGAAGGCTGACGACAGACGTGATGAGTCAATGATTTTATCAAAACTTCGTTTTGTTCATTAATTGTGAGTCATCAGCACACTTTCCAGGACGAATGCTGGCATCGGCTTTTTTGGTGTTGGGCATCAAGAGAGCAAAACAAGGTTTACTCCCCATCCAAAGGAGTCAACGAAATTACGAATGTGCCTCAACTCCAACCATTTTTAAAACCTTCCACCATTGAAAGCGAAAAGGTGAAGACGTTCCAGGGGAGACCTCAGGTAGGGAAGGTTCGAGCAGATAGAAAGAAGCCATTTGACGAAGATTGAAACGGGAGCAGGTGTTGGGGCTGAAGAAAAGAAATAAAGAGGGTGGCGGCCATGTTCTCTTCGGAAGGTTAAAGGGACATCTGCAGACAAAACGATGCGCAGATAATTTTAAAAACTAGGCGATAACAAAAAATCTCCAAATTACATAACTGAGATTATTGATCTTCAATGAAAATGTATTTCAACACGAAATGAACAGTATAATCCGCAGAGACTAACGCAGAATGATCCTTGAAAGATGTTGGAATAGTGCGATAACACACTTTTGAACAATTTCATCAGCAACGTTTCTTGAATTGTGGGGCCAAATGTTTTTTCTAAGTTAACAAAGTAATAGACAACACTTCTGCAATTTTGGTTTATTATTCTTGAAATAATACACCCATGTATTCGCCACCGGAGTCGAAAATTTTGATCGGCCTCAATATTTGTCAATACAATGTACTTGTTTCAAGATGTGTAGAGTCCAAAAATGAAATGACCGTCCAATTTTTTTGGTTTTTTTTTTTGAATCTGGAAGTTGGACAAAAAAAAAACTTGATCCACCATGTTGTGACAGCAAGGTTTTCAGGTATGATATCGAGTGGGGTGTCGTTTTCGGAGTATTTTTGGACGTAGAACCCGTTTATGGGGGGTCCCAGAACGATCCGAATCCACCGTGAGGATTTATGGGGCTTTTGGAGGATGTGAGAAGGTCGAAAGAGATGTCACTTTCGGAGTAATTTTGGTCGCAAAAATAATTTTTTTGGGTCCCACATCGGTCCAAACATTGTATAGTATTTTGTTTTTAATGACATTCAATCAATCTATTGATATTTGATAATGACATTACAATCAATTTTTGTACTCTTTAATATCAAGGATTATGTAGGGTGGTGGAACCAGTCTCATACACCCACCCAGTGTCATACAGTTGCATCTTCAACTTCAAATAATAAGAGTTCACGGCGTTCTATTTGCTTCCCTCTGAACTAGGAAGTTTCCAGTGGGTCTATCTAATGGCCCTCATAAGAACTTGAAGCACTGAGGAAGGTTTTTTTGTGGTTATTTGGTGTTTACCGAGGATACCTCGAGGTTCATTTGGTTCATGGCGTCGCCGTAGCGTTTTGGATAAGACGGTAAGCTCTACTTGCTTTCACTTTACCACACATTTTTATCTTACTGTAATCCTGTAGGGGCGATTTTTCATGTATTTGGACTCGTAGAATTCAATTCTGCCGATAATTTTGTCAAAAGAATAGGTTTTTACTTGATTTGAGAGGGTGTACGATACTGGGGACCTGATAAACACCAATTCTCCAGTATCATACTCAGGTGTATAATACCGGGAAAACCCGAAACTTTCAAAAAATCGCATTTTTGTTATTTTAGTTAGTTAGGACTTGAAATTTATCTCACAACCTTTGCTGGACATTGCAATCACAATGACCAGTTTCACACAGGGGGTGTATGATACTGGGTCCAGGGGTGTACGACACTGGAACCTGCTGTTTCTGAAGAACTGGGAACGATTTTCGAAATTCCGAACTCTTGGGAGCTCCAACAAATGGTACATAAAGTATAATGTGCGTATATATTCTGTTCTTGATCCTTAAATTTCAACTAAAACGGATTTTAAAATGTTTTATGAGGTGTGTATGAAACTGGTTCCGAAGGGTGTATGACACTGGTGACACCCACTTTTCACCCTGTATGACTCTGGTGAAAAAAACTACTTTCGAAATAAATTAATTGTAATTCATAGGAACCAAATTTTGACATTTTCTTGGTTTCTACATTTTCTTAAAGAGTTGGTCTAACGATATCAACCTCTCCAAAGCTCGTCAGACGACATCAGACCAATATATTGAGTAAAAACTGGAGATTTTCCACTAAAGCGTATGAGACTGGTTCCACCATCCTAAACCTTTTAGTAAAATTTGCAGCGTTCTTCACCAAAGTTACAGGAAACACATCCCCATAACATTTTCAATTAGACACACTTCTCTGATCCACTGATTTTTTTGTAGGCTTTAGCTACAAATTTTGGTTGCGTCCAAAAGCAACCTTGGTGAGAATTAGCCCAAAAAGTATTCATACGAATGGGGGAAAACCTGTTACGAGGGACTTGGAAAGGGGACTACGTGCACATTGAGATTCACGTTGGGCAAGGTCAGAAGCCTGATTTTGAGTTTTTTAGAATTTGAACTACCCGTTGACAAAGGTCTGGCATGCATGTCGTGAAGTTGTACGAACAGAGCTGACGGAATTCTCGTTGGGCAAAATGAAGGAAAAATCTCAAGAGATATCGAGGTTACCTACAGGTTCCCGTACATCAAACGGGAACTGGTGGAGCGGTAACCGACCCAGAAGATGAACAGCGAGGAGAGGAAGGGGGGTATGATTAGAAAGTGGAAATGAAACTTGGTAAAGAACTTGCCAACGACGATGTGGCAACAGGGGATCCTTTGATAACGGTTTAGAGGCCGATCTTCTACAATGAGGATTTTGCCGGCAGTAAAATTAACGCTGGATGAGCAATCACGGCGACAAGGAGCAAACAGCGGCTCGAACAGTAAAAATCATTAAATGATAACGATGCGTGTAAATTACTTGCCAAAGAAGGCTGGAGCCGTAGGATATGGCGACACAGTGCATGGCTTGAGCAGGAGGCCGTGATGAAGGCTTTTGATGGAAATTGAGTAGAAACCCCCAGGCTCGAAAACACGCACGGCCCACTCATATAAAACGGCAAAATTTAACAAAAACAAAGCGAATTTGTGTTATTGCGAAATTATGATTTGAAGGGCGGTATAGTGGAGGGGAGAAGTATTTTTAAAAACAAGTCAATACGTGGGAGGACAGAACATCACTATCAAACGGTGACCCACAAGAGGTAAACTGAAAGGGAGACGGAGAGGTAAATGCCGTGAAGATGCCGGCAGTCTTGCCAACATCGACCGATTACCTGGGCATAAGGAGGTTGAAGAAGGCGTTTAAAAAGTGATAGAATTGGAAGGGGACTGGGAGGAGAGTTTGTGAACGTTTGTAAACTCCCCCCTGGGGCGAGGGGTCCGGGTGGCCCCCAACGGCAGGACGAAGAGGGGCGAAGGTAGGGAGGTCCCCCCATTTTCAGGGTGGGCAACCTTAGCAAAACAACGAGAAAACCGGATCCTGAGTTCCTTCCTTGGCATCTGATACGGGCCTTATAGGGATCATTACGGAGGCCTGTTGTAACGTCTGTTCCGAGGCCCGTACTGCTCTCGACAGTCGACACCTCTGAAGAAGGTTCAACAAACCGCCTCGCAGGAATCTGATGCCCCCACCACTCACATGCTCGTGGAGTCCTGCCGAGGTGGGGTGACACTGACAAAGCCCAGAGTTGAGGAAATCGAAGCACAAAAAGGAGCATTCGATAAAACCAATCCATCCGAAAACTACCCATGAGATGGTTTCTCAATGGTTGTACAAAGCTTGCCTGAGAATAGAATAGAATATTTTTTATTTGCAAAAGCCAAAACGCAGTACAAAAGTCGAGCGCAAAGGTAATTCACAATAAAATAATACTTTTAGATACATAATACCATAGCAGCAATGAAAAACAGATGAAAATAAAAAGCCGCACATGAACATATAGAAGCAGGTAAAAGCAAAAACATTACATCAAGTTTGAGGTCTCAACATACAAAACAAATGTGCGAGAGACTCAACAAACAACCCAGTTAATTTCCATAAATTCCTCCAGAGAGGACAACTCAGCCCTAATAAGTTTGAGTTTAACCACCCTGAGAAAAGACTTTATAGGGAGCTCTCGTACCTCCTGGGGAAGAGTGTTGAACAGACGAGAGCCCACCAACATAGGGTCACCCTGCTTAGCGGTACTGAGGCGGGTGAAGGGGACGACAATATCGCTACGGGACCGAGTGTAATGGTCGTGAACTCCAGAAACCTGAGGAAGGCTCGCCAAATTGGTCCTCACAAGGTTCAGGACTGCCATGACGTACAAACCTGCGATCGTCAACAGGCCCAGACGAGCAAAGGAGCCTCTACAACTTTCGTTCCACGAGAGATCGGCCAAGATTCTTACAGCTCGCTTTTACAGCATGAAGATATTGAGTGCATGGCTCGAATTTCCCCAGGCTATGACGCAGTAACTTGCTCTGCTCGCGAAGCAGGCGTGGTAAACCGAAAGCAGCACCCCGTCAGACACCAACCCTCTCAACCTTCTTATCATGTAAATTGAGGAAGACAACCTGGGCACAAGCGCCTCGACATGAGACAACCATGACAGACGGTTATCCATCGTCAAGCCAAAGAAATTAACAGCCTGATCCAAACGTCTGCTCAGGCCCACCTCGAGAGTCTGTGTCGTTTTTGGGTTCAAGATCAACGCATTGACGGAGCACCAATTCTCAATCAAAGACGACCCGACTTGCAGATTTTGGTGCAACTCTTCTCTCGAAGAACCCGTGGCCAAGGCAGTGAGCTGAAGTATCTCTGAACTGTCTTCAAATGTCAAGACACATCCACCACTGCTTCTGATTCTACAGCGTTATACTAAAATTCACATTGCTAAATGCTCTCACTACACAAACGAGGAAACGGCTCAGGCAAAATTTGCACAAGTTTATGCCCAAAACGCTCCTTGCACTGCCTTCATCCATGCATCGTCATAGGCTTTCTACAAATTTAGCGAAAATCATCACTTCAAACAGACGATACAGGACAAATTTAAGAAAGAAACTGTTAGTGCACACCGATTACTCGCTTACCCACAACCCACCATCATATTCGCCAGGATTCAACGTTTTAAGTTGTGGGAAAGTGGTACTCTCGGGAGCCCAATCGATGAATTTCTCTTGTAGTCCATAAATAGAAAACAAGCCCTCAAACCCATCCCGATTCGGATGTGGTGAGCGACATCCGAGTGTACCGTCGAACCTAAAAACATCAACCCTCAGGTTGGCGTTGATCGTGAGATTAAAAAAAAAAGGTCGCGTATCGTTCGAATGAGGCACTTTTTCGTTACGCCCATCGCTCAAGGACATGCCCAGCTCGGTTTCTCCAAACCCTCAAATACTAAAAAAACGGGTTTTTCACCCTAAAAATATACCAAGCACGTATTCACAAGAATAATTACACTTACAAGTGTAATTATTACACTTATTTGTATATTTTTTTTTAAACTTGAAAAACTAAAAAAAGACCGTAGACAGTGAAAAATTATTAATTACTAAAACCTAACGAATGAATTTTAACTTTTTAAATTAACAGATATTATTGACTCGCACGGAACTGGGATCAGAAAACGCAAGTTGTTTTGGTCATTTTCTTCAACACTCTTATCAGCACAACGATGGCAAATCGCTCGCGATAATGCGACTACTTTTGTCCCATCTTGCCATCATTATCCAAATCGGGACTGAAGGTGCCTTGTTTACGCTTCTCTTTCTTCCAGCGTCACGCCCCCGAAATAGAACAGTCCAAACATCATGCGTGAAGAAAAACTTTTCCGCTAAAACTGCAACGGTGAAAAAGAAAAACGCGAGTTTCCAGCGGCGGCATTTAGTGGTGTTTTGATAATTTTTTATTCGACCTTCGTGCCACTTACGTGATTTCTCATGGGCCACCAGTATCCGTACGAGTAGAGAAGATTCCTTGAGTGAAGAGCGATGTCCATCTCTGAGAGAACGACACCACATGACACAAACTATCTAAGACACATGACGGGTGTGGGATTTATTGATGCGAAGGTTCCTGTGAGGAACGCTGGTGGGAATGGAAATTTTTGGTGTTGGAAGAAATTGTATTTTTTTGCACTTTGCCGTAATATTTGACGCCACGTATTTCACGTTCGCAGGTGGTTGAGGGCAGGCAGCACTGGGTTACGATCACGACGGGAGACACCGGTCGACTGAGTCAGTGCGGGTCGGTGCGGCTTTTCCCCGGACGCGCAGGGGAATACGGGGAAGGCGATCAGCTGTTTCTCCCCACCACTCGGGGAGTGTAAAAGGGGAGAATCTCTACTACGCGTCCCGTTATGAATGAAACGCCCGTCTGCCGCATCCCCACTCCTCGGACTGAACAAACCCGCCCCGCGCCGCGCCGCCCGCACCCGGCACAACGCCGTCTGCCTTTTACCTACTTATCCAGTTCCGCCCTATTTCATTACGACCGCTTCTGTCACTCGGCGCTCGGTCGGGGGGGGAACTCCCCTTCGCCAAGGCCCCCGAGCTCGGCATCACCTCCTCCCACCCCCCCCGCCAGTACAACACTACACGGCATTCAACCCCCCCCAGTACAGCACCGACGGGCCACCGCGCCGCCCACCCAACATCCGAACGCCTTTCCGCACCTCCCATCCATTCGCCTCGCAAACGGCACATTCAGGGGCAACAAAACACAACTCAGCCGCCTCCCAGTTATCGCATTATACCTACCACATGATTTTAATGACTTCAACCCATCATTCCTCATATATTTAAAGCCAAATAAACTTGACCTACTTTTCAGCGAACATCCCAAAATACACCAGTTACATACACGACACACACCAAAAACAACGAAAGGGCTCAAATTCAACAAGAAATACTTAAAAACAATAATTCTCTAGTCAAGGTCACGCGTATTTTTCATTGCCAAGGTCACACTAGACGGATTTAACTGACGACAACTTGACGAACAAATGTCAAATTTGAACCCTCAACACACCATAGGTACATAAATTCCCAATCGCCCTCCACACTTTGGACGGAAATTCCCCTCAAAATGATACCAACGGTTAGCGGATGAGTGTTGATACCGCGTCGTCCCAGGCGAAGTAAAACGACGCCTTTTGTGAAGTATCCATTTACAAGTTGGCAAAAGCTCGGGGTTGACCTTGTGAATCGCTCCCCCCGTCGATCGGCCAAGGCTGGCGGTTTCTGCCTACATTATGCCGTCGCAAATACTTCGCAGGTGACCTGACGATTACATCAGCCGAGTGCCCCCCCGATGATGGAATAAAACCCACATTGAGAAGACAAAATGGCGGTTTCTCAGAGAGCAGATTTGAGGGGGCGATGAGATCACGAAATAATCTTTTCGGCGGTGATATTCTCGCCAAAAGGTCTCAAACGTCATTTGATAGGGAAGGCGAAAAACATCTCGCTAATCGATTGGAATAAACCAAATGGTTTCATTATGTCAACGCTGAAGGAGATGTTACCTCGTCACGTATACAGAAGGTACCAGCACACACTCATCAACAAGCATGTAACATTCTTATTACAACGTCTCAGAGTCGTCGTTAATGAGCCCCCACTAACGGCTCTCACAAGGTGATATTGATTCAGCAGTAGCCTGTAAGATTTTTAGGTTAGAATATTCTCAGGAAATAAGAAGATGGAGGATTCAGTGAGCGGAACGCGGTTGATTAAACTCTCAGGAGAGAAGGCGTTCTTTTTTTTTTTCGACTTCTTTTCCTCCTCAGGGAGTTTCTCGAGGCTCGGAATAGAATGAATCGCGGACAGGAAGATGGCGGCTGTTGGGCAACACAACGGGAGGATCACACGGAGAAGAGACACAAGCAGATTGGGTTCCTCCTAAATGGCCTCGAGGGCACGCCCAGGGCAACGAGGATGAAGAGGAATAAGGACCAAGAAGATGGGGGTGGGGCGGAAGGGAGGGGGCAAAAGGCACATGCGCCCCCCTCATCCAGCATCCCCCCCCCCCCCCCCCCCCCTCCGCTCCATCACGAGGCTTTTCCAGAGTGAAGAAGAGGTCGACCTCTACGTGATATGCAAGCACCGAGAACCAACCCCAAAGGGTACCTTCAACGCCAAAACTCTGACATGGGTTTTACGTTGAAAACGACCAAGTTGCCGATACGAGATACGAAAAAAACAAAAATAAAATGACAGCAAAGTCTTTCTTATCCAAGAAAACCAGGTTTGTCATATTCCAAAAATCAATAATTGATTAATTATTAATCCAACAACGTGAAATGGTAATGACTGTGGGGTGTGGGAACGTTCATGAAGCAAATTTTTCACCATCCAACCAATTTTCGGGAATTTCGGGGGACATTTGCACCGAAAACGGAACTTCCCTTCGGTGTTATACGAGCAGGTGATGATGTTCCGAGTTGTTCTCGAGTGAGGATTAAACATTCCACAATGTTGACGAACGGAGGCACGAAGGCGGAGAGTACAGTCCGCCCTAAAAAGCCTCTCGGGGATGTTGGCCGCAAAGCTCGGTGGTACAGTCAGCGTCGAGGGGCTTATCGTCGAGGGGTTGTCTATTATCCGGTGGGCGGCCGAGGCACTGGGAACCGACCTTTTCAGCGCAAAAACCGAAAAAAAGAAACACCGTGCGGGAGGGATAAAAAAAACCTCCACGATAACATCGGAAAAACCCAACTGTCCAAATATGCCAAGCAATGAGGAATGATTACAAATGACCTACTTTATATTTATTGTTTATATAATATATATAAAGCATATTATGCGCCGTTAAAAATGTAAAAAAAAGAATAAAAAAATAAAATAAAAATAAAAATTACTTATGTACGAGGAATTACGACCGATAAAACAGAATTGGTTTAACGTCCTGGTTTGATCAGAAAATACGATGATTGAGTAAACCCAATCGCAAAAAGTTGGAACAATTTTGATGAACTAAAACCAATGAACCAATCAAGAAAACGCCGCTTTTACAGAAGAGTTTCTTATCATTTGGTGTAAATTATACAAAAATGTCAATTACAAATCATTAAAAAAAATCTGTGTTCCTGCAGTGTTTGCACGGATGTGGTATCCCAAAAAATGGATTACACGTACAAAACTACTCGGAAAACGACACCTCCTTCGGCACATCATTCAAAAGCTTCATCAAAATTACAAATTTTGTAGCCCTACGAAAGCTCTATAGACCCCCAAGGTGAAATCGGAGAGATCTGAGATTCCAGAAAATGGGTTCTACATCCAATAATACCTCGACACGACACCCCACTTGATTTCATGGGCGAAAACCTTAAAAAAAAAAAAAAAAAAAAAAAAACTCCCGGTACACCTATCGTTGCCCCACGGGTTTGGGCGATTGGCCTGAAAACCTTGCGGGCACAACTAGATGGCAAACCGAGAATTTGGCAACATTTCATATTAAAAAAAAAAAAAAACCTGGTTGTGAAACCAATAGCTCACTGACGTTCGGCAGCCACGCAACTCAAGCCCCACCCCGCGCGAATTAAAACGATAAACTCGCTTCTCACCGTGAACTCGCCCCGACCCCTCCCCCTCGGTTTTTTTGAAATCCGACTTCGGAATCGGATTCGCCATAGATTGAAGCGCATTTGGCTCGCAGATACCATACCCAAAAAAACTACTTCTTACCGGGTATTTTTGAACCCGAAAAAACGTGGGACAAACGTGCGAAAAACGATTATTTCGACGAATTTCCCGGGCGATTTACAATTTGACCGACGTCTTCCTCCAGGTCTGATCTATACACTCGTATTTTTTCGTAATTTTTTCGACCCCCTAAACGGCCTTTGGCGCGAGTGGAAAGTGAAAAAAACGTGGGACAACGCACGAGAAAGACGAATTTTCGAATTTGGCGAATTTCGACGAATCTAATATGCCCTACGGCACATCCGCACCTACGCGGAACCCGACGGAAAAAACGCCGTCTCTCTAGGCTCTACCGTTGAGGCGGGGAAGCGTGGAGTCTACCATTGAGGCCGACTGCGTGACGCCTCGGCTGCGTGATGACTGCGACATGCGACACACAGACGAAAAAGTTTGAGACGATGTAATAAAAGTTTCACTTTAAAAATCCTACTGTCCAAAACAGACGCTGGACGGACATTTCATTTTTGGAATCTACACCTTGGAACGTGTAAGGACATATTTGAGGCCGATTAACATTTTCGACCTCCATCGCGAATACATAGGTGTATAATTCCTAGAATAATACACCAAAAAAGTTGTGATTCGATGGACCTAGAAAAAAAATCCCAGGGGTTCTTAGTTGTTTCGCGTTTCCAAGACACCTCGCGTCCGCGCCGGTGATGCAGATTATTATGGGGTGATCTTATTTTTCTAGTTTTAGCACAAATTTTCAAAAAAAAAAAAAATAATAATCTATAATTATAAAATCCACTGCTTCGACATAATATGTCGAAGCAGTGGATTTTATAATTATAGATTTCTTTTTTTATATATATAAGCGTATATAATACCCTTATTGTGGGTCCTTCAGTCACGGCTGAACGGAATATCTTTGTGATCTCAGGTCGACAGTATGTTATCGAACTGTTATCTGCCGTTATCAACCTGAGCTCAACATAGTGTAGGCTGTTTTTGTTTTGTTTTACAAAAACAGTCTTCATAACAATTATGATAACTGGGTTACCTATCTAACAAAGGTTGTGCAAAATGTCATTGATCTCATGATCTCGTCATACCTCGACCCCAATGAGGCATTCATCATGTTTTTGAACTGCGCAATTCATTTCTGTGGTTGATTTTGCTCGAGATGCTGTATTTAATCAATTTGGAGCGTGCGTATGATAGGATTAGTTGAAGACAATCAATTTCTGACAATGGCATACTGAGAAGTATAACACTGGGGAATCTCAAGTATTAGTTCGCTTATTACGATAGCTAAAATGTGCAGTTAACCAGTACAACGCGTTTTCTTCTTCAAATTTTCAGAATTTCTTGGAACTGGTTGACCAAAGAATTTCTTGAAACTGGTTTAGCGATTGTACCTTCCCTTTTCAAAGCGTTTTTACTCAATACCACCAACAAATATGATTTAACCCAACAAGTTTTGGTAGGTATTTTGTCCTGTACGACAATGCCACGAATACAATCATTTTCCTCCTTCCAACTTTACTGGTTTATCGAGAAATGAGAAAGTCAATATTTGTCATGAATATGTCAGAGAAACGCAGCAAAAACGGGATATTTCCCGTCGAGCATGATAAAAACCCATATTATGGGTTCCAACGCACTGGGAGAATATCGAAGTATTACGGACAGTGTATTAGTCGAGACGCGTTTTACCTGAGCGATACAGACGAGCTCAAGGACGGGCTCGGTCCCCCCAACACGTAGGATGCGGCAGAATTCACCGCCTTCCCGATCGCAACTCGAAAAACTAAATCACACCGAAAAGCGGCTCCGAGTAAGATTTCGCAAATTGGCCCTGAACCCAACCAAATTCGTCAAAACTTCAGCCACACTCATACGAAAAGCACGTTTTCAAACGCGCAAAAGACGTTTGATTACAAAAAAAACCCTGAAATTGGACACGGGAAATTGCCAGTTGAATTGACCCGAACACGTAAGACCTCTGAAACGAGAACAAACCGCTCATATCAGTCTAAATTTAGATTGGATATCATGCGAAGAAGATAGTAGCCATAAAAGATTTAATCTACTATGGAACGTTCAACAAACTGTCACCCAACAGTCGGTTAGTTTCCTCTTTTTGACACGAAAAATTGCAAACATCGAACGTAATGCACATCACTACGCTTACAAAGAGGTGATTGAGTGGATATCGTGTTTTGGGACGCAGTTGAATATGTAGTTCAGGCAAAGGCCGCAAAGGGGGAAGGCCAAGGTTGCCTTTTTTTCATCTACAAGGGGATTCAAGTTGAATCAAACCGTTCACGTACGAAGACGTAAAAGACCAGTCGTCTGCAGCGTGAACACGGCTTCGAACACTCACGTGTCTACTGCCATTACAATCTAGCGACGACTGAACCCTAAGTTCACATGACATGGCGTCAGGAGAGTGATCCGTTTTCCAACTAAATGTGAAGGCGTTTCAAGGGGACCCAACCGGTTTCGCAAGCGATTGTTTCACTCAACTTGCCCGGCAAAAGGATAGATGTCGCTAGAATAATATTCCAGCCGAGTCAAGGACGCTTATTGACGAAGGGAGCACGGCGGTGCCCAATTCCCGTCTTGGAGATATGTATTTTGTTTGCGTCATCCTCAGAGTTTTAGTAATTCCAATTCAAACAGAAAGTTTGCGTGCGTTGAGATACCACGCTGTGTCTCTCCATAATGCTAAGCATTACTAACTATTCAAGTCTTAAATGGTGGGAAAGGAGGGAATCCAAAGAGAGAAAAAGAGACAACCGGATACCAGGCGCGACTCGTGAGGGAGGCAGCGTCGCAACTGCACCCCCTCGATGCAGAAGGGCGAGAGGGGGGGCTACGTATTACCTACCTAAAAATTAATCAAAACTCGGCTCGAAAATTTACGTAAGTTCTTGTAGACCTTACATAGTTCGCGGAACGTCTGAAAAGCCTGTGTTGATAGTGCAATGATAACGGGAGCACTGCCCTTCTTGAGACGATTTTTTTGCATGGACCTTATGGAACAACGAACTAAGTGTGAAGCCAGAAATGTCGAAATGTTGGGCAGTTCTGGGAACTGCGCACACCCTTCCTTCTCACCTTTCACCAGATGTTAAATCACCTCCACAATCAGTGTTGGCAGTCTTCGTTCATGGGCAGGGAATTTTCGTTTGTAATGAGGGACTTTTTCAGGATCTAATCTGTCTCAAATCATGGAAAAAATAGGGGCTTACTTTTGAAATATTTTGAAAACTTTTTGGTGTTGCTATATTACTTTGTACGGTATGAAATCATAAAATTTCGATCGACCAAGGTTTCGGATTTTTTCAGTTTTCCCACAAAGGTATTTTTTACCAGAAGCAGCTTCTGAGGGGATGGCATCAGGGGTTTAGTGTGCTTCCATGTTTTCTGGGAAGTGTTTTCTGAACTCAGTGATCTGCGTTTGTCTCATTTTTTAAGTTTTTTATTCGTTCGTTTCATTCGATCGTTTCATTGTTCATTTCATAAAGCGTTTGTTGGATAACTCTATTGATTTCATCTTGAGGGAGTTTTCCCGTTTAGGCGTGAGTGATAAGTGTGACATTCGCGACATGGGACGGCCAACCTCACCTTTATCAGGTTTGCAGCGTGTACCCAGGAAATGAAACTATAGCAAATCTTGATAGTAGGTACTTTTTATCTGTGTTGGGTGCAATAAAATTTTTCATAAAATATTATCACGAATCCGTGACTGCACCCCCTTGTTCTGCCATCACCAGTCGCGCCTGCCGGATACCCACAACAGGTATACCTACGACACGCCGATGTTTTTATAAGAAAAATGAGGAGAAATTGGTTGATTATTATAAATTTTATAATTTAACATCATAGCAGAAGTGGTGCAGAGACAGATGCGTACACCTCAATATCTGGTGCTCATGACGCTGGATGACGTGACATCTTTCATCATTATATAGTAATTTTAGTAAGTGAGGGAACAACAGACGAAAGCGGCCACTGACAACATTCAATTTGGGCGAGATATTTTCTCAAATATTCACAATTCAAGATCTGCGACTGGGGGCTTCTTGGAATAAGACACCCATGTATTCGTGTCGGAGGTCGAAAATTTTGATCGGCCTCAGAGTTAGTCATTACGCGTATCAAGATCTACACAATATATAGATCTTGATGGACTAATTCTTTTAAGCCCTTCCACCGTCCAGGCCGTTTTGGTTAGAAGGTATATTTTTTCAAACTGAAATTTTGACAAAATACTCGGTTTACCGTCTAGTTGTGCCCGCAAGGTATTCAGCCAGATCGCCCAAACCCGAGGGGCTCTGTGGGGCTAATAAGGGGCCACGGGCGAGTTTTGTGAAGGGTTTCGGGAATGGGGTCGAGTTATGTGTCGTTTCCGAAGTATTTTTGGATGAAGAATCCATTTTTGGGCGTGCCAGAACGATCCGATTTCACTGTATAACAGGACAGAGGAACTCAAAGAATTTGGACGAACTCTTCGAAACCTGAAGAGATTTACAAGCGGACTTCGCTGAGAAGCTGAAACGTATATGAAGTTTTTCCAAGGTCAAATTTGGTATTGATCTCTTTTACCACTTACTCGTCCCTCTGCAGAGTAAGCTGAATTATGGAAAAGAACGGGGACAAAAACAGGATGGTGTTTGTTGTTTTAAGGGAAATTATAACCCACTTCTCCACCTTACACAAACCAAAATTAGAACTTCGCAAACTCAATTTCTAACTCTGGAATTAAGCGAGGGAACCTGCGTACCTCGCGATACGTTTTAGGATTTTCGGGGGAAATGATTGTAACCGCGGCCTTTCGAGTACATGGCAGATATTTCCTCTCGCTTGGTTTAGATCAATACCGGGGTTTCCTCTTACACCACCCCCCCCCCCCCCCTCTTCAGCAATCCTTCTCCACCTCCCTTCCCCTTTACAACATGCCACCTACTTACTACCACCCTTTATTTCTACCCCTTTTCTCGTGCTATCTCTTTTCCCACTTACTTCGCCTCGGGCTCTTATAGAAAATCAGATCAAACAGTCTGGGGGGCTTTTCGATCCCAACAACCGGAGTACTTTGGTTGACTTCAAAAAGAATTGCATAATTAAAGATTTTAATTAATCTAACAGCGTTCGCTCACTCTTAAAAAAGCACAGTTGGAAGCCTGCTGGTGACGCCGCCCAAAATAATTCGAATGGAACATGAAATGTGTGATCACATGTGCGCAACAGCAAGTAATGCTCAAAAAAGAACAACCCCCAACCAACAGTCGTTAAAATAACAGCTGCCATAAAATTTCTCTCGTAATCCCAATTTTTACATTGCGATGCGTCTCATTCAAACCGGTAACCATTTTGTTGTTGCTAAGAGACACAACGCTCAATCGTACTGCTCACGTTGATTTCATCTCTTTGTTCGATCCCCCACCGTTTCAAGTTCCGAGGCCACTTCCATCTTATCTAGTGACATCACGGTTTTTTCCTGTTGAATTTACGCAATCTATCGATAAAAGGTTAGGAAACTCTTCTCCTCATCAAGATAAATTAATATAATTTGGTTTATGCATTTATTTAAGACACGTCAGGAATGCACCAACAACCAATGACAATAAAAAATTTTTTTCAATTTTTATTTATTTTATATTATTTAATAACATTACGTCATTTCCCATTAATTTTATCGTTGTGTTTTTTTTTTCCAAAAAATTATGTCACGCAGCTTGTACACATTTTGGAAAAATCCTGACGAACAAACAACCAATTATCTTTATAGTATATTACAAAAAACAGGCGATGAAAAAAAAAAAAAAAAAAACTGCCACGGAGTACATGGCACATAGCTTCCTCGAATTCAAAGACTAACCCGATATACAGCCAAATTGGATTATTCGGTCATCACAAAATTTATGACTTTAACAAGAAAATTAAGTTTGCGCATGCGCAGAACGTACCTCATTCAAACATCAATAAATGTATATGGGACATCAAGGGATGGTCCCATGACCCGCATGATCCGTGAAAATTTCACCGAATTCGGATCAACATTGTGGAAGTTATGGAACCGCACGTTTGGGCCAGCGCACAGCGTTCCGCTGATTGAATCGTCATAAAATTTATATGGGGGTCATCAAGCTGCCGATCCCGCGCAATCCCTAAACATTTGACCAAAATCGGATCAAATTTGTGAACGTCATCGCTGTAACAAGGAAATGCGGACGGATAGACAGACAGACAGACACAGAACCAAATTTGCTCAGAAGGTTCAGAAATGTAGTGGAAATTTTGAAGGACAACAATTTGTTCGATCCCCAAAGTGAAAACAATGCAACCTTCGGTAGTCTCGGAAGCAAAACAAATCGCAAAAACAAAGTAGAGAAATACTGCAATGCGGAAATTTTTAGCAAGGAACTTATGTAAGTGGGGTGTTTTACTAACAAGACGAGCAAAGAACGCGTTGACTGCCGTGCAATGAAAAATCCCAAATCCATCATTTTCAAGACTTGAAAATAATGATGACCACTTAGTGGTTTACATAATATGTAAATCGTAATATGTAAATATTATCGTGAGATATGAATTTTTTCGACGCTATTCCTTTTCACGATGCATCGATATTATTTTCACATTATCGCGGAACCGGTTTTTTTCTTCAAAAGCCAAGAAACTCAAATATTTGCCAACAATCTGCAGATAATTCAGGACCCAAGGGTGAGTACATCATGTGGGAAGGCTCTGGTGGAACTCACTGTGCTTCGACACGAGCTTACCCAATTTTCCCCCTTTAGGTACAAATCCCCTTTTTTTGGACCTCGGTCACCCCCGATCCTCCTTTTCCCTCAAACTCCCTCTTTTGGGGGATAACTTCCACGTTGTCACCCTTTTGGTGGATTCGAAGGTACAAAAGCTAAACCTAACTGATGATAAAACCCTTTTGATAAAAAATCATTCAACATTTCATACAATATGCGAGGAAGCTATGGGCCATGTCCCACTTGGCAGTGTATTTTGGTTGTTTTGTTCCAAATTTCCGTTTACGGTTGCAAACATGCTTTCGACAAGTTTCTTCAAGTGTCTTTTTGGTCCTCTGATAAATTGGGTCTTCTGCCCTGCCAGGGGCTTACCAGTTTTCCAATAAAATGATTATTTATATTAGGAACAAAACAAAATACACTGCCAAGTGGGACATGGCCCATAGCTACCTCGCATATTGTATGTAATGTTGAACGAAATTTTTCATCAATAGGGCACAAGATATGCCTGTTAGCTCACTCAGCTGATCAGGAGAATGTCCGTCATTTCAATCGTCTCTTGTACTCCCAGAAGGGCTCTCTCTCAAATGTCGACGTCCAAGGGCGAACAGGAGAGATTTTAGCTCTCTCAGCCAATCGGGGGAATGCCCGTCAATTCAATCGTCTCTTGTACTCCCAGAAGGGCTCCATCTTAAATTTCAACGTCCAAGGGTAAACGGAAATATTTTAGCAGTGAATGGATTTTGAACATTTTTACATTACCAAATATAGTGACAATGCGGTACTGCTTCGAGTTCGATTGCTGTGAAAGACAGAGCACCTCATTCTTTGGATATCAACTCTTGGAATTTTGACTCAAGATTTTAAAAAATCGATGGCTGCGTAAACAAACCGACCTAAAAACCAACTTCATCTGCTGATTCAATCGCCATAAAATGTATAATATAAATATAACATAATATAATATTACGGAAATTTTAATTTTGGAGGACAAACATTTTTTTCGATCTCGAAAGTGAAAACAATTCTCTCTCGGTGGAGAGCAAAATAAAATAAAAATAATAAATACAAAAAGAAAATTGGTTGATATTGATATTTTTTGACATTTTCATGTCTTTACTTTCACACAACCGAAAAAAGCGTTACCGAAACCCGTGGCAACTAGTAAACTAAAAGTGTTACTTTTTGAAGGATTCCCACACTTATAAAAAGTGAAGAGCATTTTTCCAAACGTTGTTCAAAACTACCTAAACCGTTGGTTGTCAGATCGTGCAATATTAGCACCAAAGAATGTACATATCAACGCAATTAATCATCAAATCCAAGAAAAATTGCCTGGTGCTGTGACCACATACACATCGGTTGACACTGCCGTGAATCAAGATGAGGCAGTTAATTTTCCGGTTTTGTTACATCTAATTGCCAACCTATACATCCAATTTCTCGCTTTAGTAAATTAGATTATTATCTTAAATTAGATATTAAACATTATTATTTTAATTTATTATTATTTTAAATTAGCTAGATATTTTCAATTATATATATAGATTATGTTAAATTAGATATTAAATTTTAATATTTATAAATCGATATTTTTTGCGATTAGGATATTTCTACAGTGAGACACCAAAATTATTTAATATTGTGATTCAGTGGCGATGGTTGACCGTTTGAATTAATGTGTGAGTATAATAAATATTATAATAATAATAATGAATAAATAAATAAAATAAAAAGGGAGGGGGGGATATAAAATCAATGAAATAAGAAAGGATGGAACCCAAAACGGAAACGATAAAAACATGAAAAAACAAGCCGACATTGTGAAAATCTGTGAAAAGTAAAAAAAAAGCCCCCAAACTGACATCTTTGTTCATTCCGTTATAATATAATATATTATATTGATAATATACAGTCGGCATATTCTTGGTCTTATTTGACCGAACCTCAAAAATTTTCCATCCACATTGTAATTTAAATAGGTGTAGGCAGTAAACGTTCGGATGCCAGATTGTATTTCATTTTTTATTACAGGGCATTTTAATTTTGCAGATGAAAAAAATGGCAAATCTAGGGCAGCCAAATCGCGAGGTTGAAACACCCGGCTAGAAGGACTGGCCTGGAAAGGGTTCAGAGGGAATCAGACGGGGCCGAGGGGGGGGGGGGGGGGGAGTTGGTTCAATACCAAGCAGGAAGCTGTGGACTGTAATGACGAAGGGGTGAGTTGGGGGTAGGCCACGGCTGATCACTTGTTCTGCAAACCTGGAGCATATTGGACCCCTCTGATCCCCCCGACCCAAACCCTTCACGGCACCCCGCCAACCCTTTTGACCGGTCTTTACCTCCCGATGGGATCGATTCAGCTCCTGACTTTTTATTTCCAGTATACCCCCCTCAACCTGCAACCCCCAAAAGAACGTTATACTAAACATGGGGAAAAGCTAATTATGGAGTCCAAAAAGGCTAATACAATTTCAAACAATGCTTTAACATTTTTCAATCTAAAAGGAGTTTTTAAAATGAACTTTGGTTCAAGACCGAACCACCGTGACAAGCAATCCAGCAATTTATATCAATTTAATTCTCAATTCCTTAATAACTTTGTAAAGGGTTACCGAGCGTTCTTCTGTTTCTGACTTTCCTGCAGGTTGTGAGTCTTCTGAAATTGGTCTGACCACGACCACATCAATAATTTCATTGTCCTGTCAAGATAAAAAGAAATTTTGCTGATTAGAAAGAAGAATGCAATTGTAGCTTTTTCAAGTAAATGAAAGGATGCGCAAAATGTTAATCCTAAATCCTTGAGTGGAAAGCCCAAAATGTGGAGACGAGCTCAACCACGTCATTTTGCCTACTACGACCGGTATCACAGCCGTATTGACGCTGAGAGCTTCCCCCCCCCCCCCCCCCCCCCCCAAGGGCTGGATGTAGTTTGGTAGTACAGTTAGGAAACGGAAAAGGGCCGGGGGTGTAGAGAGCGAGCTCAGAGCAATCTAGCCTCTCCTCTCCTCATCCACTGATAAACACTACATTATCGACCCGGTTGTCCGCCTTACCCCTCCTCGACCCCTCTTTTCCGACAAGGTTTGCCCGCCACCCCCAGAACAACCATCATTAGTAGGTTAGGCTTAGAGCACAAGACTGCAGGACGGACAAGTCACAATCCCACGACCAAGTTGCAAGTTGGAAGAACCGCCAGGCAGCGTTTCGAGATTTTCTCAGGGAGACTCTTACGCAACATCTGTGACATTCGTCAGAGTAGGGGTTGACATAGTTTCGACCGAGAACAGAAATGGACAGGCGATTCCGCAAAACTTGGTAAACCATCACGGGCTGAAGAATTAGCGACAAAGTGGAGGCAATTAGAGCCTCAAATGAAACTTTAAAAAAATAAAAAAATAACTTGACTTGCCACCTCTTCACGAAGTTGATCTTATTCACTCACCTGCAACAATACAAAATAAACCAAAATTAGGCAAATACACGACAGTAGTGTTTAACGATTCAACACAAGATGGAACGAAGAAATTTTACAGCTCAACCCCATCACACAAGAGCGCCATTTGTGTGGCCAGAGAAGACGTCTCAGTTACGATGCAGATTGTTTGAGACGTACGTGTAAGAATAGGAGACTCTCCCGAGAATATCACCTTCTCAACAACCGCCTCCTATTTTTAGGTAAGACCAAGGGGCCCGATCCGCCATCGTTGTTAGTAACTAAAATAAATCCCCTGACTATCATCGGGACAACGGAATAGACCGCTCGTTGTTGTGAGGGAAAAGGGGAAAGAATCTGTTGAGGAGATCGCTATTTGAAACTTTTTTGAGTACGGTTGTGAAAATGGTGCATCTTGAATAACTCAGTTTATTATTTTTTTAACGACCGTGAGTAACAGTTACTAATAAAGCTGTTTTTTTTGTTCGTTTTTTTAAAAAATAATTAATGTTTAAAAAGATGCACAGGAGACATGTTGGCGCTTCCAGTTATGAAATTCAATAATGATAAAGTACGTTCGTAACATAAGAAAATTTATTCTCGATGTTCCACACGCTAAATCTATCTAAAGAAGAGTCATCGGTGTTGGAATATAGAGACAAATTTGTCGATAATGATTGACGAAGAAACATTATGTCGATTGTCGTCGAGTTACGAGTGGTTGGAAGACGAAGGTCGCTTTTCAGAAGTTTTTTTGCCAACCATTTTTGCATAAACTTAGAAACTCTACATTTTCGATTTCTTGTATAAACATTAAAAGTCCCGATATTTATTCCGAGCGACCTTTTTTTCGCTCTATACGCTTTATAACGAACGGCATTGCTGACTTTCTTTTGTAAAATTTACAAAAGAGAAACAGCAATTTAATGTGTTTTTTCTTTTAGATTTTTTCTTCGTTCTTGGCTCTGTAAATTTGCATCGTTCCGCATGACAGAAGATTTTGAAGCATTTTATCTTCCTCGATACTCAATTCCGAGCTCGTTAATTTTTCGGACAGTTGTGAGTTTTTTCTGTAAGAAATTGTCCTAAATTTGATAGCAATTTACTTCGTTGATCCGTTCAAGGCTTTCCAAATACAAATTTCCCGAAGATGGAAGAAACCGTATTTCCAAGTTCTGAACATGAGTTCGCCTACAAATTACAAACCGCCAAGATAAGGGCGGTGTCGCTCAGTCTCAGGGGGAGCCCCAGAAAATAGTGATGTCTCTTGGAATGGACCCTTCAATGGCTTAGATAATGAGGCAAACCCAGCGCAAACCCTACCTCATGAGTACAACGGTTTCCAAGTCCAAAATTAAATAATATCGAAAGTGAATTGGCAAAACCAAAAATTTTATGGAACCTGATGGATTTTCCCGGAAGTTTGTTTGGGTCAAGGGATTCACATTCTATCAGAAAAGCTTACGGAAAACACTCCGGGGAAAAACATGTTTGGACACATAGGAGGCCCCAAAAAATGGATTCCACGGCCAAAATTATGTAGCCTACTTCATAAACGACACCTTTACGACCTTCTGACGTCCTTCAAACCCCCGTTTGTAGCACATAATGAGGTCGGATGGGTCAGGGAACCAAACAATGGATTCCACGACCAAAAATATTTGGAAAACGACACCCCAATCGAGCCCCTCACTCAAATCCTTGAAAACCCCACCTGTAGCCCCATGGGCTGAAAACCTTGCGTCGAATTTTCGGATTAAAAAAAAAAAAAAAAATTATATTGCCCAAAACGGCCTGGACGACGGACGGACATCGCATTTTCCCATACGTCATGAAACACTGAAGGACTAATATTTTCGGGGGTACTGAGGAGAATCAAAACAATATCGGACAGGGAGATTCATTGCACCAAAGAGCAAGACCCCAAACCTCTCGAAATCTCCCTCCTCCTCCCATCAAAACCAACCAAGTCTGACAAAACACATGGGAAGGAAGCAGGTGGAGTGAAGGACCCCGCGGTGATACGGCAACGCCGCCATTTAGTGAAACTATGGGAAACTGAAAAGACCCTTTCGAACTAAGATGGCGACGGTTACAGACTGCCTGTGGCTCGTGGGGTTGGCCGGGATGGACGACCTTTCCGGATGCCAACCCGAATAGCAAGTTCCGCTGGTGGCCTCAAAACCTGCAGGCTTGTGGCGGACACGAACTGGATCAGCAACATAAATTAGTTATGTGCGAATGGTTTGATAGATGGGTGAGCATTTTCAATGACGAATTTATACCACCGTCATCATGGTGTACAAGAAACAAAGGAGAGTTGACCCAAGCTACTCTTGAAATCTCAAGAGGGACGGAGTTGTTTCATACACGAGCTGTGTTTGGGCTACACAGAAAATCTGCGTTGGCAGCCCTGGAGCGGTTAGAAAGTGGGGTAGAAAAACTGCTGCATAAGATATTTAGGAAGGAAACATAACACGACGGAGCAGAAGAGAAAATCAATGGTTTAGAGGGAAATCTGCAGGGTGGGGCGGTTTTAACCTGTGTCCGCTCCCACTTTTAGCGCTGTGATGTGGAGATCATGGCACTCTTGAACCTTCCAGGGGTCGAAACAGTTGAGTTGGATTCCACCCACTCGACCTTCCCTGAACAAGTGGGAATATTTCCGAACCAAAATGTGCACTGCGATTTTAACAAAAATGTACGACTTCCAAAACAACCAAATTCACTCACGGCTTCGTCAAAAGGTCGGTGCTGATCGGAGATCGCACGATAAATACCTGAAAGGTCCACGGGTGGGGGTTTTCCGGGTATTGCCCGAACTGTACCAATCGATAAGAGAACACAACAGAATCGATTCTAGAGTAGATTCACACAAAAGCAATAAGTGATTTCGCCAGTGGTGGGGGGTTCTGACATGGTTAGATGGCAGACCTGATAGTTTTACCGTGTCAAATGGAACCCGAGGTGAACGAACTTGGAGGTTCGCTCCGACGATCTGTCCTTATTTCGCTGGCTCGCGGCCTTTAAAGGCAGATCTTGTGCTAACACTGTTCACCGACCCCGTTCAAATAATCTCTCTTCAAAGGTTCGACATTTACGATCATTGTTAATTCACGGTCCAATTAACGTCAAAGTAAATATCTGGATGAACCCTCATCACTACTCCCTTTCTATTTATAGCAGCAGAATATCGACTAAGGTATTAGGTTCGTTCCTGCAGAGGTGACCGTGGTCCACTGCCTTCTGAATCGTGGTTAAGGATTGATTGAACTGCTCGAACCGTTGCTGGAACGCCAGAGTGGTCAAGTATGACCTTAACGACCTTAAAAGTTTGAACTTAAACGACTATGTATTCGAACCAAGTGTGTCCACCAGCGCAATGATCCTGACTGACCCCCCAAAAATGGATTATTCGTCCAAAAATATTTCGAAAACGACTCAAAATATTTGGGAATAACATTACATAGTTTCAGATTTTGAAACCGGGGTTAAATTTCAAAAGCAAATTCAAAACACAAATGCACATTGAGCTTCACGCGTTGGGGGGGGGGGGGGGGGGGGGTCTATCTTGGACCCGCCCCTGCCTTGAAATAATATTACCAAACGAATACTATACTAATAAAAAATTATTATACCTTCCAACTAAACTGTAAACAGCGGTCTCGTAACAAATCCCTCACGGCGCATGCGCCGGTCACCAGTCGGACCGCGGTCCACCAGCAGGAACAGACCTATTGTGGCGTAGTGGTTCAAAACAGATTTTCTAAGAATTAGTCAACAGGCCTTGGAGCACTCTCATATTAAAAGGGAAGTTTCCAAGAAACCCTAAACGTTTGTGACGAATGGGATATTCCACGACCCTTACAGGTATGAAAAACCTTTGGAATCATCGGGTCAACGATTTCAACTACTAGGAGACGGTAAGCGGAAAAATCCCGCAGCGCGGAACAAAAATTTCCAAGAATACTGAAGGGCGAAAAAATCACCAAAAAGGAAAATTGAAAAAAAGGAGAAAAATATTTGGGGGGGGGGGGGGGTTCATAGTTTCGTACGCACGCTTTACTCCACATGCTATAGCAGGAAGTCAACCCCATTTTTCCCCATTCCCATCCCAATAATAATTATTAGCAAAAGTGGTGAGTTCCCGGGAAACGTCGAGACGAATATCCTCGATTAATTTCCAAATGTACGGGTGGGGAAGCAACTTCAAAAACGCTGCAAATTTTACGCTGCAACTTTTGCGCTTTCTTTGTTATAGGTTAAATGTTCCAAATTTAATTAAAGAAGTTCAAAATTAACTAAAAGAAGAAAAAAGCAGTACACTGGACTCATGTGGGATCTCAAAATGGATTATGCGTCAAAAATTACTCAGAAAAAGACATCTTATTTGAACTCTCGGGATCCTTCAAAATTCCCATTTGTAGCCCCATGAGAGCTCCATAGCTCCCCACAGTGAAATCGGATCGTTCTGGGACCCCAAAAATACTTTGATAACGATACCCCACTCGACCCCATAGCCGAAACCCTTAAAAAACACCCTCCCGTAGCCCTACGGGTTTGGGCGATCGGACTGAAAACCTTGCGGGCACAACTAGACGGTAAACCGAGTATTTTGACAAAATTTTAGATTTCATTGTGGTAACCCTCTACACGTCAACCACCGAGATCAAGAGATCCAGAAAAGCAAGAGATCCTAAGATACAGAAATCCACAGATCCAGATGTCCCGTGGCACAACCATGACACGATGGAATATGGATTATGTATTACATGTTCATCATCGGGGTAGACTTCATCCCTTTGGCACCACGATTCAAACATGTTTCCAGCGATTGTCAATATCTAGACTAAGTGTAAACTGGTCGAATGTGGGGAGGGGACAGGCCATCCCCACCTCGAGAATGTCCGTTGGACACTATTTCTCGGGCCCTCTAATTCTATCATTGGAGAGTTGACCCAACCGCGCCTGGTCGGGTAGGATTCTGCCCATAGCAACCTCCGCTCCATTCGAGTCTAGCTCGGTCGGAAGGCTTTCCAGGGGCCTTTACTTTGATTGGCAAATGTGTTTTGTGTTCTGACGGAAGGGGGGAAGTGAGAGGGGGGTTACAGTGTTGCCGGCTCTTCGCCAACCTTTGTGGGGGAGTGACAAAACCCGCTTGTTTTCTTTTTATATTCGGTGCCCATTTGTTCTTGCCCTCTCTCAACTCACTCATTTTATTATTTGCTTTTTGTTCGATTGTCGGAAGCCACTTAATGGCGTTCGATTCCTTCAACGAGCACACTTCAAGCCGCGACGAATTTACTTCAAGCTCTTTCACGTAGGTGTTGAATATTGGGGGCCGGTTTCACCAAGGGGCCACAGAAATTAAAACTCGAATCGACTTGAGTGGCCTTCCCAAGTTTTGAACTGGAGATTTAACGGCTAATCTATGTATTCGTGTGGGAGGTCGCAAATTCTGATCGGCCTCAAAAATCTATCCGTTTCATGACAGGTAGATTCCAAAAACGAAATGTCCGTTCGGCGTCCGAGCCGTTTTGGGCAGTAGGATTGTTTTAAAAATCTGAAATATTGACAAAATACTCGGACTAACATCTAGGACCTAGATTCTAGGTAGTGCCCGCAAGGCTTTCAGCCCCAAACCAGTGGAGCTCTGTGGGGCCAAAAAGGGGGGTTTTGGAGTGTTTCGACTATGGGTTCGAGTTAGGAGTCGTATTCGAGATATTTTTCGAAGTAAAATCCATTTTTGGGGCGCCCCAGAACGACCCTATTTCACCGTCAGGATCTATGGAGCTTTCATGGAGCTTTAATGGGACTTTTGAAGGATACCAGGAAGTTGTATAAGGAGTCGTTTTCCGAGAAATTTTGGACGTATAATCCATTTTTCGGGGTCACACATCCGTCCACAAAAGAAAATTTAAAGAAAAACTTTTTAGAATACCACGTAATTGAACTATTGATATATTGACATAAAAGAATGATAAATCTTTTATAAAAGATTGCATAAATGCAATTTGCAGCTTTTTTTTTTTTAATTTCTAGGGCGTTTTCTGCTTCTCTGTTTTGTTTCTATTTATTATTCTAGGAACAACAATTTTCATCGGCCAAGTTGTCGTTGTATTAAGATTCCGAAAATGAAATGTCCGTTCGCTGCCCATGCAGTTTTTGAGAAGTGGCCTTTTTTACCTTAAATTTTGCAAAATACTCGGTTCGCCATGTACTTGTGCCCGCAACAGCCCGTCCGCCCAAACCCGTGGGACTCTTTGGGGGTAAGAAGTGGCTACTAGAGGGGTTTTTTGAAGGGTTTCGGCTATAGGGTTGAGTTAAGTGCCGTTTTCGAAGTATTTAAGGAAGGACGTAGTTGGTGTCGTTTTGCGAGTAATTTTGGATGCATAATCCGTTTTTCGGGGCCCCGATCCGAGTATTTCTTAATTTTTTTTAAAAATAATTCTTTATTGACAAAATTAATTTTGGCACCAATACCAAAGAATAATAAACTCTCGAGTAAAATTTGCAGCGTACGGGCATTCATTGCGGAGGAACAAGCAAAGAAAAGGTGTTTACCTCTAACGCAGATTTCACCCCTGATTGTTAAACGGGTCCACATGGGTCTGAATGGCGTATTTAAAAAATTGCTTAGGAACACTTCCATTAAATAACTTCTATTATTGAGTTACGGTATCCTTTACAGCACGTTGGAATGAGTTGGAAAGTCGCCTGAAAATCAGATTGAGGGCCTTCTCTGAACACCGGTCAACAGGATCAGCTCAACCGTGACAAAAAAAAAAAATCTCCGGGAGGTTTGTCGGCTGCCCCCACGGGGCGCCCCATGGCCAGCCGTCCATGTGGGAGTTGCCCTTCCCCTCCACCTCAGGAGCATTTCTCGCTCGATAAAACGAATAATAACACGCGTAGGCACTTTGGAAGTGACATCCCAGACGCGCGTTGGGGTTTGTTTTAGGTGAACAGGATTGTGGTCGTTCGGGTTTCCAGGTGCATAATTATAACGAACCAGACGGTCGGCGCGAGGCCCGAGCTGGTTTTCTTGTCGAGAGGTCACTCCGCCTCTTCACCTGTGCCGTCTTGTTCTCCTTGTGTCTTCTTCTTCGCTTCAAAAAAGTTCTTCATCTCGGAATCTTCTCGAACCCCCATCCTCCCCCTGCCTGCCACACCCCGATGTTCTTCTCAGGGGGTACCCCGTCGGCCCCAGGAAGGACCCACAGGACTCGGGCGCAACAATCCGTACAGTCCGGCCTTTAAGGCAACTGCCCTCGGTTGACCTTGCAAGACCTCCATTCTCCGCATCACCTGACTGTACACTATTCCACTTTCACACTCTTCTCTCCCGACCGCAACATCATCAGCACTTCAATACAGACCCCCGTTTCTTCGGGACATCAAAATCAAACTCGTGTAATCACTTGAGACAATATCGTGCTAAGTGGCCTCCAACGGCAACTATCCCATCAAATGCAACTATCCCATCATTTTGAAGTGTAGAGCTATTAATGAATCCATTTACAACTCAATGTCGCACAATAACCCACCAACATCGGCAAATGAGCACTCAAAGTAATAATCCATCGTGTTTGAACGATGGACGAATCGCCTCTGGTGACCCGAAAATTTGACTCCTTAGCCCCCAAAATATACAGGCGGCGTCCATCAGGAGTACTAATAGAACAGATAGGCGGCCAAAGCTCCTGTATAATCTCAAAGACGAAGAATGCCGGACTCAAGCTGTGAACACACTATATAGGTGGGATATAACCCGGTTCTAACGAGTCCAAGGTCCGGCTGAGGAAGCCCAAAAACGTGATGGTGAGGAATGAGGCGGTTTTTATCGAAGTGCGAGAGAAGTTTTAATTGGAAACTTGAACACAGATGGACAAAAATCGGAATAAAACGAGCAATGAGTTCATTATTCTGTAGATACCCACAGAAGACAATGTCAGTCATTCGGCTGCATCATGAGCAAACAGCTGAGCATATGTATAGCATCTCGTTACTCAAATAACTGTCCACGGTGAAATTCCTTACGAGGCTTCTGGATGTCCTACTTGCCCAACAATCCATTACGATGTAATACGTGCTATCAAGTGTTATTTTAACCGTGGTATTACCTCGGGGCACCTCCTATCCTCATCGCTGCTAAACAGGTTACACTTCGCGGACTCCAGGGAAAAAAGAGAGACCCCCAAGAACCATGTGTCAATGTAAGCTGAGGGTGGACGTTGTACTTAATGTAAAAGTTTGAGGAGAAGTAAATTGGACCAAGGAGGATGGTGAGGGGAAATTGTTCAAAAGGATTTGTTAAGTGGGCATGTTATGGCAAAGGAGAACCCATTGGCTTGGTGTCGTGGAAAATTTCCGTCTCATCGTTTGTCTACAAGGTCCCTGAAGATCCCCACCTTACAGCCTTGATACTCCTGATCCCCGGCCGCTCGGAGGTTTGAAATCCTCAGCCCGCAAAAGCCACTTCGCACCGAGTTGTTGGCAGTGCCGAGTGCCGTTACCGAACGTATTCGCTCGGTTTGCCGGGTATGGGCATAGTCGGGCTATCGGCCATCTTGAAACCGCCTGGGTCACTGACCCATCACCTCTCAGGACCCAACCTCTTGGGATTCACCTAGTCGGGGGCGGGGTCAAAACCGTCAGTCTATTACTAAAAGCCTTTACCGCAACGAGCTAGAAAATGAATACCACAGCGCCGTTTACAAGAAGACACAACTTTGCCACGCATTATCAGACGTGATGACCCAAAATCAATTCTTCCACGACTTCCATCCCACGTTCCAAAACAATTCTTTCCTTGCACTTTCGAACCCGCAAAGAGGGTAAGGACCTGGAAACAACTATGAAAAAACCTTGGCCTAAGTTAGTGACTACAGCGGTCGGGGAGGTTGGTAAACAACGGTAAACTGACGCAACAGCGAGGCGATTTCACGCTGTTTCTTATCGCTATCGGGAAATGTCGGAGAGCAAAGCGGGTTCGGTAGGTGTTGATGAAACCACTCACAATAAACCAATCGATCGTCCAGCAGACACAGGTGTCATTTCACCAGTGCTGCGTGGAAATTTGACCAAGAAATAAGTAGTAGTTGGACGAATTTGGACACCGAAAAATGGATTTAGCGTCCAAAATTTCTCGGAAAATGACACCTTTTCGACTTCCTGGTATAGTTCAAAAGCCCCATCAAATTTTGCAGCTCCACAGACCCTCACGGCGATATCGGATGGTTCTGGGACTACATAAAATGGATTCTACGTCTAATACTACGTAAACGCCACATAACTCGATCCCACTGCCAAAAACCTCCAATTTTTGTCAAGTCGGAGGGGAACCTCCATACCGACGCAGGAGTCAGCACAACGTTTTCTGCCCTTTGGCTGTGGGAAAACTGTCCCCTTTACTTCGGATGTGTCAGGCAGCCCATGGCAAACCTAGACGCATCGGGCAAAACCGCGGAAACTCCAGACCGCCCGCGGGAAAGCTCTAGAGCACACACATCGCTTGATGCTTCTAGTGGAAATATACTGACCAGGATTTCTTCATCATCCTCCGGCGATAAAGTTATCCCTTCGCTGTGGTTCCCAACGCATAGACCAAAATTGTATTACTCTGAGAATGACCAACCTATGTTTTCGCGAAGGAGGTAAAAAGTTTGATTTGCCTCCACAATGTTCCGTTGTTTCACGATGTTTCAATAGATTTCAAAAGGGAAATGTCCGTCCACCGTCCAGGTCATTTTGGGCAGTAGGATTTCTTTTTAATTTGAAAATTTGGTTCGCCATCTAGTGGTTCGCTAGGGTTTCAGCACGATCACTGGGGCTTTGAGAGGGTACAGGTTTTCGAGGTTTTTGGTCATGAGGTCGACTGGGGTGACGTTTTCAGAGTATTATTGGATGTAAAATCCATTTTTGGGGTCGTGTCATCTTTCTAAACGGTAAACAAATGTACATTTTTAAATTTAATTTAAAAAGAAGTTTTCTAATGACATCGAATTAATTTTTGCACTTTTTCTAATGCAAAAGAATAATAACTCCCTTGTGTAAGATGTGTAGCGTAATTCCATTGATCGAAAACATCGACTTCAAAAGTCTGCAGTGCATCGACGAGTCTAAAGTGCAAAAATAACTTGCCTTCGATTCGGCTTTAATAGGACCGATCCTGCCGATGCTTCACATTTTCGCAGCCTTTGGCGTGTCAGTTGAAGAGAGCAATCTCTATAACCGACCCGTAATTGCCGATTTGTTTTCCGTGTACGCCCACATTTATCAATTCACCGTATGTTGACCGACGAACAGGGAGGGCCGATCCTTAAGTAACTGATCCCGTGATGATGACCGGGTCACAAAAGGGGGCACCAAGAAACTGCCCTGAGAAAGGCGGCACAAGACAGACTCCCGATATATAACTGTTAACTAGCCTCTAAGGAACACCGTTAGCTCAAACTGGCCGCCGAAGTCGAATCTCAACGTAAATTGAGAGAGAAAAGTCTCAGTATTTCCATAGGTTCTCCAAATGAGGGTGGCACATCGGAATCGAGCCTGTTAGCCGCAATGGCCACGGAGTGGGAATCAGTCATATGCATTTATATATTTATAAATATATATAAATACGATCAGGAAAATCTTGATTGAAATGAAGAGAACGATAATCTTCCCAAAGAAAAAAAAACTAGTTTCGCCGGACCAAATCTGATGATGCCTAATTCTTCCTTCCGATGAAGATGGGTTTGAATCTGGGACCAAAAGGAAAGTCAGATTTCAAACTCAGCTTGGAAGCAGAGAGAAGAGCCCATGTCACTGACTTCTAAGTAGGACAGCGGGCTTACCTCATATCAAAGTCGTGCAGCGTTACCGACCTCCAGCCACGACGCTACGTTCTATCGCGAAAAAAGGAACAACCTCTCCCCTTTGGCCGACAACAAAAACTCAACCGAGAGCAATTTCACGACATTAGTTCGAGTGAAGTGGAGTGAAACGAGTAAAACAGGATGTAGCCATCTCGAATCGTGAACTCCTACCGGCTCAGAAGTGTACTATTAAATGGAAAATGTTTCCAAATATGGCTGTCACAAACGCTCAGATTTTGCATCCATGCAAAACTGGAAAACCCAAGGGGTATTCTGATGCCCATTTCCAGGCCATATACAACACAAAAAACGAAATGAATTTTGCATGTTTTGGAGGTTTTCCAGATTTTTTACATGTTTCGTATTTTCCCCCCAGCAAAAAAAAGGAGACTTTTCAGCAAATTTTCGAGTACAAACCAAACTTTTTCATTTGTGAATAATTAACTAAAACTAGCGGTAATTTGTTTTCTATAGAATTTTACCTCGGTCGATCGTAATGACACGGAAGAAGGAACTGTTGATGTTGTGGTTATAGAAATTAAATACATTATAATGGGGATAATGTGTAAATAATGTACCTGAAAATATAAGCGATTTTTTAAAGTTTTTCAATATGGTATCAATTTTTGCGTAGTTGGCCAATCAACCCCCTTTCCCTTCAAAACTAGTATACAGGTATTCTAGTATAGTAGGTCTACTAATTTGTGAGCCACGGTTCTTTCCTTACAACCCATCCCTTTGCTTGAAAGATTTTAGATGAAAAGCAATTAATTATTGCAAATTTGTTTATATAAGTAATACTATTAAAATTAAAAATTATATTAAATTACATATAAAAAAAATTTATATGAAGTATGAAGTATATTATATGAAGTCATTCAATTTAATTAATTAATTGTATCAGCTGAATACTCTCAATGTTGCTTCCGAGTTTACCAAAGGTTGCGTATGTTTTCACTTTCGAGATCGAAAAAATGTTTGTCCTCCCCACTGCATTTCAAGATTTAAGAACCTCTGAGCAAATTTGGTTCCGTGTATGTCTGTCCGTCCGCATTTTACCTTTACTTCTTACAACCACATTCCACAATGTTGATCCGATTTCGGTCCAATTTTCAGGGATTGTGCGGGTATGGCCATTTGAGGTCCCATATAAATTGTCATAATTTATATAGGACCTCAAATGCGTCATGATTGAACGACGGAACGCAAATGGGTGATTCGGGTCACACTCCGCAACGTGGAAGAAGTTGGTTGTTAGGTCGCTTTGTTTACGCAGCCATCGATTTAAAAAAAATCTCAAGTCGATTTTTAAAAAGTCTCAAGAGGTTAAAGAATCCGATATTATCTCTCCTGTTCACCCTTGGACGTTGAAATTTGAGAGTACAAGAGATTCAAATGACAGGGTTTTCCCTGATCAGCTGAGTGAACTAAAATCTGCTCACTCTTGGACGTTGAAATTTGATATGGAACCCTTCTGGGAGTACAAGAGAATATTGAAATTACGGGCATTCTCCTGCCGAACATACAAATATTAGTTTCAATACGATAGAAATATATTACATTTCATGACGATTGAATAAGCGAATCGCTGTGCTCAAGCGCAAACGTTTGATTCCTTGTTACAGCCATATCTTCCGCAATCTTTGAACAAGAGGAAGCCATGTGCCTTGTCTCACATGGCAGTGTATTTATTTCTTTCGTTAAAATACTATTGACGTTTTACATATTCGACAAGAATTCGTGCCAAAAAAATTGTTGCCTTTGAATTACAATGAGGTGGTTAGGGAGAGAGAACGACTCCTCTGCTGGTTTGAATGGTAAATTGTTTATTTCGGTAAACAATTATAGCGTGGGGACCGGTTTCGAGCAACAAGCTCATCTACAGCCCTGACAAGAAAACCATTTGTCATTAGCATCAGAGAAAACCATAATCGGCCCAGAATGGTGGTAACTTGACAATAGTAATTTTGGAATATGGACCCACTGTTAAAATTGCCTCCATGACTGATGGCCAGTGAACCATTTGAAAACCAGTTAGGCTATACTACACTACTGAAATGAGAATTGTCTTATTCTAGTGGCAATACAAATACTTGATATGTGAGTGACAAGGAAAATTAGAGGTGAGAATGTCGGAGGTAATTTTAAAAATGGACCCATTTGACAAGGTTATTAATAGGTACTAGGAAAGATCATCACTTATACTTTACACTATTTGTACTTGTTCATATACCTTCAGTATAATGTAATTTTATGGTTTTCTCTGACAAATGGTTTTCTTGTCAGGGCTGTAGATGAGCTTAGTTGCTCGAAACCGGTCCCCACGCTATAATTGTTTACCGAAATAAACAATTTAGTATTCAAACCAGCAGAGGAGTCGTTCTCTCTCCCTAACCACCTCATTGGATTAGACCTCTGCACCATCGGCAAACAACCACTATTTGAATTATATTAAAAATGCATATTTTGTCATTTTTAGGGCATGTTTAGCCTCAAAATTTTGCATGTTGATCCGAGCCTTAGTTATTAGTAATAACTTATTACACTAATATTCTCGGGCTTGCGGCAGTTCCCGTCAGGCGGAAGAAGTGTTCACTTTTCAAACACAACCGTGAACAGTTGATCATGATTAATTTGTGGACCGTGATCACTTGAGTATGAGTTTTCTGAGTTGGCGTAAAGACGTAACGGCCTGATTTTTGGTTCTTTTTTCCGACATTGGCTCAGGCTTTCAAGTTGTGTTGAGTCTGATGAAGAGGGGACGGAACTACTGTGGATGTCGGGAGGGGAAGGAGGGGGTGCACTGTTAACACAAGCTAGTCTTGTGGAAGTGTTGGTAGATTGATCCCCCCCTACTCTAAACATTCCGGTACACCCCCCCCCCCCCCCCCAACAGTAAACGACCACCGCCCCCGCGCCAATTCTGTTTCACTCCTTTTCACTTTACTCGCCGCGTTTCCTCTCTCTCGCTCTTGCTCTGTTAGCTTGGGACCCGTGTGATGTTGCTATGGCAACGAAATCAATCGCGGTAGCCTCAGAGCGACTCTGCTGCATATTCCCCCCCACCACCACCTTTTGAAACGGTATCCCCCGGGATACGGGTTCCTTAGCACGGCAAAAATGGACTCATCTCCGGCCAATTATAAGCTCTTTTCGGAAACCGTAAAACACACTTCTCAATTGAGGGACCATGGATTTTCTGGTTGGTGCCTGCCACAGTAGCGGTAAATAATAATTATTGAAGGAATACTCCACTGGGGAACAGGTTTTACCAGCAACTAAGACAGAAGGGAGAAATTATTCTACAGCAAATAAGTAACTCCAACACCCCTACCTATCGTACCAGCATTATCGATCAAACGAGGTCACCCCACGTCGTTCGTCTTTGTACAAAGAGGCAAGCATGAGGAACCCGAATGAGAATTAGTTAGCGTTTATTATGCCTTCCATTTGGCAAGTAGAGCTCGAGGGTTCGATGGCGACCATAAGATCTCAAAACAGAGAAAACGAAGAAGACGCTAAGAAGCCTGGAAATGGGAAGTCGAAGAAGAAGTCGAGGGGGATTTTCACTTTCCTGAGAGGAACGCCGCGGAGCCGGCAAAGCGAAGGCCGTTGACCCTGGCGCCTCCACCACCTCCTGGAGTACCCCACTTTGGTCGGGTCTGCACGGCGAGCCTTCCTATCCCTACACCAGTCTTCCCCAACGGAGAAGCCCCTATTTAGTATTGTCTTCTTCTTTCGTTTACGTCAAATGTTATTTCGGAAACGACGCCCTTCCCGAATTCATCATACAACAAGCCACTTGTGTCGAATGCTGACCACCGAGCAAATACCGCCAATTGGAGTTATTTCCGTCACAGCACGAGCCATTAGCCGCTGTTGAGTCCGGAGACAAATCAATGTTTATGTAACCACAAAAGAACTGGAGACGAAAGAACGATGAAACACTCCTCTTCCGCGGAGAGAAGACCCTTTCAATATATTTATCGATTCACCTCTTTATACGCGAGGGAAGCCAAGCTTCAACAACCCGTCTGTTGAATCGAATTGATTGTGATAATCTAAGCAGTACGAAATGAAGTATGAAGTCGACTCCATTCTTGGTACACAGACGAGCTATACTTACCCTGGCTCCGAGGAATCGGGCTTCTAGCAGCTCTTGCTTTCTGGGATCCAGAGCCGGTTGGAAGTGATGTTCCATCTTCACACCTGCACCTGGAAAATGCGAACTTCCTATAGATACGTCGGTACGTGAATACAATCTTCGTTAAACATAAAAGAGCTACGACAACAGATGAGGGAGTACCTTTACACCCTCCTCAACAGTTGAGGGGTGCAACAATGACGCCAATATCAACTAGTGGTGGCAGTACAATAGCAACAATCAACAAAAGAGCAACAGACATTCGAATCTAATATCCGTAAAATTAAATACAATTTAATGAACAAAAGGTCACTAAATCGCATTAACGATGGTGTTTAGATATAGTGGAAAAGGTGGTAGACTGATTGACCGGGAGGCCTATTTTAAGTTGGGCAGTGATCCAACTGGAAAATATTCTTGTACGGTTGATCACTCATGATACAAAAATAGGTTAACTATTGTATTTACTATCGTGTCAACTCCGTTACTATCAAACAGAAAATGATTATAATGCAACCGTTTGACTAACCATTTCCAGAGTTGTTAAACAAGTGAAGAAGTAGCTGGAGAGCGTTCATAACTAGTAATTACTTTGTAAATTGGTAATTAACTGTTTGGTCTTATTTTCTGTGGGGTCATACAAACAGAATTATTGTTAATCAAAAGTAAAAACTAGTAGTTATTAAACATGGTTCCACTGAGGTCTTTGATGGTCGGTGTTTCCTGATTATATTTGATGAAAATAACTGTCCATCGATGATTATTGCTTCGCGGAATCGTAAATTTTATCATTCTTTATTATTTTTGTTGTTCAAGAAGTGGGTTTGGAGCTGGTGATGACAGTGGGCAAAGGTATCGATCACACTCTATTTATACACAAAAAGGGGGGGTAGCCACCTTGGAGCTATACTTCCTCCAGCCTCGACTACTTAACATTACGGCACCAGGTTGGCCAACCTTTAGGGCGATCTAAACGGGTTTTTCTCGTCACGTCGGTTTCAAATTTTAACGCGAAATGAATTGGGTGGCAAGCTTTCCAGCCTAACGGTTGGCACTCACGGGGTTTTTCAAGTAGTGGGAAGACGTGTCGCTAAATGATACGCCTGGTAAAAATTTAAAACTTCAAGTGAAATGGTGGGAACATTGAGGTATAACGTCGAGTTGGATTACATTTCAGCACTGATGACAACGACACTATGGCATCAAATCGAGGTGATTGTTCAGCAAGAGTATAACTTGAGCATTTAAGAATAATAACGGCGTGAACAGATGGCTTCTTATATTCAAAGTAATAATGGAGATAATTGTCACAATGTCATAGAGTTGTGACACTTGAAGCCCCGATTAGCGTTCACAATCCAGCGTTTCGTTGTGGAACTATATTTTGTTGATCCATGGAGCTTTCGACGGAGCGGCGGAGGGTCGTGTCGACGGGGGAGAAAAAAAAAAAAACTCAATACAGGTGAAGGTGTTTAGGCTGTCGGCCATGTTAGATCTATCTCTCAGCATTTACACAGACAAGGAAAGAGGGGAGTTGGGACGGAAGGCGAATCCATTTCAGGGGGAGCCTTTAGAAGCTAAAGAGTGGGATATTGTGACGCTAGTACCGGCGGAACGACAGGCCGTGAAATGATAGGAGAGGGGGTTGCGAATGCGCAAGTAGATCAGTGAAGTCCAATAAGTTTCGAAGAAATTTTGGTGTTTTCTAGCCAACTAGATCTGGTAGCCTACGCCTAAGAGCGAAGATGCACCGTGATCTTAAATGCACGTCGACGAACCTTGTCAGAAGTAATGAGCGGTTGTAGCCCCAAAAGCTAGATTATAGAGGAAAGCCCCAAAAAACAATATGAAATATATAAGGAATCATAAGGGTTGTTTCCCTTTGGCTGAGAGGAGCTCGGCGGAAGTTGAGAAATTTGGGACTGGAGTACGGAGCTGGACGTCCTGATGTCCAGGACTGACGCGTTGTTAAAATTTATTTAATGGTTAATTGTAATGCTCTAATAAATATAAAATATATTGATAGGACGAAGAAATTACTGAAACTTTATCAACCCAGTGGTTAAAATGGAAATCAACGTTCGAATTTATACCAGCCGTGACTCGTTCAAGGTTAAAGTGCTACGAAGTATATTAGGATCAAAATACATAGGATTGGGCCCTACGAATGTTTGTAAGGCTCCATAGTATTTTGAGACTGGCATATTGGCAATATCAAAATGAAAAATGAGTCATCTGCAAAACTATGCAACCATCTTTTCAAATTAATGTTATTAAATTCAAAATTTGAATTTAATAACATCAATTTGAAAAGATGGTTGCTTTGCCCATCTCCAACATTGGAAGAGGAAATTGCAGAAAGTTTTAGGAAACTGACGAATTTATCTAGCAGTGTGGTAAACCGTGGAAACGGATACGCTTCCAAAGAGAGGTTTCTGTGGCAAGTGAGTATCGTCCTTGACATAGTAATAATTAAGATTTGTAAATTATAAAAATGACAACGTCAAAGCCACTATCAACTGCGATACGTGAAGGTTTGAAAAAGGAAGGGACACAGGGCGTACTAACTTGTTGAACACGAAAAGGGGCCACCTGGTTGTAAGGGATTGTTGGATGATGGAGGAACAGCTGGACTCCCCATTCCCCAAGTTTACAGCGAACTCAACAGATCACACTTTCCAACTATCGCTACACTGTAAACCCGAGATACGACGAGGAGCGAATTGACAGTAGGTGATAAGAGTTAAATTGATGGTGTGAGATTCAGCTCGTCAAATTAGACAGCGATGCAATTTAAAAGGATCGTAAGGTTTGTCAGTCAGAACCGCTTGATGAGAAGGCAATTGGTGGAGCTAAAAATAGGAAGGCAAACACGTCATGTGCATCACGATCTCATGAAAGGTCTTTGGAAAATCCCACAACAAAGAAACACATAGAAAAGTATGATGTGACGAATGAGGTCGGTAATGGCGAATGAGGTCAACAAGGGCGATACATAAATCACGCAAAATTACGATGGGAGGTAGTTTCCATACCTCTGGGTCGTCCGAAAACTTCGATGACCATTATCAGTCCTATGATGGGGCCAAAGATGTCATCAGTGGTGGTAGGGCGTAATCCAGGATCGGAAAAGGCACACGCACAAGCACCGATATAAAGATAACAAATACTTGAAGAGGAAAAGGGCAAACCCGAGAACAACAACAAAACACAATGTAACCTCCGCTGTGAACGGACTGAGCGGAGATGCCAACCCCCCACTACGGGCCGGCCGGGTTTTTGCCCCCACTTCTCTTGTACAAGGCAGGAGCACCACAGGGAGGAAGGAGAGGGATCGGCGCACTGAAACTTTCAATTAAACCAAACGCGATTAAAGGGGTCGCGGGAGGGCGGCGGTTGTTCGCCCCGTAAACACACCGAGAAGCCCCGGCGGAGAAGTCTGGAAAAGCCGCAGCGTCAGATACGACCGCAACGTCAAACGAGAGTGCCGGCCAGCTTGAAAGCAACCTTCACTCATCACCTATGCCGTGAAGTCGTTTTTACTAATCCAATTCGCTCCAAATTGTCAAGTCTTTTTTCGCCAAGAAATGGCAATGGGCTAGGGAACCGATTGTCGACTAATACTTTTTTCTGAAAGAATTTCATAATTTGAAGCCATACCTAGCAGTGAGTTTTGGGCTCCTACGGTGTAATACAAATTTCCAGGGCACTTTCGAAAATTTCAACTTTGAATCTGGAGGGAAGAGTGGCGCTTCCAAGAAGTGCTCTCTGGTGGTCAGCCAATGAACTAAAAGCACGAATTCAGAGAGATTCACAAGGTGAAGTCGCAAGGAAAATAGTCGATCGGATTTGTTCTGACGCTAGCGTGACGGGACAGACCATATTCATGTTCACCAACATCACATAACCCAAAATAAAAAAGATTTTTTGTACACTTTCTACTTTTTGTGCGAGTGCACTCTGGTGGATTAGTTAAAGTATCACGCGGGATAATTCAAAACGCCAAAGTAGAAATAGTGATTTAGAACTAGTGATTTCCTCTGCTCAGACACCTAATTTCTCAGTGCTAACTGTACTGAGTACTTTGATCATTATTAGTTCAACTATGTTCGGCCGAATTTTCCCATTTCTCTGACCTTGTTCCCTAGCCCATTTCCGCCAATGTTTTAGAAAGTAGAAGTGATACTATAAGTTATATATATATACTATAGTATTTCGCAAACATTTAAAGAACCGGAACTTACACTGGGGAATCCTCCAAGCAGGTACTTGGAAATGGGAGGCCGCACAGTGGGGCAAGAGCGGCAAAAAAAAAAAAAACCTTTTCCGAACGTGCTGATTTCGATTATCTGGCTCATCATTCTCACAATTGGTATATTAGGCACAGTTTCAGCAGAGATTTTTCCCGAAAATCAATTTTTAGAACTTAAGTTGGGACTCAAAAGTCAAAAAAATGAATTTTTGGTGTGAACTCAACCTATGATTCGATGAGGGTTATGTAAATAGAAAAAGGGGGGAAAACATGACATGAGATTGCAAATTGGGAATCGGCAAAGCTACAAAAAAGCTCCGGTTTGCTCAGAGCTGGGAATGATCGAATTTTAATTGGCGATAGGTTGCTGCTCAGAAATTTTAGCATGGAACATGCTTTAGCCTTGAGCTAACCGACAAAAAGCGTTAGGATAGGGACATGGTGTATATTCGTGATTTGTGTCAAATCTATCTATAGATAGATAGATCTATCTATACTTCTATAAAATCGGGTTTCTGTCTGTCGTGCCTTATAGGCGCCTAAACGGCTGAACGGATTTGTACGGGTTTTTTCTCTAACAATCCCGTGGGCTTGCCACCACAATATATTTCCACGGTTTTTTTTTTTCTAAAGATCTCGGGTGCAATTGCCCGCCACATATAGGCGACAAAAATACCATTTGCGCGCGTCGGGCGGGGTTTTTATATTATAAAAACCCCGCCCGACGTGCGCAACTGGTATTTTGGTCGCCTATAACCTCCATTTTTTATCGCGGATTCGGATTCTACGTTAAATTCTACCTCCGAAGGAATGGTCAGCCGAGCGAAGCGAGGCCTTGGGTCAGGACGGCTATGTAATATATTATGGGGGGACTTTCTTTACCAACGTTCGGAGGGGGGGGGGGGGGGGGGGGGGGGGTCCAACGTGCCCATCCCCACTGTAGGCCGCTCCTTCCCCCATCCTCTCACTCGCATCCATCCTCACCAGTAGTAGCTATTTAGGCTGAGCAGAGGGAAACCCCAATCCGGAGCGGAGGTCCGGGTATCGACTTAGGAAACCCAGAAACCTCTAGGAATCCCGACTTGGAACCTACCTCCAGGACCCTTTGGTATTTCGATATCACATGTGGAAATATCTGATCGTAAATATTGATCCTTCCAACAGATTTTACTACCATGCATTGAAACAACCAAAGCAGTTTCATCGAGTCTCCATAGATTCCCACGGTGAAATCGGATCTTTCTGGGACCCCAAAAAATGGATTCTACTTCCAAAAATACAAAAATCTGTGCAAAATATAAATGTCCAGTCGATTCAAGAGAGATTCGATGAAACTGCTTTGGTTGTTTCAATGTATGGTAGTAAAATGGTTTAAATTAACAAAGCTGTTTTAATATTTACGCTTACAAGTTAAAAGTAGACACAATAGGAGTCTTCATGATAGGATCATTCTTGGCGTGTTAACACTGTGATGATGGTGTGATGTGGTTTTAATTGTTATCACTGTGTAATTTGGGATTGCCCGTATAAAAGAATAAATAAATAAAAATTTTAAATGTGCTACAGTCAAGAAAATTGGTCTAAGGTATGCTTTCAACCATATCAGCTGTGCTACCAGTGCTTACCACAGCATAATAATAATATGCCGAGGTGCGGTAACTTTCGAAAACAAGCGTTATCGTGTAAAAAAAAAAGAAAAAAAGAAAAGATTATGCGAAAAACAGTCTTCGTGTAGTGACACGCATGGAGGGATTTGCTAAGTTTGTAGGAGCAGTTAATGCCACTAACCTAGTGGTAACTTATTACAATTATTGTGATGGATTAAATTGGAAAAATCTGTCCTTCCCCTTATGCTTCTTTCAAATCATGTTTCCCTGCTTTTTCGTTTCAACAGTTTCACCACACTGTGTCCTCGCGCGGGGTGCCTCATGACTTTGAAAATTAAAAACTTTTTTTACTCATGAAACGCTATGTGAGCAATGGGCCTCAAAAGGTTACGATTCGCTGATCTAAAAGGTGGACGAATTCGAAATCTTTCCACTATTGTAAAACGCCAACTATCATAATGAGTTACCAGCCGTGGGCTATCACACGCCATAGGTTCTACGAGAAGCTGTGATCTAGACGAGACCCCAATGGAATTTGCCACCGACCTTCTATCACACCACCGAATACAAATATTGGCGGAGATAAGAAACCCCCTTGCTCTCCATTCGTCACACGCCCTGTGGTCAACAGTAAACAAGAGAACTTTTATAGTCGATACATGAAAGGCCACGGGAGCATTCTTCTTGTATAACTGAGCACCAATTTTTTGGCGTTAACTTCCTCTTCCGTTGACGCCAAAATTAACGCACCCTCCCATCCCAAACCCGATCGTGAGGGCCCGTTCAATGTCAAGACTTTCACCGTTATATGCCGGCAGTTGTCGCTACGAGTAGAAAACATGTGAAAGCTGTTAGGTCAAACGGATGATTGAAACGATGGCAAATATTAATATCACCGGGGAAGAAATTGGTTAGGATAATTCTATGATGAAAAGCTACTGGTCATCTAAGGGCTCTCAACAGCTCAGTATTCCTTCGAGGTCCGACCATCCAACGCCCTCATGATTCCACTGTTGGGTGGAACAGATACAAGGCAGTACCCCTCCTCCTCGCCACCACCTTTTCAGGGCAACAGCGACAGAAGACTACAAACATGGCGGGCAATGCACAAGGATCGATTCCAGATTTGGTTCAAGTCCGGCCCACTCGACTATCGAAACCCCCACTTATCGGGCCAGGCGGGGTATTTCTCAAGCTCAACCGAGACGTCAACTGCTTGAAACAAGGATTTTTAAGCTAATCGAAGGCAATATACAGTCTGCGGCCTAATTCCGAGCCAAATATTGGTGTCAGAAGCAGAAGATTTCTGGACCAAAGTCAACTTTCGGAATGGATCGGTGAATTTTTCCCAACCAAATAGCAAACGCTGCTTGGGATATTATTAACCATCATGTGAATGAACCCACGTTTTCGTAGGAGAAGAAAGGGTCAACACAAAGGTGAAACTCTTATCAAGAGCTAATGCGAATCGCCCAAGTGGATTAATATTGACAATATCGACCGCATGAGGGTGGTAGGTAGGTAACATTCAAATGGAAAGGAGATGGCGTGGCGGGGAGGGGAGACGATACGTCCCACACAGTAACAACACAACGAGGTGATACGAGGACGATTGGCGAGGTATTGTTGTCCAGATGTGCTCTAGCTAGCACAATTAGCCCAGGCAAGGCGAAATCAATAAAGTGTGATGTGAGAGGTTACCATGGAAACCGCAGCCGCTGTCACAGCCAAGATGGACCTACCACGGAATATTTATTCGACTGCAAGGGTTGGAAGAAGGGGTGGAATTTCCGAGAGAGCGCCCCGCAATCAATGCCAATCCACCTCACTAATTGAGGCCATACGATATAACTGTGAAGTATATTCATAGAAGCCATTAAACACCTCAATGAAAGTCCATCCAAAATAAACGGAATCATAGCATACATTTCGCCACTTCGGCGTAGTAAGTTGTGATCCCCCACAAAAAACCCCACAGGGGTTAAAAAGATGCCAAGCGTCAAAAGCATTGATATCAAAGTTGTGCCAACCAATCGATTTAACCATTACACCCTAACTTTTACACGTCCCTTCTGCCCCCAAGTTGAGCCCCATCTATTCCTGCTTGACCGGGGAGCTCATAAAAATGACATTAGCGTTCGAAAGTCGATTCAAAAATGTAAATAATCTGGGAATGAACTTTATAAAGTTAGATGAATGAATATGAATTAAATTAATGAAACATGAATGGAACGCAAGATGAGGAATAAGCAGAAAAATACTGTTAAATAAATAAAAAAATTGGTAGGTAAATTGTTAAATAAAATTATTATTATTATTATTAATAATTATCATTATTATTATTCATAATAATGATAGTCCTTTCAACCCTTTCACGAGTGGGCCCCCCGGACAAGCAGGAATGGATGGGGATGCGGTGGAGGCTCAACTTGGGGGCAGAAGGGACGTGTAAAAGTTAGGGTGTAATGGTTAAATCGATTGGTTGGCACAACTTTGATATCAATGCTTTTGATGCTTGGCCTCATTTAACCCCTGTGGGTTGTGGGGGGGGGGGGGATATCACTGCTTTTGTTCAGTATTGGGCAAGACCTATGATGATGTTGACAAGAGGAAGGGTTCGCTTCGATCGACAGTCCTAGTGATCTTATCAGAACAATTAACAATTATTGTTTAGTGCAAAGAAATTTTCACCTAACTACCGCAAACAATATGAAATCAATTTGGAAATTATTACTCCCCTTTAATTATTAAGAATGGGAACTTTTCCGAACCTTTTAAAATTGTTAGCATTGCGGATCCCCGACAAGAGACCTCTTCTTCATATCCATCCCTACACGCTTACCCCCACCCTAATTGGTCACGAATGGTACTAAAACCTCTCCTTCGCATCAAACCTGACTCGCATTCCAAATTTCATTGAAATCAAAGGTGAAACTCGTCTCCCCGCAATCAACCACAGCACCCCCACCCTCATTGGTTAATCAGGACTTGAAACCCGACCCACACACCAAGTTTCATATAAATCTGTAAGTGATGTTAATTATGATTTTATACTAACCCCCACCCTGGGGCCGTCGATGGTGTAGTGGTTATGATGCCGGGTCCACACTCAGGTGTCTGGAGTTCGAGGCTGTCTCTAATAAGGTTTTTTGTCCTTTTCCTTTTCACAGCTCTCGTTGAACTTCCAGACAATTACAACAATAAAAAGTGGCAAAACATGCAATTCCGGCGGCTCTATCTCATGTTGACATGTGTATGAGATAAAACCTGGCCTAGGGACTTAGGACATCAACACATGGATGCGTCGATTCTGAAGTTCAATCGCGTACAATCAGTCCACTTGAGGACTGCAGTGCCGTTGGGGATCAAAATCCTGTCAGGATGAAGGGGCACCATCGTCTAGCCATGACGGTGGGCTTGTCCCCCCTGCTTCGGGATTGTGATTCCCAAGTTTGAATTTCAGAGCTTTTTTTAAAAAAACAAAAAAACAACCCCCACCCTCATGACCCCCCTTCCCTTTTGGTAGTAAAAATATGAAACCCCCATAGGTACTTCCATACACCGAACCTAACTCGCATACCGAATTTCATTGAAATCGGACCATCCATAATAAATCCTCCTCCCCCAACTTAATCACAACACCCCCACCCTAATAATTATTGGTCCACTTATTGTTCAATCAGGATTTCAAACCTCACCCACACACTAAGTGTCATCTGTTGATGGGGGAAGTGATGTTAATTGCGATTTTCCACTTAGCCCCAACCCTCCCTTTTGGTATTAAAAACTCGAAACCCCCAAAAGGCACTTCCGCACACCAAACCTGACTCAAATACCGAATTTCATTGAAATTGGACCATCCGTAACAGATCCTCCTCCCCCCACTCAACCACCCCCACCCTACTTGGTCGATCAGGACTTCAAACCTCACGCGTCTCGCTTGATGAAAGTGAGAACACTGCAAATTTTACACGAGGGTTTATAATTCTTTGGTATGAATTGAGCAAAAATAAATTCTCTGTCAGAAAGAAATTCATTTTTTTAAATTGGAAAAACCTATACTGTACCGATATCCAAACAGTGTTTTGACAGATAAGGGACCCCCGAAAATGGATTTCGTCAATCCAACATACTACGAAAATTACCATGAAAACGACAGTTCATTCGACAACAGCAGATGTACCGTATATTTATATTACTGACGACGATTCTCAGCGGAGAAGAGAGGAAGTTTTATGCAGGATACATGCTATAGCATCACGTATACGTGATAATGGAAAAGGTCAAAATATTTAATATGGGGACATCTTTCCGAACATTTCAAGCCCAGATTCATAAACAATCGTTCGAATATTAGGGGAAATAACCCAAGAAAACGAAAAATGTAGTTTTCCAGAACCATCTCTCCTAATATTCAGCCAATTCACTTAAAATGTGGGGGGCGTCGGTCAGCAAAATTCCAAAGTGATCGGTCTGGGAGACCACTAATGACATGCTCAACGCTACAATAAAAATGACACGACACTCGACTCCATCGTCAAATCTGGATTGAGATAGAAACTTGAGAGCAAACTATAAATGGAAATTGATTATTTTGACAAATTTTCATCGGCGTGGATGGCCAGGCTAGTTCGTAATGCTTGTCTACTCTACGAACAAAATTTGAAGGTGAAACATTCAATGCTAGTCGCGCGGATCCTTTGATGTTTCAAAAAGAGTCTTAGGGGTCAAAGGGAAACAATGATGCAAGGAAGTGTTACCTCCAGGACCCTGGGAACCTGTTACCATGGCGACTAACGTATTTATAGATCCGCCTCCTTCCTCGCATCGCATTCACATCAGGTTCAGCGTGCGGTATTGTGCCTCCCATCACCTATCACTCTGTCGGCCGCCATACTACCTACCTGCCCTTTCCCCCGCCCCCGACACACCCTAGCAACCACGACAACCTAGCTTGCCCTATTGCCTTTGCCAGGATCATCCCGGATTAAGCTTCCCACCCCCGAGGCGGCCTCTTCGGCGGTCGTATTAGCAACCTGTGTTTCTCCCCTAACCAGATAACACTCACAAGTACACCACTCGAGGGGCTTCCAAACCTCACAAGAGGGCGTTCTTCGTTTAAAGGGTCTGCAGACTTGATGCCATGATTTCAATATGTCAAAGGCTTCACAATCACGGCAGAAGGTCCAACATCTCCCTTTTCCAAACTTCTACAGATGATGAATATGACGGACTATCGCAGCGACATGCGATTGATCTAATTCGCAATCACTGAGCAATTCGCACTGAGCAATCTCTGAGGTAGTGATTTTCTGCTAAATAAACACACCCCGCTAAGTTGACATCTGAGACATCTGAGGGGGCTTCTATTGAGAAGTCCGCATCCCTAAAATTTAACGCAAGAAGAACGACTTTATTCAGGCGATACACGTTATTTTCGCTTCTCATGAAATGATCAAAATTTGATCAGCGACAATGTGGTAGAAATTTGGATTTCCCCATTCAATAGCAAATTTACGGTATTTACAGGATGATGACGTAGTTTGCTCAAGATTTGCAGTTTAATGAAAATGTTGAAAAGAAATTGGAGGTGTGGGGTAAGACAACGGACGGTGACAAAACTGTATCGTCCAAAGAGAAGAAGGAAAAGACGGTGCAACTTTTTTGGGTATAAATAATTACTTAATTATTAAACGCTGCAAATTTTTTTGGGTGTAAAAAATTAGAATAATTATAAATTTTTTATAACCAATCAATTTTTTCAGAATTATATGTCCGAAATTAATCGGGAAACGACACCTCATTCGACCTCCTAGCATCCTTCAAAAGCCCCATTTTTAGGCCTTCATTCGACATCCTAGCCCCACAGATCACCACGGTGAAATCGGATGGTTCAGGGACCTCAAGAAATGTATTCCACGTCACTTGGAAAAAGACACCGAACTCGACCTTCAAAACACCCTCCCGTAGGCCCTTTTGGTTTATTATTCTTTGAATAATACACCTATGTTTTCGCGACAGAGGTCGGCGACTCCGATCGGCCTCAAAATTTGACATTATCCGTTTCAAGAGGTCTACATTCTAAATCCGAAATGTCCGTCCGCCGTACGCCGTCCGCCGTCCGGGCCGTTTTGGGCAGTAGGGATTTTTTTTTTAATCTGAAATTTTGACAAAATACTTAGTTTACCATCTAGTTGTGCCCGCAAGGTTTTCAGTTCGATCGCCCAAACCCGTGGGGCGCTATGGGGCTATAATGGGGCTACGGGAGGGGTTTTTTGACGGCTTTGAGCTATGGGATCGAGTTAGGTGTCGTTTTCGAAGTATTATTGGACGTAGAATCCATTTTTGGGGGTCCCAGAACGATTCGATTTCACTGTCCCTCAGCCTTATTCGGCTCTTCGATGAATCCGTTCAAACCGTCAATTTAAGATTATTTTGTCAAAATTAGATTTTAAAAAAAACCCTACCCGCAAAACGGTTTGAACGGCGAACGGACATTTCGTTGTTGAATGCACACATCCTGAAACGTCCTGAGGACATATTTAGAGGCCGCTCAAAATTGTTGAACCCCGTCGCGAAAACAGGTTAATTATACAAAGAATAAAATGAGCGGTGTAAGGTATCGTCGCATTCAATGCCGATCTTTGAGAAACGCAGGATGTTAGGACAAGGAAGAAGGCAATCGGTCTTAGAAGTGTGATTTTTCGCTAAAAGGGCGAAGAATAACCGCCGTGCTGTTTCTCAATATTTTGTTCGCACTTCATTCATATTTTGAATAACGTTATCAGCATTTCCGTTCGAATTTACATCAATGGTCGGAATAGTATCACTCCATTTTTTAAAAACTTCATTAAATTTTCAAAGTTGCAAAAAAAATGTACAGTACTTTATGTACTGAGATGATCTTTAAGGGGATAGCCGGCTACTTATAGCGCATAGGAAAAATCGTAAGATTCGCTCATCTTATCTTACCCCCTGAAAGATTCGCTCATCTTATCTTACCCCCTCTTACGTTACACTATGCCTCATGGCGGCCAAAATGATTCTAAATTTCTTGCACAAAAATCAGTACCTGCTCCAACCGTGGTAAAGAGGGTGAGAATGGAGGCTTTGGTAAGGAATTTCCCAAAGCATCGAGGTTCGGAGGATACCATAACATCCCAGCACTATAGTGCGTCTGCTATCAAATTTTAAAATGATTGTGTTAAGACTCAATGGGACACAAGGTTGGAGGAAGTGAAGAGTATTGCGCTTGACGGTATTGATTAGTTTGGTAGCGCAGTACTTCGCTCCATCTCTCTTGCACCCCAGAGGTTTCGGGGGCGGTGGGAAAAGGACGGGAAAATCCGACCCCAGCACGGTCGGTAGGGATGGGGATATCTACTCTCTCAGTCTCGCCTAGTAGGTAAAGTGAAGGCAGAGCCTGGGAGGCTCTCTGCCCCCCTTCGCCCTCCCCATCAACAACACCAAGCGAACCCGAACTCCGCAGGTTCTTCCTCCCACGGCCACGCATGACAACTGTGGTGACCTCAGTGACTGTCACAACTTACAACGTTCTATCTCATCATAGGAGATCATGATGTCGACACAAGTTTTTCCTCACCAGAACGAAATCTCAAGCGGCATTTGTCGTACGAGGAGGGTGAGTGTGAAGGAAGCTCAAGTGAAAAGCCAACACCCTCAGTAGCCTGCACACAAGGGGAGACTGAGGGTGCTAATGGCGGGCGGCCTTCCACCTCTTTTCATGTTTAGCCCAAACAACAAGGAATAAATACAGCAACCATAAAAAGTAACAATATCCCAATACGTAATCAAGAACGCTTTTATCTTATTGAATGAATTTTTTTTTTAATCTTATTGAATGAAAAAATAACATGAAGGGTCTCTGACAAAAAGGAGTATACGAGGCGTATGACTGTCCAAATCGGTCCTCTCGCCTCATGAACAGCGAGACAACAAGAGGACTTTTTGACAAGCTATAGGAGATAGATGGAAATAAAAGATAACAACAAGATCTTCCGGTTAAATTTAAAAAACACTTCCTGTCATCGTCAATTCGTTGTTTATTTATTAACAATTAAGGCAAACAATAACAGTCACTCTGTAGCGCGAATGCAAACCTTGCTCATCTACAGCGTCTTCATTGAAGACAGATGCTTTCCGACGTGTAATTCCACATAATGCAGAGTTCACCGTACAGAGGCAAGAACCGTGAAGTGATCGATGAAAAGTGGTATAGTTATAGTATAGTTAGTTTCATTGATTTTGTTTACACGAGAGTATCAACCCCGTCAATTCACGGGGTCGGCTGTTTTTGTTGAGGGGCGGCTCTGCTCACCCCCCAACGACCAGCTGACACGTGCAACATAGCAGCGAATTACCCGATTTTGATGGTAAATCTAGAGTAATTCATCCGGGAAAACAATCAAAATGTAACACTGGAACCGTTCGAAAGGATAGGAGAACTTTCAGAAGTTTGTTCAACCGCTATTCCATTTGAAGACATCCGGACAACTTTCAATGCCCATCTCAATATTCAAGTTAGGTGAAGATCTTCTAAAACCAAAGATGTCAGGGCTCCACCGGACCTGCAGCGGGTGTTGGCCCTGGGAAGCTGGGATTGATTGCACCGCCACGAGCTGGCAACACCGCTTTCATTTACCCCTTCCCCACTTCGCCACTCTTTCCTTTCTCGGCTCCCTTCTCGCTCATTCCACACCCCCTAACCCCTTCCCATACCACTTCACTATCCTCCCTTTGGACTGGCTTATTTGCGGACCCAGGAGAGAGAATGCGCTAGAAAGGTTAGACCGCGGATACAACCGTCATCGACCCATCTTCTAGTAGGCTTGGTCAAACGCTTTACTGTACATAATCTCCCAGCTATTTTCTTCGGCAAGAGTCAAGACGTTGAACACACTCTTGGCACCATGAGGCAGTGAGAAGCTTCCCTCTTCAACACCAGGAACAGGGTCTTTGTAGAATATAGCGAAGGAAAAAATGACCAAGTGCCACTTGGTCTGACAACGATCAATTTGAATTATAGGATTGGGAATGCTGAAAATATCAACTCTGACTGCTCTTCTTCTAAAATGAACATTGAAATGATGACTATCTTTCTGTAGAATGGAAAATTTTAGGTTTTTATAAAATGAAAATGTGCAACTTTTGTCCGTCAACCGTCCAGCAAAATTGACCAAGTACGTATTTTCGCTAATAGGGAGTTCCTAGTGGTGAGATACGTCGTGGTATCTCGATTCCATCCGTATCCTACTCCAGCAGTGCGCATGCGCGATCGCCGATGGTATCGTATCTGCGATCCGTCGGTGGTATGTTTACGGAAAATACGATACCACCGGGCGATACGGAAGATGGTATCTAGGGAATCCTTATCGCAAAGTAACCTGCCTAATTGATAAACAGCTTCCAAGAAGACATACAAACGTCGACAACAACAACGAAATCCGAGAGCAGCACTTTCCTCTGTTGTCCTGAGTTTGTTAGGTGCCGTTAGGTGTTGTTTAGGTGCCGAGTTCACGAATCACCGCGGTTTCATTTCACACCAGTTCGTTCGTTGTTGAAAGAATTTGGAGGAGCAACGAAACATTACACTATTGGACGCAGCAATCCAGATGAGTTAAATGTTACAATCATTGTAGGTAACTCAATAATTATTATTGATTTGAGGAGCTGAGCTTCAAATTTCTCGCTCGTTCCACTCAATCGCAATTTCCAGAAATAACGAAAAACTCCGTACATACTTGCAACTGATCAGATCAAAATGGTTATGAAGTTTAATAAGTAAATCTAATAAGTTTCCTAAAGAGGCACTTTCGACGACAAACCCCAAAAACAACTCCACTTCGAATGCTGAATACCGCGGCGGTATTACCGCCTGATGTTAATGACCTTGTTTTAATAATAATAGTAACGTGACCCGTTACTCCAAGATCCTACTCGGAGATACCACCTAAAAATGCAAAATGGTATCTCAATCAATTTTGGTTAGCATCGCGCTTGGTTTCCCTAGATACGGCATCCGTATTCCAAGTGGTGGTATCTCGATCTTATCCACTAGGAACTCCCTATTATCTCAATCAATTTTGGTTAGCATCGCGCTTGGTTTCCCTAGATACGGCATCCGTATTCCAAGTGGTGGTATCTCGATCGTATCCACTAGGAACTCCCTAGTAACTCAAATTCTGTACGTACAAATTAGCATTTGAATTTATTTTCCGATGAAACAGGGCCTTACCTATCCACAACGGTCATAAATTTCAATATTGAGTTCAAAATGACGACATGGGAGACATTTTCCGGCAAGATGTTGAAACTGAAAAACTCGGAAAATAAAGAGAGGTATTACCTAATTGAAATATCTCATTAATGATGGATAAACCCGTGGTGATGTTTTTACACAGCTTTTTCTCTACTTCAGCTTGGATAAATGAGTAAATCCTTCCCTTCTGAAAGAAGGTTGCCAGTACGATTCACTAGAAATTCATGTGGTCGAATTACGAAGGGCGCTAACATGTCGTAATATGTCATGTCGGTTTCGAAGTAATTTTGGATGTAGAGTTTACGAATGTGGCTTTTGAAGGCATTCGATCATGAAGTTCAATTAGATGTGTTTTCGAAGTAATTTTGGGAGGAGTCCATTAAATGGATCCCCCGCGTATGGAGGGAGTGTTTATTGACAGAATCAAAGTTTTAGAAACTTTTAATTTTGAAATAGGTGAATGATCTGAAAAAATTTGGTACTCGTACTATACCTAGACCAATTTTTCATATTCCAATTTTATCCTCTCTTATTACACGGGCCTTCGATTCGGGATAGTTTGATACTTCATGAAGTATCAAACTATTTCGAATCGAAGGCACAACAAGAAATGGGTCAACAAGGTTGGACGGGTTGGACGTGCTTGCGTTCTGAGTAAAGGATGGATGCATCATTGTACGGGAATTGGGAAGGAAACTTTTATCACGCAGTTTCTTGGTCACTCCAAGATATTCTCGACATCACATGGGGATTCCGAAATTAGCAATAGGGATAGTACCACGTTAAATAATAATGATGGAATTAGCCGGTCAGGGGACCACCCCCCCCCCCCCCCCCCACGTTCCCTATCGCTGCCGAGTCCACCAACCTAACACGTGGCGAACGGATACCTAATATGTATGTACTGGTTCGCTTCGGCGGTACATATACTAATATGTATATAGTATAATACATTGTATAATATTACTATGCAGAGTGACGTCGAACGAGGCATCGTTCGGGGTAACATCAAGGCAATTTTTTAAACCGAAAAATGTGGATATCTTAGCATTAAATTTTGCCATTAATGCGTTAGCCATCGTGACCGAAGAAAATCAAGTTCGTGGTCAAATCACTACCACAATAATTATTGTCAGAAAATCAACTTCGGAGGAAGGGGTTCTCAATATCATTCGATCAATCCCATCTTTCAAGTTCCATCGCCGGCAGAGCCACTGCTACTGCTACGTTTGACAATAATCGCCAACAATCAATGTGGGGGCAGGAGAGTAAACGGGAGAAGGGCAGCCATCTTGAATAACCGATCTATTAAACCTCCCGGTGGCACAGCATCTCTTTCGCGGTCCTTTCCACCCGGGGGTGCCCCTCCACCCCCTGCCGACACATTGGTGTCAGGTGCACAAAACCGCGCGCCTCCCAATAACAACTCGAGCCTTCTCCCACAGAGTGCACCACCCTCTTGATCGGCTCGATAAAGGCGGGCAATAGGAAATTTTCAAAACACTGGACGTACTCACTTTCCCTCACTAAGGGAAATTCCCTTATTACACCGTTAAATAAGCTTAAACTTTTTTTTTTCATTCTATCATTGATTGAGGCCTAATAATAATTATTAGGCCTCAATCAATGACAGAATGAAAAAAAAAAAAAAAAAAAAAAAAAAAAAATGGTTTTTCTTAATTTTCTACAACTAGATTGTCGAACAAGTAGAACACATTATTCACTCGCATGAACGTTTTGGCTCCAGCTCTTCCTAGGAAGCTAATTCACCGAGTGCATGAATGACCTTGACCATCCATTTGACGCCCCACCGAGCCACGACGTATAGGTACAGAACAATTCGAAGCAGTTGTCAATCATTGGCCCACAAACCCGTTGACAAAGAACGATCGCAAACATTTTTTTTTCAAAAAATTCTGCTCACGCGGTGAACGTTCTGTTTTGGGGGTGAGTTTGAAATGTGAATGTTGGAAGAAGGTTAAAAGGAGGTGGGGGGCAACGGATGGGGTAAACTTGACGGAGCGGCGAGGGTTAAATCTGGGCGTAGACCGGAGGGATCGATCCGAGTGAGAAGTAACACGCTAGCAAATGGAGGACATACCTACATACCGCTCACATACACTTCGCCCACCTAGTTGGAAAGCTGCACGGCTTACTTGAAAACTGCAACATGAGGACGTTGGATTTTCATAAAAAACGGAGTTCGAGTGAAACGCAATGATTCTTCCTAACCACACATGCAAATGCCTTCACAGGAACAGGTTATCAATCGAATTGTTCCTCACAAGATGAAAACACAACAGTTCCTATTTGAACTGCTCCAGTGTAACGATCCAAGCGTTGCATGTTCTTGTACATATCATAAGGGTTGTAGTTCTTGACCAGAGGTGTATAACGTTTGTTAGGATTCTTGAGGGTTGGTCAATTAATGGTCATCTTTGTCAGGCCGACGTGTCGAAATATTTACATTCCATCTTCAGGGCTATAAGGAAGAGAGGGACAGACAGCATGTTAGCATGACGAGTATTACACCACATACTGAATACAGCTAGGCAAGATGAAAATATATGCACAGTTCCCATGGAAAATCGTGATATTGTATCACATTTAGGGCGACATAATGGTATTCGGTTCACAGAATAGGACAACCTTGAGAAAAAATTTTAAGAAAGAGAAAAACTGAATACTCTAGTAGACGAGACACATGTTAGGGTAAACAATGACTGATAAGCAGGTGGTTCTCTGGTACTCAGTCCCATGCTCTGAATGCACTCGTCAATGTGTAGGTCAGTGAATTCCCTTAAGTAGTGGAAATGATTTTACAAAAAAAAAAAAAGGGGGGGGGGGATTGCACGAACAATGGAATGAAAAAAACCGATGGAATTTCATGTAAAAGGCAATTATATACAAATCGGACCGATTGAATAGGTTTATTAGTTGTAAATAGTTTTATACTGAAAGACTGTAGGCTAAGAAACCATACTCCCTCCTCTCTGGCTAGTAAACCAGAGATAGGAACAGTATGCCATGTGAACAATTTTTCCAAAATTTATTTAATCTCCTCCTTCCTTGTAAAAGAGAGAAAAGTTATTACCCACGTTCAAAAATAAGACAAATTTAAATTGTCTCAGGCGTAAGGACAAGAATGCAGCACTGTACAAGTTGGTGTTCTAAAACCCTCGGTCTTGCAAAATGGTCGTGAAATTTTTTCAACTTGATGACTTGAACACCATTATACAGCATTATCGTAAACCGTACGACGCACAGTACGGTGGCGCTAAAAGGTGGCGGAAATTCGAAAAATTAAAAACCCAACTAGCCGATCGGTTAAATGTTGATTCTTTAGCTGAAACTAGCACTCAAACAGAAGGCCCCGCTTCGCTCGGCCATTCGAGAGGGTAGGACGCCCTCTGTATTGTACACCTGTTCATCATCAGTCTTAATAATTATTAGCAGTGAAGTTATTAAATTAGCGTCCATCACCCAGTGATACCTACCCAATAACTCCCAAATCTTTACCGTCAAATTTGCGTTTTACACACACTAGGCTGTACAGCAGCGTTCATATCTCGTCAGTGTTTTTTCAATCGTCTCTTGCACTCCTTGGAGGGCACCATCTCAAATTTCAACGTCAAAGAATGAACAGGAGATATTTTAGCTCACTCAGCTGATCAGGAGAATGCCAGTCATTTCAATCGTCTCTTGTACTCTCAGAGGGGCTCCCTCTCAAATTTCAATGTCCAAGGGTGCACAGGAGAGATTTTAGCTCACTGGCAATGCGGTACTGCTTCGAGTTCGATTGCTGTGAAAGATTCTTTGGATATGTAACCTCTGGGAATTTCGGATTGAGCTTTCTAAAAAATGGCTGCGTAAACAAACCGACCAAACAACCTACTTCTTCCTCGTTGCTGAGGATGACCCGTATTACCGGGATACTTTTAAACTGAATGTAGCAGGATTAAAGTACGGGTCGCAGTTTCCCGTTGTGGGGAACGGCTCGTCCCACGAAAATCGTTTTGGTAGCGTTGGAATCGCGACGAAATCTTTTTCGGCAAAACTCGGATTCGCAGAAAAACGTTGGGACGCGTTTTCCGCGCAACGGCGAATTTCCTTATTTACGGAGGAAAAGTAAACACACCTGGTCGTGAAGGAACGACCGAAGCGCTAGGAAGGCCCCGTCCAGAGAATTAAACCTAGCCTATGTCCGTCCCCGGAACACGCGAAACCCTCCAGAAAAAACACCTATTTTTTCTAGCTACCGTTTAGGCGTGAATCGGACACAGACAGAGACGATGAGATTAACTAGTACAGATATATGAACAAAAAAACCATACTAGGTTTTATATTGGTTTTGTCGCTTCGAGCTGTCTCGAGGAGTGCAGAGGGGCGGAAAGTTGGAAATCGGCATTTTCGGCAATTTTTTTTCGCCGTGGCGAGCTCCACATATTATATAAGCCTTAAATCACAATTGATTTGTATTCAGGCTTTGTATTCGAAGACATTAAAATGGCATTCTCTTCATTAACTTGGCCTTCATCGATTTTACGGATCAAAAAAGCTGAAAAAAATCTCTGTGTGTTCACTGAGGAGGACCCTAGCGTCAGATTCCGAAGTCAGATCGTGCGCAAAAAAAAAAAAAAAAAAAAGATCGTGCGCAAAAAAAAGTTCGCATTGAAAACATAAAAAAGAGAAAACCAAATATTAAATTTTTGTTGTTGTGTTAAAACCTTAGCTTTTAATCCTCAGATTTTGCATTTTTTATGCTAAACCCATCTCCATCAATCAGTCGGCCACCTTGCATAATTTCCGCCGCCTTTCATCATCATCAACCATTCTTTTATCAGCATCCACAGCAACCTTAGCGTCATCGGCTCCACTGTGCGACGCCTATATTCTTTATGGTCTGTGTGCTATCCCATTGCATTACGGGGTGATACGTACATTTGAACATTTTGGGTAACTAGAATGTTGGTGATGAACAGTTCAACAGTCACTGTTGTGAAGCCAGACATATCCAAGATATTTTAAAGATGAAGAAAAATCAGAGGGAGCTCAAGCAAACGCAGACGATCGTCGACAACCCCAGCTCAACATGCTATTTTTAAAATCTTTTCGGAAATTGCGCTGTTGAAGCGATAGAGAAATCCATCGAGAGTAAGAAATATGAGGCCCCAATATTAAAATTAAGTCATGAACAATAAGATTTATTTAGAACCAGCTGGATATAAAAAAATGCGGGCGAATGGAACCCGTCGATATGAGCCCAGAATCCGGGCCGCTACGGAACAAGCTGTGGGGTTCGACGATAGTGTGTAACGAACGGGAGGGGAGGTCGAAAACGAGCAGTCGCAATTCCAGTAAGCAGCTCGCATGGGTAAGCAACGACGGGGAAGCAGGAGGGGAAAGGACTTCCAAGTATTTAACCCACCGAGGCAGCGCTCCCGACGGCCAGATGAGGTACCCGGGGATCTGTCAGCTGGCTGACCTTCCAAGGTCGGTCTGTTCTCCTTCTACATGCTACAACTGACTCACACAGTTCAATACCCGTCCTAGGGTTAACATTAACGGCTGCGTAATAAAATTTAATTAATATAGTAAATTTGCGCAGTTCAATGAAATCATAAGGAGAGACCCCTGAGAGAGCATACATGGCAAAATGATCAAATTCACCCAAATTAAATTTATTTCGTAGAGTTTTCCCTCTACCAGCTTTTCATACAGATGTATCGCAAACAAACTCACCCACAATCTACCAAAAATACCCAACCTCCTAACTTTTTTATTTTTTATTTTTATTTTTTCATTTTGAGTTTTCTACATTTTCACTTTCACCTCACATCATCAATGAATTTTTGTAATAAAAAATATTATTAAATGGTTTATGTAGGTAATTAGGAATGGACGTGCGCCCCAATTTCGGGTTAAATCATAATGTGCCATGTTGTTAGAAGTCAAAAAGAGAAAAACACATCATTTTTGTGAGGTCTTTGGCGTAGGTAGTTTATACATCTAAAGTTGTTCTGGTCTAGTCAAAAAAGACGTGGGTGACGTCACGTACGGCCCTTCCGGTTTGACGGCTAGTTTCCCACCAAAGACACCTGAGTGCAGATCGATTTTTCATATTTTTTTCTTGGTGATTGGCAACAGCAACATTGGAGTAACGCGAAAATGGCCGTGCTCGCTTTGTCGCGAATGAGATCGTGTATAGTACTTATATTGACTTGATTTTATGTGACGGTAACCTCAGAGATGATCCTTCAGTTTATTTTTTTAAATGGTGGCCAACTTGGCAAATCGTCAACCAATGGGAGCTAATCGCTGGTTTCTGTCAAAAATTCAAATTTCAATTTTTCCATAAATTCGCACGAACTTGCAATTTGTGTTTTATGGAATAACACCCCATTTTGGTGTTATTTGGATACCTTCTATCGATAAAAAATTATAATCCGGAAACACGTCCATTACGTACATACATTAATGATAATGATTCATTACCATTAATGGATCATTAATGTAATTCATTATTAATGAATTATTAAGTATTCTCAGTAATTGGCGTTTTAGACAACAAAACGATTTGATTTTCGAGAAAGAACTTCAACGCATTAGAGAAGTTAATATTAGAATGGAAGTCAAAATTTGACTTCCATTTATCCTATTTAATAGAAGGCTCTGCAAGCACAGTGGCGCCAAGCGAGTGATTTTACCATAATGCGGGGAAACCGCCATCCGATTCACATGTACCCCCCATGAGATTTTCTCAAGATAGAGGATGATCATGAAGTCAACATTGCATGAAACTTTAGCATCAGCTGATTTTTTAGCGGTAAGAACGTTTCACGTGTCTATTTTTTGTGATTCCATTTCATTAAGGCGACCAAACGTCCCAACTCAGAACGGCTCTCGTCTGTTTAATCGGCTACCAGAGAGGCTGCAGAGCTTGCCCATCCCCGCTTTCAAGCGAGCCCTGAAAGATATTCTGATCGAGGCGGAATTGTACAGTGTTGATGAGTTTTATAATATCTCATTCGCCTCAAGCCCATAAGTTCGCCTGGGTAGCTCCATTCTCATGTTGTCAGGGTTTGTTTGTGAACTGTACGATGGGGCCCAAATTGTTGCTGTTTTGATGCTTGTGTTTTTTTCATTACCGATGTAATCTTGTAATCTTGACGTTTGCATTGTCATATGCATGTCATATATCAAGCCCATAAGTTCGCCCGGGTTGCTCCATTCTCACGTTGTCAGAGTTTGTTTGTGAACTGTACTATGGAGCCCAAATTACTGCTGTTTTCATGCTTGTGTTTCTGTCATTACCTATGTAATCTTGACGTTTACATTGTCATATACATGGATTTTGCAAATAAAAACCAGTTTGATTTGATTTGATTTGATTTGAAAGAGGAAGGAGAGAGGTGGTAACCTTGGTTAGGTTATGAAACCAGTGAAACCAGACTTTGGGATTTTTCCGTAGGAACTTTTGGATGTGAGAAGGACGTAGGTAATCCCTGCCCAAAACGTTGGGATTTTCCAGACAAATTCTATAAACACTGAGATTTCCGAAAATTGTTTCATTCCATTATGGAAAGAATAACGTTTCACAGCTATCATGGTGGGTTCAGGGCCGCTAAGAAGATCCTGCTACTGGAGAAAATGGCGTGCACGAAGTGTTCAAAAATATTTTTTGGATGTGAATGCATAGGGGAGAGTGGGGCACTTTCAACCAGGGGGGCAGAATCAACCACCTACCTATATCCGCGAGTTTCTAATATTCTGCTTCAAATTGTCACTTGTTCGCGAGAATGCGTCGCCTCTAGGATTCTGGAAACAGATGAGCACCCTCCCAACTGTTATGACCATTCATTTGGCGTCGCATCGATTTCGTCTCACCAAGGAAAAAAAATTGCGATTTTTCAAACTGAAATCATTGTATGAACACTTGCACTTTTTGAAAACTTTATTATATCCTCTGGTTGACTATAATATCTAGTTTAACGTTCCCATATGATTTTTTTGTTTAACAATTTCTTTGAATGCAAAAAATTATGTTTTATAGCATTACTGCTTGTGGGGCACAACCAACCACGCCGGGTGGGGCAGTTTCAACCGCCGGTTGATTCTACCCCACCAGTTGCTTAGTCATCCCCATTTGATTTTGGTTTATTATTCTTGGAATAATACACCTATGTTTTCGCGACGGGGGTCGACGACTCCGTTCGGCCTCAAAATTTGACATTATCCGTTTCAAGAGGCTGCATTCTAAATCCGAAATGTCCGTCCGCCGTACGCCGTCCGCCGTCCGGGCCGTTTTAGGCAGTAGGAACTTTTTTTTAAATCTGGAATTTTGACAAAATACTTGGTTTACCATCTAGTTGTGCCCGCAAGGTTTTCAGTCCGATCGCCCAAACCCGTGGGGCGCTATGGGGCTAAAATGGGACTATGGGAAGGGGTTTTTGAAGGCTTTTGGCTATGGGATCGAGTTAGGTGTCGTTTTCGAAGTATTTTTGGAAGTAGAATCCATTTTTGTGGGTCCCTGAACGATTCGATTTCTCTGTTGCGATCTATAGGGCTTTTATGGGGCTAAAAATTGGATTTTTGAAGGATTGATTGAGAACATTCTAAAAATGACATAATTTATAATATTATTGCTTCATGTGTTCGAATTTTACCAATAAAGTTCCTTCAAGTAACTCATTGTTCCAAACCTGAATTTTCTCGACCCTCTGGCGTATGGTTGAAAGTGCCCCATAGGGTGGATGATTCTGCCCCACATGTGGGGCAGTTTCAACCGAAAATCCGAATTTACAAAAATGATTTGTGTGCATTTTGGTCTTTATTTTGAGAAAATTTGGCCACGGCAATTCATAGCCAGATAGGTTGGCCTTCCTATGGGTGAATAAGTTTTAGAAAAAAATGAATACTCTAGGCTCCATTGCATTTGCATTCAAAACTGGTTGAGGGTGCCCCACTCTCCCCTACCTAAATATGTGGAATTTCCTATCTTAAACGTTTTCACCAAACCTTTGCTGTGTTCACTTAGTGTTTAAAAATATAGTTTATTTATATCATAGGTACTACCTGCCAATATTATTCTCATAAAGTTAATATTATTTAAGATTTAAAAACATGTAAATACATATATTATATTATATATTATATACACCTACTCATCGTGCTGGGCGTCTTTTTTTTTTTTCATAAGTTGATCGCCTGACATTTCATTGACGCTAAAATATACGATAAAATCGGAAATACCTACCTACCCAAGTCTGGTATAAATACCCGGTAAATTTACCCGGACTGGGATGGGGGTGAGTGAGCGGTAATGGAACTATGAAAAATATTTCAACTGGTTGATGCAACAAAGCAAGGAGGTTAAACTTTGGAGGAGTCGCGGACATTGTAAACGGGTGTATTGATGCCATCTCTCGGTCAGTCGCGAAACGACCCGAGTGCATGATTACATCAATAGTATCCGCCAAAGGGCGGTCCTAGGTCAACATCATGGGCGGAGTACGAAAATTTTTCTATCCGTCCTACTCCCCTCGCCCGTCCCCGACTCAGTTCACCACATCATCCATTCCCACCCGCGCTGAGAGCAACCAGGATCGATCGAGTTTGGAACCAGCCCACCATCCATGACTGCAATGCAATACAACGCCAACGCCTGGACAAATAGCTGATGAAAATGGTGAATCCCCTAAAACCCCTCAGACAGATTCTGTACCGTGCCTTATATCTGATACAAGATTTTCATCCTTGGTGTTAATTGAGTATTAATCAAAGTTAGTTTTTAATCAAAATGCAGGACTTTCAAACTCCTATAGGAGCAGCTGACATCCTCGGACTCTTCGAATTCGCATCCGGGCAGCGTTACAACATTCGTGAGAATCCCTACCTAATAGTAATTTGACTAAAAAATGGTGAAAATGGCAAAATCGGAAGAGCAATATAAAATGCCGGGATAGATAAATAAAGACATCTGAATGACACAAACGTTTGGCGTTCAAGTAAAGCACGCTATAGATAAGGGAGCAATTGTGCTTCCGAGGCGGGCACCGGATCGACTGGACCATTTTGGTAATAACTGGGGTTTTTCGTAATTACATTTTGGCCCAGGTAGAAAAAAAATGGCTTTTGTAGGGAAGGCGAGACCATACCGGGGTAAGAGGACGTCGCCCGACGTCCTGGTGAAAAGGGGCGGCAAAGTAAGAGCCGGGAAGGCAGAGGAGGGCCATCACCGAGCAGAAGAGGGGATTTGGAAGAGGATCGATGACCTAGTGAAGGGGGGCTGGTGGCTCCGACTTCCTGATCCTACCTCCCCCAGCCACGATACTGCTGTCGCACAGCACCCAAAGGGACGGGAAGCCTTCAGTAGGCATCAACAGTAACACCCCCCAGCGATCACGGATCCAACTACATATAATAGAAGGCAATACAGAACTAAGTTCTAGTAGCAAGTACATGAGTACCCCAAGTCTCCTGATGGTTATACCTACTGGGCGGCGTAAGATGTTCGAAGAGGAAGTGACGAACATAGGCAATACTCCCAAGTTACGTCGAAGCACTGATACAATAAGATCCCTTTTTATTATAAAAGTTGGCCATTAATAAAGATTTACGCCAACACACTGCATTTATGCATCATTTACTAACACGCTCTCCAGGCCATAGATTGAATCTTTAATATGTAGAACCCTTAACGGAGTTACCAGGTGAAAAATACGGTTAATCGCCGAAATAGTAAGGTCTCATCTTCCGATCGCTTTCAGGGACACAAGTCAGTTCTCATGTTCAACTCATCCCCACCCAATGCTAGAAGGGGAAACATTGATCACACTCATTTTGTTCTTCACGCAATTCCTTGCGAGACCCAATTGTTTGGCCTCCTCGGGTGAAATAGTATGAAATTACTACAAGGCTCTAAAAGCACATTCTTCTGAATCAATTTACGACAGTAATATGACTCGCACCAAAGAACAACATAACCCTAAAGAGATGAAATAAAACGAAGCAAAGTGAGAATTGTGATACTCCAGCTAGCAGTTGAGTGTCTCGGAGGCCAGAATGACGAGGTAACCATGGCAACTGGAGCCTTTCTGCTTCCACACACCTCCTTGTCAATATCCCAACTACCCCACCCCTCTCATCGCCACTCTTATCCTTTTTACATCCCCCTTTTCCAACCCTTTCCCAGATAAAAATCCTTCTGTTACTTACTCCATGCGAGCTCAAAAGGCAACTAGCATGAATCGTGCACACAGGAACCATCTCATTTGTTGGCATTCCAATTAATCCAACGGTAGGTAGCTAGGTACATAGAAAGTAGGGTTGCCAGACCTACTATAATATAGTGTTATATTACTGTGTTATATTATACCTAACACAGTATTCTACTATAATTCAAGTCTGAACTACTATAATATAGTATTATATTATACTACTATATTTTAAGAAACCAGAAGACTGAAGAAAAACGCTGCAAAATTTACACTAGGGTATATTATTCTTTGATAATATAATGAGGTTACTTATATTATAGGTTACTTGTGCAGAAATTTAATTCTGTCAATGAAAAATTTTTTAGAAATTTTCGGTGTGGTTTTTGCCGAAGGTGCAGAGGTCTAATCCAATGAGGTGGTTAGGGTGAGAAATTAATCCTCTGCTGACTACTCAGCAGAGGAGTCATTTCTCACCCTAACCACCTCATTTAGAATTTTTTTTCAAAATGTTTTTCTTTTTTTAGTTGTAAAATATTTGACCTCCTGGAATCCTTCAAAAATCCCATTTGTAGCCCCATGAAAGCCCTACAGATCGCAACCGTGAAATCGGATCGTTCCAGGGCCCAAGAAATGGATTCTACGTCCAAAATTACTTCGAAAACGACACCTAACTCGATCCCATAGCCAAAAGCCTTAAAAAAAAAAAGACTCCGATCGGCCTCAAAATTTGACATTATCTGTTTCAAGAGGTCTAGATTCCAGTACCGAAATGTCCGTCCGCCGTACGCCGGCAATTTTTTTTTTAACCTGAAATTTTAACAAAATACTCGGTTTACCATCTAGTTGTGCCCGCAAGGTTTTCAGCCCAATCGCCCAAACCCGTGGGGCGCTATGGGGCTAAAACGGGGCTACGGGAGGGTTTTTTGAAGACTTTTGGCTATGGGATCGAGTTAGGTGTCGTTTTCGAAGTATTTTTGGACGTAGAATCCATTTTTGGGGGTCCTGGAACGATCCGATTTCACTGATGCGATCTATAGGGCTTTCATGGGGCTACAAATGCGATTTTTGAAGGATCCCAGGATCTCAAATATTTTTCAAGTAAAACACACAAAAATTTCGAAAAAAAATCCTAAAAATTTTTTTGAAAAATAAAAGCAAAAATGAAAAAAAAATTTTTTTTCTACAATTTTTTTCATTGACAGAATTAAATTTCTGTACAAGTAACGTAATATCAAAGAATAATAAACCCTAGTGTAAAATTTGCAGCGTTTACTGTAAATTACGAGATTATTCAGATTTATACTTAATTTCGGTAGTGATTGGGGATGTGATCTTGGAGAAGGCCGAAGACTGGGAAAGTGAGAAGGTTTATGTATATTTTACGTTGTTCAACGAAAAATATTATATATTTTTCGTTGGAATATTATTGTCCTTTTATCTAAAGCAACTATGAAATTGAAAAACGACTGTGTAATTAAGTAAATTTTATTCCCATTAATTTTTAAAAGCAAAGAATTTTTTTTCATACTTGAGTAGGTATACTGTTTTGCTGACTTAGTCACAAGAAGTGTCAAAGCGGGAGGAATATAATAATATAAATATTATATAGTTTGATGTTTAAAATACAAACTTAACGTATTTGTTGCCATATTTTACTAGCCTTCCAAAAGTTCTCGGACGATTAGTGTTCGTGTGCAGGGAGCTTACATACCTAGGTAATCTTCTGTGCAGGTGGGCAACTTTCATAATATTGATGTCCAATTGAATTTGAGAGATGATACTACGTCTGTACTCATCGGCTTATAGGTACAACTTAATTTTATAACGGAAATTCAGTCATCAATTTGTGCTTCCTACTGAAATAATCAAAGCGGAAAAAGTTGATATTTTTAACAATTAATTTATCAATACTTGAAAAAATAAGTGTTCAGGGTATTTATTATAATAAAGGCCCGTAGTATCGAAGGTTACAAAACTTGTAATAATTTAATTATGCCGAAAAACACATAATTTTATAGCCAACTATATTTTTCTTTCAAATACTATATTAAATATAGATACAATTTTTATCTACTATAATGTTTATAGTAGGCCAAAATAAACTATATACTTACTGGCGAAAAAAAATCTGGCAACCCTAATATAAAGTACATACCTACCTACACACTAAATGATAAATTATACCCTCAAATCCTTTCTGATGACTGAGGACCTGCCCAGCTCTTTATGGTCAAATCATATTGTATAGAATTGGAACCTTTTACACACAATGTGATGTTACACTTTTTGTGTGTAACATTTTTCCAAATACCCCAAAAATTATGAAAAGACTTGCACATAATCAAATTTTTGGGTGGCCCCACGCATCCCTTGTTTAGGTTCAAAGCAATCCCATGAGTCTTATGGCTCCCACAATGTCCCCTTCAGCCGCTCTTTTCTTCAAGACGGTTACGCCTCGGGTCATTCAACTATGGCAATAATTATGTGGGTACCCTAAGGCTTCTCTAGGTGCCTTATCCAAGCTGAGTGTATGCCGAGTTCTAAAACTTCACGCCTTCATTTCCAATTTTTCTGCAATTATGATGTGAAGACTTCTGCAAAGCAGCAATAAAAAATGGAACCAGTTTTTTATATTTTTACGAAATAATCTACACTGCACGTTATTATCATTAGAACAGCCACAGCAAAGATTGTCCCATGATTGGTTTTTACAATGTGGAATAGGTACGAAAGCGTGTTTCAAGCACAAGTCTCCTCTGCCAGTGCAGATGACAACCACGTGAACTGACTAGGTTAAACAGTGCAGCACTCAAGTAATAATAGGATCCCAGCATTAAGCATTAAATGTTTAGTTAATAAGAAATTTTCGTATTAAGAAATAAGGTAGGTATTTGAAATAGTCCATTATACGGTATAATATACCGGTTAAGTATATTATACTAACCATGAAAATGCTTTACCGATGACCTAACAGGCGATAAACGTTAAGAAAATGCGTTTCAGCAGCTTCCCCTGATGATTTTCGTTACCAAGTGCAATACAGTTTATTTCACCGTTTAATTTCACCATTAATGGTTTGTAAGCTCGTTGAGGCGGTAATGTGTTATGATAATACGAGGAAGCTGCAAGCCCGCGTCTCAATTTTAGCGAATTTGTGGAAGTAATGACGATAAGTTATTTCCATTCTTTCTGATCATCAGTTTTTATCTATTTTTGATGTTTTATAAGCTTAATTTAAATGACAGATTTTTACTGGCTAATTTAAACCGTCCCACCCTTAGTTGTAGAGGATTGACTCATAAGGAGCTGATTCCCAATACACAAAAAATTACAACATGGGTTTATGGTGTTCATCTACGTAAAATATATTATGGAAGATACGATTTAAGATGCATTCAATGTATCCAATGTTACTAAAAGAAACGACATCGATTCGTCTTTCAACTGTTCAACTACCGCCAACGACGTCATTTTCACCATTCACAAAGTTTAGCGGTTGTCTAGAACCTGTCGTCTTGTTCACCAAGAGATAAGTGCGGCCCTGACAATTTCATAATGCAAGTAAAACAAAAAGAACGTACCGCCACTGAGATGCCACCTCCCGTCAGTCATCCCGCCAGGTGCCAAAGGTAGAGACCCATCTGCTGTTTCCTTAAACATAAAATAACAGAAAATGTTGTTAGGGAAGGGTTCACAATGTGAGGTGTGGGTGGCACTACGCCGAACGTAAGTATTTCGGTTATTACGCCATCATCAGCACGATAGTTTAGTAGGATCTGATCAACATCAAGTTGGACGAACACAAGCTAGGCTTCAGCGTAAAATTTAATACTGTTTCAAAATCAGAACCCGTACAGAAGCTTTCCGGACGAAATTATGGATCCTTCTTCAATCTTGTTGAATGAAAATTAGACGAAGGCCGGCATGTTCCACATAAAAAAACTCATCATTACAGGGCATGGGTACTATGTGAGGTCCCTAGGGCGGTCGAACGAACTCATGTCACTAGGTCCTTACGCCCTCACGATGTACCATGATCCACCTACTTGCACTCAGAATGCCACACATTAGGGGTAAAAAGAGAAATTACCTACGAGTGCTGAGTCGTCTCTTACCTTTTTCCAATATCCTGAGATACCGCGAATTTTGCCGGCAGATCTATTTCCCGACTTTCCTCTCACACTGGACACTCTGACGGTACGACACTTGATGATTAACCGAAGTTTATTTTAGCTGCGGCTCGAAGAAACACTCACGGAAACAGTGAAGGGGACCGTGCGAAAGATGGCGGAACTTGTACAAGACATCGTGATGCAGTTCGTAAACGGAAGGAATCCCAGCATCAAAATCCCGATTCCCCGGACCCCGCTAATAAAACGAACGACTCAACATCAAAATCCCTCAAAGCACTGATCGAAGTTTCACAAAGAAACGAGGAAATTAACACTGACAAAGACAAGACCGAAAGGATAGACGGAAAGTTATCTTATCACACCTTCGTGACGTCACGCAGAATTTACAACCAATGTAGTTTTTTTCACTCACCGCCTCGTCACTGAATGGAAAGTGTAATCCGTGTCTGTAATATAACTGGGCCGACCCATGTTGCGATCAAACTAGTAAAAAGCACCGGTTTCTTAGTAAACAAATGCCGATAATGAGAAAAACACACGGCCGGCGTCCAAGACCACCAAAAACTAAACAACATGAATCCTTGACGCCGATTCAAGAAGACAGCCTGACGGAAAGAATGCGATACAGATGGCATGCGCCTCACTTGGAACTTTGGCCAACCCAGCGCTTTCTAGCGAATTCCTCCCGAACCACTTCAGAAATCAATAGGTAGGTACTTTGGGAAAACTTCCAACTTTTCCAGTCAAACGAAAGAAAGTTCACCAAACGCCATGTTCTTCATGTGAAGAACCCCTTCGTACTGCTTGGTTTATGGAAAGGAAGTACCTTCAAAGAGACTCACCGGTAAAGTCTCACCTCAGTTCTTAGCCAGTTGAGGCACCTTTCAACATTTACCTACTTGACTTCTTGATGGAAAGGGATACTGTTTCCAATATAAACGAACATCTCATTTTTTATCAATATATTTTAATAAATCACGTAACAGTACAATAACAATGATTAATCAGAGCTTGTGAACACTAAAGAAATGGGATGTTACACCTGAATATGAAAGAAAATGAATTCCAATGCGCTACACCTCAATCCAATAGGAGGCCCCTATTAGAAAAAAATTTAGAAAGAATTTTGTACAAAAAATAATTACATACAAAATGTAAGATAAATGTTAACTCATTATTATAGCAAAGCCACGATACTGTATTTACAATGTTATTAAGAGTCCAGAAAAAGTAAAAGAATTGACGAGTGTGAATTCACTGTAACCAAACACCATCAAAAAAGAACGCGAAGACAAACAAAAAGAAAACAATACTCATTACTGTTGGGATTCAATAACGATTGGGAAAACGTCAGAACTCTGCGACAACCAAAACAAAATGAAATAAATAAAACAAAGTATTAAAAGAAAAAAAGGCTTATGAAAATATCAATTTTATAATTTATTACGATTTTTCAGACTTATTCAAGTTACGAAAAGTTGTTGAAAAATGTTTTGTTGTTATAAGGATATCAAGGGTCAACTGTGAGTTTCCCACTTTATGATAGTTTCTTAGCCTTTTGATAAAGGGTGTCGACCACTTTTCCCATGCTGTTGATAGTTTCGAGGGCCATTTCATACGTTTTATCTACATGGATTTCTTCAAAGACTATTAGTACTCCTTCACCCTGGTCGAGGATGCCGTTGAACTTCTTGTCAAGGATCATCTGCGACAGTTTCTTTTCGACTTGGAGCGTGGGCAGTTTTATCGCTTTTGAGACGTACTCGACCTGGTGACAGAGAAGGGTCGAAATTATTCAGTGAAGACTGAAATTCGTTGTGTTGGGGAGATGAAAAGGACTGGAGGATCCTACCTGTACTCTGGAATAAGGTTCAATGATGCGGCACAAGTTCTGCTCCAACATGTTGTCATACAGGGTGCCGAGATGAGCTTTGACGATGGGATCTTCTTCGAGCTCCTTTTTGTAGCTTTTGAGAGTCGACTGGAAATCTGCAAGCGACCTTTTGGCTGAAGCGTTGGCCACATTTTTCATAGCGTCAATGTCTCGCCCAGCGTACTTCAACGCAAGTTTTCCTGTAAAGTATACAGAGAGCCTGCATGAGATACCACAAAAATTGGTCGATAGAACACCAAATTACAAATAAATGATTGTTTTATATTCGACTTTCAAGCTGAGGAGCGCCAGGAAAGGAAAACCTATAAAAAGAGGAAAAAAGAATGGGGCTTCAGGAACAAAAGGGTAATCGAACTGACATTCGGAATAGATAGGTATTCAGGCATCCGAGTTTCTTCTAAATCTGACGATTTTCTACCAAATATTTGAAATGAACATTGCTTTGGAATTTTTTGGAACTTTCGTAGAACTCATCTTTTAAGAAGGTTTTGAGAAAAAGTAGGAAACGAAATTTCAACACATTTAAATCTGCTATCTCTTTTTGAGATTCTTCTTGAAAAATCGATTCGTCACAACGATTTTTCTTGAAATTGACTTTTAATTTTCCTTTCAATTAAAAAATTTACTATTCAAATTTTTACAATTTTAGTGTAACTTACTCTTTTCTTCTTTAAAAAAAATCCAAATCATCTATTTTGAATCGAAGAAAAAAGTCGATCCTGTTCAACTGATTTCCTATCCCTACCTCGGGCCACATGAATATAAAAGGAACACACTAAAAGGAACGACTGAGTGATTTGGGCTTAGGTGGGTAAATAACTAACTAACTTGAGAATACAATTTTTCCCAGGCGTTTTATTTTTTAAATTGAGAACATTTAAAACGTAAATAAAGAGGGCTTTTGTGAAAAAAAAAAGTCGATGGAAAACAGGAGCCGATGACCTCCTTTCATTAAGAGTGCCCAAAATGTTTGAATATTTGATACGCGGTTTCAAACGCAACGCCTCTTCGAAAACGCCGAATCACGATTCAAACACGTCAAATACTGGCTAGATGCCAAAAGTGGATTTCTAGATTTATCAAAATTTCTAAAAATAACCAAGATCCACACCAATGAAAATCAACCTCATTTTAAACAAGGGCAGAAGGAAAAATTGCGGGTGCTGCAATTTTTTCCTCCTGCCCTTGAGGTTGCTTGTATATTTAATATACTTCAATTCAACGATCATACTGAAGTACAACCTGAAAAATTCTGAAAGCAAACGAGACGGGAATGGTATCAACAATAATTAATAAATAATTTTGAGTGTGGAATCCCATCAACGACAAATCTTCACAATAAATACCTGAAACGAGTTGCTGGACGTCTTCGGGAGTGTTCAACATTATTTTGGACAGTAACATGTATTTAAGTGCGGTCAGTGCTTTGGGAGATTCCACGGAATCGTATCTGAAAAAAAAAAGAAAAGAAAAACATTTTACTTATACAATAATGCCAAACAGGACACTGGAAATCGAGGTCGAGTTTTATCGTTGTGTTTAAGAAGATCATGTTTGACACAACTCGTTTCACAAAAGGCACCAGAAACGGTCCTTTGGATTCTAGCTAGGGTGACCAGAGGTAGGTACTCCTTTTGGGAGGACAGGTACTACTTTTTGAGTTAGGGTCATCTCATATTTTTGGGTTCATGAAAATAGAGTAATGGTACTCCTTTTTTGAAGTGGTACTCCCGAAGTCCTACTATTGGAAGTTACAGGTCTGGAAAAATCCAGATTAGGCATTGAGACCTTGAAAGAGGTAATGCAAAATTTCCAAAATTATTATGAAATGGAAATAAAAAACTGACTTCTGAATTTCAGTGCAACCATCCAAAAAATTTCCAAAATTTTGAGAAAACTTTTTTAGAGATGTTTGAGTTTCTGAAAAATCACAAACAGCTGCTCAAAGCCATTCACGGCTCTGCAAAACATGATGGATTTAAAAAATGAAAAAAAAAAAAAAAAAAAGAATTCCTGAAAAATTAAGTTGAAAAACGATTTTTTTAAGTTTGCTACGTCCGTTTGTTTAATATCCCTTGCTTCTTTTAGTTCCTTATCCTATGCCAATTTATTGTTGTTACCAACCATGCTGTGGAACTTCCTATAAGAAAAAAAGTTTATTTTGAAAATTAGGTACATAGACATTAGGTACAGAAAAGACATTAGGTACAGAAACATAACATAATATGTTATGTTTCATGTTAAGTACCTAATTTTCAAAATAAAGTATATTATACTTATAATGGTACCTATAACAATGTTAAATATATTATGATATATAAAGTAATATAGTTGTTTTCCAAATGGTACTCTTTTTTTGTCTTGAAATTATGGTCACCCTAATTCTAGCTGACCAACTTAATACACCCAAAATTCAGGTATGAAGCATGGAACACTGAAATGAATCTTGTTGTTCAACAACACAAGTTGAGTTGAGTACCTACTTACATTATTTCAGTATTCAGGTAGACAGAAAACTTCAACTAAATTTGATTTTTTTTTTGTTTCTTCCATTACGATACATCGCTACATGTAGCAAATCTTCTTATACATCGCGACTATGCCGATAACCAATACTAGGTATGCCAAAAAGGCTTTTTCAACACGGGATAAGTTTTTGGAAATAGTCAACTAATTGAGTGAGGATTTTTCATGATCCCTAAAAGGGGTGAAAGCGAAGGAGTCGTATCAAGGGCAACACCAAACTGGGTGACCACTAGTGACTAGCAAGACTAGGATGACCTATGATAACCTAACTAACTCTAACTCCTCTTGGGAAGTTAACATTAAAATTTACGAGATGCTATATTATCAACATTAAATGTTGACAACGTAAATTAGTACAGCCTTTCTGATGTAACTGAGCGACCAGCAGGACATACCCTTCGAATGCCTCGTAGAAATATGAGTAGGCCGTTTTGAAGTCCTGTTCGTCAGCTGCGTGGAGAATCCCAGATTGCAAGTCCAGAGCCGCCTGCATTTTCGGTGGGCAATAGATGGAATTGGCAGTTGTGCGTGCGGATGTGAGGGCGGCCCTTGCTTTGGACAGATTGCTGAGGGCATGGTATGTTTTGGATTCGAGCAGCAGCACTTCCACAAGGAGATTTTTGTCGTCCAGTTTCTTCAATTCCTTCAAAAGGCTGGATCCAAGCTGCAGTGCTTCTGTGTACATGGCCGTGTCGAAGTACAACGCTATCAGACGGGCTTCCAGGCTTTGTCGTAGGAACGTTCGCTTCTCCGTTTTCGCCCATTCTATGCACTCTTTGCACAACTGTACTTCAATGCCTGTTTCCGCCTCCAAGTCTAGGAAGTAATCTACTAAAGATCTGACTAATTTTGCAGCTTTTGCTTTGGATATCTGCGACAGGAAGGGCCGTGTGGCTTTGATCAACTCGGCCAGCTCTTTCGCTTTACCTTCTTTCTTGTACTGCTCACCAAGTTGCAGAATCCCTTGTTCCTTACTCTTGATGCTTTCTTCGTCATTTTCCTCTTCCGGCGCACTAAAAGTTTTATTTTCACGGTTTTCGGTGGAAACTCGCTCGAACATCATCGCGCCCGCCATCTTGAACTACTAAAATCCGAAACGCTGGGTCATTCTTCCAAGTGATGACCTCGGAAGTGGAAAAGCTGTCGACAAAATAGGTAAAATGTTTGGCTTACATGACACCCGGGAAACCTGTTATAATTTTTAGGAATCATGTGAGTTTTTATAACAACATGAAAATTTTCTTTTGAAGTAGATAAATTATTTTTATATGGAAAAATGTTGTTTGAGAAGTTATATTTTGATCCGTTGGAAGCGGTAGTGTTGCTAAAGTCAACCTTGTACTACAAGGCTTGTTACAAGTAGGGTAGGAATATCGACACATTCCTATTTATTTAGTCTCAATTTATCAATACTTCTTGGCCGATATCACGTTTGTTGATTACAAAATAATAATATTATTTAATTTAAATTATATCAAATTTTTATATAATATATCAACAATATTAATGTATCAACATTTTCCGATACAAAACCGATACAATTGATTTTTTAAAATGATTAAATAAATTTAGGTAGGTATCATACCTTAGGTAGGTCCTATGGTCGACCACTTCAACTTTCGAGTGTGCCTGTTCATCTTTCTACAATTGAACGGTGGGAGCCCTTGCCCCGAATACCTGGAAGGTATGTTTACCTGTGGGCGCTCGGGGAGGCTTCATGCTCTAAATTTAGACATTTATGTGGTGCTCCATCGTACCATCTCCATGGGCCGCTCATTGCGTATCGCTGGAGCTCGTACCCGGAATGCGCTTCCCCTTTCTTGTCGGACTGTTTCTACGATATCCCAGTTCCGTAGCTTTATTGAGCAACACTTTTGGACCCTTCCAGTCCCGGGCCCCAACGCCTATCTTGTATTATACTAATCTTGTATTGTAGTCGACCCAAACCTATGGCGTTTTTGTGAGGGTCATCATGACCCGGTCATGGGTGGCTCACCCCTCAGTTTGGTGCCTCTCATACCAGCATCCTTGACCATTGTTAATTTTAACGTAAGGTAGATGCGGCGAGATATTAAGAATCCATCCTATAAAAAGACGATTTCAGACGAAGTAGGTAGGTCTATTTCAACGATAAATAAAATAATAACTTATTATTTTGTAGGCGTATTGTACTGATGATGGTTTAGTAAACCGAAACGCGTCTACAAGTTATTATTTTATTTAACGTGGAAATAGACTACTAAGTAAGTCTTACTTCGTCTGAAATCTTCTTTTTTTTATATTGATAATTTTTTAATTTTTGATGTTTGTATTTTATTCCTCCAAATGTATATTTTTTCTTTCTTTTTGTTTTTCTGCTGTATTTTCAATAAAATGTCATTACTTAGTGGTTAAATTAAAGTAATTAAGCTAGGCCGTAAGTCTTGTCTAAGTCTAAGCCCCTGAGGCCGATGTAAATGGGTACCAATAAAGGTCTTATTATCTGATGTTTTTCTTGTTAGGGCTGTAGATGAGTATAACTGCTCGAAACCGGTCCCCATGCTACAATTGTTTATTTAAATAAACAATTTAGTATTCAGCAGAGGATTCATTTCTCACCCTAACCACCTCATTGGATTAGGCCTCTGCACCGTCGGCAAAAACCACACCGTCTTATTCTCTCTCTAATAAACCATAACCGCCATTATATCGATGAGTAGATATCGATATATTGAAAATACCTACGGTTTTTTACATATAATATATATATTATATTTATACATATCTATTATATTTTGTGACAACCATTGGTCACCTTACCTATAATAATTATAGGTTACCTATAGATTATTTATAGGTTCCGACCTATAATATTATTATAGGTTCCACCATCGATATATGGTACAGATATGAGAGCCCTACCTTGTTACCAACCGTTCTAAAAATTTCCCTTTTGAAGTCAGGAAATCCCACGGACAGAGTGCGTCATTATCAACCTGCCCCCTTTTGACGGAATAATCTTCCAACAGTGAACACTGCACGCGGTGTTTGAGAACGCTTTCTAATTTTGCACAGTTTGGGATAAGAACGATTTTAGCTTTAAAAAATCGAAAAGAATCCGTGAATATTATAATAACTGAAAAGTACCTACTTTGTCTTTGGCAGTGTGGTAATAAGGCTTTTCAATTTCTAGTTAATACCCCTAAAGGTCTACATGTAGTTTGCAGTGGGAAGGATTCCTTCATCTCTTTTGAATGTTACCGTGACGTCACGCTGACCTTGATCATCATGGCGGATACAGGTGGCAGAAAGAATGGCAGCCATGTTGTCCCGAGTTCATTAGTCTTTTGCTGTAATTTGCCTTGTGTCAAACTTCTCTTGTGTTCAAGAATGATGAAGAAAGTTTTGAAAAAGCTGTCCTCCGTTTGCGACAAGTCTTGATTAAGTCCGTGGCCATGTGAAAATGTGGCGTTTATGTGGTTTAATAACTCGTCCTGTGGATAATAACCCCGGCTGTCGCCGACCTCGTCTGCTGGTTACGTCGCAGTGAGATTATTATAATTAAATTTTCTACTCGATTTTGCGAGATTTTCCGCAGTAAAGTGAAATCTGATCATACGCGATTAATTTCATCCCGATAAATGTTAGTTTTCTGATACAGCTCCATTTATCAAAGTGAAAAGTGTCGTGTTGGTGCGTTGTGTGCAGTCTTCCTTCTCGTTCATTCCCTTTCCGTTGTTTCTTTTCCCCTTTCGTCCAGTTATCGGAAATGGAGTCATCCCCCGGCCATGTGCTGATGAAGAAGGGGAAACGTTCAGCAGCAGCGTTCATTCAAGCCCAGTGTTCGGACAATCTGCACCATCGAATGTTGGATGACCTCTTGGATTTCCTCTTGAACCCCGCAGTCGGAATCGACGATGTCAACACCATCGAATGGTGCAAGTGGATTATGGCTGGAGGAAAAACTCCAGACGAATTTGCTGGCATTGGTGAGTTCTTTGCGACGGTTGTCGTGAATATTTCGGTCCCGTTCATTGGTTGGTATCTGGCAGCGCTACCTTTTTCTGATATCATTGTGCAACATGACGTAGCGGGTGACCCCAACTCCCAGAGATCTTTTCTTATTCGGCCATAGATTATTTTGTACCTTCAAAGATGTAGTTAGATACATTTCATTCAAAGTTGACGAACTTTGGCTATAAAAGAACACTTAGGATGTTCACTAATTAGCTAATACGTGCAGGTACACATTACCTACTACGACCGTGTATTCTTTCCAAAACGTTATAGGTACGTGCTCTGTGTTGTTTTGGAATGATGACATCATTGTGGTGTTTTGGAATCACAGTGGAGATTTGATGTCATTTTGATGTAGCTTATCGAATCCTTCAAAATTGTGCAATTCTATAAATCCCTGTTTATCCACTCGCGACTTTGAAATAAAAAAACAGTAGGTTTGAATATGCCATGTATACGGTGTAAGTACATTAAATATGTATAACAAATTTTGTTATAAATCAAGTGCTCTGAAAACGAATGCCACATCCTGTTTACGTATGTTAAATTTAAATTATATTAAATTATATTAGCTCTCCTCAGGTAGGTACGAAACAAAACGCTTTGCGTTACCTATTCGTGCGAAGAGCCAACTAGGTATTGTTGGAAAATTCTGTACTCAGTCCTGCACATGAGCTTTCTCCTTATGAAGTTAGAGCAGGCGAACAGACTTCATGATATCTATAATTATTATAAATACATAATAGTAGATGTTATTTTAGAATTGAAAAGATTCAATTAAATCACATTAAGTAACTATTTTGCGGAATCATGACTATTAATGTAGGAAACGTCGTTTATTATTCGTTTGGGATCTGATGGGTTACCTGTAGAAACGTGTAGGTATGTAAAGGAGATGATATTTTTGGGTTATACAGTCGCAGCTGTGAGGGGTCGCGATGCCAACTATTTCTAGATCTCTGCGACCTCACCATTGTCTCAGTTGTGCTTACGTTTCTTCCTCCCGAGTCCGGCTTGAATTTCTTCTTGTATGGAGTTCTTAGAGGGTCGATTCAAAGAATATTGTGCAATCCATTCTGTCACAGTTTGCTCTGATTTGTACAAATGCGAATGTGCAGGGGTTTCTCCTATGAAATCGAAATTTAAATTTATTCTGGAAACGCTGCAAATTTTTCACAAGGGTTTATTATTCTTTGATATAGGGCGAAAATTAATTCTGTGTCAATAGAAAAATATTTTGGAAAAAAAAACGAAAGCTGTACATTGTTTGGGCAGATGTAGGACCTCGAAAACTGGATTATGCGTCCAAAATTACTCGGAAAATGTTGACCTTCTAGGATCCTTCTAAAATCTCATTTGCAGCCCCATGCGGGCCACGGCCAGATCCGCACGGTGTAAATGAAACGTTCTGGGACCTCCAAAAACGGATTCTACGCCCAAAAATACTTTTAAACGGCACCTAACTCGACCCCCTTCAAAGAAGCCCTCCCGTAGCCCTTTTTTAGCCCCACAGAGCCCCACGGGTTTTGGGCGATCGGACTGAAAACCTTGCGGCCATAACTACATAGTATACTGAGTAGGTATTTTGTCAAATTTTCAGATTTTAAAATACTTACTACGCCCAAAACTGCTCGGACGGCGTACGGACATTTCGTTTTTGGAATCTAGACATCTTGAAACGTTTTGTGTCAAATTTTGAGATCGACCAGAATTTTCGACCTCCGTCGCGATTACATAGGTGTATTATTCTGTGGTGATCTTCTCTAGTGTGTTTTGTCGCATAATAGCTACAAAATTATACATAATATGGGTTTTTGTAGCATAATAGCTACAAACATAATAATATTATATATTGTATAATAATATTATATTATACTAAGTATAAGTATAAGTCTTATACTTAATGTTGTTGGAAACTTGTTGAGGGTCAGTCAAATAAGACCCTCAACAAGTTTCCAACAACATTAATTGAAACGGTCAACATCACCATCAACTCTTATACATAATATATAATAATATAATATGTAATATTTTTACATATTTTCTGTTTCCCTGACTCAGTATTGAGCGTTCCCCCGAATTTCCTAATTGCATTCGTGCGTTAGGTTTTGGCCAACAAAACCTTAACTCGAAAAGGTTTCATCATTTCATATTCCAAGAATAATATAATAAACTTTGTCTTCCACGTTTCCGTAACCGCTCTTCTCTGAAATGAAAAACAACAACTGAACTTGTCAGGCCTCACGTAACCAACCCACTTATGAGGTTTCTTATGTTGGAAATAACGCTGTTATACTTGAGATCATTACCAACTTTTCGATCAAAGCTTTGCAAGACGTTTACGGTCATTCATTCACCAGTGCGGAAATCCCTGCTGTTTCCTTCTCAAGGAAGCTCCTCCCTGTCAAATCCTGGAAACTCGATTTTAGGTTTTTGAGAACGCCCATCATACGAACTTTCGCTGTTAGAAAGTTGTCAAGAACGTTCGAACGCCTGTCCCACCACTGTCGCCTCCATCTCGTGTATTTTATCGTCGGTTAATAACATTTGTGGTCCTGGTTGGGGAGTTAGCTTATGGACTCAGTAATGTTTGTCAAAATTTAATTTCTCCCTGATTAATTTCGAAGGGTAGGTACAATTTTAAGGCTAGTTGGCTACTTATGCTTAGCCTTGTACGTATGCGTAGCCTTGTGCGTATGTATGTACTTATGGGAAGCCTTGTAAAGTTATGCATTGAATTTATTTCCCTGAGATGTCTACTTTATAACTTAAAAAAGGCACTTTTATTTTTTTACGGAACAAATAGAATCGCATAGGTACTTGGAAATGGTTGCGCTTGTCCAGCTCTTTTAACCCCTTGGCTTTTTGGTTTATTATTCTTGGAATAATACACCTATGTTTTCGCGACGCGGGTCGACGACTCCGATCGGGCTCAAAATTTGACATTATCCGTTTCAAGTGGTCTACATTCAAAATCCGAAATGTCCGTCCGCCGTACGCCGTACGCCGTACGCCGTCCAGGCCGTTTTGGGCAGTAGGAATTTTTTAAAAAATCTGAAATTTTGACAAAATACTCGGTTTACCATCTAGTTGTGCCCGCAAGGTTTTCAGCCCGATCGCCCAAACCCGTGGGGCGCTCTGGGGCTAAAATGGGGCTACAGAAGGTGGTTTTTGAAGGCTTTTGGCTATGGGATCGAGTCAGGTGTCGTTTTCGAAGTATTTTTGGACGTAGAATCCATTTTTTGGGGTCCCGGAACGATCCGATTTCACTGTGGCGATCTATAGGGCTTTCATGGAGCTAAAAATGGGATTTTTGATGGATCCCAAGAAGTTAAATATCTTTCGAGTAAAAATTAAAGAATTTTTGAAAAAACACATTTTTGAAAAAAAATCGCCTCAAAAAATTTTTTTGAAATATAAAAATCCAAAAAAAATTTTTTTTAAATTTTTTTTATTGACAGAATTAAATTTCTGTACAAGTAACCTATATCAAAGAATAATAAACCCTTGTGTAAAATTTGCAGCGTTTTTCATACTTCCATTGTGATGGGGTAAATATCCATTATGGAAGAGTTTCCCCACGTTCTCAAGGAGAGTAGTTACTTGATAGTGATCAAAGTCCATCTATGGGGAGGCTAGTTGAACGGTTCATTGGTTGCATTAAGGTCAAAAAAGTCTTCTTGATATATCCTGCATCGTGAGCCACGACCGCCGTTGGTACATCTAAATTTGATGTAACGATATCTCATGACCTTCGTCAATGGTCATTAGGCAGCGGTATAGAATGCATTTTTCACTGAAATAGATTCGCAACTTGGTTGAGGAATAGCAAATCGGAAATTTTATCTGACGCAATTTTATTTCCTTGCTCGAAAATTTCATTTCCTTGCTCGAAAATTTCATTTAACTATTGTTTTCTTTCGGTGATAGCTTTGCTAATGCAAATTAAGGCGTATTTGCCCAAGTGGTGCGCGTTTCGACTGTCGCGACTGTGGTGTGGTTTGAAACGTGCAGGAAATGTTGCTCAATATTGTCAAACTTGTCTATAGGTCATTGCTCAGTGTCTGTGGTTGGTCATCGTTGAGCTTCTTCCGTATGCTCGAACCCTAGTCCTTGACATTATCCATTTCTCAGCACCTTCCTTGCACTCCCTGCAGCATTGGGGATTTTCCTCCCTTGGAGGTCCGGCTATTAAAAAAAACTTCATGTCTTAGCAGCTATGCACTTTGTAAAAGAGCGAAGAATGAGGAAGTGAAAACCGTCTCAATGTCCTATGCTGGGTGAAGGTCGTGGGGCTCGGTGTGACCACTTATACCCCGGGAGAACCTGTCTAGTTGGCTAGGCCACTAGATGCTCTTTAGTAATGAGCTTGAAAATGCCCTTCTGTTCCTCTCCATTTTTTCGGAATATTTGCAAGTCTCATCCGATCCCATTGCTTTTGTTCTTGCAGCCAATTAGTTAAGGAAGAGTTATGTTTGGGTCATTCTCCTTATTAGAGAACAAGCCTTTTAGTTTTGAAGGTTGACGGAGCGCAATCACATGGAATCCCACCACGCTACCTCTGCTTCTCTCTGGGGTCATTGCCCTGCCTCCATGGAGCTCGGCTTTTTACCTGTTCGACGTTCCTTGCTTTTTATGGTGGGCTCATGATTATAATATAGAGCTTTTTATTTTGTTCGTATTGAAAACTTTTCAACGGACGATTTCACTCCTTGTGAACCTTTTAGTTATGTCATCTGAAGTCGTAAACCGATGCGGAAGTTTCTTTAAAAGTAGCCGAACACTTTTATTGTTCCATAGGTACCCTTAAACTTTATGTTCTCTCTTGTTGTCGTTTTATTATCGTTTTTCGGTAGGCAGGTAGTGTGGCTAACATGTATACAATATGCACATGTAGTGGGAAGACCGAATGGGATTTGCGTTCCACTGTGCAAATCCCATTCGGTCTTCCCACTGTGGAACGCATTTTTGAATAAGAAAAACAAATTTTAGGGTGTATTATACGTTCTATACATCGAAGAGAGCCTAAAGCGATCTAATTAGTTGCGAGCTTGGAAGAATCGCTATTTGTGCAACTGTATCCTTCTATTAATAGATGTGCAATAACATTTTCTCTTCAATCGGTTTCTCACTTTCTCAATTATTTGAATAATGAGGATTATTAGAAAATTCGCTATTCTTAGTGGAGTTAGGAGGTATGTTGTTTTTCTTGTATTGATGGCCTCTCATTGCTCTTGATTCGGCCATGTTTTCACCTACACTAGTTGTGTTTCACCTAAAGAAGTTGTGTAAACCCGTCGACGCGGTGGTTAACTAAAACTAACAATTACCTACTGGCGTTGACTTGATGGGAAATTGATTGTTCATTGGTCTTCAATTTTCTTAATAATTAAATGCCGTGACTTATATATAAGTCAAGATTTTTTACATAAAACATTATTATTATGTAAAAAATCTTACGAACACGGGGACCCCTTGTTACGTTAGGAAGTCATAGTTAGCTTTCAGGTAAAAACACGTACTTTTAGGTGTACATTCACGACTGCCTTTAAAAGGATTGAATTATGAGGTGAACCTTGGTACAGTTAGTTCATTACAAGGAAACCTATTGCGCGTCCAATATTTAAACGGGGACGCCCAGTTGGTGTCATTGAGGTCGGCCTTGCAGATCCCTAAGATCGGCTGATTCCAGACGTCGATGGTGCTGAGAGTGACACCTCTGATCGCCCAATGTAATTCCTTTTTATTGGACTAAAGTACCTAGTGTTGGCGTCGAGATATGAATATTATAGCGTCTTCGGCGAGTCGTAGTGGCTGGATGGCTTCAACGTGTGGGATCCGTTTGAATACAACCTTTATAGCACCTAACATAAAATTTATAGTATGTACAAAGATTGTTCTTCAGGTCGATCCAGGTTGAGTGATGTCCTACTACACTTTGTCATCGGTGCCCACATGATTCGTTGTGTTGCTCGGACTTACTCTAATTTTGCTTCCGAGTCTGCGAAGCAGCGGAAGCCTTGTGTTCACTTTCGGGAGTCAAAAAATTATTGTTGTCCGAATTCAAAATTTCCACTCACATTTTTCGTTTCATAGCCTACTGAACAAATTTGGTTCCTTGTCTGTGGGTCTGTCCGCATTTCCTTGTTACAGCCATAATTTCCACAATTTTGAATGAATTTAGCTCATATTTTGAGGGATTATGCGAATAAGGCTCCTTGAGGTCCCATACGAATTTCGGCGCATGCGCTAACGTGAAATTCTTGAAACAGGCATAACTTTCACAATTTTGATCGGATTTCAATCAAATGTTCAGGAATTGTGTGGGTATAACTCTAGATGGTCCCCTATCAGTTTCATTAAGTTTGAATCAGCGGTTGGCGCATGCGCGAACTTAATTTCCGTGCCACAGCCATAACTCCCACAATAATTGTGGGAAATCCGATCAAAATTATTTTGATCGGATTTCAATCAATTTTTCAGGAATTGTGTGGTTATAGCCGTAGATGGTTCCCTATCAGTTTCATCGCGATTGCATCAGTGGTACTCCCTGCGCATGCGCGAACGTAATTTTCTTGTTACAGTCACAACTACGTTCATTTTGAACCTGGCACGAGGAAGCTCATGTGCCATTGCCTTGGCAGTGTATTTGGTTTATTAATCTTGGAATAATACACCTATGTTTTCGCGACAGAGGTCGACGACTCCGATCGGCCTCAAAATTTGACATTATCCGTTTCAAGAGGTCTGGATTCCAAAACCTTTTTTTTTTTTTAAATCTGAATATATGCCAAAATACTTGATTTACCATCTAGTTGTGCCCGCAAGGTTTTCAGCCCGATCGCCCAAACCCGTGGGGCGCTATGGGGCTAAAATGGGGCTACGGGAGGGGTTTTTTGAAGGCTTTTGGCTATGGGATCGAGTTTAGTGTCGTTTTCGAAGTATTTTTGGACGTAGAATCCATTTCTGGGGGTCCCGGAACGAACCAATTCCACTGTTGCGATCTATAGGGTTTTATGGGGCCGAATATTTTTCGAGTAAAAACAGGAAATGTTTGAAAAAAATTCTAAGCATAGGTATTTTTTCTAAGATTTTTTTGTTATTGACACAGAATTAAAATTTTGCACAATTGAACTATGTCAAAGAATAACAAGGAAAGAACAACAAGGAGAATAACGAGGTGTTGATTTTGTCGCCCTTGTGTAAAATTTGTAGCGCTTTTCATTCAAATTTGGACACCCTCTCGGTTCTCCCTAATACCACGCGATCGCTATAATATAGCGATTATGCATCACCACAATAATATTCCATGTTGACTAGTTAAAGTGAGACCCTTGCGTTTAGACATTGTTGACTGATGATTTATTTACTCCGATGGCCTTACATTGCGGTTTCCGCCTTCTATAATTTGGGTAGTGGATTTAGTTGTCAAGTCCTCTTGCGAGCTAATATAAAAATTCGGGACGCCAGCCAACTTCTTCTAGTGGGCTCTATCAACTTGTGTTGTCCCTCTTCTTGGCACCTCCTGCAGTCTCGAGAGTTTTGGCTTGGCTTTGAAAAAACTCAAGCTCACGTTCGTTGAGCTTACAACATTTACAAACTTATCTTTTCATAATGCGTTGACCTGTCGTGCCGAAAGAAGGGGGTTTCATAGAACGTATCCCAACAAATTTGCTCTTTCTGATTAGGCACTTCGAATCTTACCATATTTTGAGCTTTAGTGGTATGAATGTATTCCGTCGTTTATAATGATTTTTATTTGTATTCACTTCTTTAACTCCTTTGTTTGCACTGATTTCAGTTCGAAGGTATGACAATGCTACTACCTGCGGCTTGGTCTGGACTGCAAATTTTGTCGCCTATAGATGCAGGACCTGCGGAATTTCACCTTGTATGTCCCTGTGTGCGGAGTGTTTTCAAAGGGGAGACCACGACGGCCATGATTTCAACATGTTCCGTAGCCAGGCTGGTGGAGCGTGCGATTGTGGAGACACGTCCGTTATGAAGGAAACTGGGTACGTGTTGGAAATAAGCGAGGGAAAATACGTACTACATCTTCATGTTATAATATCGAATTATTGAATTGAATTGATTGTTGGTCACGTAACGTGCGGCGTTATCAGCTTAGTATGGCTTCAGCCTGTTCGCATTTGTCCGTGCGAAGCACTGATATCGATTTCTGGGTGTCGTAACACCTGGATGTTGGACAAATTATATCACGTATTTACATTCGTAGTGGCTGGTACTGACATTGATTTATATTGCAGATTCTGTGATAGGCATGGGCCTAAATCTCAAAGCAACAAACAGCCAGCTCCACATGACCTGATGTGTGTCACCGAAGCTGTAATGCCGAGAATAATCCTTCGACTTATTCAGCATCTACGAGAGAGCAGGTTTGTTGTATAGTCTTCAGTACCCCTTAAAATGTTGAATATAGGTTTAATACTCTTTTACTAATAGGTATAATTTATATTTGGTTTGCTGATAACTGATGATGGTTCTTTGCAGCAAATCGGGAGCTCAGGACGCCCATCTTGTTGCTATTCATGATGCTGACGCTTTTCTCACCATGCTGAACGATTTAAGTGCAATGGGAGCGGCTATGAGAAGGGTCATGACTTCGGCTCTTACCAATCCTTCGGTTAGAACAACTTCCCTCCTTTCCTTGTTAAATATGAAAATGAACATCTTGGAGAAGAAAAGCGCGCGAAATTTACTCTTATGCACTTTCCACGGTTATCTGGATTTCATTCGATATTCTTGGTTTCAGATTTACCAACAATTAACTGATATAAAAATCCTGACTGAAAGCATGGCTTCCACTGAATTCGGGAAGTACATGATAGAAAGTCATAAAATATACGAAGAAGCCGTCCATTCACTGCCAAATCCAACACCTAAAGAGGAATACGAAGGTAATATGATACCTTGGACATGGGTAGCTAATAACTAATTTCTAACACCGCCTAACTCAATTTTTTTCGAAAATGAGTTTTGCATATCACTAGATTCGTAGCGACATAGCCGATGCTGTGGCAACATTGCCATGGTGACTGTCACAAACAGAAAAGAAGAAAAAGTAGAACACGCAACACCACCATGATAAGATTCTTCGTTGAAGTAATTGAGTTTTTTGATCCTCCTGAAAAGTGGGCGAAATTGAGTTAGGTGGTGTTAGAACTTAAGTGACGTAATATTATCCCAAGTCCGATGTCCACGTTACATTGTGGCTAAATTATTTGGCATTTTCCATATTGTCCTTCAAGTTGCACAAACAAAAAGCTACTTCTGATGTCAGATTGATAATGAGGCTTAGCAATGTTGTATATTGGAATTGAAGTTGGCCTGTCCATACTGGTTTGCGTTATGTTTGAACTAAAAGCTTCTACATAGTGCCTAATAAATAATTATTAACGTTAATTATTAACTTGCCAAAGTAGGTAACATTTGACTGCAATTTCAACCTAAATAATGTGAAATATGGGCTTCACAAGCCCTCAAGTACCTAGTATTTTTATTTTTTATTTTTTTCCTGGAAGAACTTCATAATTTGAAGCAGTAGCAGTGAGGTTTGGGCTACTGCGGTGTAATTCAAATTTCCAGGACACTTTCGAAATTGTCGATTTTGAATTAGAGTGGGGAAATGGGTAGCTCAAGACAGGCTCTCTCATTGGCCACTCGTCGGCGGGGACTGACCATATTCATAGCCACCAACATAACAAAAACAAAACAAAACATTTCTTCTCTCTTTAACTTAAAAATGTTGATTCATTTTTTGCTTTCAGTTTTTTCTCCTATAGAAGTACACTCTGGCAGATTAGCTTTAATGGGAGCGGGCTGAATTTAAAATGCCAAATGTTCACTATTAGTTTTCTCTGTTCAGACACGCAGATTTTCATTTTTAATCGCACAGAGTACCTTGTTTGTTACTATTTTAACTATGTTCGACCGAATTTCTCAATTTCTATGGACTTGTTCCCTAGTCCATTCAACCGATGTTCACATTAGGGGTTAAATCTTCATCCTTGTAGCCTAATTTCTCATTATACCAATTCACCATCTTCGGTGTTTATCAGGTTATGCTGGACAAGATTTTTGGACGTCGGGTGAGGACTTCTGAATAGTGTTTCCATCTGCGTTGCCTTTGTTTTACTAACACGTTGAAGTGTGTCATAATCTTGATGGTTTGTTTGCTGTGAGAAATCTATTGAGTTTGATTGTTCTTCCCAAACGTTTTTCGTAACTCGGGGACTTGATCATTCAGAATAGTGATTGTGCGAATAGATAACTTGCGCTTAGTCTACGGATCTTCTTAGAAAAATGTCTGTAAACTACTCTCTATGTAGAATTTAAAAGGAGTAAAGTCTGGCATGAACCTGCTCATTAGTTTTCTTGAAGAAGTGGTTATCAAAGATGTAAACTGATGATGTAAGTCTGAACCACAGCAACTCGAGCTATCAGCGTACAGGGCAGGCTGAACGGTTTGCATAATCCATGCAGAGTAGGAATGCCCTACACCAACCATATCTCACCGTCGAGATCGCTGCCACTGAGCACGAGTATTAAAATTTAATACAGCTGTATTTAATACAGCAAATTTTGCTGATTGAACACGGGGAGTGCTGTATTCAAAAAACAGCTCCACCATTCGACGACATGACACTTTTTTCTTTTAGTTTTGGCATTCTTTCTATAGGATTTATGAGCACCAAGTACGAAAATCACTTCATGGGAAACGCATCGACGACGAGCCAATTTCGGAATGGACGTTGAAATTCAGAATTCCTCAGGGAGCACTGTTAAACAACTTTAAACACTCGTATGATTTCTGTTTTAGAGGTCGTACAAGTAGGTAGTAGGAGTGACCTAGACTTCACGTCATAGTTGCCATCCTTGGTACCCACACCTATCTGTATATAAATTTACCTCGTTTTGTTTTCTATTGAGAGTACAGAGGGAGGGTTTCTACAGAAGGAGTTTTTAAAGAAGATTCGTTGACCAAACAACTTCACTATTGAACTACAAACTTCAACTGTGCAAAGTCAATTTTGAGTTAAATTTCAATTTAATTTATTGACAGAGAAAACTTGTAGTAACAGTACCCGCTATTCAACGTACGAGTATAGCAGGGCTTCCTTGTGTATGGAGCTACTGATGCCCAGTTATTTGCTGATTCCCAATCGTAGCTACGGTAGTGAGCCGAGGGGAGTAACTTGTGCTTACAATCCCCCAAAATTTGAAAGTATCATAAAAATGTACCAGAATTTGGCAACGCTGGAAACTGAAATTTTCCCACAAACTTTGTATCTGTGCAGCCTCAACCCGAATCGAGTCCATTCCCTTTTTCTAATTTCCACGTCAGTGGAATTATCTGGGTGTGGTTGTATTTATACGTCCCTCACTCTATTTTATGGTTTTTGCAGATATTGCAGCTTTAAAACAAGTATTGGTGCACAAAACGTTTTTGGAAGAACTCGTATTCTGGACTGTAAAGTTGGAATTCCCCCAGAAGGTTGTTTGTTTACTTCTCAACATGCTTCCTGATCCGGATTACAAAGTAAGACTTACTTTATTTATTAGACTAACTTAGTTTATTAGAGCGATGACAATTCAAATTGACGTTCGGGATTTTGATTCCAATGTGGTTTGGTTTGTTTTAGGAGTCCCTCACACAAGCTTTCGTTCTTCATTATTCTCGAATATCAATGATGCTCGAAAAATCCAGCGATCCTGACACGCTGTCCAACCGAGTCGTGCACGTCTCCGTCCAGCTGTTTTCTAACGAAGCTTTAGCTCTCCGCATGGCTCAAAACCTCAATCTTCTTCACGTGATGGTCATATCGCTCAAATATATGATGGAGAAGATTCTCATCCCCAGCACTCTCCATGGTTAGTATTACCCTGGTATTACAATGGTGGAGTTGTTTAGCATCGTTTTATCGTTCGGTTGTACGTTTGATGGCTTGTGGCTTTTTATTTAAAATTGTTATTAAGATATTTCCTCTACCAGCAGATGCCGCTAAGAATTTCCACTATGTTGTGGACTGCGGTCGTCAAGTGATGAAGGAGCATTGTTATTGGCCACTTGTGTCCGACTTGAACAACGTACTCTCCCACCGTCCAGTTGCTGTCAAATTCATGTCTGATGACGCTCTTCTCGACATGTGGTTTGATTTCCTATCGATGTTTCAAGGTAGGTTCTTGTCGAAGGTTTGGTTCGGGGAACTTGGGTCGACTTTTTTTAAGGCTACCATGTTACAGTTGAATAATTCAACAATTATTGTTTTTCTGTCCCGCCTTCTGTGGATGATTGAAATATTGCTAAATCTCCGATTTCCAGGAATGAATGTGAATCAAAGGGAATTGTCTACGCACGTCGAATTTGAGCCGAACACGTACTACGCAGCTTTTTCCGCGGAACTGGAGGCATCCGCATATCCCATGTGGGCACTTCTCAGCCACCTGCGGGAGCCCGAATCTGTTGAATTGACGCAACGCGTGCTAACCGCTGCCCTCAAAGCTTTGCAAGATTGGTTCGATGCAATTGACATTACCCAGCCCAATCTTGTGAATGATGTGAGTGAATATTATAAGTTTGATTGGGAACATTACGACCGCTTGTTTTTCAACCATTGTTTTTCATGCAGTTGGAGAGTTATCAAGTTTCGTTTCACCTTCCTCTACATCGCTACTTGGCTGTCTTCATGTGCCAAGCTATCAACATGCAAGGGCGATCTCTACAAGACGTACTACCTCGCACGGAAATGCTCCAACTAATAATGATCCATCCTCTGAGAGTGCAGGTACGTTTATTTTATTGTTCAACTTGCATCCCGGCAGGGGGGAGGCCCCCCCAAGAACTCTTCGCAAGGCCATTCAACACCGAATGGACTCAGTTCGCTCGTTCACAAGGCGTCTCAGCTTTAAAACCTGTTGTAGGACCCAATTTCTTAAAACTAAGTTGGGGGTTACCGTTTGAACTAAGGAAGTTGCACGCACTTGTGCTTGATCCGTCATAGACCAGAAGGGGGGGAGGGGGGTTGATCGTGCGAGTCCCAGTCGAAATCAAGAATCTGTAGAAGGCCACTCCTCAGCTAATCCCCAATAATAATTATTGGGTAACTACAATTGTTGTAGTTACCTCGAATGGCAAAACTTAATTTATATTGCTTCCGTGAGCACAAGAGACGATTCAAATGACGGGCATTCTCCTGTTCAAATTTTCAGGGATTGCGTGGGTACTTGATGGTTGAGTCCATTTGAGGTCTATAATATAATAAGTTTTATGACTATTGAATCAGCGGAACGCGGAAGAAGTTGGTTGTTAGGTCGGTTTGTTTACGCAGCCATCGATTTTTAAAAAATCTCGAGTTGAAATTCCAAGAGGTTAGATATCGAAAGAATAAGGTGCTGTTTCACAGCAATCGAACTTGAAGCAGTACTGCATTGCGACTGTATGTAGGCACTGCTAAAATCCGTACACTGCTAAAATCTCTCCTGTTTACTCTTGGGCGTTAAAATTTGAGAGGAAGCCCTTCTGGGAGTACAAGAGACGATTCAAATGGCGGGCATTCTCCTGGCGAATATTATATTTTCATTAAGATTGAATAAGCGTAACTCTGTGCGCAGGCGCAAACGTTTGATTCCTTGTTACAGCCATAACTTCCGCAATGGGTAGTTTTTGAATGCGAGGAAGCTATGTGCCATGCCCCACTTGGCAGTGCATTTTTAATTGTGAGCGTAGGGCGCTGAACTAGTAGGTACCTTCATCGACTTTTCTGAAGATTTGACTTCGCCTATTAAGTACAACAATCTGCATGGTTATGCTTCCCTTTTGGGAGGGATTGATCATCTCAGGAGCCCTCTTTGGAATCTGAATTGATCAATAGTTGTAGACTGATAGTAATTTACCATTTATTTTGTCACAATACAGCATTTACAATCGAACAATACGAAAAAATCAATAATATTGAAAAGTGAGGGGTTCGTTTGTATTTCGCCCCCTTTCAGCAATAATCCTTCCAATACATTTGAGTACTTGACTCTTTAAAAAAACGTCTACGATTGTCTCACTTATGGTACCCATAATTGCTTCGTCTGAGTCTTTTGAATATTCAATATCACAAGGAACTTATCTTCATAAACGAATTTAATAAAATAAAGTAGTAGAACCTCCAATTCGGAAAAATTAATTTGCAACTTTATACATAGCAGTTTTTGTATACTTGAATTTCCCCTTTCAATTTAAAAATCAGCTTCGTTTATGTCGGGGAAAACGTCTTGCACGTTGTCGGCTGGGTTGTACGTGAAGGCTTTGAGACCGATGTAACCTCCGGAATAGGATCGTCCCTTGTGGAAGATTCCTGCACCAACTAGCGCCACCGGGGGTTTGGGAGCGACGGGCTGGATATCGATAAAGGGTACGGCCGTCTGTGCTATGTCAAGATCCGCGTCCGAAGAGGTGAACTCGATGAAGGTGTCGGGCTTGGAGTCCACTTTGTTGAGGCCGTTGGATTTGTTCGGGGCGTCGGGGTTCTTGAGTTCGTGAGGGGTCCTGCGGAACAATTGAAAATGCATAATTAACTTATCTAAACATTTTGGGGAGTGCATGTGTTGAGTTGATCCGTGACAACTTGCCTTGGTTGGTGGAAGGCTCCGTCCGTGTTGTCGTTCCCTACCCATTGGCTCTTGCTACCATTGTTGGTGAGTTTTCCAGTGGTGTAGTTGAATGCTGTGCCCATGATTTCCAAGTTCAAGTGTCCACCAATCCGGCGCATTTTGATTCCTGGATGTTCACAATAAAATTTTGAAAAAATGGTTCATTTTAATTCATACCGTACGTGTTAACATCTTGAAACTAATGGCGTTACCTGTTAATACGTATCCAGCTGGAACTTTGATGTCATCGAGGTCAATGGCCCTTGCTTGCCAGGTTAGCATGTGGTAGTCTTTACCCGCCTCAACGCCTTCGTCCTTAATTCCGAACTCATCGACCGGCACCCATTCGACTGAAGTTTCGTTCACCTCACCGTGCGGCAGCAATTCCCCTTGTTGAACCTGGAGGTGGAGGATCCTCTTGGCTTTAACGAATCGTAGTCCTGTCATAACCCTGAAATGGTTCCACAGATTGTCATTTTGTTGTAGTTTATGTCTTTAGTGACAACATCAAGCATGTCAACTTTGGCTCACTTGTTGTTGGAAGTATCCACTGTGACTGGGCGTAGAGAGAAGAATCGGTCAGTCGAAGGGTCTTTAGGGTCGTCACAATAACAGAAGCAGTAGGAGCAATGCCAGAACAGATAGCGCCACCACGAGTCCACCTTTTTCACTGCTCGATTGCACTTTTGCCTCTGCCCTAATGTCCTCCCATTTTCATATTCTATCCAGTCATACCTCCTGTCCGAAAAATGATTCTGTTTCCAGAGAGTACAAGTATTAAATCTTCATTCTGGTACTTTCAAAATTTGAATTATGACTTCTCAGCCATGTTTATGAGACTGAATAACTTACCGACTGGCACACCCACATGTCTGAGTCAACGAATTTGCATCCAACAATCTGCCCTCTGCAGGGCTGTTGCTGTGAGCAGAACTGCTCCTTGAAGCAGCCGTATTGTTTTCCGTAGTTGTAAGATGCACAATTTTCCCTGCAGGTGTTGTCCGGGTTCATGTCAACTTCGTTCACAAGGTAGCCCTGCAAGTTATCAATTTTTTATTGTCAGTCCGCTGACAGACAAACTTGAGTTATTTGTGATGTTGTATTCGGAGTAAAGGGCATCTAGATCTCGGAACATCCGGCGTTTTCACTGTTGAAAGAGTAAATTATTCGTTCGTGCCACTAGGTCGCAAATTAAAATTTCAAATCCACTCATCAGATGTATTGTTGTCGAATCCTATGGGAACCGTGTTCCACTCTGCCCCCCCCCCCCCCCCCCCCCATCAATGCTCCGGTAAACTTGAACAAAAACTTGTAATATCAGGGTTATTACCTGCAAAAACTTGGTAATTTTTTCGTACGTGCTTCCTTCTATATGCTCTTTGGGGTCGCAAGCCCACAAGTCGCTTCTGCAGTCTTTCATCACAGCCTTAATCGCTAGCGCTTGTTGAGACATCCGTTGTGTGTAACTGTTCTTCAACATGTCGGATTCAAGGGTAAAGTTTCCTGTGAAAAAGATGAAAAAATTTAACTATTGTATCATTTGCTGCATAGAACAGGATGTTTGGTTTTAGGTTTTAAAATTTTCACCTTGATCGTAGAGGCGAAGCAGCATCCAAGAGAAATGCACCATGGTGTACGCTTTCAGCTGGGTCAGCTGAAAGGTTGTGTACATATTGAAAAGCAGCTGCTGTGGCGATTGGTTGACATCACAAGCGAATTCTTCCGCATTCTGAAACAATTTTTAATTTGGTTCATTTGACGAGATTGGAAACGTTCGTGAGACAGGGTGATGGATGGTTATCGACTGAGATTACCACGACCTGACGTTTGACGTCTTTTACAATCTCAGCGTAATTTTTATGGCGACTTTTTATAGGAATCCGTAAAATCAGTAGAACGATCCGGTTCAGCTCTGACATACAACCTAGGTGAGCAATGTTGCTTGATGATGAGTCTAAATTGTTCGTCATCGCTGCGTCAATAGGACATCCTGTTTAAACAGTCCTCAACTCCCTTGGGACACACGCCATTATTTGTTGCTCTGCAAAGCCAAACAAACGTGGGGAAATACTACTCCTGATGGATTAAATTTACCTTTTGAATTATTTGGAAAATATTTTCATGCCCCTCGATGCCGTCGTCGATCATTTCTTGAAGGACCCCCAACGATTTTGAAACGGAACGTTTGTTGAGCCCGTCATTGAGGATTGTTGACGCCAACTGTTTCCACAAATCAGCAAAAACAACCGGATCCGGGCGAGCTTGGAGTTTCCTGAAGGTAGAGTAGGTTCCCAAAATGTTGTTTTCTTCGCCCGCTATGAGCGCGTACGTCCAAATATGTTCGAGCACCAGGAGCGGCAAATCCGGATGGCGGACACCGTCGATCATTTCGCAGACTTTACGAAATTCCACGACCAGGTCGCCATCGTACCCCGGCTTCTTCTTGGCCAGTACTTGCCAAGTGGCAGTTTCCGTCCACAGGTCGTCTATCCGCTTCATCGCTTTGTTCCTCACTTCGTCAATCCCCGTAAGTTCGCGATCGACGGCAATGACTCCGGCTGCTAACAATAGCACTAGCACACACCACAGGACGCGCCACATGCTGGGACACGAGAGTTCGCACCTAAAGACATGGGATCATTAGATTTTCAACAGGTCACCTTCTCAAGTAATTTTCTCGTATTCAAACTGTTCAAATTGTTGATCTCGTGAAACATTTTAAATTCTCCTTTGAACCAGATTTTGTTTATTCATTGGCTGGTAATTGATGATAATATCATAAGATATAATATAATATATTAGCATAATATATTACATTATACGTGATTGAATCATTAAGTGAAATTTTGGGCCTGAATCACGACCTCATTGTTTTTCTTTTGTGGAAATCCCATCGTCGGGTTTATCTTAGTTGTCATCAGATTTCTAACCTTAGAATGGGTTTAGTCACACAGTCCGTTCCCATTCCTTTCCCAATCGTCAACATCTTTTTCAAAAAACTGAACTTACCAGATTCTGTTTAATGTCACTTATGTAACTAATTGCGTTAGCTATTCGTTCGAAAGAACGTCCATTTTAATTGTTAACAATATTTGTTAACATATCGTGTCATATTTAATATCGGTGTCAGTGTACGAGTTGATGATTTGTGTATTGATCACAACTTGCCGGCACTGTTAATTTTGTTTGTTTGTTTTCTCTACCAAGTAGATGGCGAAACAATAGTTTCTCGTGTGATGGCTGTTTAATTAAACATTTACGAATCGGCGACGTGAAAAATCTCCGACGTTTTTCTGCTTGAATGTTCTTGTCTCTGTGTTTGCTTAACATGATTTTATAATTATTGCCATTGTATTTAGCGTTTGGCAAGGGAACTTGCGTTTGCCATCACAGCGTTTGATCGGTTTATTCGTGCAGTTAGATCGTTTTTATGATTCTGAGTCGTCAAAATACCACCTTTTCTTCAGAATGTTATTTGAAGAAACGAGGTTGCGGCCTAAAGGAACCGGAAATTATTTTTTTTAAAGGTAATTCATAATCAATTGGTTCCGTGAAAGCGGCTCAAGAACCATCTATTAAGGAAGTTCTTCAAGATTGAATTTCTGACGTTCATTCTCCTCCCGGAAACCGTCTTTTTGTCTACGCGAGTTCCTCCATTGTCGTTTGTTGACAAGGATTGAATACCGCACTTGCCGGCGGAGTCTTTTCAAGGCCCTTTTTTGATCGGTTGGTTACAAGACTTGGTTGAAGTTTGGTTGTCGGTCAGTGACTGGGATACGTGCATGGAATTTTACCTGTGGGTCAACTAGAGGATCCTTTTGCGTTGTAAGGACAGAAACATGAACAGGTATCTAATGTTCGATTTGAGTAGAACATGTTGGGCATTATCTACGAAGTGATATGTATTAGATGATAACTTGGGAGATCTAATGACAAACTACCAACAAATCCTCTCAGTCTTTTGTTCTACGGAAAGACTTAATTATCAGCTCTTTCAAGGATTTCCAAGTTGCTCTCACCAACCGCTGGTAGCAACCGCGGTTTCCTAAAGGAAGGACGAACTCTAACACCTGTCAGACCTCGTTCCGCGTTACGACATCCACTCCTTCCTTTTTCGTATTAACCCGATACAGGCCCATCTTTTGTTTTGTTCATTTTATACACAAAAAAAAACAAAAAAAAAAAAAAACAAATCATTTGACCATCGAATTACGATATCCATTCTCGCGGTATTGTGTTCGGATTATTGTGACATTGGTTATTTATTACCGGGGTTCGGAAGGTCTTTTCTAGATGGATCGATAGCGGGGAGGCCTGTAAAGTTATTCGATTTGCTTACTTGGGCAACGTCCAATTCAATAGAGGTTGTTACTTTTATGAAAACATTTATTGTTTAATAAGAAATAGTTATTTTTTTAAAGGGTCGATTGATTTCGAAGATTTTTCATCTTTCACCATCATATCACCAATTTGAACGGTTTTCCTGTCTCGAATAATGGTTTTTGCTCGCAAAATTGAAAAATGTTCATGATAGTCAAAATAGATGGAAAATGAACCTGTTGAAAGTAGATGAATCAGTCACCGGTCTCAAACCGCATAAGTTTAATTGACCGAATCTCTCCGGTGTTTAGGTTCGCGCACTTCTCAAATGACACAATAAACACTGAACTCGTGGTATAAACGCGCTCCAGATGTTTTCCAATACACCTTGATATCCGTGTAGGCCACCCCGGGGGTGAATGTCGGTCCGATGGAGCACTTCCCGGTCCTACTATGGTTGTGGGTCGTCGGCAACTGAACTCAACTGGTCCCAAATGGGAGGCCCCACTCCCGGCGTCTCTTCCAACTCCCCACCGACCGTCGCCGTTCAGATGACGTCAACTTGCGTCGTTCCTTCGGCAGGGTTATTTGTTTGCAGCAGCAACTGCTGAGCCAAATCAAATAACGGCTGGATTGTTTGATGATCCGTTAAGCGTTGCAAATGATGCTCACTTTCAACCTCCCACTTAGGATGCAGTTTTAAATTCCATCTTACAGAAATCGCTACGCTAGTAACTAATACAGAGACATACATAAATCTCTGGATTTTCGTAATACTTAATAACTGTTATACTTTCCACGTTCTATTTTTTATATGTTTCATTTGTTTAATTGTCTTCATAGTCATAACCGTATTGGACTTTCTGTTATTGTCCACCTACTTGAAAATCAAATCATGCCTCTGTCTCAATCGATTTCGACGCTCCCCATCTCTTGGGAAGAGAAAGTCTTTCGAATGGGTCGATTCACGCGGACGATCGCCCTCAGACTCATCTTTTCTTTGAATAGTGCCCGATGGAGCAGGATGAAACTCGGAAAATGCTATCGTTTGGTTTCTTATCGCCAGTCGCACGGGGCAAATCAATACTCGCTGACTCCTTCGATAACTCCTGACAGATCGTTAAAAATACTCGTTAATGGATTTTCAAAGGACATTTAGGGCGTCTTTCAGCAAATGATTTGGTAAAAACAAGTATTTCACCAACGGCGTAATATTATGACTCATTCCGATTTTCGTACCGGGCCAACGATCCTTCGTCCTGGAAGATCCCGTTTGTCCGAGAAAGGGATCATGATTCACACAAATGACTCACCAAGTTACCAAAGGGTGACAGAAAAGTTTTACAGAGTAGATTATCTCGTTTTACATCTGCTGGCACATCGAAACGCATTTCTGTTTGTTGTTTTCGTAGCATTCTGGGTCACCCTCCTGTAGGTTCTTATCTTTGAAAGTAAAATGTGCAATGAACACAATAACGATTAACTTCGCTCGTCAAGAGTAAAGATCGGCTTCGTTATTTTATTTTATATCTGCGCATTATATTTTGAGACGACGTTTATTCTCTCCGAAAATTCTTGTTTACTGCCAGTAAATTATTTTTAGATAACCGCACAACCTCTAGGCAGTTCATGCGCTCTGTGAATCAAAGAAATACCTCATAACTGCACCGACGTTTTCCAGGTGTCGCACGCAGGAATGTGGTGGATTTTAGATTCTATTTATTTAACGGATTCTAATGTCGGTGTCCTCTCTTCAGCCGGAATTAGAAAGTAACGGTGGTCTAATTCTTGCGTGATAGCGGAGGACATTGGCCCTACGGAATCTTACTAGGCATATTTTCAGATCTCAGTCGTCCACAGGAAAAAATTGCTTGTTGGTGCAGAATTTCTCCGGTTCAGATCCATTTATCGTCCTCTTCCCACGGCCGTTCCCTAATCATGTTTCAGCTGAGTCGCCTCTCCGAGCGTTCTCATTATGAGAAAATTATCGCCTTCTCAGTTTGTCTTTGTTACGAGACAAGTGGATTCCGCTTATATCTGCTTACAAACAACGATCAGACCGACCGCTCTATGTACCTACATACTTTGATAACCTAATAAATAAATATTGATTTTAGTTTTTAGGTAGTTTTGAAATGTATACAAAAATCGAGGCCTGCAAAAATGCAAAGAATCCTGTTCTCTTCGTGGAATTTTTGATTTTATTTGAACAAGTTTTTATTATTTTCATTTTAAAAGTGCCAAAATATTATGAAATATGGTCAAATAAAAAAAGTGTCAATATGTCATCACCACATGGTTTTGAATAAGTTTCTTGGCTAACCTGAAAATTTGGTGAAAATGTGATTCTACTCGTGCCTTTGACACCCTCGAAATCCACTCAATACGAAATCTTTTCAATTGTTGCTGCAATCAGTTAATGACACTTTTCTCCTGTTCGGAAGAAGTTTTCTCTCTTCGCAGTTGAGCTCTGTTCCGTGTGATGTGACCTCCTCCCTAATTGGTGTTAACGGAGTCTTGGAAAGCGGGGGAGCTCGTTTTGTCGAGAGGTTCTTCGGAATGAATATTCAACCCGGACAGCGTGCTCGCGGAAAATATCCTACCTCCTTCTCGTGACATGTTTTGCTGAATCGCGAATACAGTGCAACCTCGTTCTCAACATTGTCTTATTTTTCCAGTAGTGAGGGTATTTTTTGATCATTTCTACACTACACTGTCAAACGTTCTTATTCCCCCAAACTTTACTTTATTGCCGACAAATATTTCCCTGCCGTTTCGACATTTCAGTTCTACATGGAGTAGTAGGTAGAGGAGGGGGATGTAGCTATGGGTGAGCGAGCAGTACACTTCCGTCCACCCACATCCGGTAACATCGTGCCCATGTATCCTCGATGGGACTTCATCAGGATTGAATCTTTTTTAGTCCTTACGAAGGAAAGCACAAAAAATGCGGTACACTACCAACGTGGAAAAATAATGCATCAAACTTGTTAGTAGGATAAAATTTATTGAGACGAATCCATCTGCTTACCATGTAATCTTTGAACGTGTAGAAGAAACTTTTGGTCCCCAAGAGTCTATCGCTGTCCAAATGAGGCACAATTATTGCATGGAGCCGGTCCAGAAACGATAGAGGAGTGGTAGGTTGATGACTGGTTACGAAGTTGGCGAAGTTGATGATGGTCGCTCTGTCCAACCTGGGTTTGCCTTCTTTATTGACTTCGGTGACCCCCGTTTCCATGTATCCTGAAATCACAACATCGATAAGCGATCTGGTGTAAATTAGCAAGCTTTTTTGCCCCAATGAATCTCAATTACTACCACTTACTTGTGAATCGTTCATGAAGAGATTCAACGTCCCGAACTATATCCAGAACTTGGTTGACTTTCATTTCCGTCATAATAACGTGCGGTATCAGTTCGAGTTGCCTCATCATGCTTTCTTCGTGCATTCTCATCTTGTCTTCGATATTGGAGATTTTCCTGTTTATTTCGTTGATTTTCGCTAACAGGCTCATTTCATCCTTGTTCACGAAAAACGATGGGTGATCTGTTGAGTGGAATTAATTATCAGAAGGCAGAGCAGGAAATATTGAAGATGTTGATCTTTAAAATTTAAAGTATTTTATTTAATACACCGTGGCTGCTTCGTTTTACCTTTCATAACGAATTCTTCGGGGTAGACCTTCTCTTGGTAGTACTTGGAGCCTGCAACAGAATGGGCGTTCAAACAATGGCTTGGCTTTTGATGTGGAAGTGATTTAAAAATGTATTATTATTCAATATTGAGCTACCTAGAGCTCATATAAGTTGACAAAAATCATTTCAGAAATTCACCTCCCGAGATTCGCTTTTTAATCTTGCAAGGTTCTGTTTTATTTGCTCTCGAGCGGAAGTCGATATCGAGTCAATGAAGCGATTTATCTCTCGGCTTCAACGTGGCGATTATTATCCGGTTGTGAATGCAACATGAAAGACCTCAAGTACTATTGCATCATTTTGCCGATATGGCAGAATGAGGGATCCTAACGGAATCGCAAAATTCTTGTGAATCACAGTATCTCATCTACCACGTAGCCATTTTCGCGATACAAGATGACAAACCACCTGTAATATCGCGTGTTTTCTAGACATTCTTTGTTTGGAAAAACGTTTCTGTTGGCTTTTTAGTCTGATGGGTCGTTTCTCTTTCATTCTTGTAAAAAAAGTCAAGATAGTACAGGTGTGGTAATCTCAACCTTCTTAGATGGAACCGGTTTGGAAGTTTCACTCCCGAAATATGCTAAATGATTCGTACAGGCTACCCAGTATTAAAACTTGATAATAAAACCATTTTTGTTTGTAGATCCTTGATGTGAATGCTATGCAATGTTATTACGTGGATATTACTTCAATGCCGTATCCTAAGACAAAGGTTGTTGTTACATACCTGGTTCTGGCTGCAGTTTGCCTTCAAATATATCCCAAGTGTGAGAAAAACTGTTGAAAGACATCTGAGCGATTTTCAAAATTTCAAGAATCATCAAACTGTCTGTCGGTTGAGCTAAAAACGCGCACATTGCTAGCAGAGCTAACCGTGCTCCATTGGAAGGTTTCATGATGGTAGTTGGGAAAGGTTCTGTCGAGCACCACTGTATTTTTTCTCACTATTTCATCACTGTATTATCCTAGATATTACCGCCCCGCCACTTGGATGGATTGAGGAATGAACGATCTACCGTGAACTTATCTTGGGCCGATTGTTCAGTTATAAAAAGCTATGAAAAACTCGGGCTGGGCCGCAGCTGTTGTTGAACCTTCCTTTCAATCCCATCTGTGTGGTTCACGACGCTCCCCCTCTTCTGGCTGAGCTCCCCCACTTCTACCAGCCGGCTAACTACTACCTGTTTCGCTTTTAGCGGCCCTTCGCCTCCGCTTCACCACCCACAGACTTGTTTTTTCAAGGACCCTCACGCAGTAATCCGTTCATTTCATGCAAGGACTGGTATAGGTTGCTCCTGGGGTTCAGACGTTGGCCGAAGAAGGAATGGTGTGGGAGGGGGGGGGGGGGGGTATTATACGCTTTTCACTCGATAGAATGGAGAAAAAAGACTGTAATGTGATAATATCACATTATCATCATTTTATGTAATTTCGGAGATTTTAAAAGTATATATATATATCCGTTTTGGTAAAATATGGGAAAACGGGAAAAACCTTGATGACCTGAAAAACGTGTTATTTATAAGCCAATGATGTTATTTTTAATAATATTAAAAATATTATCATCATTAAAAATATTATAATTTTTTTTTAAAATCACCATTTAGAAATATATTTCATTTCTAAATAGTGATTAACATTTTTGGCAAAAGTTTTAATTAGTTGAAAGTTTCAAATAATTTAAAATCTACATATTATGTAGTACCTCTTGAAACAAAATAATATTTTGACAAGATATTATCTTGTCCCTGTAAAATAATAAGATGTTGTGTTATCGATAATAAAAAATCTTCCCATTTTAGTTCGCGGAACTCAAAAATAGAGTCCCTTCCTTCGTAGTTCTCTTTTTATTGGTAGGATGATTTCTTAGGTACCAATAAAAATACTGGAAAATGAATTCAAAGTATTATTATCATTTATGTAAAAAATCCCAGTCTCATCAAATTCAAAGAACTATTCGGTCTAAACAACGAGCTTCGGTTGGTTTATTTATAAGGTATAAGTTATAACCCACGAGTCTCTAAGGAGAGCGTCTGTGTTGTTGGGTTGTAGAGATTTGTTGCCGCCTCCAACTGCGTCCATCTTGCTTTCTGTCGGAAGAAAAATGTTTATTGGTCACTTTTGAACGTCGTACTTTTTGAAATGAAACCGAATATTCATCCATGTTTTTCGAGGGGATAGACTATCTTGTGCTCCAAAACGATCGCATTTTTATGAAGAACTACCCCCTAAAACCCTGGAAAACTGTTATTAACTCTATTTTGACGAAAATGGTCTATAGTACCTTTTGTAATCAAACTCCTCAATTGCAGTTAGTTAGTTTTTACAGAGACAGAAATTGTTCCATTATCATTATAATATCATACAATAATATAAAATATAATATTTGAAACTGTATTTTACTCTTTTGGTTTGCTATTCTCAGACTTTGTTATCGCGACGGTGGTCAAACATTTTGATCAGCCAAATGGTTTTCGGCAATGGGGTCGGATTAGGAGTCGTTTTCGTAGTACCTACTTTTGGAGGTTGAATCCATTTTTAGGGTTCCCAGAACCGGGTTTCACCTATCCCGGGCCCAGAGAAAGGGACCTCTGCACTCCCTGACGGATGGAGGCCACTGCACTCCTGATACCACATCACTCCCCAAATGGAAAACAAACCGATACCACACCACTCCCCAATTCGCGCTTGCAGTGAATACTTCTATTCTCTGCTCGTCCCACGCTACTTACGGATTTCCAAAGCATGCCAATGTGGTGCCAAGCTGGATGAAGGTTTCCAAGGCTTGCCAAGATTGTCCACAAGCTTTCCAGACCGTCCAAGGCTTGCAAAGTTGGTGCCAAGCTGGGGATGAATTGAGGACAAGAGATACTTCGTCCTGGGATTGCAACACATCGCTTCTATACTATCTGTTGGAGATGAAGTTAGGGAGCGCAGTGGCTATCTACTGGGGTGCGAAAAGTGAACGTCTGACCAGCCGGGAGTGCTTCGGATAGTCCACCCCCCCAGAACCATCTGATTTCACCATAGAGGCTTTCGTGGAGCCTTGTCTGATGCCAGTAGGTCGAATAAGGGGTCGTTTTCCGAATAATTTTGGATATAGAATCCTTTTTGGGGTCTCTCATCTATCAAAACACTGTACGAGTAGTTAAAAAAAAAATTTTTGTTTTAAAAATAATTTTTAGCGACAGAATTAATTTTTTTTAAACTTCTTTGTTCAGGTGGCGTTCTATGAAATCTTGAACGGGCTGTGGGTGAGGAACGGCTTACAAATCAAAGGCCAAGCCATGACGTACATTCAGTGTAATTTTTGCAACTCGATGGTTGACGCTGACCTCTACCTTCTGCAAGTCTGCTCCATGATACTGCCGTCTCAGCTGTTTATGCTCACCGTCCTCAAAAGGTAAGCCGAATCCGCTGTACCTTTCAAGGGACTCGTCCCAAACGGAAATTCTGCCTGTACCTATGCAGTAGCGTGTATTTCATGACGTTCATGCCGAACATACCTCAGTACCTACATTTAAAAGATAATGAGTTTGATTTTGATTATTGTGATAACTTTTTTCTCATCTTTCCCCCCACTTTTTCCTGTATACAACGGAAACCTCTCCAAAGCATTTTTGGTTTAGACAGGTTTCTCTATAGTGGACGATGTTGTGATATCGAACTATATATTATAACTTTTCATAGGTTTCACGTAATGGACTGGCTCTCTTTCTCCGGACACATCAGAGGTCCTTCTTTCCCGGATTCGGATTCTGAAACACCCATGCTGGAGTCATGCCTAACGTTCCTCGCTTCTCTTATTTGCCTTCGAACGAATTTGGGTGAGAAAATCTTTGCCAGGCCTGCATGATGACTGCACTTCTCAATTCGAGCATTTTTAATTCGGAGATGATTGTGTTGTAGGTGCCAATCAAACGAGGCTGTCCCAGTTGGAAATGGTCACTCTGCTGTGTATGGGAGATAAAACCCACAGTCAGCTAATGGAGCTGATGCCTGAAAGATGTGGCACCGTTCAGAGCCGGGATTTTGAGTCTGCTCTTGCTGAGGTGATGCAACTTTTTTTATTTTTCCCACGATTGCCCATAATAATAAACATAACATGGTTAAAAATATTTGACATGATACTTTACTCAGGTGGCAGAATACAAAGCTCCTAATTTGGAAGCTTCTGGTAACATGCAGCAGGGTATGTACGTCCCTAAAGGCCACGTTTGGGAGACCTTGTATGATCCCATTCACGTTTTGCTGAGGGCTGTACATCGTAGAGAGTTCCAGAATTCAATGGATCGTTTCAACGAGTAGTAAGTGTAGTTGTTTGTATTGTAGTGCATCCGCAATGTGTATGGACTTGTCTGTTACGTTGTACGTTTTCTTTGTTTATTATTTTACATCTGTTTCAGTGTTTCGCAATCTGGCAAAATGCGATCGGGTACATCTGCATGGCCGCCGTACAGGGAACCTCAGCCCATACATTCCGCGTATTCGGACCCGAGGAAGATACTGAAATCCCGCGTGTTCCACGCTCTCGTCTGGCTAGTTCTCTACAAAGCCACCAGATGGCAACAGTCGGTGTCCGAACATGTCATCTCACTCGTCATCTACCTCCTTGAAATGGCCCTGTCGATAACGTCTGTTGACCCCCCGAGTGAACAGCCCGTGAGTTCTTCTATACATTTTCTCCCCGTTTGCCTCCCCCCTCCTCCTTCCGTTTGTGTATTTCAAAGTGCCTCATTTTCTCAATCCAGGTGGCAACCGTTAAAAATACTTCCGACTGGACGGTCAACGATGGTGACCTCGAGAACTTTTTCGAAAGTGACTGGCTGAGCGAAAATCTGAGGACCATGATTTCAGCAGTGAACCTTCCACCTCAACCGGACGTCATTTTCGAAACAGACAGTAAGTTCGCTGTATACTGACTTTCTCTCAGCAGGTAAGGATTCGATTTAGAGATCGCAATTTAGGAAGCTTCTTTTCACCCGCTTTTAGAGGGTAGATGTTGTGTTCCTGCAGGAATAAAATTATTCTGCTTCGCAGCAGTGACGTCGTCCCTGTGATTTATCTCGTCTTCCTATTAAACTCAGGATCCCCGAATTATTTATCTATAAATGTAATGAAATAATGAGGATACATTTTTTGCATTTGACAGTTTGCACGTTTTACTGCGTGGGGTTAACTGTAACAATTTTTATTTTCTTCATTTCTCAATTCGGAATCTACATGCTTTGAGTTTGTTATTTTTGTTTTACTGCCAAAAGGGGAAGGTGTCTCAGAGTGTACATAGTATGTACAAGGGGCTGAGGGTGGGGGTTTTGAGGGATTTGGGCCTGAGAGGAGGTGTCGTTTTCGACAACTATGTTAGATTGTCATGAATAATAAGCCCCATTAACCAAATTTGCGACGTTTTTTCTTTTATTTGCGCCCTGTAACTTCAAACCAGCAAAGCCCAGCTTTTACGGCCCTGATTAAAAGTTCTACTTTTGCTTGTGTAACTCATAATGTGAATTTATCTAAAAGTAGAACTCTGCGGAAATGCCGGCCTTTGTTAGTTAAACGTTGCCGGTAGTAAACAACAGAAAAACGCTGCAAATTTGATTACACGTGGTTGTTTCATTATTGATAATCGAACAAAGTGCTGCCGACAACGACACATCACTCAGCCCCCTGGCCCAAACTCCCTTCAAAAACCAACCACCCTTTGAATGCCCATGGGATGGCGCTACTCATCTTGTGGATAACTAGGAGGAAAACCAAGTGATGGACCAAAACTTTCTACTGTAAAAAACGGCGTAGACACGGACAGTCATAGCATGTTTTGAATGTGCAAAATAAGTTTATTGTCCCAAATCAGCAAAAACATGTACCGATACTCCCCATCATCAGCAAGTTCAACTGCTTTCAAAACAATGTGGCCATTTAATAATGAATGTCAAGTCTCTTATAATAGACCCAGAACATTCATGAAGTGTAGTGTTGTATTGCGTCGCTTAAACAACAACACCTACCAATCGCCTTTACCCTAGCGATCATTAAGGCCTGATGATCGTTTTGTGAAACTTTTGCTCACAGAGCATGCTGATTTTTAGGAATTTATCAAGCCGTGTCTGTAGTATCTTTAGTGTATAAAGTAGTCCGGTATCATTTAATTCGCCGCCTTCATACATTACCTACCTACTTTGGTGGGCTTTTTGTCATCCGCTCGTGGTCCAATTAAAACTACGTATTAAGTACTTCTCCCTCACTTCCTGCACACATTTTTCCCCACTGTTATTTTCTCATTGCTTCGTCCTCTACCAGGTGATCACGAATGGGAAGAAGATGTGGAAAGCGGTTGGCGAGGGGTTCAAGTTGACGAGTCCCTAGCGCTAGACGCGGACCTCCATTCGGTCGCCCTCTTCTCACCCCAGACGGCAGCTCTCGGTGAGGATTCTAACCTTCACTTCTTCCCCAAATGTTCTGAAAACATTTGAACCTCTTCAGCCACATGTGAAATCAGCACTTGTTGTGACAAATAATTGTGAAAGATTTTGGCTGGGTTTCCTCTCTAATAGGGGGGGATTAAGGGGCCTTAACAGAACTACACTTTTCAAAGGCTTGTATTAGATGCTCGATGAGTGAATGGTTCTTTGCTTTTGCATTGAATGCTTGTTTTACGAATTTCAGAGAGGACGATTGCATTGATTTAAGGATTCTTTCATTAACAGTGCATTTGAGTTGATCAAGTTTCTCTGTTTGCGCCCAAGCCTAACGGCCCTATGTGGTTAAAAAACTTTCTAAATTGCTGTTGGCCATTTACAGAGGGCCCAGAAGGACTTGGCGCGCTGCCTCCATCCAATCAGCCGCTCGCTGTCATGGCGGGTAACGAGGTGGTCACGTTCGTCCCCAATGCGGGTGGTACTCCTCCTGAACAACCAATGCCAGCCTCAGTTGGTTATTCAGTACCGATGGCGCTTCTTCCGGCCAGTTCGCAGTTCGATATCGTCAGGGAGGCAGGACTTTCCGTCCCTCCTACGGCCGAAAGTAGCTCCGGACCATCGTCGTCGACACCTGGGCCTTCATCGGCTTTGGGCAACCCTGGGGGGCAAATTGTCTTGGCTCCGCCTCACCACCATCGCAAAGTCTTCAAACATAGGCACAAGGTTCGAATTCACTTGATTGAAAACTGGTTCCCCTTGAGTTGATAAAGAAACACTGCCTTTTAATTTCAGAATGGTTCGTACCAGGTGGAACTGCCATCTCCCGACAACATTTTGGAGGCTAACGAGTCAATCATTTCCCTCCTTCTCAAACTTCATTCTCACCTGGCCGGCGTTCCCGATTCCTTCAACCCCGATGGACCTGCACCGGACCCGAACTGTCGAATCGGCGATGGCCCCTATTTCGTCGGAAACGTACTTCATCGGATAATGGCCCTTGACGCGCTTTGCAAGTGAGTTTCAAGTTGATTCTAAACAATCAAACAAATAAATAATCTGTCGGTTTATAATAAAACGCGAAAACGAAATGTAATTAAATAAGTAAAAATATATACCCGGTGTAACCTTGAGACAATGTTGAACACGGATACCTACCTCTGAATTAAACATGTTCATGTTTAATTTAGAAACCCTTCCTCTTATCCCTCATGTTTAATTTAGAAACCCTTATCGGAAGGGTTCAGCAAAAAAACAAGGGTGGTCACAATAATTGTGAAATTATTTTTTCATTTTGAGAAAAGCTGATTTTCACGTTTGAAACATCGGAAAAATTGCAAATTTACGTATTTTTCTACTGCTGAAATTTCATTAGATCCACTGGTATTTCCTGAGGTAGATTACAACTGGATTAGTAGGAATTAAAATTTTTCTAACAATAAAAGTTACCACAACAACTATGAACTTACAGGAATAAAACAAGGAAAGTCTCGAAAGTTTTGTCAACGAGGATAACGACTATATTTTTCGTTTCGTTTCGGAAGTAAGGATTCTAAATAACACGAAAGTGGGATCATAACTCTGTAGGTTATATTAATTTATACTAGTTTTAATAATTTATGGAAACGTTTAATTTAGAATGGCCTACAAGAGATCAGTTGTTAGAGTTACCCTCGGTACGCAACTCTGCCCGCCACTGGTGGGTTATTAAAATTAAATTAAATTTAAAAATGTGGATTTAATCAAATTTTAAGCTCAGTCACTACAAAATGGCCACCATGGAAACTTACGGGTAGTGGAAAAAACTAGCCGTCCAACTCACGAGTTTCCCTCACGACGTCAGAGTCTGGATCTGAAATGAACGGCTACGGGGAAAAACGTCAAAGGCAATTTTTCAATATTTGGGAAATTCAATTTCAAACTTTAATAAACTATGGTGGATGGAGATTTTGAGTTGCCAGTGTATTGACGCTTGTGACGTGTGTTCATCATGGTTACATTTGTGACTCTTCTTGTTATTTTCCTGAAACGATTGGACTTTCCTTGTTTCTTCCCAGTAGGCTGGTTTTTCTACTTCGATTTTCACTGGACTCTCCTAGTTTTAGCCCTGAGATAGTGTTAGTGTTACCAACTATAAGTAGTCGTCAAGACCGAATGCGATGATCAACGAAAAATCGGAATTTATGGCCTATCCTTGTTTTTCCCTTACCCTTCTGTACTTCAGCCAGGTTTTCAAACCGATTTTTTTTTTTTTTCAGGGAAAGCGTTGTGTCCACCCGTGAAAAGCTGTGGCCGCGACATCCGGAAGAAGGCGAGAATGAAAGACGGGAAAGGGAAGAAAGGGAGAGGACTGAAAGAAGACGAAGAGCCAAAGAAAGACAGCAAAAGCTTATGGAAGAGTTTGCTTCTAGGCAGAAACAATTCATGCAACGTACTATGGAAACTGGTTTGTAATCTTCCTAAACAAAATTGACGTATGGAATGAAGTGGGCTTATTGGAAACATTTAACCTGATTGTTTGGTTTTCAGACGAGGAGAACATGGAGTGGGATGGAAATGAAGGGACGGCGGCTGGCGGTGGGGGTTCAACTAGTCGCGGCGTTTCTCGCAGGAAGGAGTACGATTGTGTCATCTGCAGTCAAACCTCGCCGTCCACAGAGGAAAAACCGATGGGGCTAGCTGTACTGGTATGTTGGAAAAATTGGGATAAGTGAAATTATGTAAACGCGTTGAAACTCTTGGCTTATATATATGCACCGATCAATTTTTCAGGTTCAAGCGACATCTGTCTTGGGCCACCGAAGGAGGACGTCCGACCCTTGTATGCTGCCTACCTCGGACGAAGAACGATTCAACCTACGAAGACATGACACCCAAGCGGCGGCGTTCGACTGTCAAGTCGAAGAGCTAGACCGCCAGTTCGACCAGGTAGCTCATGCCAATCTTGACAAGGATAAACATTCAGTGTACTTATTGTCTAGAGGGGACAGGGAAGCCCCGTGGACTAAAGGCGAAAGACCTTCGTTTGTTTACAAATCAGTTGGAGCGCTGATCGGCCTGGTTCAAATCCGGGGCTGAACACCAATGTTTGACCAAAAGTCAATCACGTGTTGTAACACCTGTCTTGTCGGCAGACAATTCACCTCTGAACGCAAGTTTATGTGAATCCTTTCTCTGGGGCAAGAATTACTAAAGCTTTTCTAAGTACAGTGCTGGGTCAGCTCCTACCCCAATTGTGAAAACCAGTTGGTTAACGCAAAAAAAAAAAAAAAAAAAAAAAACCCACTTTACTTATTGATCACCTGTTTTTACTGTTGTAGCTATCCTGGCTAGTTTCCGTCAACTTGGGCTGGGAAGGCGGAGTTCACGTTCAAACCTGTGGTCATCATTTGCACTTAGATTGTCTCAAGTCTTACCTTTGCTCGCTCCGCAGTCAGCAGAGATTGGCCTCCGAACGGTAAGACAATCCCACCATCATAAAATGTTTTAAAAACAAAATGCGATGGGTTAAAATGTTTTATTTCGTCCTTTTATTCAATTTATTTTCAAATTGATTTTAAGTTTGAAGGAACGTTTGTTGAAGATCAGAAATACATTTAATTTCATTCACTTTTAAATTCAGGGGCGAATACTCCTGTCCACTTTGCCGGCAAACGGCCAACTCGGTACTTCCCCTCCCTCCACAATTGGGCGACTCGTCGATCGTCGTCCGTTCCCGACCTGCGGCCTTCACTTCAGTCATCCCAGATATCACGGCCTTCCTCAAGGAAAACCCTCCACTCAATCCGGTAAGTTTTTATGATTTATGCTACAACTTGAATTTCTGTCCTGAACATTCAGTTCAACCGGTCGTGATTGTTTCAGACGCAGTCAAGTTTGATGGAAGCGATGTTCAAGTCGATGGAGGACATGACCAATTCGACGTACTTGAAATACAAACAGAAATCTGGAACGAGGCGCCCGCAGACGCTCTTTCTGTTTGTTTCGTCGATAGCCCGCACGAACCTAGAAATCGAAATAGTCCAGAGAGGTGGAAGCCTTCTTGCCCGTCCACAGCCTAACCCTCTCATACCAAAACGATCTTGTATAGGTAAATAATACTCGTATCAGAGTATTTTATTTTTAATTATGGTTGATACTTCAACTCACAAGTTTTAAACCTCCTAAAACGTTTTAGCTCACCTTTAAATCCTTTCAAATCCCTGAAAACCAACGTTAAGACCTTTGAAACTGGGGTGAACCCCCTTCTAAGCTTTTAACCAGTGTTTTGTAACGATTGAAATTGTCTACAGTCCCGTTGCTCCACGTTTTGGCTGTGCATGCCCGGATGTTGGCCCACTGGCCTTCGTGGGAAACATGGCAACAGTTGGCATCCCTGGACCCGGAACCGTCAGCGTCTGGGTCAACCCCCTCGCAGCTAGTCGTCCCTTCACCTCAAAACCAAGTCCCTCTGTTGTTACGCGACCCGTCTGCCCTCCTCACGCAATTCATCTTACTTCTACCTCTTCATCTTGATCAAAGTAAGTTATTTAGAAGCGTTGTTTCAGTGAAATTGACTTGCAATAAACACCCCTCACGAATTAACTTTTGACTTTCAGCGTATTTCACCTGCGTCACTAAGCTGCTGTACAACCTCCTGTACTTCCAAGTGGTCATCCAAATGTCTTGTCAGATGAACGAAGGGGAGAGGGCGTACTGGCGAGCCGAAGGCAGCACCGTCCAGTCGGCTTCAACGGGGAGTGAAATCCACTGTTTGAAGTCTCTCGAAGAGACCATGTCCCGCGTAATTATGGCCCTCGATCCCACGCAGTTGTATCCTGAGGATGACAACGCCTGGGAGGGTTCACCCCCGGCATCCGATCGCACGGATAAACAGTTCCTAGAGAAAAAAGTGAGTTTAACGTCGAACATCCAATGGAGGAAACCTCGCGCCACTCAACGTCAGTGAACTTAATGCTTATTACAACAGTAATGACTCCAGCGTTGGCATTCATTCTCTTTTTATTTTGCAAATGAGAAGTTTATTTCCACAAGTTACTAAATCCATGAGTTATACAATAGTTTAGTCCAAGTTTTTGGCCTAATTGCTCTTGGCCGATGACTTTTTCCTTTGTTTATTTAGTACATTAGGTTCGTCCCACTCGTCGCCCCCAAAGGGGGTCAACATTGGAGGCGTCTGCCGCTTGCACAGTGTACAATGTACACCTGCGCACTGTAAAAACATTACTTTTTTCATAAAACACCGAAGTAAAATTGTGGTTCCGAAATTTGAACACTGTCTACTAAAAACACGTGAAAAATAACCTTTTCATGCCAGGTAGGGTTTTATGCCAGTTAACCAACTTCTCCCCTAACATTTTCTGTAATTAATATCTACTTGAACACCCTAAATTTATTGAAAACGATGGAAGGTGGGCTAATAAGAGACAAAAAATTTTTTTTTCAGCCGAACCATTGACTTTTTTCCGTTGTAAATTTTTGTGTAGGTTGTTTGTGACAAATGGAAAACCCACAATTTTTTTTTAGATCCACAGAAAAACCCAGGTAAGAGAGAAAAATCGTGAAATTTTTGGTAGCAGTCAATGTCTCTTATTCCCGAAAGTGATAAATAAGAGACACATCACGAAATCACTGTTAGAGAAGTCAGAAAAAGACTTAGGAGACCTAAAGGGCATTAAGAGACAATTAGCAACGCGTCTCTTAATACCCTGAAAGTTTCATCGCATTTGGTTCAAACCAAAAAAAGTTATGAATTTTTAAACTTAGGCGAATAAAAGGTCAGCCAAAACTTTCGGCTCTCAAGTCCTGAGAATGTATAAACGTTTTATTATAATAAATTAAGTAGGAAGAACAGATTGAATCAAAATCACAATGTTTGAAGAATAAATAAACTTACAAAATTTTAACAAATATCACTGTTTGAGTAAAATTACTCGCTGAAGGCAGGCTTTTCTCAGTCAAATCACAATCTGAATACAGAATAACTTGAATTAATATTTAGAAGATTGAATTGAGATCAAAATGTTTGAAGAATAAATAAACTTACAAAATTGTAAGAAATATTACTGTTTGAGTGAAGGCACTCGCTTAAGGCAGGCTTTTCTTATGACAAATATCACTGTTTGTATAAAATCACGATTATAGTTGCACCGAATTCCCTTGCCAGCTTGTTTTGGACCCATGATGGAACTGAAACAAACAGGAAACATTCAATAATGAGATTTGGATTAATAAGAGACAGACCGTCTACTATTGACCCAACTGCACAACAGCTGGGGTGAATAAGAGACATCGTCATAAAAAATGAAGAAGTAATCTGACGGAAATAGGGCTCAAGGATATTCAACGTATTCATAGAATAAGCGTTTTGAAAAACTTACCAGCACCGACGAACGTCTTCACGGACTGGAAAATGGTGTACCGAAAAATAAGAGACACTGGGAATCTGAAGTTGATGGGGAGGTTCTTCGTAGGTTGGCCAGTGTTGCCAGGGAAAGAGGCTGTTGGAGCGAATGACCCCCTCAACTTTTAGTTCAGATCTCCAGCTACCTTTGTAGGTACTTTTTTGAACATTTCGACCATGCGGGATATTTTAAAATGCGCGTGTCTCTTATTTGCCATTTCTCTTATTAGCCCACCTTCCTCTAGGTTACTTGTGCAGAAATTTAATTCTGTGTCAATGAAAAAATTAAAAAAAAAGTTTATTGAATTTTTATTTTTCAAAAAAAATTTTTTTTTGGATTTTTTTTATTTAATTTTTTGTGTGTTTTACTTGAAAAATATTTGACCTGGAATCTTTAAAAAATCCCATTTGTAGCCCCATGAAAGCCGTATAGATCGCAACAGTGAAATCGGATCGTTCCGGGACCCCATAAAATGGATTCCAAGACTGAAAAAATAAAAATAAAATAAAATAAAATAAAAATAAATAATAATCCGGGAAACCTCTTGAATTAAAGTGGGTGCCTTTTCGTGGGAAAAATAGTAGTTTTTGGTTGTGAAATATTGAATCAGCTGTGTAGGACGGTGGGATTTAGTACCTTTTGGTTGAACACCACACTACTCCTTCAGAAGGATGGATTTAGTACCTTTTGAAGGCAAACCCGTTTTTTGATCGTCTTTTTCCTGTAGATAGAGTAGGTTTTGGTTGAAAATGGTTCCATTTTTGTGTAGAAACGCCCTCCCCTAAATGGGAAGAAATCCCTACCTCATTTTTGACAAAATTGGTTTTTTAGTACTTTTTGGAAGTAAGCTCCTCAAATGTTAATTCAAAAAAGAATATCACGTTTTATTTTGTTCATTTCAGATTCAAGCATTGTGTCTTCCGTTCTTACGGATAGCAGCTCTTCTTCGGCATCATATGTACGATGAACCTTTACCAGAAATCGATTCTGCTGACTCGGAATTCGTCCGGCTCGTGTATTATCTGGAATTGGTGACGGAGGGAATGTCTTGGGATAGGTGAGTTTTTTAAATGACCAAATAGTTTCAAAATTGTGTTGGTATTTAGCAAGCGTCCACTCATTGTGTGGTTGTAGATTCAACGCAGCAGTCGCCCTGTCGTGGCCTTCGCAAATTGCGGTGAATGAGTGGTTGATGAATTTGGGCGAATTCATCAACAAAAGCCAGATTGCAGCTCGTGGGCTTCTCTCAGATCAGCACATTACGTGGCACCAACCTTCACTTTTGTCACTGCCGCTGCTGTACGACAGGATCTTCCAGGTTATTGACGTTCCAGAGCCTAAGATTTTTCGGCCCCAGTAATGTCCAATAATCGTGACGGATTCTCTCTTGTTTCCAGTACTATCACCGTCGGCAGTGCACTCAATGTCAGTCGGTCCCCCGGGAAACCTCCATCTGCCTCCTTTGCGGGACGCTGGTCTGCCTGAAGGAGACCTGCTGCAAGCAGCTGGCGGTCTGCGAGGCCGTGCAACACTCGATCGACTGCGGGGCTGGCACGGCTGTGTATCTCGTCGTCACGTCGTCCTACGTCATTGTTGTCAGAGGGAAACGCGCATGCCTTTGGGGATCAGTCTACCTGGACAGCTTCGGAGAGGAAGACAGGGAACTCAAGTGAGTCTTGATTCCAGAATCTTGAATTATTAAAATTCCTCTGTAAACTACTCTCAATATAGAATATAGGACGTATTCTCCATGTGAGGACGGCTGACGACGTCCGCGACGGCAGCAGCCAGTCTGACGAAAATTCCGAGTGAAATTCCCTTGTTTCGTTTCGTTATAGAATATAGAACGAGGGAAGCCCAAAGTCTACCTCGGGAACCCGCTCGTTTATTTTAGGGAGGGTTCAGGGAAGGAGTGATTGCGAAGGATGTAGGCTGATTATGAAAATCAGATTCCCTGCTATTTGAGGCCACCTCACTCACGCCTACCTTGCTTTGCCATCGAGCCGACCACCGACTTTCACTGATTAAACACGGGGAGCACTGCATTTGGAAAACAACTGCACCAATCGATAAGACACCAATCTATTAGTTTTAGACATTTTTACATAAGAATGAGAGCAACACGTTAGAATAATAATTATTAAAAAAGACGAATTATTCAAAAAAGACAAACTATAAAAACTACGAATTATTCGTAGTTATGGGTGAAAGTCACAATAGGCAGAATTCCCCTGGTAGTGCTGTTGAACAACTACGCTCAAGTGATTTCTGTATTCGGCCTCGCTTGGCGGAGACTGGGACTATCTTTTATCAGTTTACATCCTTGGTATGCACTTCCTAAAGTAACGAGAGGGTTCCTGAGCTGAACTTCCCTCGTGTTGTATTCTATATTAAGAGTATTTAACAGAGGAATTAGGAGGAAACATTGACCAAGCATAATTTTATTGTTTGGGTAAGTAATGATGAACGGTTTCTTGAAAACGCTAATATTTCTTTGAATTAAAGGCTATTAAAAAAAAATAGAAACTCACGTTCAGGTGGAGGAAGTTGTATCGATGCCCATGTTGGGGTAGATGCAGAGTTATGTGGACGTGAACGTGCTGAATGGACTGCGTACATTGAATTGAAAACAAATTTAAAAGATGAAAGGTGGAGGCTCTTATTGCTGAATTGAGATGGACATGCTTGTAGTTTTTTAGTTTCAAATAACGCTGATAATGGGATAATAATACGAGGGTTGATCTTATTATGAATTTAAATAATTTTAAGGAAAAGTCGAGTTAGAGTTTGTATTGGGAACAAGAGATTAGCTGTTTGGGTTCATTGGTCGGGGATTTGAGCTAGAACACGGCATTATTAAAAATCGAACTGGTCTCTGTCCCCAGAAGGTAAACTAGCATTCAAACTCACAAGTTTTCCCTCAAGACGTCGCGGTCAGAAGTTTGAATCTTGATAAAAATCAACAACCAAAGACTTTTTCCACAAAAATGATTTTTCCTCCACTGTTGGTTTATTGTTCTTGGAATAATACACCTATGTGATCGCGACGGAAGTCGACGACTCGGATGGGCCTCAAAATTTGACATTATCCGTTTCAAGAGGTCTAGATTCTAAAACCGAAATGTCCGTCCGCCGTCCGAGCCGTTTAAGGGCAGTAGGAGTTTTTTTTTTTTTTTTTTAATCTTACATTTTGACAACATGCCAAGTATTAAACGGTTTACCATCTAGTTGTGCCATCTAGGTTTTCAGCCCTATCGCCCATACCCGTTGGGCGCTATGGGGCTAAAATGGGGCTACGGGAGGCGTTTTTTCAAGGCTTTTGGCTATGGGATCGAGTTAGGTGTCGTTTTCGAAGTATTTTTGGACCTAGAACCAATTTTCGGGGGTCCCGAAACGATCCAATTTCACTGTGGCGATCTATGGGGCTTTCATGGGGCTATAAATGGGATTTTTGAAGGATCCCAGGAAGTCAAATATTTTTAGAATACAAACACAAATTTTTGAAAAAAAAAAAAAAAAAAAAAATTCTCGTTGACACAAGATTAAATTTTTGCACAAGTAACCTACATCAAAGAATAATAAACCCTTGTGTACATTTTGCAGCGTTTTTTATCCCGAAATTCAGGTCAGCCCTTAGCACAACAAACAACAACATCCAGCTCGTTCGCAGATCCCACCTAGGGGGGATGGAAAACCAAAATTAATATCTGGATATCGGCGATCCGATCGGATGAATATCAAGCATCCGGAAACGGTCCGATGTCTCCCGTTCAAATCCGGATATCTGCTATTTTTCTGAAAAATCCTTAATTTTGCTCATTTTAGTATGAACACTGCTGCTCTCTCAAGGGCGAAGAAAAATGCAAGAATCCGCGGTAATGGAGTTGTATTTAAAACAAAGGGCTGACATGACATGGGCGAGCGTGATCGAGAATCGAATCGAGGTCGACCATCGACCATAACCCCTCTCGCTTTCTGCTTTATTTTCAAGCAAATATCTTCTATTTTCAGAATTTTTGAAAAAGTACGGATATCCGATACACATATCCGGTAACCGGATATTTCAACCCACTTCTATCCGGCCACAATCTATCCGGATATTAAAAAGAAACATCAGGATATTGGTTGTATCCGGTCAAGGTCTTTCCATCCCTAATCCCACCTCGTTTTTACAGAAGTGGCCCCTGTACCATCGGCAACCGTTACTAAGAAGTTTTTCTTTTTTTAAATAACCCGATTCTAAATAGGCTTCCTAAGCATCATTAGAGGAATCATGATGATGTTGGTTCTTTGGATGATCCTATTTCCCGATCTCATTGAATTCTGCTCATTTTCAGACGTGGGAAGCCTCTCTACTTGAGCACCGGACGGTATCAACTTCTACAGCAACAGTGGTTGGCTCACAGATTCGATCATACCAACAAAAAATGGGTTTGGCACAGGGATTCTCTTTAAGGAAAAAAGTCTTACAAAAAAGCTTGATCTTGCTTGTATTTTTTGTCCTCTTTAACCAAATCAAATGCCCTCACTTTCCCTTGATATCCTATCCTCGTCCGGCGAATTCACGGTAGTCTTAAACAAATTCGCTAATGAACAAAAAAAAGAAGAACTTTATTGAAAATTGATTTATTCATTATTTCTTCTCTCTATCGCTTACACAAAGGTACATGAAACAGTTTTTACGAGAGTGGAATAGTCTACAAATCTGTGATCTCCTTACAAGGAAATAAGTGGATTCTCGCAAGGGAGTTCCCTCCCTGTACGTCTGACAAGTTAATATGGTCCGTATTAATCAGATTTCGCTCAAGCTTTAATGCGCACTTTAGTTCATCCCTCCGCGATCATACCGCCTCGCCAAGACTTAATTTCAATTCGGGGAAAAAAGTGAACACCGGTTGGAGTGCTCATGAAAAAAACGGCAGGATTTTTCGAATTCGTCTTAAAATGTAGATCCGTCTTCTTGTCGTAGGCGTTTTTTTGTTTACGTTTCTTTTTTTTAGCAATGTTAACAGCTTAACACGGACTCCGTCCCACTGACGGATCTGTTAGCGTGTTTTCCGATTATTATTATTTTTTAAATTTAAAACGCCTTTTAATCGAACTTACCAGGGCAGAAGATGCTTAATTATTTTTTCGTCCTCGACTGTGATAAGCAAATTTTTGCGATGGAATCATAAACAGCGAGCTCCTTTCCTCTTCCCCTCAGTTTCAAATTGTATATAATACTGTCCGATCGTTGAGTTAATTCAATGACTTGAATGTATGGAAGCTTTCACGCCAGTTGTAGTTTTATTAACAATATAAATATGAATATAAATATATTATAAATAAAAAATTATAAATACAGACTTATTAACGAATGGAAAGAATTATAATTAATTGAGCGGCTTGTGTCAATTATTGTTATTTTTCCTTATCCTAGCGTTGTAGGAAAATTTCCTACATTTAATGTGTACCAAAACATTAAAAATGAAGCGGAGATTCATTGCGCATAAATCGAACGGCATAGCCTCGTTGTTTTATCTGCATGACAATTTGTCTGTCCCAATTAATTCCATCTCTTGCCATGACAATTTTACGGTCGCGCGTGTGGATGATAATCACCGTCGCATAAAACAAACAGTTCCATTCAACCCCGCTTAAATTTACATGTAATTATCCGACTTCGCGACTGTTCGGCACCGTAGGCTGTTAACCGGGGGGGTTCATTGCTTTTAATTGCTTTAAAGTTGAGTGTCTATTTAAAAAGGGGAAGAAACATTTTCTGGGTCACTTCGGCGACGGATGTGACTTCATGAGGCTGTAATGCGCCTACTTGTCTTATTGATTGAAAATTGTCGTTTGACAATGAAAATTATCCGGGGGAATTTTGAATTAACTCTATGATATTGACTCATCCATCGGCGAGCTTTCTAATTCCCTCGAAATATACAGTGTTGAAGGGGGCCTCATAGTCTCGGATAATCTGCTTCACGGCGGAATTCAAATATTTGTTCGCAACTTATTGGCAAAACTCTCTTGCCGGCGATGTTAAAGACCTGAAGGTCTTGAATTGTACGGGAATCCGGAGTGCGTTGTATTCTTCGAGCACGAAAGCCCTTGGAGTAATTCAAACACGTCGTTTCCAGGAAGCGGATCTTATTTACACGTGAAACTTGGGATATTAAGCAGCTGAGCGTCGTTTGCTAGTTTAATTTTATAAATAACTAGAGGCCTGTTGGGGCTTTCCAATCTAGTGAGTATGTCCACCCGTGAGGTTTCCCACCCGCATACATCACCAGTCGAAGTAGACGTTAGTTAGACGGCTCATTCGAACCAGCTCGTAGCCGGCTTTCGAGGAAAATTGTCCACGTTCGTCTCAACGCCCGTCTTGGTCGTGTTCTGGGCGATCCTTAACGACTGAGTTTGTTTAAGTGTCCTCCGTAAATAAGGAAATTCGCCGTTGGGCGGAAAACGCGTTCCAACTTTTTACGCGAATCTGAGTTTCTTGGGTTTCACCAAAAAAAGAGATTTCGCCGCAATTCCAACGCTACCAAAACGATTTTCGTGGGACAAACCATTCCCCACGAGCGGGAATGGTTTGTTGGATTTTTTTTTTTTTTTAGTGTGGGTAAATCCTGCTTCATTGTGTGTAAAAGTAGCCTGGTAATTCGGGTTATCCTCAGCAACGTGGAAGAAGTTGTTAGGTCGGTTTGTTTACGCAGCCATCGATTTCTAAGAAATCTGATTCAAAATTCCAAGAGGTTAGATACAGAAATCGTACTCGAAGCGGTACCGTATTGCCACTATAATATAGTAGGTAAAAGCACTATTATGTAGGTAATTTTCACACTATTATGTAGGTAAAAGTATTAGAGTACGGACCGAGCACAGCTAAAATCTCTTCAGTTCATTCTTGAACATTGAAATTTGAGAGGGAGCCCTTCTGGGAGTAGGAGACGAGACAAGAGACGATGCAAATGACAGGCATTTTCCTGATCAGCTGTGTGAGCTAAAATCTCTCCTGTTCACCTGTGGACGTTGAAATTCGAGAGGGAGTCCGTTTGTTCTCTGTTACTCTGTGAGTCCGTCTGAGAGTACATGACGGTCATTCTCCTGAAACGCGAGGTTGATAGTAAAAATTTGGTAGGTGGTAGGTAAGCTGGGTGATGGACGGGAGAGGGGGGGGGGGGGCTCACGAGTGGACAGCCGAGTGTGTGTATAATGCATATTCGATGGTAACAATTTGGGATAACACGCTAAGATCCGACGACGGAGTCCTCCGCAATTTTGGCAGACACTACGAAATTATATATAGGTAAGGATTTATAATTAGGTGGGCAATCAACCCTGCTAATTATTGGCAGGGTTGATTGCCCACCTAATTAACTTGGTGACCCGTCATGATGTTCAATCGCTTCTTTCTTTTTTTGTCATTAAAATTACAGCCAACATCCCGATTTTCTGTATTAATCCAACTTTTTTTTTTCATTCAATTTTCTAATGAGAAAGTATTACAAAGAGAAAGTTGCCGTCATCAGCAATTCGTTATCATGATCTCCCGATTGGAATTGACGTCACTTTCCCGGCTCGATCTTCGTTTTCCATTCATAACCGCCTTTGACCCGCCTGTCGCCAATCTCATCAATATCGCGTTCGACATGATGCTCTCAAATACCTTTATCCCAACGCCTCCCTCCATTTTCCATTCACAATCGGAGGTGGAAGATGACGGAGGAATTTCAGGTAATTGATTAATAAGACGTTTGTGCTCCTTTGGTGTCCTCATGGTCCATTAATCCTGTTCTCCTGTGAGCTGAACTGACGGCTCAGCTACCTAATTCGAATCTAGTTGAAATTCAGGACGGTTACGACCCGATTTTCATAACAATTGGGGTAAAAGTGATCGATACCTGAAATTGTATTAAAAAATCTCTTTTGTTTATGTCCACCAGGACTCAGGTAAAATATTTGTAGGTATGCAGGATTTTACTGAACTTCTTTATTCTCTGCTCTTCAACGTTTCACCACAGTACTACATGGCATCTTCAGTGGATTCAATTTCTGTTCACATACATTACGTCGGCAAAATGACCAAGGGGCAAAAAAAAAAAAAAAAAAAAAAAAAAAAAACGAAAATTTTACGAAGTACTCGGTTTACCATAATATGGTAAACCGAGTACTATATTATAGTTGTGCCCACAAGATTTTCAGCTCGATTTCCCAAACGCGTGGGGCCTTTGGGGCTAAAAAAAGGCTACGGGAAGGGTTTTTGAATGGTTTAGGCTATGGGGTCGAGTTGGATGTCATTTTCGAAGTATTTCTGGACGTAGAATTCATATTTGGGGTCCCAGAACTATCCGATTTCACCGTGGGTAACTATGGGGCTTTCGTGGGGATTTTGACGGATGTCAGAAGGTCGAATGAGGAATTGTTTTCTGAGTAATTTGGGCCGCATAATTCATTTTTGGGGGTCCCACATCTGTCCAAAATTTGGACAGTATTTAATACCGTACAGGAATTTTTATTTATTTATATTTTTTAAATAATTTTTTATTGACTGCATCAATTTTTGCACAATTTTTCTATAACATTATTGAAGCATATTAAACCTATGTGTAAAATTTGCAGCGTTTCTCAAAATGTTGTGTCAACCTTTGGTCACAGTGACCAGTGGTCACTGACCACTGTACTTTTGGAAAATACCAGTTACCTACCGAATTGAGAATTCCTCATAAATGTCTCATAAAAAATGTCTACGTTCCAATTCACCCGGGAATTTCTTTTTGTCTACAACGAGACCGAGGGTTAATCGGACGGCATTAATTAGATAGGAGCACACCACAAAAACCTATTTTTGAGTAATCAGGCATCAAAGTTTTTTCAGAATTGTAATTCAGGTGAGGAATGTACCTACCTGCCTCTCAAACCCAATAATTGAATTCTGCGTCATTTTCTACTTTAGAAAATTACTGTAGTAGAGCGCTTAAAAATCATATGTAAATGGACCAGTTAAAAATTACACTGCTCTACAAAAAAAGTGACCTGAAAGTTGCAGGCCTCATTTGATCATGGATAGGGGTTTTCGAGGGTGCTGAATCCGAATCCGTTGTCCGTTTTTTCCGAATGGGCGATTTTTTTAGAGTGAAACTTTTATTACATCGTCCCAAATTTTTTGGTCTGTGTGTCGTTTCTTGTAACGTCACGCTACCGTTGATTTTCGCTTACAACCGATTCGCTGCTACGGAACTTCATCTTCGCCAGTTATAATCGTACAAAAATCGTTCACCATTCGTTGGAAAGCTCTCGATTTATCACGCATTTCTTTCGTAGGGGAAGACCTCCTCCCTTGGTCAGGTCCCAACCTTGGTCAGTTGATAGTTTGGGTGGTATACCCGAGGGAAATATTTTGTCCTAAATTTTTAATGTTTTGTGTAAGTCAAGGCAACACTGCGTCAAAAGTGTTTTTCCGCTTTTCTAGCCCTGATAAGCTTTATTTGGTTATCAAAGTTTTCGAGGCGTTGTGATGTCGATTTTGACAACATAGTTTTCGACTGCTGACGAAGAAAGTACGTAAATTTCGATAAATATTTTTGGTTTATCGTTGAATTCTAGTCTCGATGTATGAAATGCACGCATAATTTCGCAAGTTCATGTCGAATTAATTATTCTGGAGCCAGTTGAAGATTTTCGGGAGTTGACCCTACCTTGGTCAGGTAAATATTACGATATCGTCCCTACCTTGGTCACCTTCGAAAGTCAAAAGTGATAATCATAATATGATATATAATATTATTAGGTATCCTTTGGTAAATAATCATTTTAATAAACATTTTGTGATATAAAGGGCATAAATGGTCAATAAACCAATTATTTCTGATCAAAAACATCTTCTGTCAGACAGTTGACCAAGGGAGGAGCCAGACCTGACCAAGGGAGGAGCACGGTTCCTACCTTGGTCAGTTTGGAAGGGTTTGGAAAAACGGTCTCCACAATTAATTAGTGATACTAAAATGATTAGTTCTTCGTCCATTCAACAGCCGAATAGTGTTACTATCAAGATCAATACATCAGAGGTCCAAAAAACCATCCTAGGTATGATTTGTCGAAGGTTAAAAAAAAAGTGACCAAGGTAGGAGGTCTTAATGGATGCAGTAAACAATGCCGCTTGTTTTGTTGTTATCAGTTGCCACGTTAGAAATCAATTTGAGGAAACGCCAAAATGAAGCCGTGGGTAGAGATACAAGGGTAGGTGAATGAGTACGAAATGGGGGGGGGGGGGGGGGGGGACTAGACATAAAAACCGTGTCCATCGATGCTACGTACCCCACTAGGGGAGCGATCGAAGCGAGCCGGAGAGACTAGTGGGGAAAAAGTTTCACTTTTACCGTGGTTTCATATTCGATTTTTCGACGTTTTTATGGTCGCTAATTACAACTTTTGAGAGTTCCGGTTGGTCTCATTCGACGCAGGAGAGTCTAAACTTTCGAATGGTCGCCCTCGATATTTTTTGGCAGGTCCATTGGAGTCAACAAAAACAAAAATGTAAGAGAAAAATAGGCAAACAATTTACAGTTGTTTCTCTCTACAGTTTTTCGATCGGTTTTTGGGGGATTTGGAAAGTTTGAATCAATCTGAAAAAAAAAAAAAAAAATTGGACATGAAATTTCCTAGCCTCATTATAATTTTTTTGGACGAAGTTCGTGAAGACCAGGAAAATACACAGTGAAGTAATAAAAAACCATAAAAACGTCAAAAATCGAAAAAATCGCCCAATCGAAAAAAAGGACCGGGTTCAGATTCAGCACCTTCGAAAACCCCCATCCATGATAAAATGAGGTCGGCATCTTTCAGGTCACTTTTGTTTTGTAGAGCAGTATCTTACATAAACAGGCAATCAGAACACAGCAAATGAGTAGTGTGGTTCCCTTTTGCTGAAATTGGTTGGGCCATATTCTATCCAAAGAGAAGAACGAACCGTCTTGTTTCCCTTATCCGGTCACTCTTCTTTTTTTGAGAAACAGATACGGCCATTCCGGATTCATAATTTTTTCTAATTCGAATTTCGGAGGGAAAGCCTAATCTAAACAATAGCTCCTTTTTGCTGAAAACGGGGACCGACCTAGTGAATATCATAGTTTTCATATCTCATTTTGCCATTTTTTGTGGTTGGCTCCTTTCTGATTAATGCCGTTCCATTTTATTTTCTGTGTAGTTGTAGGATTACCCTACTTTTTCAACGAAAATAATTACAGAGAAAATAGTTGGGAAAGTTTAAATGTTATTTTCAGGGAAACGTTAAGACCAACAAATAATCTGCCCGATTGCAAGAAGAAGGAAAGAAAGAAGAGTTTTGAGAGCACGAATCACAGTGGCATATCAACAGTCGGTACAGACTCACAGAGACTGACTTATCATAAATACGCGCGAATGGATTAATCAATGTGTTGTTTGGTTGGGTAAACCTTCCACCCTCACAATTAGCTTTGTGACTCTTCGCCGGATAATTTCAGATGGGAACTGACTTTGCTTTGCGAAGCGATCTCGACGGATTCATGATATTGTTCTGTACCGGGTTCGGCTGGGGAAAGTTAAGAAGATGGTCCACGTCAACCGGCTGGCTCTCGCCGACGTAAATGTGACGGGAACATCACCGGTTAGCGACGATCACATGACATGACATTGTCAGATCAGTCTGTCAAACGTTGTGGTCCAACGAAGTAGATACAAGTTATTACATTGTTAAAGTAGTGTTATCACAATATGAACTTTGGCAAATGAATATTATTAAAAACCTGTCAAGATTAATGGGAGCCAAATTAGGGTTATTTTGCGTGCCGCTGGAAAACTCTTCAACTTGTCAATTTTCATAATGCATAACGCCATTTTTCATTTTTTTTTCTTCAAATTTTAGACTTCTACAATCTCTTGCACTAGGTAGGTACTCCCTTTAGCTCAAATCAACCTTGATATCCGACGAAATATACGTGAGGTTGATTTTTTGAACTGAATAATTTCTCAGATGGTAGTTCTTCAGAAGATAGAGATCCTAATATAATATATTATTATTATCTACATGGAAATATATGCTAAGAACGCAAGACCGGTAGGTCTTGCGGGTACAGTAAAGCTTCGTCGTAATAATATTAAACCTAAAATAAAGCAATAATATCATCATAATATTATTATGTTGATATTATTAAAGTGAAACTTTTATTGTTTTATTTTAGGTTTGTATGCTGGTCCTGGATCAGTTCCGAATCGAACTTGACTCGAGATGTAACTAAAACGCTGCAAAATTTACACTAGGGTTTATTATTCCTTGATATAGGTTACTTGTGCAGAAATTTAATTCTGCGTCAAGGAAAAAAATTTTAGAAAAATATTTTTTTGGAACTTTTTAAAAAAAATTTTCGTATTTTACTTGAAAAATATTTGACCTCCTGGGATCCTTCAAAAATCCCATTTTTAGCCCCATGAAAGCCCTAAAGATCGCCTCAGTGAAATCGGATCGTTTCGGGACCCCAAAAAATGGATTCTACGTCCAAAAATACTTCGAAAACGACACCTAACTCGATCCCATAGCTAAAAGCCTTCAAAAAACCCCTCCGGTAGCCCCATTATAGCCCCATAGCGCCCCACGGGTTTGGGCGATCGGACTGAAAACCTTGCGGGCACAACTAGATGGTAAACCGAGTATTTTGTCAAAATTTCAGATTTTTGAAAAAATTCCTACTGCCCATAACGGCCCGGACGGCGGACGGGCATTTCGGATTTGGAATCTATAAAAATTTTTTATAGACCTGTTGAAACGGATAGGTAATGTCAAATTTTGAGGCCGATCGGAGTCGTCGACCTCCGTCGCGATTACATAGGTGTATTATTCCAAGAACAATAAACCAAATTTTCATGTACTTAATGTTTTAAATTACGTTTGACGGCGATTTATAAATAGAAATTTGTAAATGTAAATAATTCTATTTGGTATATGTGATTGTATATAAAATCTGTAATTAAATTACTTTTAAATCGTGTCGTGTTTGTGCTAAGTATAAACACAAAATAAGGGCGAACAAGTCAAGTTCTTTTCAAAATTTTATGTATGTACCTGAGGAGTTAATTTGGTGGGGGGTGGGTGGGGGGTGGGGGGGAGAAGAAGCTCGAACAGCACTGTGCTGCCGGACATAAGGGTCGCCACAGGTAGTCGAACTGCCAAGAAGTGGACACAGTATTATACTATACTAGTGGTATATAGTATATATATATACTACACAGTATTATACTATAATAGTGGTATACGATAGTTAATTGTATTTAGGACACCGTGGGCGTAGTCAGACTAAATTTTCATCTTGAGCTAAAACTGGATTTAGCTATAACTATAACCAGTTATAACTTCAATGGATTTGAGAGGAGTATAGGTACTGGGTGAATGAATATCTGAATATCGGGTAAAATTATCCTGTAATTTGTTCTTAGCACTCCAAAAGTTGATAGAAGATGATTTTGTAGCCAAACTATTTCACCTGTAAAATTGCATTTTTGTCATTACGTCCGCAATCATGGAAGTTTGACGAATAGGAACAGAGACAACAGCGTGCAGTTTGGCTTTCTTGGAAGTTGTTATGGTATGGCCGCATGATTCATAAATTATTATTGTCGTGATTTAGAATGTGATAATATCGAAGGTTAATTCTGTTGATGAGCAACCTGCTGCTTCCGAGCTCAAACCAGCAACCAATGGGGTACTGGATTCTTTGTGATACCAACCCCGAAATTTCCTATCAATTCTATAAATTCTTACCTACGTCGTATCAGAGTTGACATCAGCATTAGTGTTATTTGGAAGCTTTATCTAGTTAATAATCTCGAGGTACATCCTTTCTACTAATGCTGAACCATGAAGACCAGGTTGAATTATCTAAACGTAAAATTTACCCTGCAATTTCTGAATAAAGGACAGCGTCTGACGTCACAACCATTAGTGCTGTGATTCCCTTTCGTAACCAAGAGGTGGTTGCAAAGTGGGGCAAACAAAGCCACAATCATGAGCGATTTGGATGTGAATATTAATGGGTTTAAGCACGGCTGGTTGAATACAACGGTTGTATTCAACCAGCCGTTGGTTTAAGAGATTTCAAGGAGGCTTTTCGTTAGATTAGTGTAGAACACGAAAAATCTAAATGGAATTCATTAATATTTAATGTATGGGCCGTATTAGCTACATTTAAAAATTGCTAATGGGTTTACCAATTGAATATTCACGCACAAATCAATTTATCCCTTACTTGCCCTCTTCTGCAACTTTCCGTCGGTTAGTGGCAGGTTACGAAAGGAAATTTTTCCCAGAGCACTGGTTAAGGTTGTGACATCAGACTTACGCAGTAAATTTTCATTTCAGCACCAAAAAATTCGAAATTCATTTTAGACGTTTTTGCATCATGATTGTCGTATGAAATTGGCTTGAGCTGAATTGAACATTCTTGGGGGGGGGGGGGTGGGAGTCAGGCAGGTAATAATAAAAAAATAAAAATATTATTGCCAGTCGGCCTGTATATCTATGAGGTTGTGTTTTACAGCAAAGAGGGACTACTGAGCCATTTCATTATCTTTTTTGATAGAGAATAGCAAACCAGCTAGGTTGTGCCCTCGAGATTCTCAAATTAGGTACAAAAAAAAAAAAAAAAAACCTCATAAAACAAAAACCTACGATACTAAAACCAAATTTGGATTTTGTTTTTCTTTTGACTGCTGTTAACAGTCAAAAGAAAAACAAATCCCGCATGTAATCAACTATGCAACATTTTAACAATTGAAGGGGTCCCTCTAGAAACGTTCCATCCAACACATTTTTCGAAATGCCGTTTTCAGCGTAAAAACGTTCCTTGTGACCTTTTCCATCATGTGGTGCCATCTGATAGCCGATTCTGAAGTTCCTTATCTCGATTATCGGGGCCTGAAGTTCGAAGTCCGCCTAACAACGTTCCATCTGCTGCCATCGTGCTCTCAACATGTCAAGTTCGGGTGCGAATGCTAAGGCTAAAATGGCCAATAAAGGCAAAAAAAGAAAAGTAAACTATGACGAGTGGTTCCAGGTGAAAAATAAGAGGTTGAAGGACGCAGGGATGCCATATATTTCACAAAAAAGGACGGAGCAGCCAGGGAAACAGCTTCCAAAATCGGTAAGTCTAAAAACGTTACTTCTACAAAATCACCTTCAAACCAAAATTACTGCATCACAAGATGTTTTGGACGACATTTTATTGCCAAAGTGTGGTACGTTCGTATGTGAAGCTTCAATAATCGTATTTCAGTTATTATTATTTCACTTTTGACCGAATGGAATTGGAACGTAAAGGAAGGTAATTCGTACGATCCTATGTAGGTAGGTACATACCGAGAATTGAACGCATGTGATTCGTTGATAACCAGGTGTCACTCTAATTTTACGTTCAAACTATTTTTCACGTGTTCCACTATTTTTCGTAACAATCACCTAGTTCCTAAGCATCATTTTTAGCGCAACCTTTTTCCAAAAAATGGAAAGGTGCGCTCACCTCCTCGACATGTGTTTTTTTTTTTTTTTTTTTTTTTTTTTTTGTGTACAGAGCATCACGCCCGAGCGGCTCAACAGATTTTCATGAGGGTGGTCTCATTGTGATCAGCGAGTTCGTGGGGTGGTTATAGGCTACCTTGATTTTTCCTCCCTCATCCCTTTCATCGGTTTTCGGGAGGTACTTCACGACGAAAGTTGTTTATCTCTGATGTGTAACTAAGGAGGCCTCAAGAGGGGGACGAAAGTTTTTGTCCGATTTTGTTGGTACAAGGGTCTATGGAATGAGCTTTTCAGGCTGATTCCAACGACTCCAGACGATTTTTGCAGCCTGAGCCGTTCGTTACCTCTGATCGGCATAAGGTTTTCTTAAGCATCGGTCGTTAGGGTGCAGTTGTTTACATAATTATATCTAATTAAGAAACGCCTCATATCCGTCGTTAGGGTGCAGTTGTTTACGTAATGAGCATCACGTGGATATTTTTGATGTGTTGTGTGGCATAGTTTGGTCGCTAGATACCTACTGTTTCTTAGTTAAATATATCGTAATAACAAAAGGTTGCGCTCATCTATTCAATTCAATTGATGGCTTGTTTTTTCTTCCTCAGGATGAGATCTGCAGTAAGTCGTGTAAACCTGAAGGATGCTCATTCATCAACGGAAACATTGCTCAGAAGATGGACCTGTACAACATGTTCTACAACAGAGATTACAACAAGCAGCAGTTATTCCTAGCCGACTGTATGAACATCCGTATGTGAACATCCGTATGTGAACATCCGTTATGTGAACATCCGTTTGTTCCTTTTGAATGACTTTGAATGACTTTTAATGTCGTTTTTTATTAAATAAAAATTTGGTGCAATTTTTTCTCAATTTTAATTTTTGACTCATACGATCAAAAGTAGGTACTTACCTTGTACTACTTTCTAGTGAGGCCTAAGTCATTTAAGTTTTGCGTCCCTGCATTTGAACTATTTTGTTCCTTTTTCTTTGAAGTGTTGTTTTGTTTTCGCGTTCTAATGGTTTATTCTGTCCTCTGTTTACTCAAGCACTTACAAAAATTGAGTTTGTACCTGCGTGAAAAAGTGAAGGCAACTCCTGTTACCTAATCAATATCTTTGACTGAATACCTAGTATGCCTATCCTTTCTACGGAGAATTTTCGTTCTATTTTTCAATTTGATATTTTCATAATAAAATTTTATTACCTATCCTTTCAAATTTTATTACTTACCTTTTTGCTTGCACCTGAATCTCATTTTACCTTTCCACCTACATAGGGACACTATGAGGAAGTGGAGGGGCAGTATACTAACATATTCCTTTTCTAATCAAGCATCACCTATCTCCAATTCAGGTAACTACCTACTAACTGACAGGATAAAAACGTTACCAGGCAAACATTCTCACTCGCGACGTTTCACCATAAAAACGTTCCAACTGCGCAAAAGGAACGTTCTTACGCTGAAACGCAGTCAATTCTTCCTGCATTTGAACATGATTAATGTTTTTATGGCTGAAATCATGAAATATCATTAAAGAAACCTCTGTTTTCTACTATGAGAGAAAAAAAAAATTCAAAAACTCATTCGGGAGGACATAGAATGTTTTTTTTGTTTCCTGTAAAAATCCGTTGTTGTCAGATGGAACGTTTCTAGAGGGACCCCTTCAATTAAAATGTTGCATAGTTATTTTATTTATTTATTTATTTATTCATAAAAACATAAAAACATCTTCACAATAAGGCAGAGAGTCATGATTTGTATACATAGGAACCAATTTTTCTTGATTTGGCCTATAGGTCTTTGACCTGTCCAGGCCTGTCATTCCCTTAATAGCTATTGAATATTGCATACCAATTAAATTTACAATTTATAGCGACTTAAAATATAATTTGTATTTTCTAAATTCTTAAAATAAAGTAGCGCTTCTTTTTTGAAAATTGATGTTGACCTCGCGGTCCTTAACGAGAAAGGCAGGGTTTCAAATAGCGCAGGCGCAAGCCAGGGTAACTGCCGAGTGAAGAAGTCAACTTTTGGATGAGGAATTCGCAAAATGGTTGTCTGACTAGTCCTTGTATTTTTTACCACCTCATGCTGCCTAAACGCGTCCCGAGATTTGAAAACGTAATTTACTAGTCTATAAACATAAGTTGCCCTAGGTGGTAGGACATCGAGCTTGAAATACAAGGTTTCTATTGGTGTGCGCTGGTCGGATTTGGTTGCTATCCGTAGCACAGTGTTAATTGCCACCTCAATGCAACGAAAGTTGCTTGAGTAGGCACCACCCCAGATTATTATGCCATAAATTAGAATACTGTAAACATACGCATTGTACATCATGCGGAGATTATCCCTCGATAAAAAATTTCTTAGGATGATGAAGAAGTGGTAACATTTTTTAATTCTCCCCTCCAAGTTCTGAATGTGTTCATGCCACTTTAGATGTTGATCCAGTGTAAGCCCAAGATATTTTAGGCTTCTAACTTTTTCTAACGTTCCACAGGAGCATGCTGTTTTTTGCGCGCACTTATCTTTGTGAATCACTAATTTCGAAAAGTCTGGCTGACCAGTCTTATTGATAGAAAACGTGATGTACTTTGTTTTAGTTATGTTCACGGTTAGGCCATTCAAGTGAAACCATTTCAGGACTTTCTCCATAACTCGTTCCGCCTCTGAATGGACTTCTTCCCATGAGTTTCCTTTCAATAAAATGGCTATGTCATCTGCAAAAGCAACGAATTTGCCTGAGACATCCAGAGCAAACAGATCATTGACGAATACAAGAAATAAAATAGGGCCTAGTACTGATCCTTGAGGTACTCCATAACTAATTATTTCTTCAGTGCTTTTAGCCGTCTGAATTTGTACAAACTGTTTTCTGTTCGAGAGGTACGATCCGAACCATCTTAAGGCCACTCCATCCAGCCCAAGTCTTTCCAATTTTAGTATAAGCCTTGATATTTCTATGGAGTCAAATGCCTTGGAGAGATCTATGAAAACTCCCATTATTTTGAGATTGTTGTTCAATGATTCTGCGATATCTGCTGTTACTTCCACTAGGGCATCTTGTGTACTACGATTTTTTCGGAATCCGTATTGAGTAGCAGCTAATAGGTTATTTTTTTCCAGGTAGTTAATCAGTTGGGCTTTTACTATTTTCTCGAAAATTTTGGCGAAATTTGACAGTAAAGAAATAGGTCGGTAATTGTTCGCATCAGTTTTTATTCCTTTTTTAAATAGAGGCCGCACTAACGCGATTTTAAGAGCATCTGGGAATTAAAAGCTAACTACCTTTCCCTCCGTAATGAGTATAAGAAAGCGATCAAAGCGGCTCTAGTATCCTACCATGAAAAAGACATTTTTGCGTCCGGAAACCCATCAAAGAAGATGTGGGAATACATCAACGAAAACCGCAATCAAACGAGGAAGGCTCCTAGAAACCTGAAATACACAGCTGACGACTTTAACTCATATTTCGCATCTGTAGCTTCAAAAACCATAGCAAATCTGCCCTCAGTAACCCAAAACCCCCTTGATTTTGAGATCAATCCTGCGCCTGAGCTACGTTTTTCATCACTGGAACCCGAACAAGTATTCAAAATTATATTATCTTTGAAAAATTCGAATGGTTGCGACTTTTATGGCTTATCTTCCAAAATGATTAAACATGTAGCACTGGCCATTGTTTACCCCCTGACTCATCTGATTAACGAGGCCATTTGTTCAAATTTCTTTCCTTCAGTTTTGAAAGTCGCAGAAGTGATTCCTTTGCACAAGAAGGGGGATACAGATGATATGTCCAACTACCGGCCTATTTCTAAACTCCCTTTGTTCTCGAAGGTATTTGAAAAAGCTATTAATAGGCAGATAAAAGATCACTTCGAGGATAACAATCTATTTGTCTCGGATCAGTACGGATTCAGAACAGGACGGACGACTGAGCAAGCAGTTTTGTGTATTTCAAGTCTAATTTGTGAATATTTTGAAAGAGGTCACTATGTTTCAGCAACAATGGTTGATGTTTCAAAGTGTTTTGATTGTGTGCCTCATAAACTGTTGCTGGCAAAATTACGATCGTACAAATTCTCCGCTGAAGCCGCAACCTTGATTAAGTCTTACTTGCACAATAGAGTCCAAGCTGTCCGCCTAAATGGTGCTGTCTCCGAATTGTCACAAATCGGAGTCTTATCCGTAGTTCAAGGTAGCGTTCTAGGACCCACTCTCTTCCTGATATTTTCAAATGATCTTCCTCAACATTCAAATAAAAGGACTGTTATGTTTGCGGATGACTCAACGGTTCTTTCATCAGATTCTTCGTTGGCTGCCCTGGTAGAAAATGCAGATAGTACTGTCGGCGCTATTCGACATTGGTTCCATAAAAACCGTCTCGCTGTTAATGATTCAAAAACGGAGGTGATGTATTTTGGATTAAGGGACTTATCGCTGGCAGTGAGTGTTGGTAACCCTCAGTCCGTTAAAATGTTGGGTGTTGTACTGGATCCGAAACTGAGTTGGAGGCCTCACTGTGAACAGCTGGCCGCGTCCTTAAATAGCGTTTCCTTCCTTTTGCGAAGACTTTCCGACAAGCTTCCCAAGACTGCCGTTCTTGCTGCCTACTATTCAGTTTTTCAAAGTAGGGCTGGATATTGCATCCTTTGCTGGGGCCACTCGCCACACAGCGCCCTTGTATTCAGCAGTCAAAGGAGAGCTGTCAGAGCTATCATGGGCCTAAACTATCGGCAGGACTGCAGAGATGCTTTTCAGGAGCTGGGAATACTAACAGTACCAGCCCTGTACATCCTCGCTTGCCTTACCTATGTGCGGAAAAACATCACCTCATTCCCCTCAGCCTCTCACACTCACAATACACGAAGTGCCAGTCAGCTTTCGTTGCCCCACTCTCGTTTGGACGTCAGTAGAACTTCTACATCGTGGTGGGGAATAAAATTTTTTAATGCCCTTCCAAAATCTGTCCGAGAAGAGCCTGTGCCAAAATTTAGAATCTCATGTAAATCCCGACTGTCACAAATGGTGCCGTACTCATTTGAAGACTTTTTTCTCAACATCAATCCAGTGAAACGTCTTTAACGTGTACATGCCCTTAATTCATCAATTTACGTTTAAAATTTAATGTTACCATCTTACTTTGTATTTTCAGGCCTAACTTTAATTAACCGTGACCATTGTCAAAAGCACTCGGTGTAATATGGCAAATAAAACGCTTTCTGATTCTGATTCTGATTCTGATTTCCATTCAGTAGGCTGAGGTTAATTAAATGGGTTAGTGGAGAAGTTATTGAGATGGCCACGTTTTTTATTAGATCCGATGAGATTCCATCCCACCCCGGACCTGTTCCTCCTTTGATTGATAATATCGTTTTGTATACTTCTTCTTCCGAGGCCGAATTCAGGCTCATTGTTGATCCCACATGACTCGGCAAATCTTTGCTCGGTTCATAGCTTTTGAATTCAGAATTTAATTTACTTCCGATAGTTGTGAAAAATGCATTTAATCAATTTGCGATATCACTAAGTTCGGTGAGATGTTCCCCTTCACAAATTAATTTTTTAATTTCGGTCACTCCGTCAGTATTACGGCCCAATGCGATGTTTACAGTTTTCCATACTTTCGAGAGAGTATCTGACAAGGTGATTTGATGACGGAAGTATTCGTTTTTTGTTTTGAAGAGAAGAGCTCGCAATATATTTCTATACCGCACGTACTGGCTGCGAAGTTGTGCATTCTGCGGATTCCTCTGTGCTAATCGGGCCAGCGAATCGCGTCGATTGATTGAGTTCACTAGAGCAGCGGTAGTCCAGGGCTTAAGCTTACGAGACTTGTGATTAGATGGTTTAACTACGTAAGTGCATAATTCAATGGAGCTGTTCAGAATTGATTGAAAAATTGCATAAGCCTGATTAATATCAGCCGATGAATAGACTGGACTCCAATCAACTAGGTTCAATAATTCATTTAATTTTTCCTTATTTAGTTTTTTAACGGTACATTCTTCTGCTACACCTTTCTTAGATATCCCCGAGGATGACATTGAAAACGCTACTGGATAGTGATCCGTAATACTAATCCTTGAAATAGCAGATTTTGAGGTTGCAAAGACATCACGTGAGGACTTGACCATTATGTGGTCTAGACAACTATTTCCTCTCGTGGGTACATTTATCCAGCTAACATAACCAAGTTCATGCAAAAAATTATAATATTCAGCAACTTGTGTGTCACCATTTGCCTCTAACAGATTTATATTCATATCACCAGCTAGCACCGTTATTGCACATTTGGGTACATTGATCATCATGGTTTTAAAGTCTGTTACAAATTCTTCAATTGTGCCTACATGTGAGCGATACATACCTATGATTAAGAGTTTATGTTTACCAGTCTGAAGCTGAAGTGCTACCGCTGAGGCCCCCTTGATCTTGAACTCTTCTTGCGATTCAATGTTTAGTTCTTTGGCTGCGAAAACAATCACTCCGCAGGCCTTGTTGATAGTTGAAGTGCTGACGATGGAGTTGTAACCTGGCAGTTGGAAGATCGTTGCATAATCGCAGGACGGCGAATACCATATCTCAGAAAGAACAATGACCTTCGGCTTTTCTTTAATTTGTTCCAGGTAACAAATTAATTGATCCCAATTGGCCTGTATACTACGAATATTCAGAGCCCAGATTGAAAGGTATGAATCTGAGAAAAAGATGTCCAGCGCCTTCATGTCGTCACATTCAACTGGGGAATCCCCCGGTTCATGTATAAATGGCTCAATTTCCATAATCGGTTCTGCTTATAAAGCCTTTAAGTGCGTTTGCATAGCTCGGACAGTCCTTGTCGCTGGCCGCGTGTTGATGGGGCAGTTTGAAATTCTTGCAGTTCGCACAGTTGGGTGGAAGGGCTTTTTGATCGCATGCTTTGGTATCATGATGTTGTCCACAGTGCGCACAGACAGGATTGGGGGCTTTACAAGTTTTTTGCACATGATTGAATCCATTGCAACGGTAACACCGAGAAATCCTGATGAAATCCTCAACCTTACAGGAACTCCAACCTAAATACACTCTACCCATGCTCAGCAGTTTTTTTCTAAGGTCGGGCGTCACCTCGATTGCTAGATTGGCCGTAATCCCATCCTTTTTCCCGAATTTGAAAGCGTACTTTAGTTGCTCCTTAACTTCTTTTTCATCCAAGTGATTTAGTTTGATAAGACTATCCTCCATTTCTTCCTGGGTAATTCCTACAGGAACCCCATATAGCGCTAACTTAGGCATTCGCTTAACTGGCCGAGAGACTGAGAGACCAATATCCTTCAGTTGAGTGCATTCCAATATCGCCTTCATGTCCTTCTTCTCCGCAGCGCGAATAAGAAGACCCTTCTCTCCCAGGTTACGCACTGACGAGATCTTGATACCCTTGTCAACAGGGTTTAGTGCTGCCTTTATGTCCTGCCTCATTTCGTCCGGTTTTTTAGACGACGTTTTATCAGTAGGGTAAATAACCACGCTATTATCTGATTCCATCATTTTCTTCTGTAATCCCCGCGATTTAACAGTTTGTGCAAAAGAGACGGGTTCACTTTCCCGTCTCTCCTCTTTTTTATAGTTGAAGTCAACTACATAATATATATTATATGCTACAGTTACTGTAGTACAACTACTAACCTACTAACCTACTAACCTAGAACTACTGTAGTAGTACAACTACTAACCTACAGTTACTGTAGTCATCTTAAACGGAATTTCTTTACCATCTTGAAAATAAATTGTAAAGTTGTTGTTCAGTGTCACGTTGTACAACGTACACACACGAGCCCCTTCCAAAAACGAGAATCCTTCCCTCTATTTCCCGCACGAATAATGCGAAACCACAGGGCAAAGGAAGACAAGCAAAGAGCATCTTTACTCACTTTGAAGCAACCAAACAGCCGAAAGCCTCGAGGTGAAGTTCCCGACCAAGTTTTCATCCAAGTTGGTGACCGCCGGTAGCACTTTCCTAAGGGTTGGGGCCAAGTTCGGTATCTTGTCGGCTGGTATGTACGGTTGACCATTTCCCTCAACGTTCTAACTCGCCAGGGAAGCGTGGTGGAAGCGTTTGATAAACACTTAGGCTGGACTCAGAATAATATTATGAAAGTGTAAATCCCAAAACGGGCAATAAAACAAGGCAAAAAAAGTATATTATTCTTCGATACCTATACCTACCTAAGTTAATTGGGCAAAAATTAATAATGAATTAGTCTGGGTCAATAAGAAAATATTTTTGAAAAATTAAAAAAAAAAAAAAAAGCACAGATAATATCCATATTATGGAACCTCGAAAAATGAATTATGCGACCAAAATTACTCGGAAAAGACCCCTTTTTTGACCTTCCTCGGATCCTCCAAAAATCCTATTTCTAGCCCTATGAAAGCCCCATCATCGTATCGTTCTGGGACCCCAAAAAATTCGACGTCCAAAAATACTTCGAAAACGACACCTAACTCGACCCCATAGCCGAAACCCTTCAAAACCCCTCCGGTAGTCCCTTTTTATACCCACAGAGCCCCACGGGTTTGGACGATCGGGCTGAAAACCTTGCGGGCACAACTAGATGGTAAACCAAGAATTTTGTCAAAATTTGGGATTAAAAAAAAAAAAAATCCTACGGCTCAATGCGGCTCGGTCGGCGGATAGCGGATGGGCATTTCGTTTGTGGAATCAATGTAGGTAAGTGCCATGAAACGGATAATGTCAAATTTTGAGGCAGATCAGAATTTTCGACCTCAGTCCCGATTGGCCACTATTGAACTCGGCCAATAGTAAACCAATGCTCGCAAGTGGTGTTTCAATTCGGCCAATGTGCTTCAATTGTACAGTGTTGAATTCGGCCAAAGTGCTTCAGTTGGACAGTCTTGAATTCGGCCAATATCTCCAAAAACATAGGTAGGGGTGTCGGAGATCGTTGACCGAGTTCAATAGGACACAATCCGAGATAGTTGGCCGAGTTCAATGGTTCATTTTGAGCGTAATAGAAAGTTTCTTTACGGAGATACGAACTTTGGCCGAATTCAACAACGCCCGTCCCGATTACATTGGTGTATTATTCTAAGAATAATAAACCAAAAAAAGGGGAGGGGAAAACGTTTTTCAGCAAAAATCATGAACTATCGCATATCAAGAGCTCAAGACGTTGTAAATTAGGGTAGAAATTACCATTTTTTATTTTTAAAAAAAAATCACATTATTTTGGCAATTTTCCTAAAACAGTATAATATCTAAGGCCGACCCACTACATGCATAAATTCCTCGTCGAATGATCCCAGCGCACTCATACTTTCCGAGATATGCCCAAAAATAAATTAATCCAATTAAAAGCCCCCCTTTTTTTAAAGCGATACTTTTGGGTGAATGTCTTTCAAAAGTCAAGAAAAACAGTATACCAGTCGATATTTCCCATTGAATTACATTGGAAAATTTGAAAATTCTTCATCTAACTCTCAAAATCACTTGTACAGCCCTTTCCCTAAATCTGTGCAGTGCACTGACTTGAGGGTGGTCTCATTCGATTCAGCGCTGACACGCCTTTAGGGAACCTGCTTTAATAACGCCTGTTAACCCATTAAGGTCGAACCAGTGAATGTTTAAGTTGGAAATGGCCATAAATGTGAAGTTTGAACTGAAACGCTGGAGTGCTCGGGAGGTTGGCAGCGTTCGACGCAGTAATTTATGCAGTTGGGGATGTGTTGTGCATTTCCCTCGGTGCCTTGGTTTTAATACTGTTTGAGGAGAGTACCAAAAAAGTGATATACATTTCCGGTCCAATACAGTATATGTATACCATTTTTTTGTATTACAACTTCTAGGGCAAATAACATGGGCTTATAACAACAAAATAGTGAATCCGTAATGGCCTCATAGGTTTCTCATACAAGAACCACTGAAATAGTAGGTATGTTATTATTATAGTTGATTATCGATTACTATCATATCGATTGGAAAAAAGAAAGCCCCAGTAAGTCATCACCTTTTATCAACTCCAACTTACTTTGGATCCCGACAACGCAAAATTAGAAATTTGGGGTTGGTTCCTTTCTGGTTAATGCCGTCCATTTTATTCTCATCCTTCTTTTGTACAAAAAAGATCCGCCACTGCCACTAGGTTATTCCAACTGGCAGTTTTCCCGCGTAAGGTACGAATGGAGTGGGAGGGGGGGGGGGGGTTGCTGAGGAGGGGTGCCTGAAAATTGAAATATCCGCCTACGCCGCCCCTTCACTCACCCGTTCGGCTACCGCCCGCCACCCCCTATATAAGTGGCGCCCACCCCAGAACATCCCCCAGTGCACTTTGACCCACCTCCCCAAACCAGTCCTAGACGACCTGCTTGTGACTCATCAACCGCACGTAAGTTTTGCGAGGAGAATGCACCAAAAGGAATTTGAGAATTCGCTGAAAGAAGAGACACAAAACCACACAACAAACAAAAACACCACAAAAATTCTCATCGCATTTTTCAATTATCTATAATCACTGTTATTTTTGTCAGAGGTACACAATGGGTTCGGAAAAAGGTATAGTATGATGTACAGTATCTCTCCCAAGGACTCGTGGCTGACATTGTGGATCATCACATCACCGAACAATGCAAATCCCTTTGAAAGAAGGCAGAAATTAATTTTTTTCAACTGCCAAAAATATTCGGTGAAAAAAGGAGTGGGGCCATGAGGCTGAGTATGAACCTACCCCATATTGGTTCATGATTGAATTGGCACAAATTTTTGTGTTTTTTTCGCACCCACAAAGTCGAAATTCTGAAAAGAAAGTGATTAGGCTCCGATTCATTCTGACGGATTCACAGATTTCGACGGATGAACAAATCGAAATGAGCAGTCTCAAACCGTAAAATTCGCGGGTTTTCAAAATCTCACCGAAAAGAGAACCTAGAATTTTCTTGCCAGGGTGTCGCTGGGAGGGGCTCTTGACGGGCCCCCACCATTCAGAAACTGCCAATCGGATTACACATAAATCAATTCAACGCCTAAAATTACTCCGAAAACCACATTCTTCCGATCCAAAACCATTTGTATCCCACCTGCAGCCCAAGCCTCTGATATCCCTCCACTCAGCAGGAGCAGCAGCAAAATATAACGAACGTAGTTTTTTTCTCAAAAACCTCGAAACGACAACTCTCGAGAACCCCTGGCTTAACTCCTCCAAAAACCCCGCCTTATACATAAGCTCTTATAAGAGCTCTACGGTATTATAATCACGGATCTGCGACCCCGAATTCGTCACAAATTACTTCGTAACGACATCTTCTTTCACTTCGAAGCGTTAGCCCTTCAAAACCCCCACATTAAGCCCCACGATCATTAAATGATTAAAGTTTGATCTAGGCCTGAACACTTTGCGCAGTCAACTAAAGTAGAAATTCTAAATTGTAACAACACTGTTACTATTCATTCTGCTCATTCAACTATTCATTCACTCATTATTTCATTATTGTAATTGAAAAGTGGTCGTAAAATCTTCCTCAACCATTTTTGGTTTAATATTCTTGGAATTAATACACCTTTGTAATCGCGACGGAGGTCAAAAATTCTGATCGGCCTCAAAATTTGACATTGATAATTTATCCGTTTTAGGAGGTCTAGATTCCAAAAATGAAATGTCCGTCCGTCGTACGCCGTCCGAGCCGTTTTGGGCACTGGGAATTTTTTTCAAAATCTGAAAGTGTGACAAAATACTCGGTTTACCGTCTAGTTGTGCACGCAAGGTTTTCAGCCCGATCGCTCAAACCCGTGGGGCTCTGTGGGGATAAAAAGATACTACCGGAGGGGGTTTTGAAAGGGTTTCGGCTATGGGGTCGAGTCAGGTGTCGTTTTCGAAGTATTTTAGGACGTAGAATCCATTTTTGGGGGTCCCAGAACGATTCGATTCCACTGTCCCTCAGCCTTATTCGGCTCTTCGATGAATCCGTTCAAAACGTGAATGGCGAGTAGAAAAACAGTTACTTACCTACTAAAAAAAAAAAAAAAAAAAAAAAAACGCTGCAAATTTTACACAAGGGTTTATTATTCTTTGATATAGGTTACTTGTACAGAAATTTAATTCTGTCAATGAAAAAAACGCTGCAAATTTTACACAAGGGTCTATTATTCTTTGATATACGTTACTTGTGCAGAAATTTAATTCTGCCAATGAAAAAATTAAAAAAAATTTTTTTTTTTTGGATTTTTTGTTCAAAAATGTGTTTTTTCAAAAACTGTATTTTTTACTCGAAAAATATTTAACATCCTGGGATCCTTCAAAAATCCCATTTTTAGCCCCACGAATGCCATAAACATCGCCCCAGTGAAATCGGATCGTTCCGGGACCCCAAAAAATGGATTGGTGCAAAAATACTTCGAAAACGACACCTAACTCGATCCCATAGCTAAAAGCCTTCAAAAAACCCCTCCCGTAGCCCCATTATAGCCCCATTGCGCCCCACGGGTTTGGGCGATCGGACTGAAAACCTTGCGGGCACAACTAGATGGTAAACCAAGTATTTTGTCGAAATTTCAGATTTTTAAAAAAATTCCTACTGCCCAAAACGGCCTGGACGGCGGACGGCGTACGGCGGACGGACATTTCGGATTTAGAATGTAGACCTCTTGAAACGGATAATGTCAAATTTTGAGGCCGATCGGAGTCGTCGACCCCCGTCGCGAAAACATAGGTGTATTATTCCAAGAATAATAAACCAAAATTAAAAATTTTTTTTGGATTTTTATATTTCAAAAAAAATTTTTTTTGGGGGGATTTTTTTTTCAAAAATTATGTATTTTTTACTCGAATAACATTTAACCTCCTGGGATTCTTCAAATATCCCATTTTTAGCCCCATGAAAGCCCTATAGATCGCGACAGTGAAATCGGATCGTTCCGGGACCCCCAAAAATGGATTCTACGTCCAAAAATACTTCGAAAACGACACCTAACTCGATCCCATACCCCAAAGCGTTCAAAAAACCCCACCTGTAGCCCCATTATAGCCCCATAGCGCCCCACGGGTTTGGGCGATCGGACTGAAAACCTTGCGGGCACAACTAGATGGTAAACCAAGTATTTTGTCATAATTTCAGATTTTTAAAAAAATTCCTACTGCCCAAAACGGCCTGGACGGCGGACGGACATTTCGGATTTTGAATGTAGACCTCTTGAAACGGATAATGTCAAATTTTGAGGCCGATCGGAGTCGTCGACCCCCGTCGCGAAAACATAGGTGTATTATTCCAAGAATAATAAACCAAAAGGAAATGGTGTGTTACACGGTGTAACTGTAAGTACCGTACTTTTGAGGTGTAACTTACACCTCAAAAGTACCTATGACTAATAAACCCTTGTGAAATTGGCAGTCTGTTGCTGCAGTTTTTTGTTGTTGGTGTTACAATGATTAGGAACAAAGCAAATTTTCATGACGCTTTTAATAACGCTATTTATAGCGTTATAACGCCGTGTAGCCAATATTTGTTACCAATTCACTCTATTAGCGTCAGCCCCTACAAACAATGCGCACCCCTGCCACTGAGAGCATTCTGAAACTCATTCCATGTACGGAGCTACATACCTACGCGTTTCAATTTACACGAACAATAATTTCATAATTCAATCACCCCATAGTTTCGTAATTTCGAAAGATTCTTATTCGTAATTTTCCATCAGGTTTTCAGAACAAAGAATACCTATATAAAATTTCACAATGAAAACTTACCACAGAGCCAGAGCACGTTTTTCAATTGACAGAATGGTTTAAGGATCTCTTAGGAGCGAATTCACATTTAATTTTCCAGCCCGACGATTTTGAACATCCCGCTACGATTAATTATCAAATGGGAGGAAAGCTCCGGGGCTTCAAGATTTTACTCATACAGCGAAGTGAGGTTGAGTGGGATGTTACATTAACATCTTGATGAGATATATAATCGCAGTTTCCAGTCCTTTTCAGTCAGAAGAACGTTCTCAAATTTTGAATCCCTTTTGATTCCTTCACGTTAATTTCCCTTTTTCCACCGATTCTATTACTTTCAACTTTATCACGGCGGAGAGCTGTTCAAGGGGGCCTGTTTTAGAGGGTAAAAAAAAAAAAATAATAGGCTTACCTTACTTATCTCAACTTTAAAGGAAATTTAATTCAATGAAATCCTGTTTGGCTGAAAGATGATTAGATGGATAATAGAAATTAGCGACGTTTTGGAGTTGAAAAACAGAAATGATATATCTGGGAAAAAACTGAAGAAGCTTTTGAAATAAAGAAGAAACCCAAATCCTCCACGTCTTTAGAATGAAGCATTTTCATCGTTTCATACTCCTTTAATCGTTATGAGTGGAAATTAGGTGATGGAGGTAATGTCGAATAGGCAGGTACTTACAGATTAGTGGCCATTAATACTCCACCTACGTAATACGATTATTGTTGTTTCCTATCAGTGAATGTAGTGAGAAACGCAGTAGGTACGCGTGGGCCGTATCCGGTAGCCCTACCAAACTCAACCGTTATTAACCTTTTGACTGCAGTAATAATGCCGTTTGCTGAAATCAGTGCTCTCTGTACAAGAGGATAGTCCGAGCGTGTATAATACCTGCGATTGTTGGGAAATTGAAAGGCTCAATCAACACACGGGTCGTTTTGGACATCAAATGTCCAATTGGAGTTTATCTACATCTAAATTTATCCAATCGTGAAATCTGCGAGATGAAGTTAAATTTGGGATTGAATTCAAAGGGCTTTACCTGAAACTCAATTCAGCTTGTCGTCCGTGTATATGCATCGATGGACCGAAATTAAACGATTCATGTGGAAGTGAGATTTACTGGTTTGATATGAGAGGGAATTTTCATATCCCTAGCAAATTTATTGGCTTGCTTAATGTTCATCTGCGAGGACCTTCACTGTTGAAATGGTGATGTCTGTACCAGCTAGTTTTTACTTTTTTTGGAGTGAAAAAGTATTGTCAGTGCTTTTAGCTTGCCGGATCGCCAAGTATAATCCCTACCGTCCAAAAACTCCGAAGTGCGATAAATTTAGAAGAGTTACCCACCACCAATGGCAGTACGAGCTGTCTCCTCTTAATTATTCACGTAGCCGCGCTTAAGGGAATTCCGGCCCTGCAGACATTTATGATTTAGAAGGATGGGCGAGTCCGGAGACGACAGTTGTTTTAATAAAGAGGTTTTTTCGTCCCTTCGAGTGGTGGTGTTTGGGGGACAACGGGAAACTGTAAGCCATTTACAAACTGTTGTAACTTTAACTAACTGTTATAAGTGTAGATGTACTCGTATGTATTTATGAGAGCGCCCACAAATAATTACCATTTAACAACAACCGGTTTAAGGATTCTGCACGCGTAGTATTAAGGAATAAGTTCTAGCGACCTATAGTAGCTATACTTCCCCATTTGAGTGCATAATAACAGTTGGAACTTCAACGAGGTTGATGACTTCATAAGAACTCACATCCACAATTCCCCGATCAAACCACCATCAAATAACGCCGCAACAGGTTTCGAACGCAAACTTTGATATTTATTCGATATCAACCCCTAAGGGCTCAATAACCGTTGAAAAAGTTTGCTCTGAGACATTGCCGCGAGAAATTGTCGGTAGTCAGTAAAATCGTATATCGTCGCAGTAGAAGCAACACCGCCGTAACCCACTTCGGTCGGAAAATGAATCAGCTTTTACAAGAAACTTTTTTTTTGACAGTGACATACCTAACACAATTTTTTAAACGAAACAGTTTTACGAAAAAAAAAAAAGAAAAAGTTTTTTTGTCACCTGTGAAGTTGGGAAGATGCGGGGGGGTTAAGCGCTGTTGATTCTACAGCGACGATATGCTACAGTTGAGTACCTGAGGTAGTTCAGCGGATTATGGGCACTACCGTAACCATGTTAAAAACTTCAGTACTTAATTAGATAATTATTTATCATTTTCTTTACTTGGAAACTTCTAAATGCTCACGAATACTGTAGTGCTTAATAATACGAGCAACGCTCAGATTGCATAAATGCTTTTGATAGTAGGCATTCTTACATGATTTTCAATACATATTTTTACATCAATTACCTAAACCCACCTAAGATGATTTCCCGAAAGCTCGCCAGAAAGTTGAGTAGTTATTGATCCCTCTCACGATCAACAAGCTGTTCGTGGATGGATCACAGCAACCGTTTAAGGGGCCGGGGTTTAGGAGGAGTTTGGCTGGTAAGTGACACCTGCCCTTCTATTTTGAAACTACCTATTTAATTTACATATTGATGAACCTACGTGAAATCCAACTTGACTATTTGAAGTTATCGATCGATGGAAAGATTAGATATAGGTAATCAAAATTGAAATGGAAATGTTTAATTTTAGCGTGGGTGTTTGAGCCCCATAACAAAGCACCCTGAAGGTGAAAAAATTAATGGCCTAAGCAATGCACCTTGAAACAAATCACCGAAAAGACCCTAAATTTAATACTGTAGGCGGTGGTGCCACTTAAGGCCAATTTTCAGAAGGGCAGCCGCTTTGGATCATAAGTGTTGGCCTGTATGGACCAACTGTTAAGGACCATCAACTGGGAGTACCAGAGTAGGTTTCCCAGGTACCACTTTCAAGACGTCGAAGGTGTCTAGATTTGACAGTTTTACCAAAACTTCGAAAGGAAACTTTGTGGTCTCCGTGGTTTTGCCAGTGAATATCGGAGCTGCCGGGAACTCCATGGGGTTGCAACGACCTGGTTGTTGTAAAGGAGTCTGTCTTCCCAAAGCCAAAGTCAGCACTCCCTGGAACAGCAAAAGACCCTTACATTTTAATGGTCTTCAGACTTCTGCATTGGACCCGGATCCATAGAAAGTGCATTAAACGATGAAGCGTCGATTAACGAAATTTATTCTGGTAGGCTGGCACACGTGAAGGAAACGGAGGAGTCACAGTGGTCATGTGGAGAAGGGGGCGTTCCCTTTTTCTCAAGAAGCAAGATCCTGCTGGCGGTCTACATCCTGTTTTGCTGCACTTTCATGTGTGCTGAGAAGACTGCACTCAAAACAATTGTTTGTCGTTTCTGTTCTATTAATCATTTTAAATTTTCATGTCTGCAGACGTCTCCCCAAAAATTCCAATCAGTGCTCCGTGCGGCATGTAGCGCTGCTGTGTGGAAAATTTATCATTGATGCCATTGCTGGGCGCGGAGCACTGATGGTCACGGATTCACTGTTATCACTGAAATGTGTGGATCGACCTAAACAATTGTCACTTCAGAAGTTTGCAGTCTTCTGAATCGACTGCACAAACCCAATTTCTTCTTCCAAATGTTATTTTGTGCTGAACTGTTCTTTTCTTGGCCAGGTTATAGCCTTCCACTCATCACAAGGGAGTGGAATGAAACGTTGAGTGAATCCCAACGGGGGCCGAACGGGGAAAAAGGGTATTTGATACGCTGTAGCCGGTGTACTGTGGATTCCCACCGGGGACCGTCAACTGTCTTTTGAACTTATTTTAATGAAGTTAATCTCGCAGAATTATGGACTTTTCCGCCCTGCAAGAGGGGGAAACTATGCCCAAAGCACTCTCGGAATAGTAGAGTCGCCGGTTCATCAAGAATTATCCAACTTTTCCGCAGGCGAAATAAAAGTTGTGCCACTGTGAAACCCGGTAGCTAAATTATCGGGAAGGCTAAGTTTCACATTCCTGTTTAAGTTGTAGGACTTATCTCAAGTCAAACTAAAATTCCCAGGCTGCTATTGAACGTTAACAAACGTTTGAGTGTATTTCTTCGGGCGACGAAACGAAAAAGCTAACGTCACGTCTCCAAGGCTCTGATTCGATCTTGACGAGCCCAGACATTACACATTTAACAAGTTTAATTTTGCAATAAAAAGTTCGTTATTCTTAAAGCATCCCTGCTTTCATATTCAGCCGAATCCAGAGTGGCTTACCATGAACGTAACTAAAATCGCCTCCTGGAATGTTAATGGAACGAAAATTCATGCAAATTAAATGAAACCCAACGCAAATTTATGAAAGAAAACACTACTTGCTCAATAGAAGGATAACCACTTGATTATTAATCTATCTTAAAGTTTTTCTTCCAATGGGGTTGAGCGTTGTTTATTCGAATAAACAATTTAGTATCAACATCAGCAGAGGAATCGTTTTCTCTCCATAACCACGTCTGCACCGTTCAAACTACCACTTCTGAATGGTGATGTCAGGTGTTAAAATTAGTCTTTACTAAAAATATACCTGGGAGTATGAAGCTTGAAAGAAACCACAAGGGGTCTGATTGAATTGAAATGGTTGAGTAATATCGAAGCACGAACCAGTGATAATTACGCTGAGGAAAATTAGTTTGTTGGTCACTTTTGGGAGGAAACTTCAAAGACTTTTTTTTCCGAGGTAGTAATTATAATTACAATTTTGTCACCTTCGAAGGTGAAAAAGAGGGACCGTTTGAGTTGAACGATTTCATCGATCAACAGATCGCTTTCTAGCAAGTTCAAAAGCACCAATTTTGAAATAGCTGACTTAATTTTCTTCTTCCTGAAAAGTTTTTCAGAAAAGATTTTTTTTCTTCAGTTTGCGCTGTCTGCCTGTTTCTTGGACATAGATTCCAAGAGATAGGGGATTTCAAATGCAATATTTCAGGTAAATTGAATAATGATACGAGTATGAAGAGTCCAAGTTTTCGACCTCATACACCTTAGTAACAACAATTGGTGACACTTCGTTAGGGTGAACTTCGCTTAATAAACGTAAACCGAAAACTATTGGTCAAACTGAAATTTTTCATATTTTAAATTTTTTTAATAATCTCAAATTTTGTTCAACTGGTATCCCCAAAAAGTTGAAAGTGTAAGCTCAGACGTCGAATATCGGCGATTTTTTACCAAATTTGCACTCCGTGTTTGGCGCGAGTAACTCGAGATCGGTTGCAGGGCAATTCTGAATAAATGAAGCGCACAAATTTTTGCATTATAGGGTGTGTATAGTAAGAATATTTAGCAGTGAGGAATTCTCTATTTCTCACTGTGTGGGCAACTACCAGTTTCCAATGTCCCCAACTACCAGTAGGTACGCAATTCGTGAATACTAACAATCGGAATCCTCTTTGATGCGTCTGTGCCGAGCAGTTTCTAATTAGGCAGGACCGCATTCGTCTGTTGCCGCATATTGGTCCACGCGTGTCAATAACAATTGAGGAGGTTGCTAGCAAAAGTCAACTTGTCCAATTCTCAAAAATTTTCAGGAGAGGCAAAAAACTTCCTGTGCAGCCCCCTTTGATGATACAATTAATCCGGTCGGGGAATATTAATCCTGAAGTCAGAGTAGGTTTTCCCCCTGAATACCAAGTTTTTAACATAATATACTGCGAACATACCGACTTAAATATTTTGGACATGTTAAGTTTTGTTAAAAAACTATGGACAAAACTAGTTTTGAAAGAAAAAAATCGTTTTTGACAGGGAAAAATTAAGAATCAGTACGCTAAAGCCAAAACTTCCTTTATAAAATGTATAGAGAGCAAAACATAAAGTAATAGAAATAGAAGATTAGTACAAAAGTGCACTGCGAAGTAGGGTTGAACATCGATGTTCGATGTTATCGAAACATCGATGTTTTGGCTCCGATGTTCGATGTTTTTATCATCGATGTTTAGCTAGTCGATATTAACGGACATCGATGTTTTGGACCCAACATCGATGTTTTAGTTCGTGGTTGGGTTTTCTGTCTTCAAATCAGATCATAAGGTGACTTTTTTTTAAAGGAAGCTTGAGGCGCTGAATCGATTGTAATAGGAGTGCACACTGATGGTATTTCGAAAGCCTGAGGCGAGAACGATCTAGCTGGATCTACCCTTGATAGAGGGAAAATCAAGGGCTGATTTTTCGAGGCAAAAAATTTCTTAATTTAATAATGAAAAAATCTCGTTAGCGAGCTGGTGCGTCTACGATCAATTTTTTTACCCTTAGGACTTCATGGTAAGCAATAAGAATCGAGACTATAAAAATAATTCTGGCTATTTAAATAATATGCCTAGGAGATCGAAAAAAAATTCACGATTAAATTTATTGAACATCGATGTTATATCGATGTTTTTGGGCCGAAGTTTTTCTCACATCGATGTTGAACGTCCGATGTTGACATCGATGTACATATCGATGTTTAGTTCTCGATGTAATAACCCTACTGCGAAGGGACGTGACAACAAGAAAAGATCAAACGATTCCAGAGTTCAAACGTGATAACGCTCGAACTTCCGTGATTTTCTTGATACCCAGTTGCCGCACATGATCGTGCGAGGCATCTGTCGGAGCGCCCATGAAGCAGGAATTCAAACAGGTTGGCAAGTGGGTGCTGCCATCTTGTGAGGAGAAGAGGGAAATTCGGGAAACGTTACCATTCCAAATGGGTTTGGACAAATCGAGTTATGAAAAAAAATGTTTCGCTTAACTGTCGGCAAATACGTGGACAAGTCGAGTTTTGGTGTGAAAAACAAGAGACATTTCCGAGGAAAATGGGATGATGGACAAATCAAGTTTTGGACGAAATGCCAGAATTCAGAGGCCTCTTTACTCGGGAAAAGTTAAGTTTAGCTCGGTGAAACTTCGCGGACATGTGGAAATGTGCCAGAGGAACTAGAATATGGAAAAAAATAGATTTCGATCAAAGGTGGACAAGTTGACTTTTGCTAGCAACCTCCTCAATTAGTTGATTCCTTGTGTTTTCCCTCCTTTTTGTGGATTCTCTCATTGCATTCTTGGTTACAGCCTGATGGGTCAACATCCATCATTGTTGAATGTTCAGTATTTAAAATTCAGGCTGTTGGGGTCGTGTAGTTTGAAACAACAACAATAATAATTATTATAACAACAACAATAACAATTATTGTTAGCTAATTATTAGCTCCAGAACTGTTTAAATGGTGACATTCAATTACATGCAGGCCAAACCTTCCTCAATAGCCCAGGTGTGGAGTAGAGATGCAGTTGACCCTCTCTGGAACGCTCCAAGGAAGCCCACTTCTCTGGATAGAGAATTATCTCTTGCGAGAACAAGTTAACCGGCTGGCGAGTTGCTAAGTCGGGTTTGCCGGAAACGGAACGGAAATGGTGTTCACATCTCTCAGTGCGAGCGAAAGTCCGCCTCTGTGCCAACCAGCTTGGAGTGAACAACTGAATGAAAGATAGAAACGGCGTTGATCAGTCGCCCGAGTTATTTCTGAAGTCCGTTCTCAGGAGTGTGTTGAATCGCATTAAAGGGACATGTTTAGACAAATTTAAAGTTCATATTGGCTCTCTATATCGTAAAGGAATTCAGAAGTACCGGTTTGAAAAATATTTTTACGCCTCAAGCCATACAGGAGAACGGGGGACGTATGGAGCATCCCCGAACTTGGGGGGTTTCTCCGGGGTGAATAAGGGTGTCCTCAGCAAAGGGGTCGCGTCCTGGGACGCGAGTAGGTAGTCTCCGAGTTGAGGCACAGTGGATCTTTCTTTATAACAACAAAGGCCATCCTTTCTCAGTTGTCATTCACTTCGTCATAAACCCTCTGGTAAGCAACAACTGAAAAAAAAAAACAGAAATTTCTCCCTTACCGGGAAAACATCTCTTCTTGATTAATATCCATCACATTATGTCTGCTTTTTGCAGGGAGGGAGAAATTATGTTTCATCGATTTTATTTTTATTGATATTATTATTATTTGATGTGGTTGGAAAGTTGTTGAGGATCGACGAAACGTACCGCTAACGAATCTGATTTGCCAGGAAACGGTACCGAAGTAGGGTAACTTAGGTAGGGCCACAATGCTCAACAGCTATAACCACCTTAACAACATTGGAAACAACTGTGATTTGATTAGCATAGAAATAAGTAGAAATGGTAAGAGCCACTCCGCTGATCCCGGCCATGTTCTGCTACAGTGTAAATCCTAAGGAGGCTACATGCCAAATTTCAAGTTCGTAACACCTCGGGAATTGCGGTAAATAACGTCACATTTTTTTGTATCCCTCACATTTCTGAATGACCCCCCCAGTCATAAGACATTCAACATCGAAAAATTTGAAAATTTCGTTCCACGAATAAGTAGTTGCTGCTCAACTCACTGCTCGGCTCTCCATTACATGGCCACGTTTGGAACATTTAATATTCCCTCGATACTTCCTCGGATGCTACCAAGCGAAAAAGAATCGTCTTCGTGCGTGAATGGTGTCCGTTTCCCTCAACTGAGTCAGCTAACCTGTCAATGCGTGCATTTTGATGAGCCAGTTGATAAGGGTGCTTGAAAGACTTCGAGACTTTTCCAAAGGTTCGGAAAAAAACTTCATTACTGGAATGGGAACATCACGTTGGGTGGGTGGAAGTGATTCAAAAACGGTTATTTTTGTGTGGAGGGATGGGTGGAGTTCCGAAGGTGCTACGTCCAAAGTCATGCCGCCGCTTGTGATTGGAGGAGTGGGAGAGTGATTGGCCTGGTTACGTTATCCAGGGTCCTTTCCCAGGGTCCACGTTCGAGAAGTCAAGGATCCCCTCTCAGTCCGCTGTGCAGGCCCTTGAATGTTAGGGTGTCCAGATACGACATTTCCTTCTCCTTTGTCTCGATGCCGCCCCCAATACCCGCGTCTTTAGAGGGTCCTGGGTTTTCCAGGTCAGACATTCGACCAAGAGATCTGACGAGGAGTCACCAGGATCTCCGCTGCGGTCTGGGTTTCCCCCTTTCCCGACAAAATAGAGTGATCGGACATGATAGAGACGTCGAACATAACGGTTATGGGCACGAGCACATTACTTATTTTATTATGCCACCTCTTCTTGTATCAAGGGGTGTTCAGATCATCAGTAAAACGAACATCTACTACTCTTCTGCTTCTTCTTGTATCTTGCACTTTCGGGTTCTGCGTGGTTGCTCTTTCGTGGTCACCATACGACCTCATGGTGACCACCTACAGCACCGATGGGAACTCGGCTCTCGCTTCTTTTAACTTGGAGTTTTCCCGTCTCAACCTCGCTCGACCAAAGGAAGTCTCACAATGGTTGTGTGGAGCATCTTTTTTGAGCCCACGTCGTGCTGGATATTCGATGGCCTGCTCATGATATGGCTTCTGCTTTGGTGGTGCAAGCGTACCAGTAGTCCATACAGGAGAATCGCATTGAAGATGGACCTCTGTGGCAAGACACACCTTCACCAACTTCCGTAGGGATTACCAACAATGACAGGTGGGTATTTCCCACACCACCCTCAAAGCAAATATAATTCTCTCAGAATCGGAAACGTCCGTCGTCGACGCAAACCTCTGACAGGGTGCACTGCGGTTGGCCACCCCATCGACATTGCAAACTTCCACATGAGATGAGCCGAGATTTGTCAGCCGTTGTGAGGATGTAATTTAACACGCAGGTAGCACTGCATCCGGCATCCCCATCACAACAAAAATGCACCAACTTCCTCCTACTTAATTATGGAAGCTACCTTCGGCAAATCAACGAGACGAATTAATTAAGAGAAACATAAAATGCAGAACACGACAGTGGCCCCAACATATTTTTGTCTTCATGATTTATGCTGCCCTGAAAAGATAAAGGCGTTCTCGGTTGTCAACCCGTTCACAATTGTCCTACTCACTAATGGATGAGATCACGCAACACAACAATTCAACAATGACAACCCGTTTTGCAGCTTTTAATGTACCTATCATTTAATGAGTGAACCCTAACCTAGTTATATCTACATCGTCTTTTTGCCTGATGAGTCGATTTTATCTATAGATCTATAGATAAAATCGACTCATCAGGCAAAAATTCAATAGTTCAAAAGTTAAACTGGCTCTTGGAGCTTCACAAAAGAGGTAAGGTAATCAATATTTTAATTGAAGACAAAAGCAATTTATTGACGCAGTTCACTTTGAAGTTGTCTTACTTGAGCATTTTCGGCGAGCCGAGCATTCAACGCAGCGACGAATGCTCGTGAGCAAGAATGTTCGCCACGAATGCTCCGATGTGGACAGAACTCGAGCCAAACATGAGAACTGCTCGCGAATCCAAATTCGTCACGAATGCTCAAGTGTGGACGGGCCTTTAGCCTACATATATATGTAACACTGAGTTCAATAAGCGATGCCCTTATTCATCAGAAACTACATTAGCACATTATGCTGAACAGAGGTAATATGTATTTAACATTTGAGTATGTAGATCTAATAAGCTATTAATGTAAAATCTAAATTGATAATGCCTACAATAATAATTATTATTTTATTATTAATTTATTATTTTATGTATTAGTCAGTTATTGACTTCAGAGGGTCTACTCGTCAATACAAAGCATTATTTAAATTTACTCTGAAACAGTCGGCAATTTTGGTTCATCATTCTATCATCCTATGTTTTCGTGACTGGGGCAAGCAATTTTCATTTTCCTCAAATCCTCACACGTTTCGTGACAATGTCATGTAGATTTCAATAAAATTTAATGAAATGTTCCTCCGCGATGTGGGAAGGATTTTTGTTTGTTGCATTTTATGTCTGACTTGGTACGTAGACTCGAAAAAAAAAAAAAAAAAAAAAAAAAAAACAACAAAAAACACCGTTTCGTAACGTAACGTCACGTGATGTCTTGTCGTGTGCAAGCTTTTAAAAAATAGCTTTACGTCCTAAATTAAATTTTAAAGTGAAACTTTTATTACATCGTCCCAAATTTTTAAAGTGAAACTTTTATTACATCGTCCCAAATGTTTTGGTCTGTGTGTCGTTTCTTGTCCCGTCACGCTACCGTTGATTTTCGCTTACAACCGATTCGTTGCTACGGAACTTCATCTTCGCCAGTTATAATCGTACAAAAATCGTTCACCATTCGTTGGAAAGCTCTCGATTTATCACGCATTTCTTTCGTACTGGTTCTTTGTCATTATGTCCCCATTTTATATTTATTGATGTTATTAATGGATGCAGTAAACAATGCCGCTTGTTTTGTTGTTGCCACGTTAGAAATCAATTTGAGAAAACGTCAAAATGAAGCCGTGGGTAGAGATAAAGGGTAGGTGAATGAGTAGGAAATGGTGGGGGGGGGGGGGGAAATAGACATAAAAAACGTGTCCATCGATGCTACGTACCCCAGTAGGGGAGCGAGCGAAGCGAGCCGAAGAGACTAGTGGGGAAAAAGTTTCACTTTTACCGTGGTTTCATAAAACCACACCCCAGTTTTTTTAATTTAGTTTTGTTTTACTTATAACTCCGAAACTATGCGTTCTACGGCAAATGTTGCCGATATCAAAATGAAAACACATTACATTTCTTACAAAATGCACTAGTTAATTCTAAGAACTAGCTGGAACACCCGTGCTTCGCACGAAATATCAAATACCTATAAAATTCCCGTTCAATAATACATCCATCCTTCACTCAGAACGCAAGCACGTCCAACCCGTCCAACCTTGTTGACCCGTTTCTTGTCGTGAAGTATCCCAAACAATCCGAATCGAAGGCCCGTATAATAAAAGAGGGCTCGAAGAAGAAACTCGTCCCCACCCTCTGACGATCTTCGAATAACTACTTACCCATGTACCCTAGCTGGACACCCGTGCTTCATGCTTTCTCATCTTCACCCATTCAGCTACCACTAGGGGTTGAGATCTCCTCGAAATGCGCGCCAACCGGCGCATTTGCGCCAAATTTTCTCATTTTAAAGGGAACCCCTGATTTTTTTTTTGTGAATTTGGATTCCCCAGCCAATTTTACGCCGATAAGCACATTGAGCGCAATCGCCGACGCGCGCAAACCCCCATAACTCTTCCTATCTTTGTTGTTTTCTAAATTCCGTAAGAGCAAATTCCGACGTTCGGCAAATTCAGACGGTGAGTTTAATTTGAACGATTTCTAGCGATCACATGTAGGTATGCTGTGAGTCTTATAGACCTTGTAGGGGCCGGTCCTTGCGCGGTCTGTAAGGTCTGCCGGGGACCTTGAAAGAGAGGAGTGGCTGCCGCTCGGGTCGAAAAATGGAGCTGCTAGTACATTAATACAAATTAATACAAAAGGGTTTCTAACTATTTTTTATAACAATTTCTTATTGACGTAAAATTATCTTTTGCACGATTTGTAATAAAAAATAATAAATCCTTATGCAAAATTTGGAGCATTATTACATTTTTCAAGAAGTCTTTTAGTGAGTGCGCATTTAAACGTTTAGTTCCATGCATTATTGTTCCTCTCGGAAATGTTGATGCTCACGAGAAGTGCCTGTAAGAGGACATTCTTTTATCGAGAAGAGACGAAAATTCAGCACCACATGGGCTCCAATGAATATCCTACATTTTTCAAGCCTTCTTCAGCGACTTCCACCTGTGCCTTGTGCTGGGTGTTTATGAAGATTCCTATCGATTCCTTTCCGCCTACGTTTACAAGTTGTTGCGTTTTAAAAACAACTGTTAATTAAATGCTATGGTCCTCTGAAACCTCTTCAAATAACTAATTAATCTTTGCTATTTTTAAACCTCCGATATTATTGGAACCCTTTCGCCGTGGGCGATACTGAGAAAATTCTTTAAATCAAACGTTTCGGTGTTGGGGGCAATTATGAGCAACAGTATTCTGTGTGGGGCTTCCAATGACCTCCTCTCCAAGGAAAATTAAAAGCTTCATGATGGAAAACCCAGTGGTAAGGTAGGTACCTTCCTAATAAGAAGTAGACAATGAACGCGAATAATTCTTTCTGCAGGCACTTGCCTTTTCATTTGGGTTTCTTAAATTAGATTTAAATTTTGATTTAATCAATCGTGTTGGGGCGTATGCAGTACGCAATCACATTTCAGGCATGAGGATAAGTTGGATATGACTTGGTAAGCTACTGGCTGGCAAGAATCTCCCTGGTGTTCGCTTGAACGCCTCAACCGCGGTTGACCGCACAGGACGATCCCTTTTGCCCTCAGTACCCTTTCGAACCACGATATGGTCACACTGGCCTCAGCTTCTTCCCCTTGCGTCTATTATTCGGGCAAAAACCTCCTCGTCGTCGTCGGTCGTGTCTCAAGGGTGATATTTCCGTCTTCATTCGAAGGAACCGTAAGGTCAGTGCCACCAAAAGGTATATTGCTGGTACAGCATTGCTGTAACAGCAATATGTACTTTGGCTGATGGTATATTCGAGAACCATGGAGGAAAGAAATTCCTACTCCATTTTTAAAGGGGCTCGTGCGGGAAACCCAACAGTTGACACAACCACCCGTGGGATGGAAAGTTTACAAAGAAACGCCATAGACGAAGTTTGGTTGGGACTGATCACACATCAATAGGTTTTAAAAGCGGGTTAACTGCTTGTGTGAAAATGGGAATCCCGCTATATAAAGAATGAAAAAAAGGAGTGACGATTTTCATCATATTTTTACGGGTCACATAACATCACATAAAAAATTTGTGGTTTGGCTCCCATATAGAAAATTAGTCGTTTGTTTGTCCTCAAAAATTGAAGTTGACCTTTTCTGGAACACCTTTGTTCGGTGAACACGATTAAAATTTGAGATTTATTGTGTTCAAGTTCCACCAAGTAGATCGAAAATTATTGTCAAATTTGGCATCTGAGTTCCCCTCTCGACAAAACCCGGTGGTCGAAAGCTGTTAGCAGCACAAGGTACGTGAAATGTCACCGTGTGACCGCGGAACGTGCCCATTCATGATAGAAATCTGATTTTCCATGCGAGACTTGAGAGTCGATATGCACCAGGGGCTGTCAACAGTTGTGAAAAAATGATTAAAATCAGTGATCCTGTAGCCTTTTAAAAACAAGCTGTGTGACTCTATATGGCCTATACATAGGGAGTTTTTAGAGTTTTGACCGGGGAGCTGTGCGAGGTGACGTCTCCAAAATAATTTTGGGTTTCACCGATTCGAGTAGATGTCAGAGCTCTCCTGCCGCTCTACAATGCCCTAATTAAAAAATAATAACGACATACACAGCCTCCAAGGAAGCATTTTTTTTTTTCTTTTGCAAAAGCAGCTGCACGTAAGATGTGTCTCAGCCAGGCTGATTGAAATTGATTCCACCCATTCTGAACGGGTTAAAAACAAATTTACCAAGCGGGTGCGTTTGCGGTGTGATGAAGTGGGCCGTTTAGAATGCACGCCCCTCATGGAAACAGCACTCATCTGACCCCCACGCACGCAATGAGACCTTTTGACATCAAACGTATTTATTCATGTCCTCTCAAACATGCTACGCTGGTAGTTTGAAATAAGTGAGATGTTTCATTTGCCAAAGTAGGGACGTTGCAAAAAGCGGAACTAATAATTATTCAATAATTATTATTGAATAAGTGACTAATGGTTGGTGAACTTGTCACTAATGGTGAACTTGAATGGTGACTAATTATTGTTAGATGAGTTGTACACATGGGGAAATGAGGCATTAAGTGAAGTGTCAGGTAAAAAAAAAAAATGAAAAAAAGAAGCTATTCGGAATGATGGTTACGAAAGACGTGCTGGTGCCCTGTCAGCTACAAGAGGATCTCACACATCATCTCCAAACTCATTCCATTTGAGCTCATACGAAATGGGAACAGTTTTACATAATACTAATACTGTAATAAATTTACTACAACCGTTACGAATATTTACGTTTTTAGCATTTGGGTGGGGGGGGGGGGATACTTTTCAGGGTTCAGGAAGGCTCCGCATTTTGAAGAGGAAGAGTGCGCTACGTGGAATTGGAGTAGGCTAAATACTTTGTGGATAGGTCAATTATTCGAGGTAAAGCTTATTGCCGGTACCTTTTTGAAGATTTTAATAGTACCTAAAAAAATTAAATTAATGTTGATTATTAAGAGAGATTAATAATCAACATTTAATCACATTAATGACAATTAAGAATAACGGTTCAATTTTTAGTTTTCTTCTGATTTTCCTTAAAATTTTAATGAAGTTTCATGAAATTAAGCTCAAAATGGCCTAAGATGATCCTGAGAAGCCATACGGAAACGATACTGCCCTTCCTCAGCCCTCCCGCGCACCCGTGAAAACACAAAAAGTTCCGTGCAAATTACAATAGGTACCTAAGAGAAAAATGAACAGGAACCCAACTGACATAGTAGATAATATATTATGACCTCAGAGAACAACTTCAGAGACTTCTATTGCGAGACGCTAACGCAACTTTACGAATTTGCAACCTGCCCGTCGAGTCTTTTGTAGTGTCGTACTAAGTAGTCAATATTTTTGGAGTTTTTTTTCTTTCATTTTCCTCACAAAAGAAAAGAAACGTGTGTGCGGTCTGCAATAGCCAAAATTGCCCAGCGAGTGCCATTTCGTGAAATTCACTTGACAGAGGAAGATGTCCGAGGAGCGAAACTTCCTCATTCCAAGAAACCCAGTTTTTTTCGACACCCAGGTTCAAACCCTTCAAAATCTACGTCTATGCACAGTCCGAAGGAACAATATGCTATAGCTAAAAAAACACTTTAAAAAAACCCACTTCTTCTGAACCCTACAGCACCCTAAAACACGCATCTGCTTCAGCTTGGCGGTCCAGGGAGCCTACTAACCTGCCTCTATGATAACCAAACGTAACCTTCCCATCAAGTCGAAAATGGTCTGATTTTAATTCTCTTCTGTCTCCCGAATAGACCTATAAGGGAGACAGAGGAGAATTAAATTCTTCTCTGTCTACCTAAAAGGCCCTAAACGACTCTCTTGGAACGAATGCTCGTCCTGGGAGAAAGAAGGAGTGAAATTTTCATCCCTTCTATCTCTCAGGACGAGCATTTGTTCCAAGAGAGTCCCATTCAAAATTCATACAACTTGTCCTTACAACACGACGTCCAAAGAAAATTGCACGATTTGCTGCGGCAACAGTCAAGATTTTTTATGTGTGTTATATCTTATTCACTGTTTTTTTTTTTTTTTTTTTTCTACAGCGTCAAAATCGTTTATCCTTTGTTTTACGAACCTGTCACCTTTTGCCTTCGACCGTATGATACTGGCAGTCAAGTTGCGTTAAAGCAATTTTCCCACAAATCCTTTCGAGGCTTAACTAGGTTTAAAGATATAGATAAGTTGCTTTATCAGCATTTGATTGAGCGTTCGACCTACCTTTTTATTTTATTTTTATTTTTATACATGTTGCCCTTAACTTGGAAAAAAGGGGGAAAACACTTTTTCTCACTAACAGGAGAAAATGGAAAGTCGGTGTTCAAAGCTTTTGTCTGTAATCAGGCGTAGGGTGGCTACCGCACGTACGCGAGAGATTCCATCACTGATTTCACACCCCGTTGGCCTCCTCTTCTGGGTTTCCACCAAGTCGCCTTTCCAGCGTGTTTGACCAGAATATTAAAGGCTGCCCTTCCAAACAAAGAGTTTCAGATTGAGTGGCGAAATGTTGGCGGAAATGACTCCTCGTTCCCGGATGGATTTTAAGCCCGAATACTCGGCTCTGGTTTCTAAGGAAAATCATTGCGGTCTTACTCTTCTCTTTTTCCGAGCAAGATCCCCTGGAGAGATCCGTTAGAAGTTCAATTATTGCTACAATAAACAAACCTATATTAGTGGTGAATACAAATGTACAACATCAAAGTAACTGTTAGAAGCATTGCAGTCTGAATCTTTATAGTGTCGATTTTTTGAAATAGTGCGATTTTTCTAATAATACTTATACTAAAATGAAACTAAAACTTACTTTCAATAAAAATCGTTTATAAGAATCGAGTTTTTGAAAAATGAAAAATCGGACGTTAAACCGATAGTCCTAAAACTAACCATCATCTTCAAGGCTTTAAATTAAAAAAAAAAAAAAAAAAAAAAAAAAAAATCGTTTGACATTTAAATTTAAAAAATAAAAAATCGTTTGACATTTAATTTTTGTAATAATTTCAAAACTTTAAATCCGCGGTTTTTATTTTTAGAATTACACCTATTATAAAAATAAAAAACAACGGATTTAAAAATTTTGAAATTTGGCTACTTTTTCAAAACTTTTTAAAATCTATCTTGCCATTTTGAGAGTGAACTTATCATTTGATCATTTAGCCGAATTTCAAATTGTATTAAGGTTCATAATTTTAAGTAGACCTTTTTTTATTGTAATATAATATATTACATAAATTATAATAATAATAATAGATCATTTTTTATGTACCTTGGTGTAAAAAAAAATTAGTAGTAAATGTTTACATTCGGCTAAACAATATAATAAGGCATGTATGATTAAGAAAATAACTAAACAATTCACTCAAGAAAATCTCAAATTAGACAACTGTACTGATTCACTGCCAACGATGTTTATTTTTACATATTTTATAGAAAATCGTACGATTTTTCCAGGAAGCAATGGCCGATCTTTCCAAAAATCGTTACAAAAAGAATCAATTTAAATAAAATATCGGGCACCCGCGTATCGGTTCAGAAATTTTTCAAAAATCGATAAATCGTACCCATCCCTAAAATTTATGACGCGTAAATAACTTGCACAAACTCTGATATCCGAAGTTTCCCGATAACACATAATTTCACTCACTATTCATTAGGCCAACATATCAACTAGCAAGACAATTTCCATTAGCTCAATTGCTTCTTCGCCTCTCTTGGGAAGTTGAAGAAGACATCTCGCTCGCTGATTTTGGCATAGATACGTTGAAATCCACACCTCAATCTCCGCGAGTGTCTCCGACTTCAACTTTTGTTGAACTCGGCACTCCAATCAGAACGTGCTTCCAACTTTGAAGGATCGCAAGGGTATTAAACTTAAATCTGGCACAGAGACTTGCCATTCATAATATGATAGTATATTATACTAGGAAAACCGCCGTCGAAGCCAAAATTTATGAAGGGCGTTATCCATTTTCTCGTTGGTAGCCCTGGTAGCTTAATCAGTAGTGTAATCTGTGCCCTGGTAATAATATTACCAAGTAATAATAATAGTACAAACCATATTATGGTTTGTACTTATGTTAGGTAGATATAGAAAAGTGCCTAACAAACTGGAGGACGAAGACCGAAGTAAACATCGAGTTCTAAACCGTGTCAGCATTTCGTAAAAATTACGAAATAATTTTTTTTTTTTTTTTTTTTTACCAAATCAAAATTTGTAGTTCGATTCCAACCAACTTTCGACAATCGCACCAAAAATGCGAAAAAGTCAACAATTGATTATAAATCGGAAAAATCGCGTTTGGTCGATTGTTCAAGAAGATTAGCGACATTAAAATCAAATTGAATTTATTTTAGTTGTCTGACAACTTTTGTGTGCCGACCACCCTGCCGCGGTATGCATGGAGGAAGTGAGCGGGCTGCCAATGCTCTCCTTCCTGCCCTGCACAGCGTCCTTCCCACGTCTGCAATATGTCATTGCTTGAAATAAGTGCTAGTGTAGTAATACCTAAAGGACTCGTTTACCTTTCGACGTAGAGTCTTTGTTCTGAAAAGCCGCTCAATGTTACTTAGTACGATCTAGAGTAAGTTGTGTGGCTGCCCTCACCCCGTCACTTTCTCTCCGTCCAGATTTTCCACCAGACACCCCCTGGTGATGCGCCCTCTTCCTTCAACGGCCACCTCATGATTGATCGGGGATGATGACTGAGGGTCGGATGGGGGGCAGGTAGCTAAAGGAGATGAATCGCCATCATGGGCTTAGTCCGTCAGAACGGTCACACAAGCAGTTTATCTTCCGAATAAGGTCTTCCGTCCTCAAAAGGTAAGGAGGATAACGGTTAGGAACCGTCCGGAATGAAAAAAGGCTAACAATTATAACTCATAGGGATGAAATTTATCTGATGCAATTTTTTTTAATATGCCTTCTCGCAGGTGCCGAAAGCAGGCATCTCCCCTTCCAGAGCCAAAATCCAGTCGCTTTGTATTTGTATTCAGTGGTATTTGTTCTTAGTGACTTGAACCAATAAAATATAGTCTTTTCTTTAAAAAAAAAAAGAAAAAAAGAAAACGGTACCTAGACCTTCAAAGTAAAAAAAAAGAAAAGAAAAAAAAAGTGGAATATTTCTCTCTTCAGCAAAACCTTAATTTCACTCGAGTCATCTAGGTGTTGGATGTCCCCTCAGGGATGAGCTTTCTGAAAGGTCGAGCGAATAAATGCTCGTCGGGGGACACCTTTTACCGTTTGGACCCTCGTGAGCTCACGAGAGTGCAGTTGAGGTGGGAGAGGTATTGCCAGGAGACACAGGGATTCACTCAGAGCGGCCCTTCAGGCGATTCATCTGTTATAAAAAAAAGTCCGCATCCAGTTTGAAAGTCTCCAACCATCTATGGACACACTTCTTGCTTCAGTTTCAAAATGACGTACGGGCGACGCCACTTTGGAATTCATCTAGAAAAATGTTTTCTTCGAACTCAACTTGAAGACTCCCCCATTTACGAATCTGACCTTGCAAAGATTGATTTTCTCAGTCCTCAGATTTTCTCGAATCGTTTATTCATCATTGATTGGGAGCTCACTTCGATTGATCAGGGGATCATAACAATTGTCGTGAATATTATATCATTCCTTGTGATCACGAAAGACTAACAATGACGAACAAAAGGCCCTCGAGCCAGCCCTTAATAGTCAGATGCACACGGCAGTAGTACTTAAGTTCATGGGTTTTGCATGAATCGAATATTGTTTCTGAAATAAATTTTATCGATTGGACGACTCTCTTGGGAACCGTTGTAATTATTTGGTTGAATTCTAGGGGCTTATTATGCTTGCGGAGCTTAGCGTAATGGGGTCTGAAATAATTTAATTATTCTTGGGGCATCAAATTTTGAAATGAATATCTTGGAGAGGGTTTCGGAGAAATTATGGGGGATTGTCGAAAGAGCCCAAACGCCCAGACGAGCCAAACGTCAAAAGAGCCCATCCATTAGGATTACCTTCTCCCTCAGTCGCATAATTTGTATATTATACATATTATGTACATATCTAAAGATCCCACCGCGCTTAGCCCGAAAAGAGCCCACTGATGAATTTTGAAATGAAAAACTTTGATTCCTCAAGGGCAGTTATATTATTATGATAATAATATTATCGTACAATAATCATATTGTGATAATATCCAAATTCATATCCGAATAGGAATTAAGTCATGATTAGGAGAAAATAAAGATCACAATTTGAAGGGAAAAAGGTAAGTAAATGGGTTAGACTCCATTTTACAAAAATGATCAGGAACGCAAAAGTAAACTTAATTAGTTCATGAGGTAAGTAGTCCATTCAAGTTAAAATTATCATAAATTGTCACCATAACTGTGTAACACCAAAATTTGCATTTAATGCAATAACCTTCAACTGAAATAGATTACTTACTTACCACGAGTTAATAAAGTTTATTTTTGCGTTCCTGAACATGTTTGTAAAATGGAGTCTAACTCTTTCCCCCTGTACCCTTCATTTAACAATATCGCATTCAAATCCGAATTGTCGTCGGAATACTAAATGAATGCTAAAATAATAATATTATACCTACCTATTAATAATATAGATATCACTCAATGAGCAGCATAGTGGTCTTCTTAATCACTCAACCTAATTTGGTCAGAGTTTGAGAATTTGCCATAATATGTAATACATAATATATTATATCTGACCAATTATTGGTCAGATCAATTATTGATGGGTGCCGTAGGCGTATATGCATAAGGGCACAAGCGCCATTCATCTTACGCCATTTTTACGACTACTAATTTTTACAATACAAGATGTAGGTACAAAACCTAATTGGTTTTGTTGGACTATAAAATATTTGGGCGTTAGTTACCACAAAAAGTACCATTAAAATTTGAATGGAAGGACTCACAGGCGTTGGTACTCAGGTGTCGGTTCCCACTGCGATCCTTACGTATATTTTACGTAAGTACCTATTGCCTAAATAATTTAGGTAATAGGTACTTATTATTGGTTCAATACTTTGGTACTGCGAGGCTTCTTCGATATGCAAGGAGAGAACACAAAGGTCCAATCAGTATTGCAGGCTTCTTGTAAACAGTTTACTTACCTCCAGATTGGTGACAACTGTTGATGGAAGTAGCTACAAATTGAGGATGTTACACATTGTAAAACGTCGTCACCACAGTAATTAAGCACATCTAAGTAACGTCTAAGCCTGTAATAATTACAGGAATCCCATCGTTCCCCGTTGAGACGGAACACCTGGGGTTGAAGAAAAAGGCCAAGAGTTAATGGTTGTTGTTAAAAAATAGTATTACACATGTTGTTAAACAGGTGTTCTTTACAATAACATTGTATTGATATATTATATCAATAAGCACATAATTCGTACCTACACACAACGCTGCTTATCTTTCAGCAATCAGAAAACAAGGGGTATAATAAACCCATATTATGGTGTTCATTAAAATATGAATTGTCAACAGTTGGAGGAAGAACCTGTCACATTATTCAAAGAGGGTCTTTTAATATGACTGTCACGAAAACACTCGCATCTCGCTCCAAGATATTGGACGACCTCTCCGTCACTTGTTCCTCAGCATTACGTTTTGCGGAATTGCTTAGCGTTAAGGGGACACGTACGTCGCGCCAAAGCGCGCGCCCGCTTTGCACATAATATGTGCAAATTATTATTCTTTCGTAGTGGCCTCATTTTTTATAGTAAATTATTCAAAATTTTACGCAACGTTATCAACATATATCATCTCATACCTGCGTTGAGAGATTTTCGAAAAGTTGATCTCAAGCTCCACTACAAACGCACAAATGTACACTCCACTTTTCTGAGCTTACCCTTCAACCAATCGCATTCCAATGTTTAGGATGACGCATTCCTACACGTTGTTTGATACATACTGATAGATATTTTGAAATTATACGAATCTTGAATCCTGCGTAGAAGCGATCAAAGAGTAGAAAGAAACTTTCTATTCCGTGGTTGCGATATAGGGAAATGGGCTAGGGAACAAGTTCAGAGAAATGGGAAAATTCGGCCGAACATAGTTGAACTAATAATGAACAAAGTACTCAGTACAGTTAGCACTGAGAAATTAGGTGTCGGAGCAGAGGAAATTACTAGTGAATATTTGGCGTTTTAAATTTTCCCGCGTGACACTTTAACTAATCCGCCAGAGTGCACTCGCACAAAAAGTAGAAAGTGTACAAAAAAATCTTTTTTATTTTGGGTTATGTGATGTTGGTGAACATGAATATGGTCTGTCCCGTCACGCTAGCGTCAGAACAAATCCGAACGACTATTTTCCTTGCGATTTCACCTTGAGGCGCCGGGCGAAAACCTCAGGAAAAAAAAGTGTTTTTCTCTTAAGTAGGATGGTAGTCCGGAATGTATTCTTACTCCATTCTGCACAGAGAAGCATTTGTCACGAAACGTTCGAGGGATGGATCCCATAACAAAAACGACGAGCGATCTTTCCAGCTTTGGTGCTTATTCATCCGCTCCTTCCCCTCTCATTTGACGGGAAGGGTGAATTTCAAGCCGTAAATAAACATTTTGTCGAGTGGAGGTGAGATATTGGCGTAGCTAAAATGCGACACGGAAACGTTAAGTGTGAAATATTCGGCCATTAATCTTATTTAGGCCTAATCGCAAGCACGAATCGCAAGTGAGAAATGTGTGTTTATTAGTTTGATGGTATCATCGAAAAGCAGGTGCAACGCGATAGGGACCTAAATACCTCTAGTATATAACATATATATATATATATAGGTAGTTATCAGATATTATACTAGGTATATTATCGCCTCATTAATGAGCCGTTCGCTCAACGTTGAATGAGCCGTTAATGTGCTCTGGGTGCACCTATATAGATTCTTTAATTTTATATCCTATTGGGAAAGTTTTAGTTGAGATGCGACATTACATGAAAATGGTGTCCGTGCTACACATTAAATGGTGTTTACACCCGAAAAATTCATCGATAAATCTCCGATAAATTTTTTTAACTCGAGAATCTAATTTCACTTCATACTGTCATTGGGTCGGAAACAGGATTTTTCGTGGGGGTTCACCTTCCGTTTGACAGGGGACAGCTAAATAAACAATATTTCATACGAACTCCTGCCATCTACGGATCACTAAGCTCCACGTGTGAAATCTAATTTGTCAAAACGGACGGTTCTTCTGCGTAGGGTGTTGAACTATGTACACTGGACAACCGAACATACCTTCCACGAGCTACACCCTCTCTGAGGGAACATTATTTACAAATCAATGGAAAGACATAAAAATGTTTCACTTCTGCAATTTAAAAACAGCTTTCTTAATGTGTTGTGCAGCTCAAATTGTGATTATAATCTCTCGGAAAAAGCTTTCCGAAAAACTCCCCGGGAAGTGAGCAGTTCGAATAGCACTATTCGAATAAATTTTTGAAAAAAAAAGTGAATGATGGGTGTAACCACCTTCACTTGAGCGCAACCAGATGCCTCAGCGAGATACAACTTTTTTTTCGGTGAGCTTTCGCTCCGACAGACAAGTAGGAAACAGTTTTTGAAGAACCACTCGAACATCTCCAGCAGCTTCTCGCCTGCCGAACGTTAATGGTGCCATCTCAGGTCCCTTTTATTCCTCCTTGCCAGGACCGTTCACTGGTCTTAAACGTCCTTTTCAACCTGATTGCTCCTCACGGAGAAAATGGACGGCGTAGCGTGCTTAAATCCCAAGTGCGAAAAAGCTGAAAGATACTTGACGTGGGAGCAATGTATAAGTGTAAACAAAGTGTCTCTGGCACTTGAACAAGAAAATAATAACTGAGGTGAGCAGATAATGAGAATATATTAAAATCGCTGCAAATTTTACTCAAGGTTTTATTATTCTTTGATATACGTTACTTGTGCAAAATAATTTCTGTGTCAATAAAAAAAGGGGGGGGGGGGGGAATTATTTTTGAAAAAAAAGAAGTTTTTTTTTTAACTTGGAAAAAATTGACCTCCTGGGATCCTTCAAAAATCCCATTAAAGCCTTACAGATCCCCACAGTGAAATCGGATCGTTCCAGGACCCCCAAAAATAGATTCTACGTCCAAAAAATACTTCGAAAACGACACCTAACTCGATCCCATAGCCAAAAAAAAAAAAAAAAAAATCATCCCGTAGCACAATTTTAGCCCCATTGCGCCCCACGGGTTTGGGCGATCGGGCTGAAAACCTTGGGAGCACAACTAGATGGTAAACCAAGGGTATTTTGTCAAAATTTCAGATTAAAAAAAAAAAAAATCCCTAATGCCCAAAACGGCGGACATTTCGGATAATGTCAAAGTTTGAGCCCGATCGGAGTCGTCGACCTCCGTCGCGATTACAAAGGTGTAGGTAGGTAGGTATTCCAAGAATAATAAAACAAAACATGGACAAAAAAAAAAATCAAGGATAAGTAGGTATTTAAAAAAAAAAGAAAAAAAAAGAGCAATGAACAGTAGGTATATACAGGTAGGTAATACCGTTTCGAAGCCTACGAACTGAGGATATTTTTCGAGGTCTCGAGCATCGAAATGAAACTTGTATCCTCCCCAAATGTTTACTCAGCGAGGAAAAACACAATACGAAAGGAGTACTTTATTTAGTTTGCTATTCCCATCTCCGTTCGCCCGAAGACGCGATGGGTTTTTTTCGCGACGACACATTCTTGAGATAGAAGAGCTGTAGGAAATCGTCTGCATGACATCATTAGTACCTATCGTAGGTATTGATTTCCATTATCCTCATGTTTAAACTCGGAGCTGCGTTGATACGCTCAAAATTTTTCCCACGAAGGGGATTCAGGTTTTGCCGAGAGATTAGAGCCGTCCATTGTTCCCAGTTATTAAGCGTGGTCCCCTGTGTTGGGACGTCCTTTGAAAATTTCCTCGCCCGGTATAAAGTTGGGATGAACCTTCATTTACGTTAAACTATACCCTAGCGCGAGGGGGTGATCGCTTGAAGGTGCTTTCCCTTTGTTCTTGACGTAAGTGCACCTAGTATACAAGGTTCGAATAATCAAGTCCTACCTACCGGCTTTTGTCCTCGACACACTCGAGAAGCTTGTACTGGAAAACAGTTCGCCAAAGTCACTTGTCTTGTTGGTCATTATTGTTTTTGAACAACGTTCAAGGTGAAGGTCGGCTCGAGATGAATTTTCGAGTTTGTGATGTGAAAGACTTGACAAAGTTCGTAAAAAGTGCGAACTTCTAAATATAGCTAGGTAAATCTAATTCATACATTTCAATGGTTAAGGGAGTATGTATGTTATGCTTAATTTGTTCTTAAGCTATTATAGCTTAATAAAATAGCGGTTAATATTATATTATAGCATGTTAATATTATTATAGCATGTTATACTAACATAGCGGGGTTTTCTTCCAACTCGAGACTCCATTCCACTACCACCGGTCGGATCGAGCCACGATTAAACTACGGATACATCTTCGTCGTTTAGGCTCATGATTGGTGAGTGGGGAGGAGGGAGAAGGGTTGCCAACCGCCTAACTGATATAATATATCACAATAATATAATTATTGTGAGTTTTAATGAGGAATCCGAATCCTCAAACGAATCCTCAAATTTTAATTAAAATGCCGTGGGGAACAGGTGAAAAGACACTAAAAGGCGGTAAAACTAACGCTTTTTCGCTCAAAAGGCGAGCAAGGCGTGGAAATCGGACGTAATTTTGATTAAAATTGAACAGATTTTAATTGAAGTTGAAATAAGATTTCCAAGAAGCAATAATCCTGTATTTCATTAAGCTAAAACAGGCCATAATATTTCTCGTCCTATATTCTTCAGTATTGTTTTCCCATAAATTTTTTGGCGCCGACTCCAAAGTTGATATTGCTTTTCCACTAGCCACTAAACTGAATTTCATTAAAGAAAAAACTATAATAAACAAGAGGAAAGCGAGTTGGTCATTGGCCGGACCAGAATGAGTAGGGGTTGGCCACCATCGATTGGGATGGTTGAACGGTGAGGGGGACGTTTTGTATGTACCTATCCGTAAAGGCCCCAATGGACGGATTTTGGCCCGTCATTGTTCGTTTTTGTTTTATTACTTAGGTACTAAGTAAAAAAAAAAAAAAAAAAAAAAAAATGGCCAAAATCCGTGCATTGGGGTACATAAGTATTACTTATAATTGGGGTACATTAGCAATACATCTACGGGTGGCAACACATTCAAATAAACTTTAAAGCGGCCTAAAAACCTCGATTTTTTCGGGAATTTTTGAGTTTTTCATCGATAACTCGAAAACTTCGAGAGAAACCTCGAAGAGAAGACATTATAAATACATAGTTAAAGAGCATAAAATACTGCGTCAAATGAACTTCTTACACATTAGAATCGGTTCAGCCGCAGCTAAAACCAAGCGTTAAAAATAAGCAATTTTCCCCGATTTCTGAACCGAGGGGGGGTATTATAAGCCGTGCTAAGTTAAAACGTCCTACAGTACAAAGAATTTGAACCTACATAGTACGTTTTAACTTCGGAAGGCACATAATAGGTGGCGCGGAGTCCTCCGAGTTTTGCTAGGGAGGACCAGGCGTATAAAAGTATAATAAGAGAATAGGTTTTTCCAAGCGCAATTGAGAATTTCCCAAACCTATTGGAGAATTTTCCAAGCTTTCCATTTCAATTTGCGAATTTCCTGTTTTGAATTGAAACAGAAAATTCTCAAATAGGTTTGGAAAATCATCAATTCATTTTGGAAAAGTCTCAATTGCGCTTGGAAAACCAATGTTTAATGTAATATTCTCTAAAGAATCGATGTTAACAAATCGGAAGTGACATCGCCAAAGAGAATTGAGAAGCCTTAGCAAGCCTTTTCGAGCATAAGATTAAATGAAGGAAACCTCTCTTCCGTTGTTTAACTTCCCCACCGCAGAAGCTGTTAATTTCCTGGATCCTGCCGGCTTGTAGAGCTTTTCTATTAGTGCCACTTCTTTGTGCTCACGATCCTTGCGACGGAAGAGGCTAATTGTAATTAGAAAACCATTATCCCTTTTTCCCGGGACGGTCTAGGTGCCGGCAGGATGTGCCTTACTGGCTTTGATAGAAAATTGAAAGGATCGAAAAATTCTTTATTGTTTCCGTGCCAACTCAGGCACTTATGAAGCATTCGGAACAAGTTTATTTACCCGATCAAATTTCGTAGTAGTAGACCCAATAACTAGGTGAACTTGATTGGGAAATATGGCTTTTACCCAAACTTTTTCTTCCCAAACTTTGCTGATCCACAAGGAAAAAAGCATCTAACTCTACCACTATATTAGGAAGTCAAGAGACTTCTTTCAAGTATTGAAATTAATTGCCGAAGCCTTCGCTAGGTTGCCCACTCTAACGTAATATTTCAAGCAACATCTTTGCCGCGTCTTGATTCTAAAGTTTATTCTCCGAAGTTTGGTTCGCAGTACCTAAGTATAGCGCGGTTGTTGTAAGTTGGGCATTCTCTCTCTTCATGGTACCTAGCCAAGAACCCAGGAGTTGTCAACTTGAAACTAATTCAGCGCAGGTACCGCACAATTTCTATTGAATTAAGTATGAAATCTTAAGTGGTTCCATATTCCGGAATTATAATTCCGAATACCATGGTCCTAAAGGGTAACTTTGTCGATTTGAATCTCTCGTTTTGACGAATTTGTGGTATATTGTGTCTTTGGAGAATTTGTTCGAGAGCTGCTTTTTTGGACCTCCCACCTTCACAAACACTATGTTACCTACCTAAAATACACTCCAAACTATTCTTTTTGTTAAAAAAAAATATCAACGGATGTGCGGATCCATCAATCAGACCTTGCGTACTCTCGAATCCCTTTCAATAGCTGTTATCTTCGACAGTTCTCCGATCAAACTTTGTACCTATCTCGGAAGTAGCTGAAAATCTCTACTGTATCCTTTTCGCCCGTTCCTTTGAACCACACACAACTTCTAACCTGTAAAATTTACAGGTTAGAAGTAATATGTGGGATCCCACATAATATATTTAATATATTATGTGGGATCCCCCCATTCTTTCTGAATTTCCTCAAAAAGACTTTCCTGAAAATAACAAAATTATTGAAGATTCGCCAACTGTTCATTACAAAGAATGAATGAATGAGCTGTGCGATGAAAAATCCATTGCTTACTAAGGTTCCTTTCGAAAGAATTACCTAGCGTGGGTTGTTATCGGGTTTTTACCAAAGATTACTCATGCCTTTTTCGCTTCCATTTTCAAACCCAAGGCAATTTCTTTTGTGCCCCAACGTGTGGGCAATTACAAAACTATTTCGTTTGCACGTTCACTTCAACGTTGTGTTGATCGAACTCCGGCAGGATTAGATTGTTGAAATTTTTTGAGAAGATCAAAATTCTAACATTTATAGGATCAACGTCTTTTTGGTTTATTATTCTTGGAATAATACACCTGTTTTCGCGACGGGGGTCGAAAAGCCGACTCGGATCGGCCTCAAAATTTAACATTATCCGTTTCAAAAGGTCTAGATTCCAAAACCGAAATGTCCGTCCGCCGTCCGGCCCGTTTTGGGCAGTAGTAATTTTTTTTAAAATCTGAAATTTTGACAAAATATTCGGTATACCATCTAGTTGTGCCCGCAAGGTTTTCAGCCCGATCGCCCAAACTCGTGGGGCGCTATGGGGCTAAAATGGGGCTACGGGAGGGGTTTTATAAAGGCTTTTGGCCATGGGATCGGGTCAGGTGTCGTTTTCGAAGTATTTTTGGACGTCGAATCCATTTTTTGGGGTCCCGGAATGATCCGATTTCACTGTTGCGATCTATAGGGCTTTCATGGGGCTAGAAATGAGATTTTTATGGATCCCAGGAAGTCAAATATTTTTCAAGTAAAAAACAAAAAAAAAAAAAAGTTTTGTGAAAAAAAATCCCCCCCCAAAAAATTTTTTTCTTGAAATAGGTAGGTAGGTAGGTATACTTAAAAATCCGAAAAGAATTTTTTTTCATTGGCAGAATTAAATTTCTACACAAGTAACCTATATCAAAGTATAATAAACCCTTGTGTAAAAATTTTACACAAATTTACCTAATAGGGGAAGGAGGGGTAATGCCGTGCACTTAACTTTGGAACACTACAGTTAAGGGACAGAACGTCATAGAAATATTTTTTTTACATGAATGGATTCGAAATTTATTCTATTTTAAGTGGGCAAGAGTTTTTCCACCTAAAATGTTTCTTAAAAGAACAATAGTCAAAAAGGTGGAAAAAGGTCTTTGGGCGGCATTACCCGCACTCTGGGGTAATGCCGCCCACCCCTTGTGTAATGCCGTGCACCCCTTGGGTAATGCCGTGCGCTGAATTTTCAGGGTTAATGTAGGTATTTATAACAGCAATAAACATAAAAACTATCAATAAACTTTATTTAAATCGAACAATGGCTAGAAAAATGACTACAGAAACGAAATGGTAAATAATTGACTCCTTGAAAAAGTAGGAGGGTGAGGTGGGGCAAGATCGACTTTTGCCTCTATTTATCGCCTTGACTCCTCTAGAAAATTATTATTGACCACATGTAAATTTGCCAGATGTCTTCTGTCAGCTGGAAAAATTGTTTTGTCCAAACATATGGTAGGATCGAGTGCGTTGAGCGCCAAAAAATACATGTTCACGATGGTATTTTACCGATTAAATGTCTTATTTCTGTGGAAATTGATATTCCAGTCGTTTGGAAATGGAGTTCGAAAATTTTTCTACTTTCTAGAAATCGTTTGGTTTTAAATTTTACCAAGAAACCAGCATTTCTGTCGTTTTATACAACGTTTTATACAACGAAACTTCCTTCGTTTTATACAACGTTTTATACAACGAAACTTCCTGCGATATTTAATCATGACCGGGGCAAGTTCGCCTTGCATTTTCAGCCAACTAATGAGAAAATTCTTCCCTATCCCACAGCTATTTTAAATTTTAATTAATGTTTAGGCTTATTGAGCACGCTTATCTTTGCTTTAGAATGCTTTGCGTGGTCTGCAATAAAGATAATCAATTAAGAAAATCGTGAACGATTCAAAAGACTTCCATTGGCGAACTTGTCCCGGCCTCTGGGGCAAGATCGTCGTCGATTTGGGGCAAGATCGTTCACGATTTTCTTTATAATAATACCTATTACTTATAAGATAATATCTTGCACCACTTCACCCGAACTCTCAACCAAAAAATGACTTCGACCACTGTTGCCTTCCCTGAACAAGTCACAGTAAATTCTGCTCCGTCCAGGACCCCAAACTACTCGTTCTTGGTCTGCTTCTGGGCATCTAAAAAAAATCAGGTAAAGAAACATTTCCGAGAAAAAAGGAGAAGAAAAGCTAAAACATGTTACACCGGGGTAATCCCGTGCATTTCAAAAGTGCACGGCATTTCCCCAATAAAATGAGCGGCATTACCCCAATGTTTATATTTTTGGTAATTCGTTCACACCGAATTTATTTACGCTCGAAACTTAAATTTGATTAGAGCATCAGAAAGCTGATTAAATTCTGCGTCCAAACGTGTAAAAAAATCAAGTAAAGCATTAAAAATGGGACTTACATTGCTTATTTCCTGTAGACCGAAAATTAGATCGAAACCGGCGAAAAACGATTTACTGCTGTTACACCAGGAAGGTAGCTTCAAAGGTTAAGAAAATAAACAACTTAGTTTGCGCGCTTTTCCTCTGCATTTTCCGATCATTCCCATCTTTCTTCGAAGGATTCAAATATCAGAAACTGCCGTGGGCGGCATTACCCGAGGCGCGGCATTACCCCTCCCTCCCCTATGCACCGTTTTTTAACTGGGCGTCTTGGAAGAAGAAGCTTGGCTGAGAACCATTCTTCAGGACCAACAAACTAACAATTTGGAGAAATAAAATTCGACAAATAATATCTCGTGAGTCACCTAAAATATCTATATCTTGTTACGGATGCACTTGTAAGGTACCTACCATGTGTCTTTGGCATGTTTATAGGGCCTGAAGAAGGGTTCTCAGCCAAGCCCGAAAGCTTGACATCTAAGGATTAAAAGTATTACAACAACCCGGTCTTTTCTTCCAAGACGCCCCGTATAAACAAGCCGGTTCTCCTCCCCTACAATGTCTTCTTTTTTAAATGTAATAGTTGAATCATAATAGATTTGGAACATTCACCAAAGAATGAATTTGAGCACACACACACACACAAAAAAAAGTTTTGTTTTACTAATAACTCGTTTTTTCAGCTTTTTGCCCTCGCTTGATGAGACTGTACCGTTCTGATAGTTGTTCCTATTACTACTGGTTACCGCGTGCTTTTCATAAAATGCGGTCGTACAGTTTATTCTCCGTATTTTCGTCGGAAACGGTGCCCCTTGTGAGAGAAGCGTGGCGTAAGATTATTTATCTCTTTTTCTCCCGTATCCAGGATGCAGAAATCCATCTTACTTGTATAAAAAGATCGCCTTACTACGTCCTCATCTCGCTTCATGAACCCCCCAATCGTAAACTCCGTTCCGCCATAAACTCGCTTCGTGTAATCGTGAGGTCCAACCGAAATGATCCCCTCATAATCAACCATTAACACTTATATGTAACAGTAACATTTCCGCAAGTGTACTGAAATTTTATTAGATAACAATAATTTTTCTGAGACCCACAACGGATTTGAATTTGGGGGTTTCAGCATTTTTTCTGGGCTTACTTTTTTTTCACGCGGCGGCAAAACCGATTTCCACTAGGTAAGTCTAAGTAATTTTCTTTTTTTCTTTTTTCTAAGTAACAATATATTTTATTAACCGTGGGATTCTTGCGTGGGATCTTGCGTGTTGGAAAATTAACTGCCCAAAGCCGAACTACTGGCCTGGAATATTATTCCATGTTTTCTGAATTTCAGCCCGTAGGCAAAAAGCATCCGTGGGTCGAGAGGGTTTGCCCCCTGGCGAGGCCCATGGGGCCGTTTTTTTTTTTTTTTTTTCCACATACCTTATTGCCTGAAGAATTGCCGTCTTCAATGGTTTAGAATGTACCTACTGAAGAACTTTTTTTTTTCGGTAGTTGAGGGTGGTGTAATGACAATTTTGTAGTTCTACAAAACTACGTGTCACAGTTCACCTTGTTCATTCAATCACACTTCCACTTCCAATGATTCTGGTCATTCCTCATATCCTGGTCGTCGAAATGATATTCCACTTAAGAGGTTGGCCACTCTCCATCCGGTTGGCCTCTTTCCGCTAATCCAGGGTTCCTAATTCAATTCATAGAGTTTTCACCTTTCAAGGTGGAGGGACAGTTCCGTTCCACTGTTCACTATAAAAATAGTACCTACTCATTCACAGTCAAGTCCTGACCAACTAAGGGTTTTTTAAAAATCAAGGGCAGACTAACCGTTAGTCTGCCCTTGATTTTTAAAAAACCCTTAGTTGGTCAGGCAGCTACGTTACGATGCTACTAGCGAGTATAAACTTCTCATAAGGAGCGGCTCGCCGCAGTAATCCTTCTTGATGCATGATAATTCCGTGTCCCTTACGCTATCATCGTTTGATAGACCTCAAATGGGCAAAACGTGTAGGTAGTATAGCAAACCTCGTCCTGTATTGAGAGGGTTGAGAGCAACCGGGCCGCCAGAAGGAAGGGCTCATGTTTAATTCAACTCTCCTCGTCTGTACGTTTGGTCGGTGACAATGTCACCTTTGACAGATAATTACGCCCGGTTTAAGACGGTGAGGAGGGGGTGGACGTTTCCGATCACTTTAATTCAAAGTGAAGTTCTGACGACTCTGATCCTCATCTTCGGCGGAAATACGAAACGGCGGTTAACAGCAATTTCGGTATTAGCGAAATAATTAATTAAATTAGCGGGAAATGTAATTGGATCATGAGCGAAAGCTCATGAGTTTTCGTACCACGCGGTTCTGCGTATAGGAGCTTAAATGTAGGTTTTACGATAATTCCATCAGGTGATTACACCAGGTCCCTCCTGGTTCAAGTCTAACCCGCTCACAATATCGCTCTACCCTTCATAAAGCCTGAATCACTCAATAACCCCTATCTCTGATTTTAATCATCGCATGGTGGCGTAAAAATATACCGTGCAGAGGAATAGTATTATGAGAAGGTCTAAAAGCTTTGACATTCAGGACTAATCATGACTAGCAGCACGAAATAATATGTTTGTTACATATTATGTAACGAGTGAAGGTGATCAACCAGGATTTCTTAACTCAATAGGCAATGCTGTATGCATTTCGTGTATTTTAATTTATCTGTAGTAATTATTTTATTAATTTATCTGTAGTAAGTATTTTAAAGTATTTTCACTCCTTACTTCTGCCTGAGTCAATTTAGCTGAGATGAATTCTTTATTTGAACGTTGTGTTGAAATGTTGGCGCTGAACGGTTTCGAAGTTAATTGAAATGTGAGCAAGGTACGTAGGATGCGACGTGAAAATCAATTTAGAAGTTGAAATTGACACGAGGTGAGTCGGGAACTTGGTGTTTTGAAGTTTAACCGAGTTCGCAGGGATCTCAAAACCCTTAAGAGAAACTTTTAATTCTTTCTAAAATTTGATCAGAACGGCTTAAATTTTGTTAACTGCGATGCAGTGAAGAGGAGGTGTCTTTGAGAGATCAACATGCAGAAAAGTATGGAGATACACAGCAGAGGCTGATAGCTCTGGTAGGAGTCCGTGATGGCTTTAAAATGGCATTAGAGGGGTTAGGCGTTCAATAACAAAAGCTTCCCGCTGAGTTTCAGTCAGGCCATATCGCGTTCACTAGAATCCTTTACCAACCAGTGAAACGGCAATATGTATCTCAACTCCTACGAGTTTGAATGATTCCAATTGCAAATAGTGCTCCGAATTGGATCCGGTTTGAATGAAATATGGTGAAAAAAACAACAAAAAAACAATCAGGAACCAGAAAGGATCGCACAAAATTCAGGGTCCCTCCTTCGTGCGATTTTAGTAACGAGCGTTGTTACTAAGAAAAATTACGAGTTGATGGGATGCCACGGATGGTCCGAGTAAACTGTGGGTTGCACTATTAATTGGGGGTTTTGTGGAATAACGATATTCCCTCCTGCAATAGTAGGCCACGGTCGTGGGGCCTACGATATGCACATGACGGGCCACTTCTGGATCCCTAAGCCCCTTAATAACAAGTAAAATCAGTTGATCTTCCGTATGCCGATTGTCCCCTGTCCACACCTTGCCGGCCAACTCCTTTAACGCGTAGTGGTACTCTTGGATCCCTTCCTTGGGCCGCTGCGTTCGCGTGTTCAGCTCTGCAACGTAAGCCTGAGTTGAACAAACATCGCCAAATTTGTCGGTCAGAGGTGCAACTAACTGGCTGTAGTCATTTCGATCCCCAACCAGATTTAATACTTTCACCGCTTCGCCAGTTAGCGAGGAAAGCAGGTTATCAGCCTTAACGGTATCTGACCAAATGCGCTTTTGCGCTAGGCCTTCGAACTGTTTTTGGTATGCTGCCCAATCAATCGCCCCATCGAACTTCGGTACGTTTTTTCGTTCGTAGCAATCTCCCGCTGCAGGGACAGTACTTAACTCATTCTCAAACACACTCTTGGCAGTGTTGAGTTCAGTACGTAAATCGTCTATTTCAGCATGTGCGACAGCTAAACGCTGCTCGAGATGGATTTCCATGTTCTCGCATAATCGTTCGACCTCGACAACTTTTTGAGGATCACCCGAACTGAACCTACATGGACAGGTAATTTTACCCTCTCTTATTGTACGGGCCTTTGATTCGAGATAGTTTGATACTTCACGACAAGATACGGGTCAACAAGGTTGGATGGGTTGGACTCGCTTGCGTTCCGAGTGAAGGATGGATACATTATTGAAAGGAAAATTGATATTAAAGATGATATTAAATCGAATTAAATCAGGGGTTCCCAACCTTTTTTTACCCCCCCCCCCCCCCCCCCCCCCCAAGGTCGGTATGAACACCATTGCGCCCCCCTCCCCCTTTGTTCACAGTAAGTATACTCTCCCCCTCCTCAAAAATGCTAAGTATAAGTATAATTATGGTATAATTTAATGAGTATATTCAAATTCAAACGGAACTTTTTATTTGCTGTTGTATTCTTGTTGACAAACACTCACGCTCCAGCCTATTTACCTATCTAAATAATTGTTGTCAGTTTATGGGCATCGATCGCGCCTCCCCTGGAGACCCTTCACGCCCCCCCAAGGGGAGCGTGCCCCCCAGGTTGGGAATCCCTGAATTAAATAAATTTCGATGTTTCGTGCGAAGGTGACCCAGCTAGTGTTACTTATAATTTAGGAATTTAGAATTTGAAGAGTTGGCTCTAACGTGAGATACCTACTCAAATACGAGGGACGGTACCTTAATAACTTTGAGGCCATTGACCATCCAACCTGAAAATAGCCTATAACAAGGTTACTGGGCACCAGAAGGGTCGATAAGAAGATGTCACATCGCATCGAACCATCTTCGGCCAAAATATAACTTTGTTGATGTAGGTAAAGAAGTTTTACGGTAGCTAAAAAAAAAAAAAAACAAAAAAAAAAAAGATTACTTTTACCACAAACAGTACCTACTCCATTTGTAGCTACTCCATTGCGACAGGCGAAATTAAATAATGAATTTAAGATACAATGGGCTATGCTTGACATTGTTTGCCCATTTCAGGACCACCGGCTCTCGCAACCCAAAGGGGCCTGGTGGGACTGAACAATTCACCATCACCTTCCTTTATCCATGTAAAAGCGTTACGTTGTTCCTCATGAAGCCCGTTTAGGCGAACAAATCAGACTAGGTAGTTCAGGGGGGAGCCAAGTTCAAAAATAGTGGTCAGCTCATACATGTTTGAGAAACTTGTTTTTGAGCAGTTTGTAAGTAATGATTTCAAAACTCGCATAACGTTTCAACCGAGGTACATTGCACATAGCTAATGGACTATTCCCCTTGTTGAAATGTTTCGTTTTCTAATTTTAAGGTGCTGTTTCGCCAAAAACGAAGGGGGAGATTGTGATGTCCCAAAGGAAATGCGTGGTGAAACACACGTAGGATCCTACATCGAAAAACTTTACACAGGAAAAATCATGAAATGCCTTTTCGCTTCTTAATTCATACTTTCAACATACACAACAATTCAGTATCAATAAGAATTTCAATAACATCGATTCTTCACAAACTTGGTTCTGTATTGGGTCATTTTCTTCTTCGAAGTTTTCTTCGTCAGCCTCTACTTGAGAAGAGATTTTAGCGTTGGAATCTATACCACTAAATTAGTGTATTAACTACTTAAAGTATTAAATACTTTCTAAATCTCCTCGACTCATTAGGAAAATCCCGGTAACTAGTCACTGATGCTTCTGGGAGGTTAGGGAAGAACTGGTCATGTGACCGTTTGATATAAATCAAGTCGTTAGTCCAGAGGCTTATACAGATGAATGCAAACGAAAACGAAGCTTCTGCTACCTTTGGTACGCTCGGAAGCAATACTTTGCTAACTGGAAATGGCACATAGCTTCCTCGCGTCCAAGAATATGAAGAATGGTACGCGCACATAAAATGGAACGTTAAAAAAAAAAGTCTAAAAGCGGACAGACATACAGACACGGAACCAAATTTGTTCAGGAAGTTTTGAAAAGAATATTGTAAGTTATCACTTCAAGAAGACAATAAAGAGTGAACCTTCCACTACCTTAAGCTCGGAAACAAATGATTTTTGGTTGCTTCCTAGATCACTCCTGAAATTGAATCATCCACGCCCACGTCTTTCTCTCGAGAAACCATATTGGGGAGAGAGAGAACCCATATACTCAGAGCTACCTGTTTCAGAGAACTTGACATCTTACAACGGGGCAATAATTGAATTATTCAATTAAAGGAAACTTCATCTGACGTATCACGTATTTTTGGAACAGTTCCTCTTATTCGACTGAATATTTTGTTGACAGCCCTGCCTACGCTAGTAGTCGCAAAACTTCATTTTATTTCGGACCTTTGATGTTTCAGATCCTCCCAGAAAACGGTATGCAGTGGGCAAGGACAAGTGTGTGCCTCATAGTGCTCATCGCGCTGGTAATCGAGGCTGCCCAAGCAAGCGCTCCACAGATGCTCGTCTCCCGATACAGGTGAAGAAAAAAAAAATCTTTTAAATCATTAAATGTTTAAACGTAAAGTATGAACGTTTCAATTGTAAAATAATATTTTAAAATTGTAAAATATTATATTCATTTCGTATTCCTTTTTCTGTAATTTCATGACGTGAATACCAGTAGATATTACGACCGAGCGAGGAGCACGAGAGGTCTCAAAGACGGTCCTTTGAATTCAGCACGGGGTTTCGGGAAGAGGTCATCCCTGAATTTCCATCCATCAGAACAGACGTAAGTCCTGGAACAAAATTGCTGTTTTGGCTGATTATTCTATGCATAATCAACGTATTGGGACGGTGGCAGTTCATAGACCGCCAATTTTGTACTTAAATGATCCAGAGTTTTTTTTTTTTTTAATGTATGTTTCACCCCCTATCCTGAGGGCTTACCTATCGGGCTTTAAGTTGCCATGGCTAAATCGTTGTTAATTACCCCCCTGGGACCAACAGTGGGGTAGATTCAACCACCAGGTGCCCTACACTTACATTCAATGATAAACTTTAAAAAAATGCACTGTGGAAAAAGATGATCGAGTAACATGAGGCAATAGAACGTTCTTACTTTTGCAGCGAACGCTGAGCGTCGTAGCTGAATGTGAAGGGGTTGAGGCTGTCCAATTTGGCCCAAACATATGAAACAGGAACACTCACTCAGCATTCGATTCTTTCATAGAACGCACAAACCTTCCCAATGTTATCAATGATCGTTCTCAGTGTCGGGAATCGCAACCACCCTCAAATCCATCAAAATGGTTGGAGGTGACTTATTCTCACTGTTGAGTGGCGATTCGAGGCCAAAAGTACGTAAGTGGAGGAGTTAAGTACGTATGTGGTTGATACTGCCCCACAGGTTGAAACTGCCCCACTCTCCCCAACTCAATGCTCGATTTTGCATAACAATGTGCCAAAGGGTCAATTTATAGCGTTTTTGCTTCATCTTGGTTTTATTTATAGTTGTGTAGATGGGGCTACATTGAGTTTCATACTCGAAAAGAGGTCGGGAACCGAGGCAAAACAACGGTTTCATTTATCCTATTCTGTGTGTATGAATGCACATCGTGTAATGTCCGTCGATGGGTTGGGTTGAGCTATTTATTCATCGTAGAGGTCGACGAAATTATAGGTTTTGATGTTAGGGAGACAACTTAGTGAAGGCGGTTAGTTCCGCAAAGCTCTAAACAATTGAGGTGGGCTTAAGATCTGCCGGGCCCGGCTGGGTGGATTCCCGGCCGGGGCGGGTGCCCTCCATCCCTGAATTTGTGTAGGAACGGAATGAGATACCTATAGATATATATATCGCCAGAAGAACGAGCAATAAGCAATTTAACTTTACCTTCATAACTCCGCAAATATAATTTTTTTTCTAAGCCCTTGAAGATTTACAATGTTATTTTTTTTTGGAACCACAATTGGTCAAGTTTTTTGTAATGCCATCTGCCAACCAAGTGAACGGCTAGTTGAGATTTTGTAGAAGAAGGTTGTTTCTTTGACACCAGTGTAACCAATAAATCTTTTTTCATTCATTCATTCATTCATCTGCTGTCTTGCTCAGCTACAACTGTTGGTATAATACTTGTCGTATCGTGGGCAAGTACGAAAATGTCTTCCTATCAAGTTCTTTCAGCAGGTTTCACGCCTAAAACCCACGTCCTATGGCAGTAGCCTTTAACGCTCCGAGAGTACCACCTTCCGAACACGACAAGCCCAATTTCCTTGATAGTCATTGTTCCTCTTTTCACCTGGCTCGGTAGTGTCATCCAATACCCGGGAACACCTGCGTCGCACAAGCAATATATCCCTCTACTCGGGAGTTCCATTCACAATTGCCTTCCACCTGTTGAGTATTTCCAATTGAAATCATCGCCTGAGAAGGTATCACCCCCTTTGTTTGCTGTCTTGTAAATGTGATCCGCCTGTTGCTTTGCACTTTCGCGCTGTGGGAAATACAAATTCATTGAAAAATGATTCTGAGAATCCTCTACAAACCCCGAATGAAAATTCTTTCTGTAAATTACTTGAAATTTGAAGCCACAAGATCCAAAATATTTGTTTATTTTGCACATTGCAGAAGAGTTCCAATCGACTGGATGGCCGAGGAAATGGCTTCGAACCCTGAATTGGCCCGCCTTCTCGTCCGACAGTTCGTGGACACCGACCGGGACGGATATCTTTCGCCTTACGAACTCCTTTCTAGACCAGCCGGACCTTCTCAATTGACGGAAAATTAGTGCCGTCAAACCCGCCGCCACTTCCGCCTAAATTAACAACCCCATCCACCCACTTCCGTTCATACCACCAAATACAAAACTATCTGGGAAAGCCTATGTGTGCCTCGGCCGAAAACGTATGAGCCGACTGGGAAAGTTTAGGTTGGAAAAAATGGTTTACGATCAGATTTCTTCCGAGCACAATTAGGTACGCTTCAAATAAATTTCATCAAAAAACCAAACAACCATTTCAATCCCCAACCCGTCGGAGAAATCCTCAGTCATAATAACAAACCAACAAACTCTACCACCGGTTAACCATGCGTTTTCGATTGACGACAACAATGGCTTTCGTTGCAAATCAAAATTGCATTTCGTATCCCGTTGTGGGCCCCATTTTTCGGTCCACTTTCCGCTGTTCCAAAATTCTACGTCAAACTAAAAATCTTTCATCAGCATTTGTCGCCCAACCTCGTAACGAGGATTGTCCACACTTTCCCTCGACAAAAACGTCTTTTAATTTGCCGTCAACCTTTTCCAATCAATAGCACACACAAAAGATGATGGATAAGGTCCACCCACATCAAGTTCCACCCCTTGTTCCATATCTTATTGATTCCTTTATGTCTAGACAAAATTACTCGACAATTTTTATTTTTATTTCATAAGTTATTTCAAGCTCATTACGCCTCTCTTCATTGTTTACTTTTCAAACAACGAATTCATTAAATTTGTAAACCATCCTCACTGAACATGGAAAAAGGTAGATGTGAGTTGGTAGCTCACACAGCAATTAACTTATTGAGTTCATATTACATTTACTTAGGTTGAATCAATGATTAACATAAACTATAATTATCAACAATACTTTTTTCTTTGGTGATATTTCATTGTGTTAAAATTGTGTTAATCCTTTTATCATGGATGTCAAAAGGGCTTTTTCTTTCAGAATGCCTGAATGACATAATATACATTCAGACATTCTGAAAGAAAGATAATTGAACATTATTTTGATAATTCCTAAAGAAATTTATGTTATTTCCGGAGTCCCAAGGAGATGACTAAAGGCTTTCGAATGATCATGTTTCAACTCGTAAAATAACTCCCGCCATATTAGTAAAATTCATGTCCCATCTAATTATAGCTGTAGTTAATTCTGGAAAAGACGTAATGTTAAGATCAGGTAAAATGAGAAAGGACTCCAGTTTGGAGGGTGCCGTGAAAAATTCAAAAATAAACGTGTAAAGTGTTTCTGAATTTTCCAGAACTAACATAACACTTAGATCTCCTATTGTGTTCCGTAGTTTCCCCATTTTGTGTATCAGTTATAAATAAAATTCTTCTGTCCTGTAGAACTGGAGGGCTTTGTTCAAGGGCCTATATTTCCAGTGTTTCGATGTTGATTGCGTAGAATAGCTGGCAAACCATCATAATTCTCTCCTTTTTCGGTGTATATAGGAGTCTACCTCCCTCTCCCCGTTAATTTTAGAAGAGAAATTTAATGTATATAACAAAAAGGTACCTATTTTCTTGAATTCTTTGCAAAATTTTAAGTCATGCCCTAGTCAAGTATTTGTTGTCAGAGAGATTATTTGAGAAAAATAAACAGAACATTTTGAAAATTTTGTTCTTGTTTTTATTGCTCATTCCGAAGTTGCTGTTACGTTTTCCTGAATGTATATGTGGTTGATTTTGAAATAATAGAACAGTAAATAAAGCATGCATTTGGGTGTTTTTGTAAGAGGTTTCTTTGTTTTTTCCTTTGGTCCTTTTAAAACCCCTGAATGGTTTTTTTTTAATGAAGTGAAGGTGAGAAGACCCATCCACCCAACACCGCAGAGCACGTATTGGGTTTAGGAAGGTCATCTCCTAAAGATGATAATGTAAAACGCAAACAATATTTCATAAATCGTTTCGTCCAGCGTAAGTTGTTGAGCCAGTAAACCGTCGGGCTGGGTAATGGATGCTGCGAAGGGGAATGAGATCCCTTGCTTGATAAATTACGTTCCTCAGGGGACGAAAGAGGTCTGCAAATTATAAATTCCAGTTCATTTCAAGCTCAATCTCGTAAGGGTAATCTCATTGTTAGTGAGAACGGTGAGCGCCGAGCGCCATTTTTTCTTGAAAATGCACACGACGGGAGGAAAAAAACAGAAGATTGCAGGGCGGAGACCACTTGTTGCCTCTTAGTTCTTACATTTACAAAAGAACTTATTAATTACTAGTCTCTCTGGCTCGCTTCGCTCGCTCCCCTAGTGGGGTGCGTAGCATCGATGGACACGTTCATAACCCTGCATCAAGGTCAACTGCTCCTTCAACATCAACCCCTCTGGCTGATAAATAAAATAATAAAATCGTCTTCCCACACACCAGAATATATCCGAAATTAGCGTAGAATGAACCGTTTCCCAAAATTGCCCCCCCCCCCCCCCCCAAAGATGCCCGCCTTCTCCACCTTTCAAAGGTCCCTGGCACCCCCGATCTCCCGTCTTGATCTGACGTCCACCCTTTCTGTCTTTCCGAGGTCCTTGGAACTCTCCCGAGGCGCGCGCCGAATTAAAACGATCCAATTGTCTTCTCACCGTGAACTCGCCCCCTCCCCCTCGGTTTTTTTTAAATCCGACTTCGGAATCGGATTGGCCATATTTTGGCGCGCATTTGGCTCGCGGATACCATACCCAAAAAACGGCTCCTTACTGGGTATTTTTGAACCCGAAAAAACGTGGGACAAACGCGAGAAAGACGATTTTTCGACGAATTTCCGGCGAATTTCCCGGGCGAATTTCCGAATTACGATCTGACCTACGTCTTCCTCCAGGTCTGATCTATACGGCTGGTATTTTTTCGTAATTTTTTCGACCCCTTAAACGGGCTTTGGCGCGAGTTGAAAGTGGAAAACGTAGGACAAACGGGAGAAAGACGATTTTTCGACGATTTTCCCGGGCGAATTTCGGATTTTCGATTTGACCGACGTCTACCTCCAGGTCTGATCTATACGGCTCGTATTTTTTCGTAATTTTTTCGACCCCCTAAACGGCCAGCGAGCGGAAAGTGAAAAAACTCACTCGGGAACGCGTTATCCCGTACCAACAAACCACACGGCCGTCGGCCAACACGATTTTATATTATTGTATGATGATATGATGATACGCACGCATCATGCGAATCTATATTCTTATGAATTAAACATTGTCAGAATTTTGTACGATTTAACTAAACACAGGGCTATCTAAACCACTAATTCTCACCGTGTCTCTATCTGACTAACTGACTATCTATCTATCTATCTATCTAACTAACTAACTAACAGAGTATGTCACGAGCCTTCTCCCCCGAAACCGTAAGCTATAAAAATATGGCGATTTTTTCTATGGGTTCAGCATCCCGTTTAGGTGTCCTTATATAGATGCGCGCAAATAGGCACATTTGCACCCAACATTCTTATTTTAAATGGGAACCCCTAATTTTTTTGGCGAATTTGAATTCCTCGGTCAATTTTATGTCCAATAAGCGCGTTGAGCGAAATTTTTGGCGCGCGCAAATTTTTGCAACTATTAGTATCTTAATGGTACGATTGAGTCAGCGTTTCCTCTGTATCCTACCTGGAGATCCGAAATTTAATACGAAATCCCGAAAAAACGAGTTCCGACGAGGAGCGAATTTAGACGGCGAGTTTAATTTGAACGATTTGAAGAGATCCAGCGCACGCGCGGGAGGGTGGCTTGCGTCGTTGCCAGGAACCTCGGAACGATGGAGAGAACGGGAGAACGGAGGGTGCCAGGGACGTCGGAAAGGTGGTGAGGCAGGGAAACTGGGGGGGGGGGGGGGGAGTTAAATTTAGCGCATTGAGCGACTGTCACTTGGGCGAGCGAAGCGAGAACCCTGCCCGAGCAAGTGGCTGGCCAAGCGAAGTGAGGCCCCACCACTACCAAAAATGTGGTCAGCCGAGCGAAGCGAGGCCTTATGTCTGAGTGCTAGTAAAGATTATAATATAATCCTTATAGGTACATATCAAGTATTTGCAGTACATGATGAAGTCCACTAAACGAGCCCACTCAATTTTCATCTAAATGGAACGTCCTGGTGAGCAGGGTTATTCCCATCAAATTTTGAACTAGCTGTGCACAAATTACAGAGCCAGAGAAATTTCGCAGGGATTCTCTAAAAGAGAAACTTTAGTTTTATAATGTATTCGTCTTCTCTCATAACATGCAAATTGGCTCACGTTTGAACCAGAACAGTAACTCTTGGCGTGTTCAAAAGTCGAAGATAAAGGAACCTATTTCTTGGAGGATAACTTTTAGTTTGCATCCTATTGGTAAACTTCTTTATTGTGACAGAATCAATTAGCGGATTTACTAAAACATAGGGGGTAGTTGAATCGTAACGCTGTTTAATGCAGATTTCTTAAAAGAGAGATCTTTCAAATGGCGTTCACGGATATGAGTCGTCTAGAAACAAAACGCAACCTATCCAAATTTTAGAAAAATTAGGTTATGGCGGTTTCAGACAGTGGTGGGGTGGGGCGATCAGATCTGAAGAGCCAATCAGATCGCTAATCATATTTTAGACCATGTGAACCCAGCTGTTGATCACCAAACATTTCAATCGCCTTGTCCTCAAAGTTGAGGACAAGGCAAATTTGCACGGAAATCGCTAAGGTGTGTACTGAGTTCACATTGACTGGGTATACTAACCCGCAACGACAGTTTCCTTCAAAGTGCATCCTATCCACAAGGTTTGGAATCACACAGCAACTTATCCCAATGTTTGAGTCAATATGCCTCCTATCCATTCTTTTTTCCCGATTTTGTGACGTGCACCGACCCCGCAATTTGGTCAAAATTGCGTGATCGGGAGCCCAATTTGAGAGAAGGCCCAAAAAGGCACTCCCAACTGCTCCACGTGGTGGAGTAAAATGGAAATAAGTTTAATCCCGATCGTTAGATCGTGATTAAAATAAACTAAAAATATCATACGCCCACTCAGGGCAGAAATAAATAGGAAAAGGGGGTAAATGAAAATAAAATGTAAAGTTGAAACGAAAAGGAGGTTTATTCACGAAAGAATAAAACCTCTCGCCGAAAATAGGGAAATGGCCGGAAGGCAAAAAGGTGAAAACGGAAATAGGAAACCAAGCAATCAATTAGTGAAATAAAACAAGTCCGATCTCACCGGTCACCGAAGTGTAGTCGAGCGGCGTTGGCCAAAAATGACACCGGTAGATAAAAGAATCGGAAAAATGAATTTATAATCACAGTATGAAGGCTGAAACAGGAATCACCTAACTATTGCTTCCTTCCTACCTCTCCCTCTCCCCGCCCCAACGTCCACCTGACAAGAAGGGGACGTCAGGTGACGGAGATTCACCAATGAAATACGTCAGGATGCAACACCCCCGGACCACCAGGAGAGAGGGGCGCCAAATCGGGGTTGGCCGATTCCGACGCCAACACCGTGATGATGACGTCAGAACTCGGTCATCGTCACACCCCCTCCCCAGGAGAGTCCCGGGAGCGTGCACCCGGACAGTGCGCCCAAGCCCAATCCCCCACGTCCTGCGAGAGTTACATGATGCTGAAGGCTGTTGTACTTCATTTGGTTTGTTTTGTTGTTTGTTTTTTGAAAAATTAAAAACAAAAAAAAATGATAATATTGGGGAAGTGAAGGAAAACCGTGACCGGTTGTCTCGGTTGAAAAACCTTCGTTGAGTGGCCCGTGCCGTAGTGGAGGTATGGAAATGAAAACGAAGACTTGCAGACGGCGGAGTCTCTTCTGTCCTTGGAGTTCTAATTCCTCTATTCCACTGTCTGGTAAGAATTATCGTTGTTAAGAATTATCGTCGTAATGATTGGTCTTGTAGATATGTAGTCGTGAGATGAAATGATATTTCATATTATCATATTATCCTTGTTTAAATTTGTCCATGGTTGGTGGCTCCCTAAAACAAGAAACTGTTAACTGCCAGTTTTACGAGATGGCGCTCTGCGTTACCTGTCGGACAGCGCTGAAGCTACGTGAATACGCGTCTTATGGGCCATCACCATTCCAACCGTTGGGTCATTTGTTTGGTGACACCGTTTCGTACCCGTCATCCAACGTTGTGTCGACGTTAACCTGAAAATGGTGGCGTTTACGCACACCACTCGTGCTGAGAATGCTAACATCTCAAGGACATGGCTATGTATGGCCTCCATGTTTTGCTTTCGCAACTGGAGAAAAAGGACAGCGCAAACAAGAAACGACAGTACGCTGGTAAAAAGTTCACCCCAGAGGGGATCGTCTTTCTGAAATTGTGGCCGTTGGCCGAATAATGTTAAAATTGTAATCAAGTTGTTGACCGTACCATTAAATACTCGCGGCGGCGGGTTGCCTGTGAAGTGTCGGGTTCGTATTAAATATTCAATGCTGGCGGTAGCCGATGTCAGAGTGTGGATGAGCTCGAAGCCCTTATCCTCGAAGAGAAATATTGCCCAAGTGACAAAAGACATTAAGAAATCGCCGATGATGCACGTCTGACCGTGAAAATCGGCAAAAACAGACGGCTGCATTTCAATGAAGTTCTTTTTCCCAGAATCCATCCCAGTCAGACGAATTCTGTACTGAAATCCTGTTAAGAAAACGAACTGATACTCGTCAGGCGAAACGATCATTCGTGAACGCGCGGATATTAAGTTACGTAAGGTCAAATACCTCGCGATTGTTACTGAAAATTTAAAATGCGGGATGGACGGCCGCGGAAAAATTTTTAAATTCGACTTAAGCCGTTTTCTGCGCGGCCTCACTCTGCACGGTGCGCGTCCCGAGTACATAGCGTTACGCTGCGGGTCCAAAAAGATTGTCCTCTTGAAAAGTTGACGTGGCCATTCCATCGGTTGATGGAGTCCGTTGTGTCCATCGTTGGAAGAAATGAGACTGGTCGAGTTGTCGTTATTTAATTTGTTTTTTGTGAAATATTCCATCCCCGCGATCGCGGCAAATATTAAGTTACCTTTCGCGAAAATGTTACGTCTCCAAAAGAGACAGGTCAAAATCGACCCTTCCCCGTCCGAAATCGCCTTTCCGGTTACAGGGGCATTAGATGGTGTTGTACGAGGGAAATTCCCCTCAAGAAATTCGGAATTCGGAATTTCCGGTGCAGTTGGCAGAGAACGAGTTGAACTCGGCTCTACTTCGAAATCACTTCGTTGTGTCGGGTCCGGTTTCGAAACCCATTGCAGCTGTTGGGTAGTGTTGCCCGATTGGAAGGGTGGTTGCTCTTCAATCGGTTCGTTTAAAAATTGTGGGGTTACTCCGTCCGGAATAGGGGTAGGGATAGTCCGCCTTCCCGCAAGCACAGCGGTTATTCGCTGTAGCAAAACCAGCGTGTGCGGACTTTCCAACAGCTCGGCTTCAGACATACAAGTTGGACATCTGTACCTCCCCTTGTCCTCATCGCTTAGCCCCCTCCATTCCGTGTATTTCACCGCCAAGCAAGAAGAATGGAATGTGATGACACAACCTTGACAAAAAATTGGGTCAATCTCCTCATCTGCATCAGACGGTCTGTCACACGACCCACAAAACGGGATTTCGTTCGCCGACATGTCGCAATGCAACAGGAGTACGCAAAAAAACTGAATCATAACAAATTTAAAGGGACCGAGTTGATTGTTTACAAGGTCAGATTTCGTAAACAAATGTGTGATGGACAGGCGGTGGGAAGGTTGGTACTTGACCCACTGCGGAAAACGTTCAAGGTCGTCTTCAGTCTGTACCTTTAGGAAGGGGGAACTCCTATGAACCTCACGTGGTGTGATGTCAGAGCCCTTTCCCTCGCGTCCTACGTGGAAAGATGATTCAACGGTTGGTTGAACCCTCCTTGAAAATGCCGAACACGTGGTCAGCACGAAACAAAGAGATAAAATATAAAAAAATTCTCTGGGTGTCCCGTGAGTGAACAGGGACCGTAAAACAAATTTTCGCAGAGCTGCTACCAGTCAGTTAGACACAAAAAAAAATTTCTGGTGTGTGGAAGCGTTTTTTCCCGTAGATGGAAAAGAGAAAAATTTTCCCGTGGATCTACTACCCGGCAAGGTAGAACTTAACCACGATCTTGCTAACATGTGACGTGCACCGACCCCGCAATTTGGTCAAAATTGCGTGATCGGGAGCCCAATTTGAGAGAAGGCCCAAAAAGGCACTCCCAACTGCTCCACGTGGTGGAGTAAAATGGAAATAAGTTTAATCCCGATCGTTAGATCGTGATTAAAATAAACTAAAAATATCATACGCCCACTCAGGGCAGAAATAAATAGGAAAAGGGGGTAAATGAAAATAAAATGTAAAGTTGAAACGAAAAGGAGGTTTATTCACGAAAGAATAAAACCTCTCGCCGAAAATAGGGAAATGGCCGGAAGGCAAAAAGGTGAAAACGGAAATAGGAAACCAAGCAATCAATTAGTGAAATAAAACAAGTCCGATCTCACCGGTCACCGAAGTGTAGTCGAGCGGCGTTGGCCAAAAATGACACCGGTAGATAAAAGAATCGGAAAAATGAATTTATAATCACAGTATGAAGGCTGAAACAGGAATCACCTAACTATTGCTTCCTTCCTACCTCTCCCTCTCCCCGCCCCAACGTCCACCTGACAAGAAGGGGACGTCAGGTGACGGAGATTCACCAATGAAATACGTCAGGATGCAACACCCCCGGACCACCAGGAGAGAGGGGCGCCAAATCGGGGTTGGCCGATTCCGACGCCAACACCGTGATGATGACGTCAGAACTCGGTCATCGTCACAATTTTGAAGAGATGAACGACAGAAATATTGTTTTTCACTTCAGACGCCTTCGTAGGACTCCAATAGACGATAGAAAGCTACCAGTAGCATTGAAAAAGGTGCCTCAAACAGTTTTTTTCGTTTCCTGAAAAGTTAGCCAAAACGGATTGGATGCGCTTTGATTCTAGACGACTCATTTCAGGTCAAATTAGAGGCCTTTAATCTTTGTAAAAGGTAGGTATGTACGAGGAGACCTTGGTCCAAATACAAAGGGAGTAGTTGTCCCCGTTTTGTCTTCAAACAGTTTCCCGTGAGGTTTCCCGGTTTGAGGAAAATGGACCGAAATAATGGGCATATTGAACGGAAGCTGTTTCAAGTCGGATGCTCTGAAACCTTCCAACCCCCTTTGCGGCTGCCCTACCTGTTCAATCACACTTAAGATCCGATTATAAACTCCCTTCACACAGGGCTGCTTTTAGCACCGACTCCTCCTTGTCTCGAGCAAATACGCTTGATCGGTGCATGCTAAATTAAGAAAAAAGTTTTAGCCTCCTGGCAGAAAAAACGCAGCTAATTGGATTCTGCTAATGATCTGGTGCGCTTATAGCTCCTCACTTTGTTCTTGGGAAGGTTTTTTTTTTTAGGTCAACCCCAAGATTGGGTCGAAGGTTCCAGGGGAGAAGGCAAAAAGTTCATTCGCAAACGTTCGTTCGAGGTAATTTGAAATTAGAAGTAAGTAGAACAATTTCGTCGATACCAGCAAATTCAGATGGAAAAAAGAAGATACCGAAATAAGTGGTTCAAGAATAATAATATAATTATTATATTCCCATTTCATTCATCGTCTCAAAAAGAAAGCAGAAGGAAAACCGTTTCATTGGTACCTACCTACTACCAGTGCCCATCAAGTAAGACCCAAGTAGAGTTTTAATGGTCGGAAATATTTCCCCGGAAAACATGTAAGTATAGCACGTACATACGAGGAATGTTCACAAGTTTTTCTACTGGAACAAAAGCGTGGTTCCGAAACACAGCGTTTTTGGTGGTGGGAAACACCATTATCAGATGTGAACGGTACAAGAATTGCGTCTGAAAAAGAAAGCGGAAGGAAAACCTCTTAAATCGAATCTAAATATCAGCTAGTATAATTATAATTCATTCCCGTTGAGAAAGGATACGATCCCGCCGGTGTTTTCTTTCTTTTTTCTTCATAATCTCTATTCCTTTTCTATCCCGTAAAGGTAAAATCGAATTCAACCATGTTCTCAGATTTTTTTTCTCGTTATTCTTTTGGTGAGGACAGTGTTTTTTTCGCAACTAATTAAATCTAATAAGATAGAAATTCCCCGAAAAGTCGTACAACTTTCACTCTGTCAACATAATCACAAACGTCGACACCCGTTCGGTTTGAACTGGAAAACATTTCTCTCACCCACCTAGGGGGTCCGAACTTTTCTGATTAACACTTGCCGTAGTCGGGTAGTTATCTTGTTCGAAAAGTGGAACTGGGACGGCCGAAGAGACTGACTGGAGCAAATGAAGACGCATCGCCAGTTTCTGTGATTGCATTCGCAGGATTGTAGGCGTCGAGAAAAAGTTTAGGGGCAGAAGCGTTTTTCCCCCAATTTATCACCAACAACTCTCATCTGACTTGGGTGTTTCAGGGCAGTAGGGATTTATTTGAGCCTTGAAAACTTAGCGGAAACCGCCATCAGGGAAATCAGGATTCAAAAAAACTTAATGTGCAATTTTAGCGAAAAAGAACAAAAATACGTGCTTCACTTATTTAGCTGTTCAATCTTGTCGAAGGCCTACGCGTGGAAATCTGACCGTAACTCCAATTCCTGATCTCGTATCGAAGCGTCGTAATAACCCATTCATGAGCAAAAAGGACTCAATAACCGTTTCCATGTAGGTGGCAATACCGTCTTCTCCCTTAGCGATACTCCGAAATTGGCATAACGTTCGTTCTGGAAGGTAGTACTTATCGTTTGTATGTAAATATTCAAATATGGTACCTATAGAACCGGTAAATATAAACTAGTTTGGTTGAATCGATTTCGCAGAGAAAGGCAGGAGCCAAGTTTTTCCCAATGTTCAACGGTATCTTGTGAGCTGGGGCTTTAATCAAAATGAGGGCACATGTGTATGATGCGAGAAGGGTTAAAACTTTACCGATACCGCCCTGGTACAAAAAACAAACAAAAACATTATTTGGGACGAGCCACTCATACGAAAGAAACGTGCGCACCTGTCACATGTACGATGGGAGTAGTTGTGCGTAGGCGGGTTTTAAGGTCTGAAATATGAACATGACTGGGAGTCCTTCATAGGGCCGTGGCTTAATCCCAGGCCACCTAATGAGAAGGAGATGAATAACAGTGGTTTTCTTTAATTTTACACATGGGTTCACTATTTTTTGGTATTTGTAATTTTTGTACAATTCAATAATATGCCAAACGAAATTATTTTTAAAAAAGTAAGAAAAAAGCATTCCGTACATTATTTGGACAGACGTGGGTCCCCAAAAATTGATTCTACGTCCAAAACTTCGAAAACGACAGCAAACTCGACCCTATAGCCAAAAAAAAAAAACAACTTTTAAAAGCCCTCTCGTAGTTCCTTTTTAGCCTCACGGTTTTGAGCGATCGGGCTGAAAACCTTGCGGTCACAACTAGATCGAGAACGAGTAGGTATTGTGTCAAACTTTCAGACTTTTTAAATTTACCTATTTTTTATTCCTACTGATTAGAACGGCCTGGACAGCGGACGGTGTACGACGGACGGACATTTAATAAAATTCTGATTTTACATTACATGAAACGTATAATGACAAATAAAAATGAAACGTATAATGAGGCAAATAAAAATTTTTGACTCCCGTCGCGAATACATGGATGGATTATTACCATGAATTATTCATGGTATTATTATAGGTAGGCAGTACTATTCTGTCGTCCTAGGATAAAACACCCTATCGACCATTTTGGTGTTTTTGGAATTAAGTTAGGTGCATGGTTGAGTAGATTTCGGTGTGGCGCGTCTTTTGCACCAAGTTAGAACTTCCTATCTCCATTTGAAAGGTTCGGTAAAATACTTTATCCTATCTCGAATAGTGTGGATGGCCTACAAGATCTCATTCAACAGCTTTTTTCTCGAAATAAAGAAAATGGAGATAGGGTGTTTTAACTAACGACGGCAGCATTATAGTACCATAATACTATAATCATGGTACCATTATAGTACCAAAACCAACATCACTGTTTAATGTTCACATGAAAGGCACCGGTATAGCTGAGGTGAACTGTTGGCTGTGTTGTCTCCAGTTAGACTACCTTGCCGTCTGTTATGGCTCTACCATAGCAAGTTTATGGTGCAGTAACTCCACCTGACAATGCATCCAAATACCTCCTACAAGACTTAGTATCAATGGGTTGAAATTCGCCAAAGGTAGATGGCAATTGGATAGTGGTTAAATAATTTAGCTGTTCGACAGTAAGCTCTTATTATTACTCATGGGTAAACCAACATTATGGTCCGATGACAACTTCATAGGTACGAATTTGATCCTCTATGAAATACACGATACTGGAATTTGCAACGATCTGACTCGTCAAAAATTGGCGGAGCTGAAATTGTTCAGTCTCGTCAAATGGACTGCAGTCCATGCACGTAGGAGGTTCTGAATGGAACCTAATTTTGTGCGACCCTTCGCCACATATATTCTGGACTGAGACCACAAATCATTTCATACCATACGGAGAAAAATGAGGTGGGTAAAAGCCGGAGTGCGTCCTCCACTGATGTAATTGTCATTTCTAACTTTCCCCACTTTCTTTCTAAGAGGCTTAATATTTTCATTTGTCTGCGGTTAGATTTTTCTTTTGTCCTTGTTCGTGACTTTAAAAAGTTAGGAATCCCAAATTTTTTTCCTATTTCTGTACTTTGAATTAGGTAGGCGACAAGTTTCCTCTATTGAGTGACAACATTAAATGTTATAAGATTAAATGTTAATCTTATAAACCCCCTCTTTAAATTTAGACATTTTTGTATCTTCCATAATGGCTTTGTCTCTCACCACACTACGGTAGATTTTGTACTTTACAACGAAAGTTCCAAAGAAAGATGGCCGTAATTATACGAACGACTGGGTGTCTAAAGAGATTCTTCCACTTAAATTTGAAGGTGGAACCTCGATCCCAAATTAGATGAGAATTAATGGTGAACTACACACAGAAGGGATTTATTAAGCCATGTAGGTACATAATTACCTCCTCGGGCGAGTTTCAGTTGTGTGGAATTCCGTACTCGCACATGAAGCAATTTCCGGGCAAGTTGGCCCCTTGTTCGAGAATTTCATCGTCGGTTAAGGAATGGAAAGGGGAGTTAGGGACTGAGGGGATATTGCGTAATTAAGTCCAAAGCACAAAGCTCCGCTTTCAAGACCTTTGTTTCCAGAGACACCTAATCTCACTCACTGGCTGGTCAATTTTTATTTTTCTCAATTTTATCGTAGTTTTTTCAAACATGCTGGCTGTTTGGTGTGCAGAACTTACCACAACCATAGTTGCCACCCAATTATCCTCAGCAATGTGTGCCAACTGTCCAATATAATATAACATGTCGATTTATCACAAAATCCCATCCATTCTCATCAATTCCTCTGTCAGAGATCATTTCTCGTCCATCATCCGTCCCACGTTATATATTCCTTATATATAACAAAGTTCTGGTCAAACCTAAATATATTGCTGCTATTATTATTAAAGTAACTGTAAAGTTCATAAGAACCAATGGCCTACAGTGAATTACAGGGCCTCCCGGTGGCCCTACACTAGTCATTTGACGGAGAGTATTGACCTATAAAACCAAATATCAGTAGGTGATTACTAGGTAATTAGATCCCAGAGAACCTAATCAACAATCAACTACTAATTTACTGTTAACTACAATGAAGGCCTAGCGTTCGAACCGGTGCGAACCGTACTGGCAACATAATTCTTATCTGGTACCTACATATAATAGTAGAATATTATGTTATTGTCAAAACAAGTGAATACGATAAAGTGGGCTCTGTTGAGTAAACACTACCACATCGCCATTTGTCGTTATTTTTCTAATGGAGGAACTGGGTATTGGTGCACCTACTGTTTTGAATCTTAGCGGCTCTGACTGGTACATGAGTGTACTCGAGTAATTAGTATAATATCCTATTATCCCGTATTATATTTCCGGTTGGCCTCAATCATTATAACAGCCATTATAAACCAATTTATTGGGATCTACTTCTACATTCCCTCCCATTACGCTTCAAACGTCTGGTTCATAAACCCAGTAGGGAACTCAAAGCGAGCGTCTCTACAAACTGTGTTGGAGTAATATTCGAGTATTTCATGTGCGAAAGCATACCTATACTCGACTGCTCCCGTCAAAGAGAAATTCCGAAAGACGACCCGAAGAAGCCTTTGAAATTGACCGGGCCCCGTAGCGGTAAACATTCTAAAAGGGAGGATTAAATTCGCAAAAGGAGGCCCTTTCGTTGTTATATCACTTTTCGAGCTTCTGCTGGGGGCGATCGTTGCTTTCAATCTTTATTAATACGTGGATGGAGGGAACCCGTCTGTTTGAATGTAGTTTGAGCGGCAAAAAAAATTGCGTTTCATTCAGCCGTAAAATCGGCATTCGACCAGACAGACAGACATTGTCAGCCTAGTAAGTAGGCCCACTATCTATAGGTTGGTACTACCTACGTTTCAGCTATTCACCCTTGCATTTTCGTCCGACTGGCTGTCGCCGACCGGATGTTATCAGCCATATTCACAAGTAGGATCGGAATTTGTTCTGACGGTTTGTTCTAATAATAATTATTAGATTATAAGATATTAATTATTAATGATAATTATTATCATTAAATTTTGCTCCCGATTGCCTAGTCCCTCTGGGTGTGGGAGGAGTTCGCCGTTCGATTGAATGCCGATAATATTAATTTCTGTAAAGGTGACCTCGCTTCTCACGCGGTCACCCATCCAAGAATGTACAATCCCGCCCGAGAGGACTTGCTTACCATGCTTACGGGGATTCTTGCTATAATTAACTAGTCTAATTATATTATAATCAGTAAACGCCGATATTAGGTACATCATGGTTAGTAACAAAAATGTGTTGAAGATTTTTACTCAGTCAGTTTTATAGCCTTTTTCTGATGATACCTACCAAATTTTGTAGGTGACGAATTCAGTGGACCCCGTTTGGGGTATTTGGTATAAATTGACATAAATTCGATTAAGTATATCAATAACAATTTTTAAAAATCTGATAATTTAAAAAAACTATCCCAAAAATGGATTCTACGTCCAAAATTACCTTGAAACCGACACCTCACCCGACCTCCTGGTCAATGGCCCTCGAAAGCCCCACTTGAAGCCTGATAGAACTCCACGGTGTAGTCGGATGGGTTTTAGACCCCCATTAACGGATTTTACGTACAAAATTACTTTGAAAACAATACCTCACTGGATTTCCCAACCGAAGTCCTTCAAAAGGGAGACGTTACGATTGCGAACGCTAGGAAAGTATACGATTGCGAACCGACCCTCTTTAATCCGAAAAAGTGGAGGATTGCGAACGCGACGTTGCCAATACGTGGCACGGAGTCATAGAGATGTACACACGTGGATCAGAATGCAGAAAAGAAAAGAAGAAGGAAAATTTCCTATTTAATAGTCGCTACTCACGTCATTATGAAAATCTTCGTTCATGAGTAGATGACCTCGCACGTATCATAGTTTTTTGGCGCGATACCGTCGACCGCAAAATTGCTAATAACCTATCAAGCCCTCATCTCATAAGTTCATACTGCTCTCACAATTCCTTATTCTGCACAACAGTTGATGGTTTAGGTACATGGGTTTATAAGTCCAGCTCCTATACTATTGAACTTAGTCATCGTTTCAACTTGAATTTCCTTGATCGTTTGCAGCACTTTATGTATAGATGGAATGTATATAGATATATAGGATGGGCACATGTAAATTGGGCGTTAGGTATAGTTTCTCTGGAAGTTCTCGGCTCCATTCGTCGTCCTAGGTCTGTCCGCTGGGCTGTTTAGATGAATAACATTTCCTCAATTTGGGTATAGCATTGATTTTCCTCCACCACTGACCCAAATGGAAAGCGCAGCACACAAGAGAAACCCCTAGAAAAACTTTCATCGCACCATTCATGGCAGCTAACTCAAAATCAGTGTGAAGCATTTTGATGTCCAGAGTAAGTTCGCTAGTACTGCACAGATCCAGAAAGGCAACGTCGCAGGCCCCCAGGTAGAAAAAACGAAGCATTCGCAATCGTAACGCCGCCTTCAAAAGCCCCATTTGTAGCCCCCATAGATCCCCACGGTGTTTGTCCTCCTCCAGTCGGTTCTACGTCAAAAACGTCTTTGAAAACGACACCCCATTCGACTCGCACTAGATGGAGAACCAAGTACATAGGTACCTCCATACTGTATGGTCTGAATTTCAGATATAAAAAAAAAAAAAAAAAAAAAAAAAAAAAAAATCCCGCTTCCCAAACGAATTGGCTCATTCTGGAAAGGACCCAAGTCCATAAACCTCGAAAAAACGTACAACTTCTCAAAATCAGAGCTATCACCCCATTTTTTGTACATGACATGTGTTATGGCCTCAATCAAACAGCAAATGGCTTTTGTCCCCAAAATATTACTCGTCATGCTATTACACGACTTATGTCCCTTCTTGCATGAATCAAGGCCGGGTATGAAAGGCCTCAAGAAAAGTGGAAACCCCATACTATTTGGGTAAACAAATTCATGTCCTACAAACATAGGAACGCTTGAGGTGTGGGGAGGGGCGCAGGGGGTCATGCCTCCCTCTCTTGGGCGTCAAGTTTGCACTACATTATATTGGTTTTAAATCTTTCTTGCACTGGTTAGGTACCTATAATGGAGTAAAATTCCAAAACTGTTTTCTGTCTCTCCTCCCAAAAATAAATCCTGGATCAGCCCCTGCTCAAAACAGGTATGTATATTGAAGGAAATTGTTGGAATCTAATAAATCATTCATTAAATTTTCTAATAATTTAATTCTAAAAAACCCCTTTCTATAAAAAATTGTCATTTTTTATAGAAGGGATTTTTTTGAGCATCTGAAAATTTGATAAAATATTCGGTTTCCCGTCTATGTAGTTGGTCCCGTCTAGTTGGCATGGGTTTCAACCTAATCCCACCAGACCCTGGGAATTGCCATGAAGGAGATACTCAAGTAAGGTGTCGTTTTCAAAGTATTTTCAGACGTTCCATGGGGGAACCACGAAAATATGTCTAGAACGACAAGGAAATTGGAATGATTTTACAGAACATTCGTGAGGTTCGTACGAGAAAATACCAAAGTAACGGACTTCACTTTGCATGAAAAATGGTTTACCCCCATCGCAAGAACAGGGTGATGATTCTGAAAAAATAAATTGAATAAATCAAGAAATGAATACAATAATTTTTAAATTGTTTTTCACTTGGAGTACACTGTACAGTACACCAAGCGAAAATCATTTTAAAAATTATTGTGTTGGCAGTAACTGCCAAACTTATATGTATGCTAACCCGCGCAACATAAGTGCGTTGCGGACAACCAACGCCTGAGAGTCTCTACTTCCGTTCGGAGTTCCAACACAACGCCTATGTAAGCCAGCTCAGACCATAAAATTTACAACAACGTTGCGTTGTCAATACAAATGCGATTGTATTACAAACTTCCCGCTTCGCCTTATCATTCTTGTCACTCCGTCGTGTAACACGACTCGTGTTTTCTATGAAAACTTTTCATAGTGTTAAGGTTCATTAAATGCGATATTTTATGGTAATTTAACGTTGGATTCTGTCTTGTAGGAGCCTAATTGCGATTTTTGGGATTCGTTTTTTTTCTTCTTAAATCTCTTATGAATTCCAACATGAAAACTGTTTATCGCTGTCTATCCTACTCTGTCTGAGACATACCGAAGTCTGAAGATGTTTTCATTCACTTATCACTGAGGGCTACGAACGGTTCGCTAAAAGGTGATTTCACTGTTTCTAGAAGATCTAGTGCTATGAGGCCAGTTAGTTGAACCCTACTGCTCGTTTTACGATAATTTTACAGGCATATTTTGGCGATAACTCATCTACTCATACTCGTAGGGTTCACTTAGCTACCTCTTTGTTTGGATAACTTACTCGTCTACTCATACTCGTAGGGTTCACTTAGCTACCTCTTTGTATGGATGACTATCGCATTGTGAATTCTGTGCGCGTCTACCGTTGTCGATCAAGTTCTTCAAACTGAGAAAAGGGCTGTCTATTGTTTAAGGATTGGCATGAATCCATCTGGTAGCAGTAAGTACTTGACACCTTGCCGTACGTTTGGACTTCAAAGGACCCACAAACGAACTCCTGCCTCTAAAGGTACGTGGCTTATCGAAGCAGAGTTGGGCGCATTTATATCTATAAATTAGGTTGTGAATTAATTCACACCAGGCTTTGTTTGAGAAAGTTCATGTGAATTAATTCACATTTACAACTTCTTCTGTAAATTAAATTTAAGTAACCAAAATTTGGGAATAATTCACAGAAAATGTAAATAATTAGGTACAAAAAAAACCGTGATTTTTTTTAACAAAATTTGTAAAGATTTATTTAATAAATCTGTGCATTTTTTCATATTCACAAATACCTAAGTAGTTTTTGATTTTTTTTTTAAATTTACAAATACAATTTGTGAATTATTTTAAATTTACAACTCCGATTTATAAATGGATTTTGTGATTTTTTTTTAAATTCACATTCGCGGTATTTCCATTTCTCGTGGGTCCGCTGACTAGTAGTTCTGAGATAGGTACCTACTCTGAGTAAAACCGACGAATATTATTTTTTGTACACTGTGGTGGGATCTTGAGGTTCAGTCAAAAAAGGTTGAATTCTCTTACTGGGCCAACGTTTCTCAACTGGCTTTTTTGACTGAACCTCAAGATCCCACCACAGTGTTAAACAACCCAGTCGAGAATTTAAAAAAAAACCTTATTATTTTTTGTGACAATCCTTTCCTATCACTTAATTTTGGTTTATTGTTTTTGGAATAATACACCTATGTAATCGCGACGGGGCTCGAAAATTCTGATCGGCCTCAAAATTTGACATTATACGTTTCAAGTGGTCGAGATTCCAAAAACGAAATTTCCGTCCGCCGTCCGAGCCGTTTTGGGCAGTGGGAATATTTTTAAAATCTGAAATTCAGACAAAATACTCGGTTTCCATCTAGTTGTGCCTGCAAGGTTTTCAGACCGATCGCTCGAACCTGTGGGGCGCTATGGGGCTTAAAAGGAGCTACGGGAGGCGTTTGCGAAGGGTTTCGGATATGGAGATCCTTCAAAAATCCCATTTTTAGCCCCATGAATGCCCCATAGATCCCCACAGTGAAATCGGATCGTTTTGGGCCCCCAAAAACGGATTATAAAAAAAGACACCCCCCACAGCCGAAACCCTTAAAAAAAAACCCTCCCGTAGACCCATTTTAGCCGCACGAGTTTGGGCGATCGGACTGAAAACCTTGCGGGCACAAATAGACGGTAAACCGAGTATTTTGTCTAAATTTCAGATTAAAAAAAAAAGGCGACTGCCCAAAACGGCTCGGAATGCGTATGGTAGACAGACAGTTAGTTTTTGGAATCTGGACATCTTGAAACGGATAATGTCAAATTTTGAGGCCGATCAGAATTTTCTACCTCCGTTGCGATTACATAGGTGTATTATTCCAAGAATAATAAACCAAAATCACATATGTATTTAGGTGTTAATTTATAAAACAATTCACTAATTATTTGTGAATTAAAAAAATTCACAGATTTATTGGTGAAATAAAGAAAACTTCAGAAAATTCAGAAAACTTCTTGTTATTTTGTAATTATTTAAATTTTTTGTGAATTATTCAAAATTTTGTGTGAATTTATTTTCCAGATAAAGTTGTGAATGTGAATTAATTCACATTAACCCCCTGCATGATGAGTTGTGACTGTAAATTAATTCTGATTCACACATGCATGATGAGAATTAATTCAAAACCTTATTTGTAAATGAAAATGTGCCCAACTCTGTATGGAAGTGATATCATGATTGAGATGTAGTCATTGCTTCGAAGCAGAAGGCCGCAAAATCGTGCATTGCCATCTTAAAAAAAAAAACCTTCATTTTTTCGGTTTCAGGAACGTCCCCGCTAGGAGCGTGCAACTTGAATGCTCCATTCCGCAGTCCGTTAATAACGGATAGTGCTATATCCACACCGTCTGGAAAGAAGCTACCGACTCCTCAGCTCAAACCATCATGGGGTACCCCGTTGCTTCCCAAAGCTCGCGTGAAAATGGGGCTGTCCAAACCGACGAAATCTCGCCCGTGCGCAGAGTCGCCGAGTTCAAGCCACTCTGAAGTTGATGAACCTGCTGCAACCGAATCTTGCAAAAAGAAGGTACTCATTTCTGGAAAGACGGTTCTTGGTCAGTCAAATCATCGCATAACTATTATACACTCGGTTCAAAATAAACTGACTACTAAACAAGGTGAACCACCCCAGTCTCCTACAGGGAATTCGGTCCTTTGCGAAGAGCCTCCCAAACTAACCCCCGCAGAAGACCAAGATCAATCGGTTTCTCACTTAGAATCTGAGGGTGACGAAGTGCACGCGGAAATTACCGTCAACCTGAAGGATTGCAATACGAAAAATGAATGTAAGGAAGTCGGCAGTGACCAAACGCCATTCTGTGGGTGGGATTTGGAAAAAGACCAAGAATCGTTGGAAAGTGACGTGAAGAGGGATCTTTTTCTGAAGTGCACTTATTCTGTAGACTGTAGTATCACCCAACCCAAAGCGCTTTGTGGGACCAAAGTGGCAGATCCCAGCAAACAACCTTCTGTAAATAAATCATTATCGTTCGTGAAGGAGAAATTCCGATCCAAGCGGCGTTTACTCTCCGACTCCGACAGTGATGAGTCTGATTATGTCGGTGGTGTTAGAAGTTTCTTAGCTGTGAGAAACACTTCTAGCTTCCTGTCGGATCCAGAAGGGGCCACTGGTGAGCCGGACGTGGAAAAAGAAAATAGCGACACCAATAATGTTATAGATAAGTACAAACTGAAACATACACTTGACATTGCCAAATTATCGAAAAGGCGGTTGTTATCAGACTCTGAGGAAGATTGCGATGAAGTTGGAAAAAATGCAGTATCGAAAAAAGATGAACGCACGAAAAAATGTGGTTTATCAACTGACTTCAAAGGTGATAACGTTGAAATACCAAAAGTGAACAAACTGAGTGGAAAAAGCATTGGGACAGTACCATCAGGAATTGACGAAGGGGCCACCAATACCGAAAATGATATCGCGACTCAAGAAGGCCCTTCACTATCCAATTCTGATCACAACTTCGTCCTCAAAACATCGGAATGTATGTCAAATGCATTCAGGATAGAAGTGTCTTCACAACATGGGGAGGGCCACATCAGGCCCCCAGCTTCATCGAACAAACCCAATAAATCCCCACCACGACGAAAAAAAACCCGCTCTGCAATATCCGCTTTGTCGGATTCCGACGACGATAATTTTGTCGTCAAAAGGCCGCCCGAAAAGCGGCCAAAAAATTGCGAACTGGCTGTAGAGCTACACCGACTGCCTGACTCTTTTAAAGATGGGCTCAACCCTGCCCTCACAAACTCGCATACCTCTGGTGAAGTAGATTCGGTCGAAGAGAGCTTCGACGTGTTTTCGAAATGTTCGAACAATATGAAAACTTACCAAAGTGCATCAAAGACGAAGAATGTTCCAATGCCTGGAAGCTACATCAAACCACAGGACAATTCAGGTACTTGCAAAAATTTCCTTTTTTAAATTGTGAAATTTATTTATCGAAAATGTTTAACTATTATAAACGTAAATTTGCCTCATTGCTTTATTATTTCAGTTTTTAAACATTCCTTTCCGGATGAGCACACTCTTGTCAAAGACAACGCAAAGTCTGGTTTAGTCGATGATGAAGTTAAAAATCGATACATCGATTGCATCAGTGAGTCGCAAGACTTGGAGGTAATTTTATGTCAAGCTTGTTATAATTAAAAATAATAGGGGCCCCCACCCCTTTAACATCCACACTTCAACACCATGTACAATCCGTTCCTTCCTTCTTCTCTCCTCTGCTTGCTCCAACGTTGGTTCCTGTAAATATTCACGTTTATTTCTGCTAAGTAGTGATAGGCTAGTATTTTCTTCTTCATTTGAACTTTCATCCATTTCACTTTTTTCCATTTTAGCGCATGAAAACGGAAATGCAGAAATGGCTGGTGGGAGGTCAGCAGGTGATATCCGAAATCATCGAAGAAGTTCGCCTCCAAAGAGACAAAGACATGTCAGTTATGGAAGTCCTCCGGGAACACAACATCGACCCCAACCTTGTCGGATATGATCCTACCATCGAAGACTTTGTTTCTTTTGATAAATTTTTGTTAAAAAACGATTTGATGTGATTACAATGATTTTAGGACCCTTCTTTTCAGTGCTTGTACCCTTATCGTGGAGTTTTACGTGATAATTCTCAATTCTCGGAACCTATTCGAGGTTGTGTGGTCAATACAATGATAATATCATATCCTCTTATCATAATATCATTTTTTTTTTTTAATTTTTTTATTGACAGATTTAAATTTCTGCACAAGTAACGTATATCAAAGAATAATAAACCCTTGTGTAAAATTTGCAGCGTTTTTTCCCCCAAAATGTTGCTCCCACTAGGTTGCGGAGATGCATTGACAACGTCTTCATAAATTATTTACCTGCTCAGTCATCAAATCTTGTAGTAGAGGATGTCTTCTTTTCAGACCATAGAGCCCTCTTTGGCTCCTACTTCTTTGACTCACATTACGACTCATCCTCTAATCATGAAATTACGTTTCGTTCTATTACAAACGAAAAACTTGAAGTTTTTGAGCATAATGTATTCATGGCCGATTGGAACTTTGCTTATAACCCCTTAATCGAGATTGATGCCCGTTGGGCTCTATTTGTGGAGCAAATTTCCAACATAGCCTGTAACACGTTCCCGTATAAAACTATTAGACGCACTAAAAACAATAAGACTAGTTCAAAAAATTGGTTTACCAAAGAATTACGTGATGAACGTGAACGACTGGCTGCCTCGTATATCAAATGGAAAATTACCGAGAGTCTTACTTTAAAAACGAATTATTTGAAGTTGAGATCCGCTTATAAGTTGAAAATCAAACGGGCCAAGGAAAATCCGCCATAATGATAAATTATCTTGTTTCTTGCCTGTGGAGTATGGGGTACCACAGGGTTCCGTTCTGGGGCCTATATTATTCCTGATTTTTATAAATGACCTGCCTCAATGCACTGATTCACAAACATTGCTGTTTGCGGATGATACTTCTGTGATCATAAAAGGTCCTACTCTCGCCTCACTCCACGTTTCCGAACTTTCAGCGCTTCAGGTGGTCTGCGACTGGTTCGCAATGAACAAGCTGTCGATGAACGCTGATAAGACCAACATTATGAGGTTTGGGTTGAGAGATCTGTCCAGTGTCAGCAATAACCTGGAGGAAGTTAGATTCCTGGGGGTGATGCTTGACCCCAAACTAAGTTGGACGGCCCATTGTTCCAGGCTGGAGTCAGCCCTGAACGGTTACACATTTCTTCTGAGGCGCCTGAATGAGCGTCTCTCGAGGAGTGCCGTTTTGGCTGCCTTCCATGCTTGATTCCAGTCACGGGCTGTATATGCCATCATCTGCTGGGGACACTCACCTGCCTCCTCTAAAATCTTCGCCTGCCAAAATCATTGTGTTTTTGGACAAATAAAATGTTGAGTTGAGTTGACAACCTCGAATAGGTTCCCACAATAAAGCTCACTCATCTAAATATTATTTAGATGAGTGAGCTTTATTGTGGGAACGATCACGCAAGGTTGGGGCCGGTGGTGGATCTTAAAAACTGATTCGTTTGTATAATAAACCTAAAAATCTTATTGTCTTTCCACCAATTAATTCATATTATGATTAATAATTCATATTCATAATATGAATTATAAATCATAATATGGTGGGAAGACAGATCAGATTTTTATATTTTATAAGACAATATATTATATTGTCTGGCGTAGAGATAATTTAGTATCTAAAAACCGTTTCCCCTGTCACTTGTTACATCTTACTTCAGTATTAGTACTAATCAGCTAGAGGGCCTATCGCCATTAGGAAAGTAAAATACAAATGGAAATGGTGTACGGGTGGACTGTTGCTCTCTTCAGTGTTTGGACCCGCCGAATTTCTCGCCTCATCAGCTGTCACGTCAGCAGAATTTTTCCTGCGCAAGGGATCCTGGAACAATGAGATCACTCTGAGGTCTTCCGAACCTACTTGAGTGCTCATTGTTGAATCCGTTCTAAATGTTTTACGTGGCGTCTGAATTTTGTGTGTTGTTGCTGATATACGGTGAGTGGTCCTTAGTAGTTTTCTATTTAAGCCATAATATGGTCATATTAAATGAAATAGGTAATAAAAATATTATGAAATTTTATCGAGCTCGGAAATACAAAATCACGACTTTTATGGAACGTTTGCTGCGGAACATCACATAATTTGTGTCACCTAAACTAATTTAGGAGACCTTATGAGCTCGAGTGATGCATCTAAAACACGAGAAGTGAACCTGACTTTGACAGCGTACTACCCGGATACGTTCAGCGACGACGAAACTGGCATGATGGACACACAAGGCAACCGACTGCGCACACTGCAGGTAAATTCATATCAGCAGCTTCCTATAGGTGTTTCCAGGAACTTCGGGTTCACGTGGGAAGTCACTCCCACGTTATATTTCAATGTTGACGCCATGTAAATTTATTTGTTCCGTCAGGATTACCTGGACGGGCGAGAATTCTACGTGACGGTCTCCACGGACCCTAAGATGGAGATCCCCTACGGCACACGTGTCCTGATCCCCGAACTGGATGACCACTTCGGGGTCAAACATGGCATCAGGTAGGCTTGAACTAGACCTTAATTTTTTGTTTAAAAAAACCGGGTCGGTGGCATTCTTCGATCTGCAGGATCCTCCGATAAAAAGTCCAGATTACCGCTAATGCATTTCGGTTCTTAGAGGATTTTCAAATCTACCTCCTTCTTTCGCCAGGTTCGAGGCTCGAGACTCAGGACCTCTCATGGATGGTGTCGGCTTATCTCGTCTAGACGTCTGCGTCCGCTCCGAACAGGACTCCTACGACGTTGCCGTCAACCGAGACGTCAGAGCTTTATTCCTCTTTGACTAACCAAAATGGCAACCTAGCAATTTTGTGCTGTATGTTTTATTTCCGGTTAAAGAAATTTCTTACGAATTCGTTGTGCGTTTCAACCCTGTTAGCTACTGCTACCAATTTGCATGTTCCCCGCAGTTCCACAATTATTTTAAATTTATTTTAAAACTCATTTATTTTAAAACTCATTCTCGTAATTCAAAAGCAATTTGTCAAGCTTGACGAGGCAAATGAGGTTTCGCACAAGCAGAGCTTCGACATGAACAATGATGATTGGAGCAGGATGACTTAATGAGTGGGATCCCTTTTTCCTACTTTTAGTTCCCCATAAACATTTCTGGTTTGTTTTTCCTCTTCTTTGCAGCCTGTTGTACGACAATTTAAAATTGCCTTACTCACCTTTTTGGTCGTCGATTGTGGGTGACACACCGGGGAAGCCCTCGTACGTAAACACCCACCCGCTTAATGTCTTCTTATGGTAATTTGGTAAATAGTCACATGTGCGACTATTTTTTCAATCGTAGTTAGTTTGAACGCGCGAAAAACTGGGATGAGCTTTGACGAAGGTTGGAGTAATGATTAGGATTTCAATTCTGGCACCAATTTTGATTTCAAGAGTCCGAGCATCTTGCCGTTTTCTGGGTAATTTTGGACGCAATATCAGTTTTTCGAGGTCCCACATCTGTCCAAACATCGTACAGAAAAAAAAAAAAAAAAATCATTTTTTCATAAATATTCTTTTAATGAAGCAGAATTAATCATTAGTTCTGCGTCATTAGGAAATCTTCCTCAATCCCTGACCTTCTGGACTGGTTGGCACTCTCGGGTGGGAATGAGAAAAAAATAGGCGCAAAAAACTACATACTCAATGAAGGAATTCAGTGTATTTACATTTTAAAAGTAATCTAAAAGAGACGCTACCTACTTCGGAGAGGCTTTGTTGGGAGCGTTAGGTTTTTTATGTATTTCTTAAGAAAAACGCTGCAAATTTTACACAAGGGTTTTTATATTCTTCGATACGGGCGCAAAAAATCGATAAAACCAACAAAGCCTCTCCGAAGTAGCCTCTCTTTTAGTTCACTTATAAATGTGTCGACTCCTGGGACATGTTGAGTTATGAACGACGAACATTAAACGTATTAATCGTAAATTTATTTCTGAATTTGGTCACAATTTTACATCAATAAATAAAAAACTTTTTAAAAAAAAAAAAAAAAAAAAAAACCGTCATCCATTCACGCTCGTCGTTCCACTTCTTCTCTTTTCCTTTTTGAAGTCCCATTTTCTAATGACATGGAGGATGTATCAGGTGCCATGACGTCACGTTAGTTTTTCCTCTCCGTCAAATGGACACAGAATCCTCCGATTGAGTGTGTAGTTATTTGCACCTATAGGCACCTAGTTTTTTCTCATTCCCACCCGAAAGTGCCAACCAGTCCAGAAGGTCAGGGATTGAGGAAGATTTTTTCCTCAACGTTATTGTCTTAAACCGGATTTCAACGACTCCAATTACTCCTGTAATCGATTTTGTTGAAGCGTTGAAGAATAAGTTAGGGAATCCTGACTACGTGGCGCTACAAAAAAGTATCTTAGCATCAAAAGGGAGAGGCACAGAAGAACGAGCGATGGTTGATTAGTGTAGAAACGTGCGGAAGGAGAACCCGCTGGCGTTTATCATTTCTTTTAATGAAGGAACCTCCGGCACGATTATCATTTCACTGCTTTCAAGATAAAGCAAACTGGAATTCTATACTTTTTGAGACAAAGAAATATTGTTATTTGTTGTTTTATATAAATTGATATTTTCTCCCGTAATTTGTGGAAGATAACCAAAACTGCGATTATTCTTATTGAGCCGATGAGATGGCCGCTGCGGCAAAAGCAACAGCAAAATTAGGTGTCGCTGTGGCATTATGGGCACAAGTAAAGGGCTCACTGACACTTGAAGGGCCTTTCCCCTGGGGTTGATCCTGCCTGGTGTAAGGTGGAAACCAAAGCTGAGGTAGTTCCCTATTGCCAGTGACGGGCATTGCCGCAGGTTGGACATGATATATTGCAAGATAGTTGGTATCTTTAGCCGTTAGCCGTAATGTGGCAAGATGTAAATCTTGCCATATTATGGCTAAAGCAGCACAGTCTGACCAAACACCTCAAAAACCTATTCCAGTTTTTTCTAGTTCGAAGGACTTTGTAGAATAGATGCGTTCAAAAAACGACTGAACCTCATTCATACTAATGTACTAAGACTGAAAAACCTGCTTACACAATTTTAATTAGTTCATGTCGAATTTTTGATAAAGCTGAAAATATGTGTTTTTTTTGAAAATGATATTAGTGATAATAATAATAAATATGAATAAAATAAGCCCTCTATGACATTTAATGACATCATCAAATCAACCTTGGCAACAAATCATTCGATAAGTTATTGAAGTTGTCGGTATATAGGACGTGATAGATCCCCCCAATACCTTACCCATTGCCTACCGGTCAAATAAATCCGCCTACCCGTCAAAAAACCAAAAGTAAAAAAAATCGTACGAAATAGATGGAGTTACGACTGTAAAATGTAAACATTACAATTTGTAAATAAAAATAATAAAACAATGAAAAACTATATTTTCCCTCTTTACAGGGCTACACACTCCTATCAGGAACCTCTAAAAAACCATAAAATTAAATAATTTTCGCCACTTTTTAACCCTTTCGGCCCCACTGTGCGCTGGGGCCAGCGGCTGCTGTACATTCAGGGAGAATGATGAAGACCGAGAACGATCAGTCGATAGGCCACACTGCACTCACTTGATAAATCAAATACATTTGATACATGTATTAGATCAAGTAAAATTAATTTTTTTAAATTAATAAGCCTCCACCTTGGCCAAGGGGGCTAAAGCGTTATAACTTAGGTGAAATCGCCAGGAGAACTGGGTTTCGCGTCCCAGTCTCGACAATTAAAATTTTCAAGGGGTTTCTATTATTATTTCTGTTACGATCAATGATCAGACCGATGGAAATAGAATGTGTTTTTCGGTGATTCCACAGAGGGCTGGTCGAATGGGTAGGCACCTAAACGTAATCAGTCATTCAGCCATACTTACATTAACACACGACTATGGCTTCTGGTATTTGTAGGATTTACTTTCTTCCCTCTCCAGCACCTTGAGCGTCGTGCAGCACCTGGGTCAGCAGGCCCAGAAATGTCTAATTCTAAAAGGCGACACATGGCTAGTGGACACACACGGTTTGTTTTATTTAAATCCCAGCCCCTGGGTCAGCTGACCCAGAAACGCCCAACTTGAAAAGGCGATACAGGGTCAGCGTACCTTCGGACACAAGAGGGGATCGACTTGTGGCGTGGGGTGGGGTTAGGAGGAGTTGCAGTTCTCGGTGGGTGGGATATTTCTGTTGAATCTACTATATTAAAGCCGCAAGTAGAGGAGGAGGAGGGGGTGACACGATTTTGGTCATCTTTATTCTGAAAAAATCCAGTTTGGCGAGCATAGTGCGAGAAAATGCTGAAACCACGAAAAAGTAGCATATCCATGTGGCATTTCTGAGAGCTCCTAAAGTGAGAATCCTGAGCTCCAAGAGTGGAAAAAACGGGAAATTAAAGTTTTTCTACAAAATTTGAAAAAAAACCAAAATTCCGTTTTGGCGAGTAGATGAAGAGAAAAATATGAAACCACCAAAAAGGTGCTCCACGTGGCGAATCTAAGCTCCAAAAGTGGAGCAAAAATCAGGGTTTGGAGCAGTTGACTGGATATTGAGGCTGCTGTGGACGAGGGGTGTCTGAAGGCTATGCAGCTGACTCCTCCTCCTCTTAACCCCCCCCCCCCCCTCTTGGCCTGGGCACCCCCTTCCACCCGAAAAATAAAATTATTGAAAAACACAATTTATTATTCAAATACCACTATTTTTTCTTCAAAGCGCAAGCCCCCCCCCCCCCCCACCCGGACTAACCCTGATATTATTCAAAAAACAATCTTATAATATTGGAGCTGAAAAATGTTAAGGTTCTTATCATTGGCTGGCGTAGCCAGCAGGGAATGGCCCCCTAGTCTTATCTGACACCGCCCAACCAAATAACCTCCGTAAAAAAATATTATTCTGTGTTTAAAAAAAAATTGCCACCTGTGATGTTAGCCATTATCGTATGACATACAATTCGACATTATCGTATGACATACGAAGTTAATACAATGTATTAACTTTACAATGCATTAAAAAGTTAATACAATGTCATTGTATACAATGACACATTATACATAAACGTTTTGAGGGACACCCCCATGTTTTTACTTTAGATCAAGGATCAAATCAAAGAGATTGTGAAGGTATGTTTTAGTAAATGGGTTAATTTAATTTGAAAACATTCATATCGCACGTGTGACTCACGTTTAAGAGGCTGTGAGATATTCTAGTTCGTTGCCATAGGTTCACGTCGTTCAAGTCTATGAGTTCACCTTCCAGGTTCTTCATTCAACGCCACCTCCATTCCATACACCTACCCTTCTGCATAACCACCTTCCGTCAGTCCCCCTCCTGCCTCATATATAACATCGTGGAGAGGGCTCCTGACTCCCCATTCCAAAGTCAACATGACGCCCCTCACGATAACCCTTCTAACCGCAGCGGTGTGTCTGACATCAGCAGCCAAACTGCGTAAGTTTTAATTCACTTCGTTATTGAAGTGTGCTCATTTTTTTTTTTTTTTTTATCGATTTTCCCACTTTCTACTTACTAATGTTTAAAACATTGAGGCCTAAAACATTGAGTTTAAAACATCAAATGCCTCATTGCTGTAAATTTTATCACATTGCAAATATACGTTTTAGTTATTGTTAACACAGCACATTTCTCTCTTTCTTTTTTTTAGCAAAAACATGGAAGACTTGCAAGCGGTCAGACAAGAACATGAACGACTGTCTGAAGTCTGCTACCGAATTTGCTGTACACTCTCTCAAAAATGGTAAGAACAGAATGCTTTTAAGATGTTTCTAACCTCAATTTTGGAATACCTAATAAAAATAATTCAGCCGTCTCATACTTGATTTATAGCAGTATACACGGAGGAAATTTCGTCTGGTTATCATTTGGATATCAAAGTTTTTGGTGTGGCACCATGCACATTTTGAGGCCATAGTTTTGGACAACGACGTCGATAGAAAGTCTATTTCTGTCAATTTTTGGTTCATTGTTGAATCCTCGTCATTAGTATAAAATGCACGCTTAATTTCGTAAGTTGATTTCAAATTCGAGGGCCTGTCAAAGATTACATTTTTTAAAGCTTTTTGGGAGTTGACTTACCTTGGTCAGTAAAATAGTCCCTATCTTGGTCAACTTCGTTAATAATTGAAAAGTTGAAATTATTGTTGTGTGTCAGTTCTCTCAGTTCAAGTTCATCTCATTAGGGCAGAGCTGTACTCGCTTGACGAGTTTTTTGGAATTGTGTGGGATTTTCAGTGCCGCGGTCCAGCTTGTGGTGCGGTTTCATTGTGCTGATGTGTGTTTTTTGTTTGTTACCTAATTGAAGAGCCGTGGCTCCACCAACTGTTTGGACTAATAATGTGTACCTACCTATATAATGTAATTGAGTATTACCCGTTTCCTGACGTTTGCAATGTCTACACTTAGGCCACTGCAAATAAAAAGTTCTTGATTCTTGATTCAGGTGATGACCAAGGGAGGCGCAGGGTTCCTATATATAGGAACTAACCAATATATTGGTTAGTTGGGAAGCTTTTGAAAAAACGATCTCCATAAATAATTGCTGATTTGTAAGAAATTAATTCTTAGTTCATTCAACTGCCAAAATTTGGTAATATTTATATTAATAATTAATATAAATACTACTTAATACAATTATTGTAAATTTTATTAGTTATATTTAATAGTATTGCTATACTATAGCAATACTACCTACTTATAGTAGGTACCTAATATTAAATTTTAATAGTATTGCTATCCATATCTGACCATCAGATGTTCAAAAAGCTAACGGATTGGTCAATTTGGAATTCAAGTTATTGGGAGCCCACACTAACATGCCGAACCTGTTGGCGAATGCCCTATGTTGTTTCAATATAGCTACTGTACATATATGTACATATATGTACGTCTATAGACGTCTCACCAACTCATTGTATCATTCGCGAAGTGTTTCCTTATAATATAATAATATTCCTTATAAAGATATTATCTTCCTTTTACAAGGTCAAATCAAAGAAATTGCTTTGGGCATAAATGCCCATACAATGCATTGGGGTTTCCAACATACAAAAAAGAAAAGGTTTGTTCCAGGTCTGACAGCGTCTGATGACAATTGACTTTTAAAAGTCGACAGCAGTCCCAACTCCTTCTGAATCGCTGTTGAGTTCTGTCGAACAGCCCACCTGCTGACCTGAAACGCGAACTGTCAACAAAATTCGTTGAACCAAGTCACGTGAATCTCCGTGAATTAATGCTACAACAATAATTGTTGTAATTAAATTATTTAATTACTTCGCGGTGATTCACGTGACAGTAAATTTCATAATATGGATATTATGGAAAAATCCATTTTATGGAAAAATCCAAGTGATTAACTCGGACACTTTTTGGTTTATTGTATTCAGAATAATCAACCTTTTTCGAGAGAGGAGTATCTTAAGGGCGGGAATGAGTCATTTAAAGTGTTTGAGGATATCTACGAGGACTTCGGGAGGACGCGAGTACAACTTGACGCGCCGAGCCCCAAAATTAAGTGAGAAGGTTATGAGAGAGGTTTCAACTGGGTAGGGTTATCAAAGTCGACAGATTCCAACCGAACTCATTCGAGCTGTCGGTTTCCGTCCGACTGCAGTTGAACTGCTGTCAACCTACAAATCGCATAAACATAACCTTTTTTTCCTGTTTTTTCTTAAAAATTTAAGGCCTCCCTCTTTTAAGAGACGACATTTAAAACTTCTAAACCTCAAGTAAACCTCAAAGAATTTACACACCATCGCGGTTTCTGTGGCACTTTTTCCTGACAATAGATTCCTTGTTACATGGAACAGCAGTTTTCTCAACTGCGCATGTCTCCGTCGATTTCTGTTAACAGTCCGTCATACATGGAACGAACCTAAAATATAATAATCACCTGTTTAAATTTAAACTACCTAAAATATAATAATCGCCTGTTTAAATTTAAACTACGACAATGGGTGCAGTTGTACAGCGCTTCGATAGAGAGCAAAAGAGACTTCCAAACGAACAAACAAATACAATTAAAAAAACATACATATCTTAATTTCCAAAATACTGATTTGTTACTTCAAATTTAATCTATTTCAAATACTATTTGGCTCCGAAACGGTTCAAATATTCCTAATCAAATAATTATTATTAATCATGTAAAAATCAAGCATAAACATAACCTTTTTTTCCCTTTTTTTTCTTCAAAATTTAAGGCTAAGCCTGCCTCTGAGACAATTAAAACTTCTAAACCTCAAGTAAACCTCAAAGAATTTACACACCATCGCGGTTTCTGTGGCACTCTTTCCTGACAAGAGATTCCTTGTTACATGCTCAACACTAACTCTTCTAAATCCAAAATATATTGGCCAGTTGGGGCAGTCACAAAAAATATGGTTTAGGTTCTGTGGAACGGATCGATTACAGAGCATGGTTCTGTCTGGTCCATTTGATATTTTTCGCCCCCATACCATCCCCTCAACTGGTTTTTGTTTGTGAGCCTAAGTTGGGCGAACAGCCTTTTTGCGTCGATTCTGCTGTCAAAGTTCCTTTTACAAGGTTCGTTAGTAAGCATTTTACCTGGAAATTTGGCTTGAATCTAGTTCTTAGTTTGTTGAGTTTTCTTTTGATTGACAAGTGACTGCTTGTGCCAGGTATGTAGGTTGGTAGTAGTTTGTACGAAGGTCAGCCGACCTCATCATTCTGCCTCAGAATTGTATTGGTGGATATGAAAAAGTTGCCCATCGTGAATCAGCCCCACGACTTCGACCCACTTACAGACAATTTTCTGGTTTCACGGACAGTCTCGAAAATCACGGTTTACTTCATTTGAAGATCACAACTGGTTGGGTTTTGCCGCGAATAACGAGGCACCGTGATTACGTTATTTAATTTCTCACTGTGCGTAGGTATACGTTGCGTTGAGATGTTTTGATTCGCGACTGATAATATCAGTTCGGCTTCGGGTCCACATATACATATTATGTATATGTGGACCCGAAGCCTTAATTCCTGTTCATGCCTGTGGGCTGTGTGTGAACTTATTTGGGTAGTTCATTAGACGACATGATTAAGGGCGTATCGATAACGGGACTTCTGGAAATTTTGAGATGCGGCTTTAGAGCCCATCCACAATAGAAGCTTTGTGTCGCGTACAACAACTAACCTATAATTACTCGTTTGTCAGTGCGTAGTTTGTGTTAATTCAATTATTACTTTAATTAAAGCCTCAGGCAGTAGTTCAGTCGTAGATGATGTTATCAGCTACAATGTAAGAGGGTCGTTTTACTCCATGGGGTAATTGATTTATCGTGTTCACGGAAATCACGACTCAACTCAACGTCTCGACGACTATATAAACTTATCAATTCCGTGAGATTGAATATGAACTCATTGCTCCAGGTAACCCTCAACTGGGAGTCCTCCCCCTGGACCCTTTCCACTTCGACAAACTGACGATGGACGGAGGCAGCGGCCCTGTCAGCATCAAGCTTGACCTCAGCAACCTCAACATGCACGGGATTTCCACCGCCAAAGTCGATCGATTCAAGTGAGTACATCATAATATTATGCTACCTACGCTATCATTAGACTTCTGACGAATACGTGGTGCTGTCTGATACGGTTTATTTTAATGGTTTCCGTTTCAGTAGTTTTCTAATCTCGCCAAATCCAACAAATATCCTCGCTTTCTATTTCCCTGTTTGATCCTATTTTCGGTAATTTTATCGCCCTCCTTCTCCGCGTTCATGGCAAACCGGGCTCGAGGAGAAAAGGTTTTAGTTTGACTGCCCTTACCTATCATTGCTCAATACCTGAATGGAGCGGCCTTGGCGCTGTTAATTGGAATCCGAGTCATTGAATTCATCCTTGTTGGGTTCGAGTATTTTGGGGTGTCTCTTAGCAATTTTTGTGTGGAAATTGAAGTTAGTGACTGGAGCTGGTTGGGGTTGGAAGTTTAATCGTTTCTATCCCACTCATTCGATGTTAGTGATGACTCCTGGCATTTGATAAATTTTAATGACTTAGGTACCTGGTCTTTTGACATGGATATATCTTTTGGCTGGGGGTCATGGAAAAATTTGCGTGACGAAATATTCACCCCAGTATCTAGGTCAAACAAAATCATTGCTGGTGTACGTAATCATAATTGGTGTGATGTACAATACGTTTTCCTACGAAAAGAAGCCACTAAATGGAAGGGTACCTATTGGCATGGAAATAGGTACAAATGTGAACTCCAACCATCTCCCATGAACAACATATTTTATCATATTTATCATCATTATCATGGATTTTAAATCATGCAATTATTTACCAAAGACATATCCATCTGATGTTTTTCCCTGAAGGGGAAATTTTTTTTTGGTTTATTATTCTTGGAATAATAGGTACACCTATAGGTGTCGTATTACATGTCGTACATATATGTATTCACGACGGTGGTCGAAAATTCGGATCGGCCTAAAAATTTGACATTAGGCATTATTTGACATTATCCGTTTCCTGGCACGTCGAGTTCAAAAATCAATTGTCCGTCCGCCGTCCGAGCCGTTTGGGCAGTAGGAATTTAAAAAAAATCTGAAATGTTTACAAAATACCTACTCGGTTTACCATCTAGTTGTGCCCGCAAGGTTTTCAGCCCGATCGCTCAAACCCGTTGGGCTCTGTATGGATAAAAAGGGGGGTTATGGGAGGGTTTAAAACAATGGTTTTTGGGTTATGGGTTCGAGTTTAGTGTCGTTTCGAAGTATTTTTCGACGTAGAATCCATTTTCGGGGGTCCCATAACCATCGGATTTCACCGAAAGGATCAATGGGGCTTTCGTGGGGCTACAAATTGGGCTTTTGAAAGATGCCAGGAAGTGGAATAAGGTGTCGTTTTCGAGTAATTTTGGAAGCATAATCCATTTTGGGTCCCACGTTCGTCCTCAAACTTTATTAATTAAAAAAAAAAAAAGTTATTGAATTAATTTTTGGATAATTTATATCAGAGAATAATAAACAGAATATGACTGACGCCCAAGTTATTCAGCCTAACCAGAGGTTTCGCACGTGGATCAAACATTGCTTGCTCGGATCGGAGATCTACTACCTGGAACTGGTCCTGACGAGAAGGTGCAATGGGCAATGGGTGCCCGGTGCCTCGTTACCCAATGGGCCGTGTCCTTGGCTCGTGAATTGGTAGCTTTTTTCGGTATCGCGGCAAAAATCATTACCTCACGACGCTGTTATCGAGACTTCACGGATTTCTTATCAAAGTTCAATCGGAAAGTCCCGAAGCGGCATCAGGGTGACTCTTCCGACCCCACCTGACTTGAATGGTATGTGATGTACACAACTCTCGTGGTCGGCCTTGACTCCTCCACTGTAGCAGGGTGGGAGGGGAGCTGGTTCCACAACGCGATCTGCGGGGCTGGTGAAAGTGTCGAAAAAAAAAAATCCTCTAGAGGTATCGACCGGTAAAATATGTGCAACACTCAGATCTGGAGTAAAGGACTGCACCGTATAAAATCAGTTCATCTAAAGAATAATAAATAATACATTAGGTACGTACACTGGTCTAAAAAAAGAAAAAAGAAAAAAAGGACCTCCGAAATATAATATTTGTATAGGTACCAACTTGATCTTCTCCAAGAAATACCCGTATTCAATTACACTCTAAAGGAAGGTCCAAAAAATCGAAAAAAAAAAGTTTAATTGAATGCAAAAAACTGCCCCCCAAGGCTATCATTTTCATTTTCGAATTCAGCACCCTCAAAAACCCCAGGAATACATAAAAAGAAGCCGGCAACTCGGAGGTTTTCTTCTTTTTTTTAAAGACCAATGTTATCTGTCAAAACCTCTATGTTCTGTTAAAAGTTCTTTTTAATAATTTTTTTCCCTGCAGTGTACCGAGTGTAGTGTGAGTTAGCGGATTCCTCTTGAAAGGAAGAAAAGTGTTATTTTACGTCCAGCACACAGAACTTACCGAGACGTTATTCAGAGTCAAGGCATTGCGAAACGCATAGGTAGGCAGTGGCCAGTTTTTTCAAATATTACACATAGTGAAGCCGTGTTGTAGGTACTCCAGTTAACAAATATTCTCATACCTTGTTTTCCTGCCATCATTTGACTTTCACACCTGGTTAAATACTTTTGTTCAGCCTGTATCATTAATTAACTATTAGAGACATAATATGTCTTAATATTATGACTTGCCTATTTGCTTCAGCCAAAAACACTATAAATAACCTTAAATCTAATGGGCTGAGGTGAAAGGCGTACGTGAGTGATATTTTTTTTAAAGGAAGCTGTTTTTACCGAGAAACAACCGTCTACTGGAAGTGTAGAGTATTTTTTCACACGTATTGGCCCACGTTCAAGGTAACAGACCCCCCTCGCAACAGCGTTAGTTTCTGATGTCTGGCAAGTCGTCTTCTATTGCACCCTCGAATCATTCATATCTCGATAGGTATTCAGTGATTCATCTGTCAGCAACGGAGCTGAGATTGCTATTGGCAACCAACCGGAGAATTTCTTTGTTCTTACGCTTCTTTCATGTCAGGCCTCGAAGGTTGTCATTCTATCCAGACGGGAGAATACCCGCCAACAGCATACATAATTAGATTACTGGACATAAACAGAAATCACGATTATGTTGACGAGGATTTCTTTGTTTTGGACGAGGGCAGGACTTTATGTTCCCGCTGGAATAATTCCTCCAGTGTGTACCACGTTCTCTTAAGGTGAGATAGTTGTGATACGAGCTGCCTAGTATTTTAGAATTCTAGCTGCAACGGGAAAAAAGAAGTTGAAAATTCAGTTTTGGACCTGACTGGAGGAGCCGGTAGGAGCGGCGCCTTCCACACTCGGGAGAACAACCTTGTCTGACGGTTTTCAACATTTTTGTTCCTTGACCTCCCGATGGGATCTACCCATAATTCAACTGTCACGCCTGTAGCGGTTGGAAGTCCGTTTTTCTGTAACCCAAATCCATTTGAAAATTACTAGATCTAGTAAGGCCGGTTCCGCTAGGAAAGAGACATTCTTTCAAGAATCTGGTTGGGTTATTTTCAGTTCCAAACGGAACCAAAAGGATGGTCGACACTTGGACCATTGACGAGATGTTCCTCGGCGAAGGGTAAATCGTGAAAAATCTGCCACGGTCTTTGTTGCATTTCTTAATCCAGCGTCCTAGACCTGTCTCTTCGAAATTGTGAGAATTCTGCGGCCGTTAATCGTCAATCAATAGCTCGTCGACCTTCGCGACAATTCTTCTTGGATTCGATGACCTTTGGGAAGCCCTTGAAATAGTCAGACGATGGCCAACACGAAATTTACTCCTTCGTCGCCGTCAATGAATCGTAAGATATTATTTCTTGTAGGTAATGATTCGGACTCACGGTGCTCAGTATGACTTCTCCTTGGCTGGAAAATCTTGTCTTCGATGATGATTATCAAGGATGATAACTTACGATTAGATAAGATCAGTCTGACAACAATATTCAAATGCAGACGTATTAAGAATCATTTATCATACCCATGGGTTGAAAAAACCCTTGATAAAATTTATGGATTTAAATCCATAAATACGTTTTTATCACAGACAAACTTGATATCAAAGATTGCAATGTAAATGTAAATATCATATCTTCGCTTTTGGAAGGAAAGGTCACGGCTGGAATGAATTGCAGATGCCATATTTCAAAGACGATGAATTGCGAATTCATGTAGCAGGCTAAGCACTTCCTTACTGTTACAAATGAAAAATAAACCAGACATCTGGACCCGGAACTTTCCAATCAGATGAGCGCGTGCAAGATTTAAAAAAGGTGGTCCAGGTGTCCAAACCAGGGCACGTACAGAGCCGGGCAGATTGCATCTCAATGTATCACATGGGGAACTTTTGGTTTATTATTCTTGGACTAATCGCGACGGAGGTCAAATTTTTACATTATGCATGCATAAAATGGGGCTACGGGAGGGGTTTTTGATGGTTTTCGGCTATGATATAGAGTGGAGTGTCGTTTTTGGGAGTATTTTTGTTCGTAGAATCCATTTTTGGGGGGCTCAGAACTATCGGATTTCACCGAGAGGATCTACGGGGCTTTTGAAGGATGCCACGAAGTCGAACTAGGTGTTGTTTTCCGAGTAATTTTGGAAGCTTAATCCATTTCGGGGTCCCACATCCGTCCACAAACTTTACAAGAAAATAAAAATTGTTTAAATAATTAAATCAAATTTTTTTATTGATATGTAGGTATAGATATAATTTTTGGATCATTTATATCACAGAATAATAAACCCTTATGTTCAATTTGAATTCTCTTATAATTCCAGGTATAGATAGATCTAGTCAAGGGGAGCAGGGGAGGGGGGTTGAATTTTTTCTTACTTTTTCTCGAAACGTCCAACAAGTCGCGAGCACTTAAGCTACCTGCTTGTTTTATTCAGGCTGACGTCACCAGTTGACCAATCAAGGGCGTATAGCATGAATTTGTAATAAATAAAGTGAGGGGAAGTTTACCTACACGACACCTGGAAGTTGTAGAGGTCAACGATACGGCCTTGCTACTTATACAAAGACTGAGGAAAGACGATGATCATGTCCGCTAATGCTCTTCTGTTTACTTGAGGGACGAACGGCAAATCAAAGATTTATTTCTCTGAAGTCGCGAATCAGCTTCGGTGACGTCAACGGAGTAACGTTTCGTTCATTGTTTCCAGGGCCGATTGGGACAACCATTATTTGGAAGCCAACATCACTTTTGGATCAAATTTCGTCCTTTTGGGTGACTACGAAGTGAGCGGTAGGATTCTCCTGCTTCCCATCGTCGGCCACGGCAAATGTAACCTCACATTCCGTAAGTTTCAAATATGTGCGGAATGCGTTGACTTTTTTTTGCAATATTTGTTCCAAATTATAATCAATTCGATTTTTGTTTTGACTCTTTCCTCGCCCTATGTTAACTTACTCCTGCACTTCTTACTCGCTCATCCAGAAAATTTCGAGGCACACCTGACTGCCCACGGACATGAGAACACCAAAGGGAAGAACAAGTTCATCATGATGGACAAATTCACTGTCGACATCGGCACGTCTAGATTCATCCTCGACCTTGAAAACCTGTTCAACGGTGACAAGACTCTCAGTAAGTGCTGTTCACTTGGTATGACTCAGTTGAAATTGAAAACCAAAAATGGTAGCCAGGGGCTTTAAGTCATTTCATATATTTTCTTTTGACTAAAATTCCCTTTTTAAACAAATCTGAGAACCTCTTAACTCTCACGTTTTGACCGAAGGCTACTTGAAATCGCCGCGTTCGGCTTCAACTTGGGACTCGGAACGGTGGGGGTTGGAGTCCGGGTGTCGATAACCTGAAATGAGCTCCTTTGAAATATTCCGTTGCACAAGAAAGAATTCCACAAAGTTATCAAATCCCAGACAGCTCAGTCGAGGGCTTTCCGGAGGTCTTCTCAGCCTTCGTTTGAACGAGTCCGTAGACCTAGTGACGAAGGAAATATTGCGTAGGTATTAAAATAAATTCGACCAATCCCCCAAAATGTACGTTCACGTAAATACCAAAATCTGGTTACATATATGCTCTGTTGGCGTAGTTGCGGTAAACTAAGACAATTACATAGGAATTTATGTCTTGCCAACTGATTCTGCCGGTCCATGTTATATAACCAGTTGCCTACAGTGCGTCTGTGGTAACACGAGACCCGTTCAGCGCTAATCAGGCACATCCAACAACTATTCAGAAGGTCCTTCAAATTTTTATGGCTCCAAATGAGAAAGTGTCTAGGCACAGAAAAATTGGGGGGAAAAACACCTTGCGCAGTTGCTTTTTGTTGTGACCATTGTATTTTACCAACTGCCTTGACGTGCTAAAATTGCCAGTTGACCAAGAGCCCTCTCTGATTCTGACAGGCGACAACATGAACATGTTCCTCAACCAAAACTGGCGGGAGATCCTGGGGGAACTCCGGCCTTCCATATCCCGCGCGTTCGGCGAAGGGTTCCGACAGGTGGCGAACCAAGTCTTCTCGAGGATCCCCATCGATCTCATCGCACCCAAGTGATATCGTCGTAACGTCGTCGACAGTGATACGGACACAAGCGGGTGACCGCGCGTTGCGTTGTGGGTGATGAAAAATGCGGATGAAGGATGCGTTTGGACGTGAATTTTAGTTTTTCAAAACAATTCATCCTTATTCGCGACAAGTTTTCGTCAAATTGGTTAAATATATGAGATTGTCTAATTCTTAATGATACCGTTTTTACCCATGTAATAATATTTTATTTAAACACGATTTTCGAATCCCTCAACGAAATGCCATGGTGCTATCTTGTTAAATTTTTCGTAGATGTCTCATATTTTTACATTGGCGATTGTTGGTGATATTTTACACTCATCATATATTTATGTATATTTATACCTTGAACACGGGATCAAAATCCCATCAAATCGTGTCAAAGCAAATGTCCCAATTGTTCGAAATTGGGCATAATACTTCGTAATTTAATCAATTTTCTTAAGGACCGATAAAAAAAATAAAAAAAATAAAAAATAAAAAAAATAGTTGGATGCCTACGGATGCCGCACATTGAATTAAATGCACAGTGTGGGTCACGATGTAATCCAAAGGTTGAAACGAAATATGTTATTTAAAAAATCATTTGTGCAATAAATTATGTGTTCACTAAGCGAAAATGGTGAGGAAACGTGTCCCTCCTCATGTCATTCCTTTGTGGACTGTGATCTTCGACATATTCTTAAGTTGTTTTGTGTGTTTTAATACGATTCAAATTTACCTCCTAAAAGGTGGTACCTAATGGCAATAAATTATTGATTTTCCTTTTTTTTTATACTTTTGGTTTATTATTCTTGGCATAATACACCTATGTAATCGCGACGGTGGTCGACAATTCTGATCGGCCTCAAAATTTGACATTATCCGTTTCAAAGTGTCTAGATTCCAAAAACAAAATGCCGTCCGAGACGTTTTGTAGGAAATTTTCTAAAAATCAGAAAATTTGACAAAATACTCGGTTTATCATCTAGTAACTAGATGTAACAGTAACAGTAACACAACTGTTGTGTCCGTAAGGTTTTCAGCCCGATCGCTCAAGCCAGTGGGGCACCATAGGGCTAAAATGGGGACTACGGGAGGTTTTTTCAAGGATCCCAGGAGGTCAAATATTTTTCGAGTAAAAAAAAAAAATCCTTACATCTGTACGAACTGTTTTTATTGACACAGAATTAATTTTCGCACAAGTAACCTATACCAAAGAATAATAAACCCTTGTGTAAAATTTGCAGCGTTTCTAGTATGGTGTTACGACGATAATATATTGTCATTTGTCGTAAAGCGAGATATGTAGTCCAGTTTCTAACTCGTAACATTTCTTGGAATGGTAACTTCAATGGTTCAAAGGATCCTCAGGCAAATCCATAGTTCCTTCCCGAGCAACAAATTGGATTTGTGAAAGTTTCGGATTTCCAAAATGTTTGCTTTTTGATGTTTTTGTCATCAAACAGCTAGCGGTGTGCGGTGTAATGAATTTTACTGACGGCTCGGCCTGAATACTTGAAATGCATTCGTAGAAATTCCTTCTTACTAGGAATTCACAAGTGATTTGAGACATAAACACTTTCCTTGAAAAGCTGCTATGGATCGAAACTGAGATTGTATGTTGGCTTTACAGTCGGTTCTCGAAATAATTCTCATTTCTTCGGCAAACAGTGTGGCCGGGTTTACAATACGAATTGTAGATGGGAGGACGTCTACAATTATTAATGAACCCCCCCCCCCCCCCCCCAAATATGGCAGATTTGTTACGTTTTCAGTCGTCTGTCTGGCACAATGGACAACGTTCGGGCTCGGTATAATCAGTGGGCCGAAGGGTCTCCCCCGATGGACGCTGTGATTGAAAAAACCATCAAAGAAGAGTACCATTTGCTGTTGTATTGTTCGGGTATCTTTTTAAATTTAAGACCAAAATACCGCGTTTTCAGCTTCATGATGATTTTAGTGGCAACGACATCTTTCAGTTGCCACTTGTGGATCTGCTATGAAACTATCAAACGGCAGATCAAACAAGATTTCAACTCAGCGGCTCTGTCTCTTGCAATGACAATATTTATCGGTTTTGGAATCGTTGTTCTAGCCATTTTAAACTTACAGAGGCAGGAAATGATCAGCATGTTCCGAATTATGTCTGTTGGGTATTATGATTATGATGACAACGAAACGACCCCGGAATTGTCGATTGAGATTAAAAAATCCAGGAAGCAAAATTTGATAGCTATGATCTGCCTTCTCAGCGTACTCGCTTCGTGTGGATTGACGACTGTGTTGGGAAGAACGATGGACGCTTATGCGGGAGTAGCGTGGAATTCCACTTACGTCTATGAAGTGTACACGTTGTCTCCAGTTCCGGCGTGGTATCCCTTTGAGGTCACCAACGAGTTTCGGCATTACTTTGTTTTGGCGTCACAAGCGTTCAACACCAGCCTACTTGCTGCTGTTTACATAGGTAAAAAAATCATACTGCTCTTATGATCCTATGAAAGTTTCATTGTTATTTTCCCCATTTTCACAGGAGCGGTGTTCTACTTGTTAATTTCACTGCAAAGTATCGTCCTCCAGTCAAAAATTCTCTTGGTGAGATTAAGAAAGGTCGACCAGTTTGCCTACAAACTTTACAGAAAACGTGGTGGGGGAAAAAAGATGCGAGCCCGTTTGTTTGCTGAAGAAGATTACCGGCATTGTTATAACGAATGTTTGAACAAATGTGCAGCCCACCACTTGACTATCATAAAGTAAGGATAATTAGCAGCAACCGAATAATTTTACATCACGATTTCACGAAACTAATATGAAAGTTTATTTACAATTTCAGCTGTTTCAACCATTTTTTGAACTCTTGCAAATGGTTATTTGCTGCCGTAATGCTGGTGATGACACTTCTGATAGCAACAGCATTGGTTTTGCTGGTTATAGTAAGTGAAGAACACAGGGGAAGAACGGGCTAACTCGATGTTTTTGGTGAAATGAGTTAGCGACGGTTTCTTATAGATTTTGGGATGGCGAATTCGATGGAACCATTAGTTCAGGGGAAAAACGAGACCAAACGGCCGAAAATCGCGTTTGAAAAAACGCGTTACGAAAAACGAACGGGCCTCAGAGAGCGCTTCAGGGGAAGAACGGGCCATCTTTCAACCTTCGGATCAGATTTGGGCTTGTTTCATAGGGTCCTAGCTCCCCCTCCTCTCGCTTTATTCTGTGTTTCACATTTTTCCGGTTGCATTCGTGCTCCCGTCTTTTTTAGCAGTTTCCCACCTGTTGTTCGTGTTTCTTTTCTTGAAGAATATTATGAAAAGAAAGCACCAATGAAAATTCGACCATTGCGCGAATTATCAGTGAAAGCCTGTCATCCCCGGCTGGTTTATCACCGGAGCTCTTACAAGGGAGGCTGGTATAGTTCGGTAGTGACACTGAATCCTAAGAAGAAGAAGGGTAAAGCAAAACCGACCAAGAAAGCCCGCGTTGGAGAGAAAAGCTCTCTTCCAGATAATACCTTTTTCTTCCCAGAGGGCGTATGTGAAGAAAATCGACCTTTCTAATGAAAAAAAGGCCGATCTGAGGCACTTGATGCAATTCTGTGGAAGGCGAGCGCAGAAATATTACGGCAAGTTAACCCGCAACACTCGTTAATATGATGGATAGCCCGTTTTTCCCCTGTCCGCTTGTAAGTACCTTTCAATGTAATTTGATTTATATTTTGCAATAATTATAAGATTTTTCGTATTTCTTTGTCATCATTCAATGCCCAAATACCCATGGAATGCTGTATTTCAAGTAAAATTAATTTTGAGCCTCTCAATGATTAACAATGACGTTTTCTGTAGAAAAACGCTGCAAATTTTACACAAGGGTTTATTATTCTTTGATATACGTTACTTGTGCAGAAATTTAATTCTGTCAATGAAAAAATTTAAAAAAAAAAATTTTTTTCTTGATTTTTTTGTTCAAAAATGTGTTTTTTCAAAAATTCTGTATTTTTTACTCGAAAAATATTTAACATCCTGAGATCCTTCAAAAATCCCATTTTTAGCCCCTCGAATGCCCTAAACATCGCCCCAGTGAAATCGGATCGTTCCGGGACCCCAAAAAATGGATTCTACGTCCAAAAATACTTCGAAAACGACACCTAACTCGATCCCATAGCTAAAAGCCTTCAAAAAACCCCTCCCGTAGCCCCATTATAGCCCCATAGCGCCCCACGGGTTTGGGCGATCGGACTGAAAACCTTGCGGGCACAACTAGATGGTAAATCAAGTATTTTGTCGAAATTTCAGATTTTTAAAAAAATTCCTACTGCCCAAAACGGCCTGGACGGCGGACGGACATTTCGGATTTAGAATGTAGACCTCTTGAAACGGATAATGTCAAATTTTGAGCCCGATCGGAGTCGTCGACCCCCGTCGCGAAAACCTAGGTGTATTATTCCAAGAATAATAAACCAAAATGCTCCCCTGAAAAATTGAAAAAAAAAAAAAAACTACGTTAGCCCGTTCTTCTCCTGTGGTCTTCAAGTGGAATCGCCGTTTTACTAATCATGGCCACTTATTATCCACTGGGCTGGATGTTAATGAATTCTGTTTTAGGGAGGGAAGCCCAGCGTTTTGTCTGTAGGATTTGTTTATCTTCTTGCTGAAATTGTGACTTGCGCCATCCTCTGTTGGCAATCAGAGCTGGTATTGGATGCGGTAAGTACCTATTTAAAGCAGAATAAATAGGTTCGTTAAACTGGTTAATAACGAAAATTATTCAGCTTGTAATTGTATCTATTTAACGGCATCACTGAATTTCAGACAGGTTCTATACAGGAAGCTCTATACAGCACTAATTGGATGTTCATGGACAAGAAGGCGTGCAGAACAATGATGATCATAATTGAAAGATGCAAGAAACCATTAATTCTTAGAGCAGCTGTTACAAACACCCCAATTACTTGGCAAACGTTTGCTACGGTAATGCCAAAGATTTTATGTGCCCTTCATAATAATATTATATATATGTATATGGAGCCTCTTTTTTTTCGAAGGCTTTTTCCAAGTGCCCTCTGATGTTACTTCCAAGTCAGGAGGTGGGAGTTTGTTACCAAAGGAATAAAGGGTGTTTGACTTGGGAAAAGCTGAGGTCGAAAAAAATTACAGACAGTTCCAATCATACCTACGGCATGTGACATACTTGGAGGATTATTGCACTCCACTAACCTTCTTTTATGTACAGGTTTTGAACTCATCATACTCATATATGAACCTGCTGGTGGCTATGAAAGATTGAAGAATTTCCCAGAGAGGGTGTCGATACGCTCAGCTTTTGGACAACTTTGATGAGCAACAACTCTACCGCCTTCGATTAAATTCAAAGCCTAGCTGTTTCCAATTAAATTGATAAATTTGAAAAAAATAATAAAATAAATTTTATTTAAGTAGAGTTTAAAATTGATACTAAACTACATCGCACATGTGCACTGACTCACTCCCAGCTGGGGGTCGCAATCCCGCGGTGTTTTTCCAATCTCGCAATTGCGGGATTCTCAACGAGGGATTTTTTTTTTAAGCCGCGTTTTCAGTAATGTTAAATACAGCCTGCACACTGAGAATCACATTCTCATTGCCTGTTACTAATATTACTCCTCCTCATGCCTGTTATGCTGTAGACCTCAATAGTTTTGCTATTCTTGTGGCATCTACTGCCACAAGAATAGCAAAAATATTTACAGTAACTGTCCTATCTAAGATCCGGATTCTATCTAACCTATCTGAAGGGGAAGAGGGGGCGCTATCTCCAGTTTGCTTAATATGCAGTAGTAATACCTACTCTACTATTATACATAATACTCTAATAAATTATACATTTTGTTTGTCGATTCCACCCAAGAGAGTAGAGTCAGAAAGAGCATTCACTACAGCTGGATACCTAGGTATAGCTGCAATAGCTATTTCTGCAATCGGCTCAGATCAAATTTGGGCGAGAGAAACTATTAACTCACGAACCTTCATGGTGTCTTTCTTTCAGCAGGTTCTCCCTTGTGATGGCACACCCACCCAGCTGCAGAGAAGGCTCCATCTCACTCCCTTCAATGCATTTATTTCCTCATATTTGTTTAAATAATATTATGTTTATATATATATAATCATAATATGAATATTATATATTATATACATAATATTCATATTATGTTTATATACATTTTGGTTTATTATTCTTGGAATAGTTCACCTATAGATCGCATCTTTCGTTGTGATCGTCATTCGGCTGGTTCTCGCAAGGGGTGGCGGTGTGGCAGTTCACGTTTCCGAGGGCTTACGGTGCTCAGATGTCCTGGAGTCTGAGGCTTCCGAGGTTGAATATAACATTGTTGAGGTGGTTGTTGGCAGAGAGAAGGTGTTGGTTGGTGAGGTCTACCGCCCTCCTGAGCCTAGAATTAATGTGCTTGACTAAGAAGATTCTCTCAGCTCTCTTGTATCTTCTTATGACCATTATCATATTATCATAATGATGGGGGATTTCAATGCAAATCGTGATTATGATCGGTCCAATTATAACCGCCTGCATTCAATGTTGGGCCCCTACTCTCTCACTGTGCTGCCTACGTAGGAGTACTCCGACGACGAATTTTACTGGAAACTCCACGAGCACCATTGACCTCGCTATCCATCATGGGTCGCAGGTGTGGCGATGTTTGACGTCCCTGGCATCTCTGCTCATAGGTGTGTGGCTTAAGTACAGAGTGCCCGCCTTGAAGCCCCGGGCTATGTGTACCTATTGAGATTCGTAATTTTAAGCGAATTGATGAGGTTGCGCTGCTATCGTTTGCATCCAGTTTCCCATGGGCTATCATTTTCTCATTTACTGGCGTTGATGAAGATTAAACATTTCAATGCTCTTACGTTGTTGCTCATTGATACGTTTGCGCCACTGCATCGAGTTAGGATCAAGCGCCCTGAAAATCTTGGTTTTCTGATGACATTAGATCACCGATAAAATAGGTGATTCGCTGTATGCCCTACCGTGATTCGCTGTATGCCAAGTGGAAAACTTCTCGGCTTTCCAGTGATTTTGAATTGTTCCGACTCCAACGGTATAAGAGCGAGACCCTTGTTTAGCAGACCTTGGCCCGGACCTTCACCCTAGGGACTTATGGTCCAACATTCGTAAGCTGGAGTTGCATGAAAGTAATTCCACCGATTCTCCCTCTTCTCTATTTGACGATTTCAATAGGCATTTTACTGCTTCACCTCGTGATACTTCGGCTGCACATTCCGGGCTCTTGTCTCCAAGCGACGAGGGTTTCCCCTTTAGGTGTGTTGATGACGCTGACAAACTGGAGGCCTTTTCTTCACTGAAATCGGATGCAATGGGAAATGACCATATACCCCGTCGACTCATCATGATGCTCATGCCGGTAATTCTGCCCTTCTTAAAACATATTTTAATAGGTACTTGTATAACCACTTCTTCCTATCCCAAGGCATGAAAACATGCGCTGGTCACCCCTCTAAAGAAAATAGCGAATCCTAAGTGTTTGGCTGATTTTAGGCCAATATCCAAGCTTCCCATTATATCTAAGGGATATGAAAATCGAATTCATGGACAACTCACAACGTATTTGAACGATAATAATTTCTTTAATCAATATCAATCTGGTTTCAGAAGGTACCATAGCTGCACAACTGCATTGTTGAACGTTTCTGAGGCCATTCGGGAATCCTTTAACGATAGCTGTGTCATCATTATGGTCTTACTGGACTTCTCAAATGCTTTAGGAACGCTACATTTTGGTACCCTTCAGCATAGGCTATCCACTCTATATGATCTGTCTACTTCAGCTTCTAACCTTGTTGAATCCTTTCTCATTGGCCGAACACCGAGTGTTGTGTTTGGTTCTCAGTCATCCGCTCCATTGCCGTTGCTATCAGGTGTTCCCCGGGGGTCAGTAGGTACTGGGGGCCCTGCTTTTCTCACTTTGTAAATGACCTATCTTCGTTCCTCTAATCTTCCAGACATTCGTATGCTGACGACACACAGATTTCCCTTAAATGCCCCGCAAATGAGCTCTGTCAGGGGATTGCCCGTGTGAACTTTGACCTTCAGAGAATTGCTGCTTATTCAGTTGCCAATGGTCTAACGTTAAACCCGTCAATAACTCAGGCAATAATATTTTCTAGGTCTAAGCTAACAGTGTCGTGACTCCCACAAATTTAGGATTCCTATATTGATTCTGTTATTATTAAACCGATAAATTATTATTATTATTAAACCGTAAAAATTTAAGTTTTTTTGGCGGCTCCAATTCTGTTTTCTTTTATATATATATAATAACTTAATGATGTGAAAGTCCCTCTTAGACCGAATCTGGAAATCATTGAGACAAACATTACTTTCAGGGGGCTATGGATCGAAACTGAGATTGCATGTGTACATAATCCTCATTATTTATCAGACTTTAGCACACAGGGCTTCTGTTTTACTAAGGAAATTATTGATGGAAGGACGCCTAAAATTATTAATGAACCCTCAATACTGGCCGATTTATTAGGTTTTCAGTCGTCTATAGATAGATCAGATCTGCCACAATGGACAACATTCGGGCTCGGTATAATAAGTGGGCCGAAGGATCTCCCCGGATGGACGATGAGATTTACAAAGCTATCAAAGAAGAGTTCCACGGCCCGTTGGACCACGGGCTGTTGTATTGTTCGGGTGTCTTTCTAGATGTAAGACCAAAATACCGCGTTTTCAGCTGCATGCTGATTTTACTGGCAACGGCATCTTTCAGTTACCACTTGTGGCTCTGCTATGAAACTGGCAAACGGCAGATGAAACAAGATTTCAACTCATCGGCTCTGACTGGAGAAATTGGAACGATGAACGCATTTGGATTGATTATTCTAGCCATTTGAAACTTACAGAGGCAGGAATTGATTTATTCATTCCGAATTAGGTATGTCTGTTAGGTTTTACGATTACGGTGACAACGAGACGATCCCGGAATTGTCGATTGAAATTAAAAAATCCAGGAAGCAAAAATTGATAGCTATCATCTGCATTCTGGGCGTACTGGCTCTGTGGATTGACGACTGTGTTGGGAAGAACGATGGACGCTTATGCGGGAGTAGCGTGGAATTCCACAAGTCTATGAAGTGTACACGTTCGCTCCAGTTCCAGCGTGGAATCCATTTGAGGTGACGAACGAGTTTCGGCATTAGTAATGCCGCATTACTTTGTTTTGGCGTACAAGCGTTCAACACCAGCGTACTTGCAGCTGTGTACATAGGTAAAGAATCATACCATGAAATCCTCATACGGTCTGCGCCTATATGACCCCGGCGTTATCACAGGGGCAGTGATATTTGTGTTCACTTCACTACAATCCATCGTCCTTCAGTCAAAAATTCTCTTGGTGAGATTAAGAAAGGTCGACCAGTTTGCCTACAAACTGTACAGAGAACGTGGTGGGGAAAAAGAGATGCGAGCCCGTTTGTTTGCTGAAGAAGATTACCGTCAATCCTATAACGAATGTTTGAACAAATGTGCAGCCCACCATTCAAGTATCATAAAGTAAGGATAATAATTATTAGCAGCAAACGAATAATTTTACATCATGATTTCACGAGACTAGTATGAAAGTTTGTTTACAATTTCAGCTGTTTTAAAGATTTACTTAACTCTTGTCAATGGTTATTTACCGTCTTAATAATTGTAGTGACAGTACTAATAGCAATATCATTGCTCTTGCTGATTATAGTAAGTGGAATCATAGTTTCACTATTAACCACCAATCATCTACTCAGCTGGATGATAATGGATTCTGTTTTAGGGAGGGAAGCCCAGCGTTTGTCTGCAGGATCTATTTATCTTCTTGCTGAAATTGTGAGTTGAGCCGTCCTATGTTGGCAAGCAGAGCTGGTATTGGATGCGGTAAGTACTCACTTAGAGCAGAATAAATACGTTAAACTGGTTTAAAAGGGCGTTGTAGAATTCGGCCAAAGTTCGTATCTCCGTAAAGAAACTTTCTATTACGCTCAAAATGAACCATTGAACTCGGCCAACTATCTCGGATTGTGTCCTATTGAACTCGGCCAACGATCTCCGACACCCCTACCTATGTTTTTGGAGATATTGGCCGAATTCAAGACTGTCCAACTGAAGCACTTTGGCCGAATTCAACACTATACAATTGAAGCACATTGGCCGAATTGAAACACCACTTGCGAGCATTGGTTTACTATTGGCCGAGTTCAATAGTGGCCGGTTTAAAACGCTTGTAATAAAATCTGTAACTCTACACATACAAAGCCCATGTCCTTCCCGCCCATGCCAGATAACGTGATCGACGGGTGGAGCGCCGGTACGCCTGCGCGAGTTCACGTGATCAGAGCGTGATCGCTGTGCCCCCGACAAAAACGAACTTTTGTAAAATACCGAGTCTCACTGGTTAAATACTTCCCTATTATCGAAAAATGTTGAAAGACTTAAAATGGTCTGTTTATACGCCAAAAATAATATATTGAAAAAAAAAAAAAAAAAGAAGTTTTTGGACACCATCAAACCTAAAGTACCTACCTACCTAAGCGACTGCCAGATTCATCAATTAGGAATGGAAGTGCTCCCGAATTTCGGGTTAAATCATCCTGTACCGTGTTGTTAGAAGTCAAAAAGGGAAAAATACATCATTTTTGTGACAAAAAGTCTTTCACGTAGTTTATAATCATCTTAAGTAATTCAGGCCGATTCAAAAACCACTGTAGGTGACGTCACCTACAGGTGTTCTGGTTTCCAATCAAAAGACACCAGAGTGCAGGTCGATTTTGTCTTGGTGTTTGGCCCTAGTGACACTGGAGTAACACGAAAATGGCCGTGTTCGCTTTGTTTTGAATGTGATCATGCTTATTTAATCAACTTATTTGTGATATAAATTAACTTATTCCAATGACCGATTCTTTAGTTTTTAGTTTTGTAATGGTGGCCAACTTGTCGACCAATAGGAGCTGACCTTGGGTTTCCGCCAAAATTCAAATAGCAATTTTTCCATAAATTTTATAAATTCATACGAGCTTGCGGTTTGTGTTTTAACCCCATTTTTAGTATTATTTGGACGCCTTCTATCGATAAAAAAAAAATAATCCAGAAACGCTTCCACTCCTAATTGCATGGCGAGTCATTCTCGACTCAGTGCTAGAGCCAATATTACTCCTCAAGAGGTTAATATTCCGCAGGAAGACCGTCCCAGGGGCACTGAGAACAGATTGACTTTCATAGAAAAATAAATAAAACGCCAGGTTCCGAACATTCAACCATTTTATTAGGGAACAATTATAGTGATCTACATTAAAAAAATGTACAGGTACTTGGGTAATATAACAAACAAGAATATTCATCAACAAAACAAGACGTCTCGAAATTGTAGGCCCCAACACATAGAAATATCATCTGCTGGAAGAACTGACGAATTTCGCTCTCATAAGATATGATTTCTGAACGTTTCTAATGCCAGAATTGAAAAAAAAAGTAAGTCAACGAAAGGTTTAAATCGCAATTTTAAAAAACTCCCCACCGCAGGGTTTGACCACTTAAACAACGATCTTGAGACAATTTCAACAAAGCAGCTTCTAGAATTCTTACCTAACAAGCGAGTTAGAAGCATAAAATTTGTGTCGGATTTTCGGAATGAAAACTACATTTCATTCAAAGCAAAGACGAGATGAGTTGTAATGTTGTGGCTTCATGAAAATTTCCGAGAGTGAAATGATTCAAAAGTGCACAGTATTTTAGTATAGCCTCTTGTTTTGTATGAGCCAGTGTTAAAATGTGATCGCTTTAAGGCCTTTTGGGACCAAAGGGCCTAAACGCCAAAATAAATTTCATTCAATGAATTAATTCAATTTAATACTTGGAAATAATAATTTAATTTAATCAATTTAAATAAAAACATCATAATTTTAAAGTATCAATTGAAATTAATTCATCATTTATTAACATTTATTATGGCATTTAGGACCTTTGGTCCCAAAAGCTTCAATTATCGAAAGGGTAAAGAAAAGTCATCCGGATTCTTACACATAAGAGATGATAGTTTTACTTAATCGTTTGCTAAGTTCGTACAGTGATGGCAGTTACTCAAATAGAGCGGTCCCATGGGATGCATCCATCGAAACCTATCAGCTAAAACCTTTATGCTCTACACGTTTGGTTGAAAACCCATATCGGATTTTATTGTGACCACCAATCAGACGAGCATGGAAGCACCTTCATACCGACAATCGTCTCCCACTCGAAATTGAAGTTGAAACAAATTTAAAGGACCTCTCACGGTAAGAGCTTCAGGTACGATTTATGTTACGTGAGACAAGCGATGACGTCGGAAAACGGGCTCGACTGACTAGATGTGGTTCCTTTGAAAGACTTCAGGAAGATTTGCCTCTGAGATTCACTGAGCTGAAACCCACAGGTTAAGGTTTTGTTACAACACAATGTTGCTACAAGGGTGAAGAAGGAGATTCAACACACAGGAGGGATTTCCGCGAGCTTCTTCTGTGACGGTGGCGACAAGGCTTATGTTTGGGTCAAGTCATCAATCGCTTAAGTTTTGCAAGTAGATTGTGGACAACTTTACTGATTTTCAACGGACCATCTCTTAAGGAGAAGTATCCAAATTACATTTTATTCGGAGAGAAAAATGACGAGGGGGGAGGGAGAGAGAGAGAGAGAGAGAGAGAGAGAGAGAGAGAGAGAGAGAGAGAGAGAGAGAGAGAGAGAGAGAGAGAGAGAGAGAGAGAGAGAGAGAGAGAGAGAGAGATTTCTGACAGGATCCCGTCACCCATTGACGATTTCAACGAACTTTGAAGTTTGAACAATAACCCACGTCTCCCCTCATGTATTTAATCTATTATATTAAAGCCACAAGTAGAGGAGGAGAGTGACACGATTTTGGTCATCTTTATTCTAGGGCACTCCAAGCGGCTCTGAAATCGGTCTTAAAAAATCCAGTTTGGCGAGCATAGTGCGAGAAAATTCTGAAACCACCAAAAAGTAACTCCATGTGGCATGATATGCCATGGATAGATATTATCTGAGCTCCTAAAGTGGAAAAAACGGGAAATTAAACTTTTCTACAAAATTTGAAAAAAAAAAATCGTTTTGGCGAGTAGATGGCCAGAAAAAATTTTTATATAATTTTAATATGAAAAATAATTAAAAATTTTAATATGAAAAAACCAAAAAGTTGTTCCACGGGGCGCATCGAAGCTCCAAAAGTGGAGCAAAAATCAGGGTTTGGAGCAGTTGACTGGATGTTGAGGTTGCTGTGGGACGAGGGTTGTCTGAAGGCTATGCAGCTGACTCCTCCTCCCCTTAACCCCCCTCCACCCCATAAAAAATTATGCAAAAACAATTTTTTCTTCACAGCGCAATCCCCCCCCCCCCCCCCCCAAATTATTCAAAAAACACAATCCCATAATATTGGAGCTGACAATTTTTAAGTTTCTTATCTTCTCCATATTATTCAGGAATCAAATACAGGATGACGGTGTTTTGAAATCGCATTTCCAAAACGGGATGATATCCCTGTATTTTGCCGAGGCTCAAAAGTTAATGAACACGGGAGAACGAATTGTAGTGAAGTCGCAGCTCTCCAACGCTCGATAAAACGGCCCGCCAGGCCGCAACGACCGCCCCCTCAGGGCGGAAAGACGGGGGTTTGCTGGCATAGCCAGCAGAGTTGGCTAATATTAAACTGGGCAGGGTGAGTTCAGGTGCACCTGGGCACATTTGTACCCATCTTTATTTTTTTCCAACGGATTTGGATTTCACGAAGAATTCAACGAGTTATTTATTTATTTATAATAAATATTCACAATTTTTTCATTTTTATTTTTCATGTACGCCCATCTAGCGCAATTTGCTTTCGAAGGTATTGGTCAGGGCACGAATAGCACCTATTCGAAAGAAAAATTAATCGTGCCTTCATTGGTAACTTCCGAATATTCGTCATATTAAGTATAACCAATTTTATGAAAAGGTGATAATATCATATTATCATACCTGGCTGTAAAATTGAACTGCAGCGATAGAGAATATTTCCTTATCTTCAAATTCACACTGCCGTATTCGTGACTGAACATGAGGAAATCTGACAAGTTTGTTAAGGATTAATATCAAAAGTGCGAGCATCCTCACACTGTAGCTGCATCTTCCTCCAATGTAGTAGATCTCGACAATTCATGTTATGCCTAGGAAGGTAATGCTCCCATACTCTCCTCCTTCCTGTTCCTCAAAAACACCAGCGGCGAAATCGTGGATTCACGACACAGGCCTTCCGCAAAACATACAACACATAATTTAATTAATTTAAAGTTGTTGGAAACTTGTTGAGGGTCAGTCAAATAAGACGAGATTTTTTGCCGACGTTTCAAGAGATATATTCTCCTATCATCAGGGCAAGTGTAGAAAAAGGGCAGCACACGATGTGAGCCGTCGCTGTCGTAGTATATTTGTACGACAGCGACGGCTCACATCGTGTGCTGCCCTTTTTCTACACTTGCCCTGATGATAGGAGAATATATCTCTTGAAACGTCGGCAAAAAATCTCGTCTTATTTGACTGACCCTCAACAAGTTTCCAACAACATTAATTGAAACGGTCAACATCACCATCAACTATTAATTAATTTAAATTCTTTGATAGGAACACAAGCGCTTGTAGGTACACCTCCATCATCCGTTGGGTGGAGTGTTCCACATTAATATTTAAAATTATGAACATTGAATAATTAAAATGTGGATTGCGCAAAAATCACATGAATTGATGGTTTAAAATTAATGTTAAGGATACATAGCACGCAGCCAAGGGTTTGGAGAGGCGCTGATGAAGAAACAACACAGTGACCAGACGGCCGTGACGAGAGGCGAATTCTGAGTAAAACTGTTGAGCGAGTGGACGACCCAGTCTTGAAGGAGAGGCATCTGTTTTTCGTTGTACGCCTGCGTGAACACCTGGAATAACAATTTGCACGTGAGGCCGTCGATAAGGTGCAGCTCGAGGGGCTAACAGGGTTAACTTACTTGGAAAACCATGGCTGCCATGTTCTTCTTGTGAGGTTGGTTCGGAGACAAGAACTCGCTGATGACCTTCGTCGAGACGTCCAAGACGGGGAAAAAATCCGAAAGGATACTCGGCAGGACCTCACACACTACTTCCACTTCGATGGGGTAACCTTTCTTGATTCTGAAAGGCAGAAGAATGTATGTTTTTGTGGAATGAGCACCCTGTGAATAATGATAAATGACTTCACTAACTTGTCAAATAAGGCCGACGTCTTCTCCATTATTTCCATGTCAGAAAGAGATTCTGAATCGGGCACTTCCACCTCCTTACTAACTTTACCTGGAAAACAGGTATGACAATGATGAGAAAATGCGATGTCTTCAGATTAAAAGCGCTGAGCAATAAAATCAATCTCACTTGAGTAGATGCAGGCAACAAGTAGTTGTAAGGCAGGCAGGCTCGAAGATGGATCAGCTTGGGAGAATCTTTCGAGAGCTAACCTAGTGATCTGGTCTTTGAAAGATTCTGAGCACCCCGTCAACACAAGACGTTCAAGGCCCTACAAATCAAATTGGCGGCAAAGTAAGAAGAAACCTCTTTTTCTGACATATTCCGATAAAAATATTGATAAATAAATCTTACATTTATCACAGTCTGGTAAATACACTTGTTATTGGGATTTCGAGCAAGGTGCAGGCAGGTCTTAATTATGTTTTGCGGTGTCGGGACGTCCGCAGGGAAAACTTCGAGGAGGAAAAAAGCCAGAGCGAGCAACAGTTGGCAGTCACCAGAGCTGAAAATAAGAATCAGTTAGGGAGGTTTGAAGCATGATATCAACAACGAAAATTACGTGGAGTAGAATCAAGAATCAAGATTTTTTTTATTTGCCGAAGCTAAAATTGACAGAGCAAAGGTCATAAGTTAGAACATACAGACGCTGACTGGTTATAGCGCCGATTAGTACCTTGATACGTCATCCGTGAAATGTTTATCAACATAGCTGCAGCTCAACGTCAACAACCTTTGCCTGAATTCGACCGGTGAGAGTTTGGGGACGTCAGACGAGCCTTCGGACACCTGCAGAGTGGAAGATCGGGTGGTTAGTCGTTCTGGAGGCTACAAGGTTATGAGAAATCCACGAAAGCTTACTTTGATGGATTTGGCATTTTGTAGAAGGTAGAGGAGCCCGTGGACGCCTGCGGTTCGCAAAGATGAACACGGGTTTTTAAGAGCACTATCGATTACTTTGATCACCTTGTCACTGGTCTCGCCCTCCTAAAAAAATATTAAACTAAGCAAAATGAACACACTGTGACACCAAGGCAGGCATAAACACGTTTAACCATACTGACCACAATCTGTAGCACCGCAGCGGACTTGGCAATGCCGATCACGAGGTACTGGTGAACTATTTCGTCATGGAGGGGATGAGATTTGGACATTGCGAGCAAAGTGTGGAACATCCATTCGTAGTGACCCACTTCTGTAAACATGTCCGACAGACAAACTACCGACTTGACCATAGACAACTGCAGATTCAAGGAAATCCCACTCTGAAAAAAAGAAGAAGATACTAACACCGTAATCCATCAAAAGGTAGGAAAAACCATATTAACAAGATCACCGGGTTTTCTTTCGACATAACAACTTGACTTACGTTTGGGAGCACCCACTGACCGTAGAGGTCAAGTATGAATTGGAGACACGATCTCACGTCGATACCACTGCCGGGTCGAGTGACAATTTCGCTTTGAAGTGGATTATCTGGAAAATTTACTTGAGGCACTCAATTTGGACTACGAATTCTAATAGTAACATGACGGTGAAAAGCATTATGTAGGTAGGTCCTACCTACCTGGTAGGTACCTTACCTTCGACAGTTGGTGAATCTTCAGATGGCGTGAGTTGAGCTTGCAGAAGCGCTACAGACAGCTGGCCAAATCCATACCTTCAAGAAAGAAGAAAAAAAAAAACTAAAAACGAGGCGAATACGGCAACGGATTCAGGCTGAATCATTCAGCGACCTTAAAAACTTCTAAACAGAACGTTCTGCTCTGATAATCAAGAGGAATGTAGGGACTAGGGCATCCATTACAGCTTCGCAGCTTTACAGCGTTTACAGCGCTTTTTCCCAATTACGCAAATGCGTAATTACACACCCTAATTTACAGCGTTTTACACTTGACAGCGCCTTTTTTTCCAGTCACAGAATCACAGTCCCGAATGATGTGAACTACCTACATTTTCCTCACCCTTCCAAATCCAGTAACCCTCCCAGGCCCCTCCCGACTCCAGAGCCCTGTGTTTCACATTTTCACCGTCGCACAAATTTTCACCTTTCATCAGTGTTCCCAGAGGTATTTATTTATTTATTTAATAAATAATACGGGTCGAGCCCAATATAAGAAATTTAATGTAACGAATAAACTGAATATAATAAAACTGGCATAGATGATGAGAGGGAGAGTAAGGAATGAGAAATATACATTACGGGAAAAAAAAGAAAAACCAAAAAAATTTAAAGCTGGAGGCGGTGCTCTAGGAGAAGGTCGAATAGGCCGGACCTGACAGCATGAAATGGCTGGTGAAATAGATCGATTGTGGGGAAATTCGACGCAAGGAAATTCGCCATATGGGGCAGACGAGAGAGAGGGCGATGTTGCAGGTAGTTTATGGCTGAGAAAGGTACGGTGAACGGCTCGGTACAGCGGGAACCCAGACGAGGTGGTTGCAGGCCAACGCAGCGCAGGAGAAGGGGAGCATCCAGACGGCCAGCCAGGAGAACATGGAGAAAGGACATGTTAGCGATGATGCGTCGATCGGAAGGCCGCAGGAGCTCAAGCCGAGTGTCCTGCCCAGCGTAATCAAGCTCCCCCCACGGGATAATATCCATATTATGGAGTTTGAAGGCCATGAACCGCAGGAAGGCACGGTGCTCGCGTCACGTTATAGCTGATGATACTAGCGCTCCCAGTGAGAGATTCACTGGAACTGTGACATCGCTGATGCTGGAGAGACTCGTGGTAAAACCTCAACTGATTCAAACTGCGCGTTTCGCTATTTCGTTATATCTCCTCCAATGATTTTTTCGCTGGAATTGGAGCCTGTACAAGTTACTTGTTAGCCATACATTAGAACGGTAGGGTAGAATTCAAAATCCAAAATACACGCTAATTACCCATTGAGTGCAAACATCGATAATTGGCAATGAAAAATCGAGTTTCATCAACAACATTCGGATTCAGGCCCTTCCAATTTTCTTTTACCAATTTTCAGTTCGAAAATGTATATTTACTCTGATATATACCTAGACTAGGTATATATAACACTAGAGCGTCTTGTTTTGAAGGTTTCGAAAACTGGTCACCTTTTCATAATATATTATAGCGTCGGTCTGATCTCAGTCACCGGCAGACTGGGACCAGAGCTGCTCCGAGTATGGGGTATGACGTCAATCCGGGCGGCTAACGCTGGTTCCCACCATATTCAAACGTTGATTTTTACCAAAATTCTATAAGTACATACGAACTTGCAATCAGAGTTTTGATCCAATTTTCGTTAATATGTATTTGAAAACCTTCTATGGATTAAAAAAAATCTATAATATAGAAGTCTATAATATTATTCACCTCCTACGTCTTGATCAAACAATCAAATTTTGAGTTTTTCAAGTTCTTCTTTGTTCTACGATCGAGCCTTCAACACTCGTGGAAAACGTTTTTACGGAGAACTCTTGTCCAAGAAGCGCCCCACGAAACCAACAAGAAAACGAGCCAGGAAACCGAACGCGACACGTTCGATACATTCGACTCGGTAATTATGAAACTGTTATTTAACAGTTATTACAGTTTATCATAGTTACTATGATAAACTTCTACTGTAACGATACAACGTAAAAACGTTAACTACGTTCCTCAGTGTTTAGTCTTCAAGACATACGATTTGCGAAGAAATACGTCCGATTTAGTTTGATACCCCCACAGATTGTCAAAGAAAATTACAAGGATTAGAAATATAAATTCGAACATTAGATCAATTTTGCCAACCTGTCAAAGCTGTCTATCCGCTCAAGGTTTGGTCGTTTGTCAGCTATTGTTACGGGAAGGCGAAATTTCCCCGAAGTGGGCTGCAACTTCCAGTATAGAATGTCGTTGAGCTCTTCTAACCTATGCCAGTATCTGCAAGTAGGAAGTACGTATATTAGAAAAAGGTTAGGAACAGTGTGGATGCTCCCGTAAATAGATGGTACACTGACGAAGAGTACATTCTGGATATTAATATGCTTTAGTAAAAATAAAAAATAAAAATAAAAACTCACGGTAGAAGGTGCAATTTGTGGTTCCCGCAACGAGGCACGTGAAGCAGTTTGAGGGGATACGACGTTCCTGTGTTCACAGATAGCGCACTCAGCACCAGCCACGTGATTCCGTCGACAGCAAGACTGTTAGCCTGACGTGAACCAAATGGAAGAAATGTTGAATGCTTGAACAACATCTACTTACCTATGAGACACACTTCAGACTACACCTACATGCATGATAGCGGAAACCTCTTCTTGGTCGGTGTTGTCGACATCAGGATTCGGCGTGAGAGCACTCAAAAGGCATACCCACATCTCTTCAAACTGAAGTCGATTCGTCCAACCCAACAGTCGGATTCTAAAAAAATACAGAATTGATAGAATCTGGCCAGGGATTTCCCGCCAAACAGTCAACGGCACGTTGAACCTACCGATTGGTGATTTGTGAGAGGATCTCAGGCTCGTGCAAAATATGCAGCGGTATCGGAGGTGGGATTTCAGCATCTAACGGAGTCTGCCAAGCTTCGATCGGAAGCCGACAAAGCAAGTTGAACCTCTGGAGTCTACCCAATGTAATCACCAAGGACCTGGAAATTTAACATAATTGATAGGAAGAAGATACAAACCAATTCTATCTCTTCCATAGATTACAACGGACGCAGTAGGTACCAACGGGAACTTACTTGAGGGAATATTCCATTCGTTTTGGGAGACAGAAACAAGGGTGAGGAATGTGGTCCACCCAGCAAAGCAAAGATGCCATGAGAGTCGCGACGTCGAGGAACAGGCTGTTAGTTTGTGCACTCAGCGGATCTGGAATGAACCACGTAATACAATAACCAAGTTTACACTATTATTCGGAGACAGGGTATACAGTAAACATACAGTATACACTTCGGGGACAGGGTGGCCCCGTGGCTAAGGCGTCAGTGTTTCGCCTGATACAAATCGGTCGGAGTACTAATTAGCCTATTTCAAATCCCGGGGGACGAGCACCAATGCTTGACAACATGTCGTATATAAATATATATAGGATCCCATATACATATTTATTTAGGATGCATTTTCGGATCCTAGATCTTATACTTAAGATTCTATATCCTAATTAATTATATATTACGTAATATATAAAGGTGAACCATCCGCATTCCCCTCCCCCGAAATCATTTCACTGGAAGGGAGCTTCCAGTGAAATGATTTCGGGCAGTTAGGTCAAGGCTAAAGCGTGTCCCATGCTAAAAAAAAAAACTATAATTGATGGCACAAAAAACCCCTCCAACAAATTCTGCCTCCACCACTCACCGTCGTCAGTCTTGAATTCTTTCAGTGGCAACTTTTCGCCAACCATGTGCTCCACGAGTTCACACACCCAGTCCAGCAAAATACGGATTTCTTCCAATTGCAGGTAGGAAGCGAGCAGGTCGAAGCTGAGTATACGACACGAGCTTTCCACGAGGTTTTGAAGGTCGCTCGGGTGGCGGCTCGACGTCCCCGATACCAAAAACGATTGAGAGGCCTGAAAAGGTCGTCACCAAAAGTTCCGTAAAGTTGCCGTAAAAATGAAAAAAAAAAAAAAAAAAAAAAAAATCAACTTTTACACAAGGGTTTATTATTCTTTGATATAGGTTACCTACTTGTGCAAAAATTATTCTGTCAATGAGAAAAAATTTTTTGGATTAAAATTTGAAATTTTTTTTCTCTCGGAAAATATTATTATATATATACACACACACACACACATAAATATATATATATATATTATCTGACCTCCGGGGATCCCATTTGTAGCCTCATGAAAGCTCTTATCTATAGATCCCCACAGTGAATATGGATCGTTCCGGGACCCCCAAAAATGGATTCTACGTCCAAAAATACATCGAAAACAACACCTAACTCGATCCCATAGCCGAAAACCTTCAAAAAACCCTCCCGTAGCCCCATTTTATCCCCATAGCACCCCACGGGTATGGGCGATCGGGCTGAAAACCTTGCGGGCACAACTAGATGGTAAACCAAGTAGTTTGTCAAAATTTCAGATTTCCTACTGCCCAAAACGGCTCGGACGGCGGACGGACATTTCGGTTTTGGAATCTAGACCTCTTGAAACGTATAATGTCAAATTTTCAGGATGATCGGAGTCGTCGACCTCCGTCGCGATTACAAAGGTGTATTATTCCAAGAATAAACAACCAAAAAAAGATTCCCTTTCAGTACAAACCTACCTTCGAGCATAGAAGAGCGAATCGAACCAAATCCAAATGGGACTGCAACGGTATGAATTTATTTAAATTCGAATTGGGGCAGTTCAATCCGGTCAGTGAAACCAAGTAGTTGTTTATGGCCAGAGCCAAAGGAAGAAGCTGATGTTTCACGTTCAGTCTTGACAGGAGGGTCTTCAAGTGCTGGTCGTAGCTGTCCACATCTCCCGTCTTGATCCCCTAAGCAGTTCAACAGTTTAGGATTATCTTACTTGGAGAAGAACTTTGCTTTACCAAGCAATGAGTGACATCTAATGGGGCGCGTTCTCCAGGTCAAGAGCAAGGGAGATGCTTCACCTGGAGAGAGGTGATATGCGGATTCTTGTGGGCCTATTTACAGGCCACTGCAGACTCCGGTACCATCTCCATAAGTTAGGATTATCAGACACTGAGGTATGTTGGTTCTGTAATGCCGAACCAGAGTCTGCGGAGCATGTACTGTGCACATGCAGTGCGCTTGCACGGCTCCGTTTCCTGTCCCTGAGGTGCGTTACTTGTTCTCCTAGGGACATAGTTAAAACAAGGTTGGTAGATCTCCTGGGTCTCATAAAGTCCTGGTGGATGGGCCAACGTAGAAATAGAAGCTAAATTTTAGATAGGTAATGGAAAGGCCTGGAGTCCGATCCTCATAAATAGCTAATGGTGCGGATGGAAATCCGCACCGAGTCACGGATCTCTGGGTAGGGCGTGTGTCCTACTTGGAGAGCCTGAAGGGACGGGCGAAGTGTCCAAACCCTAAACACTACCAGGACCAGATAGAGGGGCCTTTGTCCCATCCAAGGGCTCCTTCGGGAGCCCAACTTACTGGATGTTAAATCCACTTTTGGTCAACCAGCAGGTAGCTGGTGCCTGCGTAAGCAGGGAGGCAGCCTAGCAGGCAGGGGCGTGTGTCGCTGCCTGCCGCCACAATCAGACCCATCAGGGACTGCAGTGGCGTCTATTGCTGTAAAAAAAAAAAAAAAAAAAAAATGGGGCGCTTTAAGTTGCCTTTAACAAACGATTGCATTCTGCTACTAGAATGAGCGGGTGACAGAAATTTGTAAAAATTGAAACATTATTTACACAGTACGATGCGGGAAGGGCGTCGCATATCTCGTGGATGTACTTCATCAACACTTTCCGAGCACTTCTATAGACGGGAGGTAAATTATCTCCATTTGCACCGTCTACGCCATGGATCTGAAACAAGAAGTTTGTAAACTACCCAAACGTCAACGTTACGTTAAATCAGTTGGCATTCATACTAACCTTCAGCTGACTCCCGAGTGAAAAACAGTGTTGCAAAATTGATTTATCAAAACTGTCGGACAAGAACAAACCGTCGAGTTCTTCTTTTTCCAGGGTATTTAGCAGTCGGGTGCACTTAACCGCGTCGGTATCAGAATCCAAAAAGCACCTGGTGAACGAGTCACTCCGATGACAAATGAAAAAAGGAATGTTTAGTTTAATGCAAGTTCAAAATCTACCTTTGCCTTATTTGATTCAGCAACCAAGTTTTGTCCAGCTTCAGGTTTTTGATGGCACTCACGTCGACGGTCCAATCGTCATCGCTGTCCCACTTGGTAATCCCATAAACCTCCTCCCCCAGTTTCTTCAGGATGCTAATCAACCCACCGTACCTGTAAAATCCGAATATTGTAATTTAAAGGGGCGATGGAAGGAAGGAAGGAAGAGAGGTTGAGAACTAGCGACGTGAAAAAGGAAAATTTCTAATAATGATACCTCCGGGATTGCTTTTTGTCAGATTTCAGGCTCTTCAGAAGATGCAGCAGCTCGTCTTTTTGGAGAAGCCCGAGCACACTGGTTCTTTCCAAAGTGAGCATGTATTCTATAGTCCTGTAAATTTTGAATTATTGACACTTATTATAGATGTGGAGAGTTTCATCTTTCTTCGAAGGTGTTCCTAATTTAGAAACAAACCTGCAGCAAAACGCAGCCGCTAGACGAGCAATGGCTATATTTTTGTGTTTGACCAATGAGAGGGCGACCAGATTCAAAACTGACCCCGTGTAATTGGAATGGACATTTTCCAACGTCTGCAGCAAGCGGTGAGTGAAAATAGGCTGAAACAAGAGGCAGGCAATGAAATGTGGACTGCAAATTTTCTTCAGAATGTTGAAAAATTGATTTCGGAATAGATTCTATTTTCGAGAGGAAAACGTTTTTGATAATTGTTTGGTTTGCCAAAGATTTTTTGCACAAAATACGAAACGTAAATAAATTTACCTCGGTATGGTTGACACATTTAGCCGCAGCATCCAGGAGAAGTTTACTGTTTCTTTCGAGATTGTAAATCGAACACAGAAGCTTCTCAACGGGTAATTCGGGGCAGTTCCATATGACATCTTCCACGTGATGTTCCAACAACCACCCGAGAGCTTTAATGTCCTGCTGTTTTTTGGCCAAATATTCGCAGTATAAAATGATGCTCCCTTGTTTGACCACTTCGAGGTTCAAAGACCGTCGGGCGCTCGGGCCGACCCGAGGGGACATGAGAGGTTCCCAAAAGGCCGGCTCCCCCTGGTCCAGAAGCATCATCACGTCGGCCCAAAGTATCGCCAGGAGGGGGCACGTGTACGCCGACACGAGAAATCCATCGTTGATCGTCGCCATGTCGGACGAGTTCTTCAAAAGCATCGCTAAGGATTTGGAGAGCTCCTCGTAGTTTCCTGAAACAGAAGGGGAAAAATTGCAGCTGCAACACTGTGTACTCCTAGAACTCCTACTCGACCATTACCTTGCTGGAAAAGGTAAATACAACACAGCAGAAAGTTGGAAAATGTTTTTTCCAGGTCTTCAATTTGTCCCGGCTCACTGTACGTTTCAATGTAAGACCTCAATTTCGTAATGGATGTGAGTACCACACGGACGATCAGCCTTAAAAAAACAAAAAACAAAAAAAAAAAAAAAAAAAAAAAAAAAACGATATTATTGAGCTAACGCCATTCGACGTGCTGCATTACTTGTAATGTGAAAACCCTACTTTGCCAATAAATGTTGAGGTGGGAGTGTTTTGGAGATGGTGTTGACGCTCAGCGGATCGTCGCCTTCCTCCCTAACGTACAAGTTCATCTCTTCCAGCTGATGAAGGACGCGCTCTTCTTTGTACATGCAAACTGACAAGAGCATCGTCGTCACCATCCCCAACCACTGGACGATCGTCTGACCGTCTTGCTGTAAATTGTTTTTTGTAAATACGACGACATTTACAAATCAAAGCCGGAATCCGTCGCTGCCATACAACATCCATACTACAGACGTACTTGATGGCTGAAGAGAAGAACCATGATGTTGTTGAGGGGAGCCACAAAACTGCTGTTGAGCGACAAAATGGAATGTAGGGCGTTAATGTCGTTGACCAAAAGTTTTCCGTCGGCCAGAAGCGGAAGTATAGTGTCTACCACCTGCCTGTACCAGCGTTTCCAGTGTTCTTCCCACCTCCAACCTTCTTTCATCATTTTGTTAAGTATTTCCAAGACCTGAAGAGCATAAATAAAAAACACAAGAAGCACAACGTCTCACACGAAAACGACAAATGTGCGCAGAACTATCAGTCCCTACCTGTGGAAACTCCGCCAGTCGTACCAACATAGCTAACATAACCTCCCGTTGTGTTTCCAACTCGTTCAAGTCGATGTTTGAGACGTTCTGCAAGAAAACGTGCTCCACCACCGGGAGCAACGCTGGTATGCCTGTAAAAAAGGAAAAGCTGTTTAAAAAAAGTTCACTGGCACGTACGTTTTATCATTGCATCAACTCACAATGCGTCACAGGGTTCTGACCGCTCGCCATCAAACCGTCACACAACTGAATGATCTCTGGGATGCTGATGACAGGCTTGGAGTGATTTTTTTCGTTGGACAGATGAACGAGAAACTTGAAAATTTGCGGAATTAGAAGTTCCGCATCGCTGAAACATTACGACGAAATTATTCTGATGAGCCAGTTTTTAGTACCCAACCGAAGGACTGTAACTTACTGTATCTGCCCGGCCTCGATGTACTCAAACTGACTTTTAACGAATTTAATGAAAATCTGATCAGAATCCAGAAGACAATAATTCACTTTCAGATTTACAAGCAACGTAAGTAATCCAAGCACTTCAACTTGAAGTCGGACATTATTTGTCATCGTGTACTCCTAAAAAGAAGAAGTCAAGAGTAACTTGGAATATTCATATCATGTTATTTAGAAATAATATCTTACAAAAGAACCAACGAGAATTGCGTTACCTTCAGAGCTTGAATGACGATGCCTTCGAACAACTTTATTTTCCTAGCTAGCTCCACCCGGTCATACCGGACAGTCCCTTCGTCTTTATCTGAACTGTCTTCTTGCTTCCTATGGTTTACAATCAGAATCAATTCGCTTTTACGTCGGAATTAAAAACAATATTAAAAAATTTTACACAAGGGTTTATTACCTATTATTTGATATAGTGGTGGCCAGATTTTTATTTCAAGGAAGCAGTACATTAAACAAATAGTCGTAGAACACAAGACAAGAAAGTTTTAATTTCTAATAAAACATCTCATTAGGTTCAATTATTGCCACTGGCCACAAAAATATTATGACTATTAGTGATATAGATATGATATAGCCTATATCTCATGAAGGAGATCAATGCTGAGAGATCCATACTATTCGTTTGCATTAAAAAACTAGTGAAACCATTTGAAAACCACACAAACCGTAGCTCAGACTCTTGAGCCGCTCAGAGACCAAGGTGTTGGTGTTCTATATAGGTACTAATTCAGGGTCCGGGCGACTGGGGACCATCACTCTTTGGAAGATATTGTCAAGTGCGTAAGTAAGTAGGCAGGAAGTAGCAAGCCTAAAACTCCACTAGTACATTTCAGGTGTACGCAATGTTCTCTGTGTACAGCAGTATCACATACCTTAAAGCAGTACTGTACTGCGAAAAGCGGTATACCTAATATAGATACATATAGGTAACCTATATGCTATTATCATATAGGTTACCTATTTGTGAAAAAATTAATTCCGTGCTAATAAAAAAATTTGGGAAAAAATGTTTTTTAATTATTTTTTTCCACTTGAAAAATATTTGACCTCCTGGCATCCTTCAAAAAACCCATTAAATTATTGTTCGGATCGTTTTGGAACCTGCAAAAATGGATTCTACGTCCAAAAATATTTCGAAAACGACACTTGACTCGACCTCATAGCCGAAAACCCCTCCTGTAGCTCCATTTTAGCCCCGTAGCGACCCACGGGTTTGGGCGATCGAGGTGAAAACCTTGCGGGCACAACTAGATGGTTTACCAACTATTTGGTATAGGTGAACCTATAAAAAATATATTTTGTCAAAATTTCAGATTTAGAAAAAACTCCTACGGCCTAAAACTGCCCGGACGGCGGACGGACATTTCGGTTTTGGAATCTAGACCGCTTGAATCGGATAATGCCAAATTTTGAGGCTGATCGAAGTCGTCGACCTCCGTCACAATTACAAAGGTGTATTATTCCAAGAATAGGCAATAAACCATAATCTGTACTTAGGTACAATGTTTGGACAGAATCTGTCCTCCTCTGGGACCTCGAAAAAATACATTTTGCGACCAAAATTACTCGGATATCTACACCTTATTTGACCACCTGGGATCTTTCAAAAATCCCATTTGTAGCCCCCTGAAAGCCCAATAGATCCCCACAGTGAAATCGAATCGTTCTGAGACCCCAAAAAATGGATTCTACGTCCAGAAATACTTCGCAAACGACACCTAACTCGATCCCATAGCCGAAAACCTTCAAAAACCCCTCTCGTAGCCCCATTTTAGCCCCATAGCGCCCCACGGGTTTGGGAGATCGGGCTGAAAACCTTTCTGGCACAATTAGATGGCAAGCCGAGTATTTTGTCAAAATTTCAGATTTTTCAAAAAGTGTTTAATACCTAGGTGTCGTTTTCCGAGTAATTTTGGTCGTTTTTTATTTTTATTTATTTTTATTATTTTATTTTATTTTATTTTATTTATTTAGGTCCCACATCTGTCTAAACTAATAACTAACTATTTTTAATTTTTTCAAAAATATTTCCTTTGGTACCTACAGAGTTAGTTTTTTCATAATTAACCTATAGGTACCTATCAAAGAATAGGTACCTATCAAAGAATACACTATTCACTTTATTCATGGAATTTTCGCATCATGAGATGTTTAAGGGCAATGTTGAGTCCCAGGGGGGTCAAAAATTTAGTGTAGGTACTTATCTAACAATAATAATCATTATTATAATTTTTATTCATTGACCTACTAAGTTGAAGCCCTCTTGCGGAACCACAGAGTCTCTGAGAGGTCTATGTTTGACTCGCAGTAGACTCTGTAGACCTTAAACGAACGCCAGCGAGGTTCGTGCAACACGCGAAGGGTGTGGCTCCAACCGGCACAATATTTGATGCTGTGGGCATCATGTTGTTGTTGTCTCTGACTTCTACATTGTGCAAACCGAATATCTCTTACTGTGTCGTCCATCCGTGAAGTTTGGTGGACCGTGCTCAGCTCGAGGAATATGACGACCAGGCATGGTGGTTGTTTCATCTTTAGGTATTTCTTCTTTATTTAGCAGAATAGCCATTTCGTAACTGGCCTCTGATGACAGACCACGTGAGAGCGTCAGAGACATTTACTGAAATAAGTAAGTAGGTACCTACTTTGAATGATGGGTAAGACTACCAACGTAATATTATTATATAACCTATTATGTTGGTATTAGCTGCTCATCGTCTACGAATCAATCCAGTTTTTCTGCAGTGAAGCGAAGTGATTCTGCGGGCAACCCAGACAAGGTGATTCAGCAATGCGTCCAGCTTCGTAGCTTTCTTCGTTTGACTCCACAATACAGTCCTCTACATCTGCCATCGTGCTGCCTTCATTGACTGAATTTACAGAGAAGACATTGTTGGTGAGTTTGATTGTCTACAGTGAAAAAGATATGGAGTGGATTTCCTTGCTAAACGGTCATTTTGTATTTCAATCTCGATGGCAGACTTCTTGGGAGCATCAGCATCATTACTGAAGTACTCTGAATGATAAGACCACCAAGATATATCTTCTCATCGTCTACGAGCCAATCCAGTTTTTCTGCAGTGAAGCGACACACCAGACAAGAGTTGCTGCAGCAATGGTGAAACCAAATTCTGCATAAAATCACCTGGAAGGCAAATAATTTGGCGAATAGCTTCGTCTTTTGGTGAGTGTATTTATAGAACGCTCCCCAAGATCCCAAAGGGTCTTCAGTCTGACGCCACTCCCAATGGTGGGGGAAGGATGGCGTAAAGAGGAGCAGCAAACTATGAAAGGTAAGAAGGAACGTTGATGGAGCGTAGTTAGGTACTGTTTTTTCTTTAAAGAAGAAAGTTGTGTTTGTGAGCCCTCTATTTGAAGCTTTATGTTTAGATGAGTCCTTTGACTAAATGAAGACATGTAAGTTATGATTTTCTACTCTTGGCTCTCTTTCTTTTAGGGTTCCGCAGGTTGCCCTAGATGTGTTTGAGGTTGGCATTCTTTCAAGTTTCTGGTTTCCATCATTGACAAGTGAGGAGTGTGCAATTCGGATATTGAAACCCCAGGTTTCACTAGCCAGAGGAACAATTCAAGCTCACAACTGTCAGCGGTGGGGCTGAGAAATCCATTGCCGAACTAAATAGCTCATCCTCAGTGCTTGTTGAAAGTATACTGCCAATGGAAGGTGAAGAATGGTGTGAAGAGGAGCGGCAAAGTATGGAAGGTAAGAAGACGTTGAGGGAGAGTAGTTACTGTTATGTCCTCTAGGAGAATGTGCTGTAGCTCGTTGGACACGAAGAAGCTCCAATGTCCGTCGTATGGCCGTAGGTGACCCGGGCAGGTTTTCCAGAAGGCCGACTGAAGAAGGGTCGCCCACTCGATGCGTCGCCTCAAGCTCACCAAGGATCAGTGTCAGGACCATAGGGTTTGGCGTCAGGCGATATTGAGCAACCACTGGTAAGAGGAGAAACCCTCAAAAGTAAGTAGTTCCATTGGACATTGCCTGTTGCCTGTGAAAAGTTATCACCGCTTGTTTCCATAGTTGGAACGTCTTTCTTTCCCTGCTTGTGGCCGAATGGCACGTCCTCTGCCTGTTTCCTCCATAGAATGTTTACAAACTCTTTGCTGCATGGCAAGTTTATACTGCCTTTGTTCTTCATGGAGCATTTTTACTACCTGTTTGCTGCATGTAGCATTTATACTGCCTGTTTGCTGCACGTAGCATTTATACTGCCTGTTTGCTGCATGTAGCATTTATACTGCCTTTTTGCTGCATGGAGCATTTATACTGCCTGTTTCCTGCCGGGAGCATTTATACTGCCTGTTTGCTGCATGTAGCATTTACAGTGCCTGATTGCTGCTTGTAGCATTTATACTGCCTGTTTGCTGCATGTAGCATTTATATTGCCTGTTTTCTGCATGGAGCATTTATACTGCCTGTTTCCTCCCGGGAGCATTTATACTGCCTGTTTGCTGCATGTAACATTTACAGTGCCTGATTGCTGCATGGAGCATTTATACTGCCTGTTTCCTGCCTGGAGCGTTTATGCTGCCTGTTTCCTGCCTGGAGCGTTTACCGGCTGTTTCCATAGGCTTGATGCTTTGTTCCAGTAACCTAACCAATTTGGTGAGGAAGGTGTGACTATTTGGGGAAAGCCCCCCCTTAGTTGGGGGGGGTAGGAGGAGGTCACACGGGGGAAACCCCTTTTTATAACTAATTAAGTTGTAAAAAAAGGTCTCCCTTAATATTTAAATGCCAAGGCCAGGAGTTAGATCCTGCGTTGGAGTCACCAGTTCTCCAGTGATTGGAGGCTTAAACATGGTAGATCCGGAGGCTTCCCAGTCAACAGACCGAGCGGCGAGTATTTGTTTCGAAATTTAAGATTTTCAAAAAAATTCCTGCTGCCAAAAACGGCCTGGACGGCGGACGGACATTACGTACTCTACACATCTTGAAATGTATGACACATTTTGAGGTCGAATCGACCTGGTCGATCAACATTTTCGACTTCCGACACAAATACGTAGGTGTATCACTCCAAGAATAATGAACCAAAAGGAAAATAAAAGAAAACTCTGTGTAAAATGTGATACCTGGCTTGCAGAGGTTTATGGCTTGACTCCAAATGCTCGGATAGCTCTTGTATTGGTTTTTGCAACATTTTGGCATAGAGACCAAAGCAAGAATCTTCTTTGTCCGAGTCGGAGGAAACTCCCTGCAGCGTTGGGGTTTTCAACTCGAACAGACTTTTCATCAGCTGCGATTTGAAGAAAGAACGAAACATTAGCTTGGAACGGGCGTGTCGAGAGAGGACGAGCAGACGACTTCCGACGAATCATAATTATAATTCGTCGGAAGTCGAATAATATAATTATTACTTAATTATTAGGCGAATAACATAATAATATAATTACTCGCCTGGTTGACGACGAAGATTGATGTCGTTGAATCGATAACGAACGTACAGCTCAGGTATCCGAGAAGTTCTTCGGCCACGTTGCCGGGATCGACGATCCGAAGATGGACAAGCAACTGCTGCATACATAGGAGCGCTTGCGTAATTAAGTTGACCAATTTTTCACTTGACGATGGATCCAAAGTAAGCTGGAAACGTCAAAAAGGAGTTTCGTGTCATTGGATTAGAAAAAAAATCAATAAATAAATAAAAAATCTGATGGAAAATGGCATACCTTATAATTTGTGTAGCCAGCTCTGATAATGTCGAGGATTTTCAAACAATGTCGATTCCCTGTGAACAACCCAAGTGGCTTACTCTTGATCTCCTTGCCATCGTCATCTGAAAATGTACCAAATTGAACAAAACAATTCGCATGAATATGATACCGATTCAATTTAATTTTCTCATCTGTCAGGTTACCCAAGGGTTTTGGAGAGTACAAAGGCTTATGAGATTTCCGACGGAGAGGCGAGAGACCGGACAATCGGGATTGGTGGACACCTTCCTCAGTCACGTGAACGTACATGTTAAGCAACCTCATCCCGTGAGTCAACAGCTCTTCGGAAACTTTCAACAACTGCAAGATTGAAAGAGGTTGAATAGTGACGCAATAATGACATGAGAGAATTGCGTGAATTCAGATTATGAAGCGGAGACTGGAGGCTTAATGAGTAAAGAAGCACATACCTTCGGATCAAATTCATCACTAGAATCGTATCGAAATGCAAGACCTGAGAGAAAGTAAAATACTTCAGTGTTGTTAAAATCAAAGACAATAAAACAACATTTAAAAAAAAAAACTGGAAAACCTAGATTTTTAAAATAAATAAAAAGAAGGTGGACAAAAATAAGAACAGAGAAGAAAAGGAAAGTAAGAGAGCAACAAGTATCCAAAGATCAGATTAAATTTTAATACAGTATTTTACCTTTTGTACCTCTATCACATTGATTTAAACCTTTTTGACTTGAAATTACTTACATAAAGGTTTAAATCAATGTGTCAAAGGTTTGACTAAAAGGTAAAATACAATACATTGTCCATAATAATCGCATTAATAACTGATCTACACAACTAATTCAGGCCGTTTCAGTGGCAATGTATGAATAATAATTATTCATGAATTACAATTATTGTCGCAGGCATAAATGTTAAGCGCGGAAGATGGGTGCTAACTCGTGCCCTTGCGGCCTGCCTTATTTCAGTCCCCCGTCCGCATCTAGTTAACAATAATTGTGATAATTATTATTATAAACCTGCCCTCACCGTTGAAGAGGTTGCCAGCCAGTGCCAACAGCCATTGATGGCATTCCAAATCCAGCGAGATCGGCGAGTGTGTGAGGAATGTGACAACCACACCGAAGAGCCCACTTGGTGTCCTGCAACTAGACAATTGTAGTTAGGAACTGACAGGGACAAAAAAAGTCATCGAGGAAACGTACACACCCAGAGTTGGCAGGCGGGCCGTCTAACAACCAGCCGTTACAGTACTTGGAAGGGTGAAACTGTTTTGATAGGATTGACAAGACTTCAATGCAGCCGTGCTGTTAAAAAGAAACAAAATCATCAACCAGCAAATCAAAATTGTTAAAAGTGAAGTAAAACGCGATGGTAACTTACAGAAAGATGCTTCGCAGAAGACAACAGCAATACCTTGACGATCAAATCGACAACACGTGATAATTTCTTTTCTCTAATATGAACTGCAGCTGAGTCCGAACAATCTGGAAACATCAAGACACAACCCTCACTAACACATCTTGTCTCAAAATGAACCAAAAAGCAATACACCTACCTTTCCCAAGCTGGTAAATGTTGGAAAACGTGGTAACACTCAACGTCGAACCTCGTGCTACAACTAAGTCGTCCTCAGAATAATCGTCGGGGAAGTAAAACCCATCTACCAACCTTCATAAAATAAAATAATCAAAACGGCCGAATCCAAACTTGTCGAAAAGAGAGACCCTTCACATACCTGACAACAGATTCTGCAGTCGTTTTTCGGACTCTGCTGTCTTCGTTTGCCAGCAACGTCGGTATAACGACGTTCAGGACATTCTCTTGGAACCTACTAGTCCCCGTTGCGAAGTAGATACATTGGTAAGGTAACAAGCTCAACAGCTCAATCAGTTTCGACTAAAGAAAAACATTTTGTTAACTTGCGTGATTTTTCGGATATAATTATTGGCAGTCTTGACTACTAGTAGAATAAATTATGAATGGATACTAGTTTCATACCTTGATGAGCCAATATGGGTTATCGACGATTGCCAGAAGTTTGTCCAAAATTGGAACAGCACTAAGGAAATCGCAGCTTTCGATGATACTAGGAAGGCAAACACTTAAACCGGTAAGCGAATGGCGAATGGTAACTGACGATTCGTCTTCAAGTCCCTGAAACAAAATTGATGGATTGATGGAAGAGAATGGCAGTTGAGGTTGTCCAATATAGCTCCGACAGCGGAGAAAAATATTCACCTGGATGAATAGGTTGGTTAGACTCTCAAGAGAAATGTTATTGTCCTTAGCGATGGGCTGATCGAAGAACCAACATTTCGACGAGTTGTGTCCGTGATTGTACATTGAATTAATGAAGTGGCCAACAACCATTCGACAGAGCCCTCTCAACTGAGGATCTGAATGGCTTGAAAGCCGGACGACATCACAGATTCTAGCAAAACCTGGAACAGTTTATCGTGTTATGGCACTTACAGTGATGGGCGCCGGGAATACTCCCGGATTTAGCGGGAATTTTCCTCAAAATATTAATTCCTGGCATAAATGGGGAATGTTTTCCCCCTTCTTGTATTTATTAAATAATTTATTCATCTTTTCAAATCTTTCTTGAGAGATTGGCCGTACCTTTGATTTTAAATCATGCTTTTAAATCCTACCTTTGCTTTTGAATCCTCCTTCGCTTTTTTTTACAAACAAGGCTACACATTTTCTTTTTTCTTTTTAAATATTCATCTCACTTATTTCGTACTTACTCTTTATTGAAAATTGTTGAAAAAATATAGCTTGAAAATGGGCTATTTCATTTCAAGTACATACCTTTGAACAAGTTTCTTATTAAGTAATGTTTAGGGATCTAATTATTACTGGAGTGGTGCACTGCATAATGGCTTAGTCCTTCAACGATCATGGAAAAGTGAAAATCATTTTTAATGAGAAAAAATTAATTCACCGGAAATGTATTCCCCAAAAAATAAATTTCAGGAAATTTTCAAATCACTGGGCGCATAGAATGAAATGAAGCAAGCGCACGACGAAGACTCACCTTTCGGAGTTTTTTGTCCCAATTTGTCCAGCGGGTCGGCGAAAACTTGGGGACGGAGCCGCAACACTTGACAGAGACAGGAGAGGGCGAGAGCTCTGACGGACACGCGTACACTGCTGCACTCAGGGATCAAGAAGGCGGTGACGAGACGCCGAGCGCAAAACACCAAAGGGGGCGTGTCAACGTCAGTCACGCTCCCAATGTCCCATTCCTAGGCAAAGTGGTCGGCAAGAGTGAGCATATTATCTGAGGATGACCTCTATGCAGGATAAGCAATGAATTAAACACTCACGATAATTAAATCTGTTTGGGGAGGTGGTGATGGCGAATCCCTCGATTCAAACACTTCTGGATCAGGGCTTGGAGCTCTCGTTTCTTCCTTCAAAAGAAGACTTATATCTTCGCTGGCCAGGGATTCAGAATCGTGGATATCTGTAACGAGGGCAAATAATCAAAACTTTTTTTTTTTTTTTTTTTCATTTCATCAAATTAAAACCGCTTAATCCAAAACATACCACTAAGGCTGTCGAGAGTCCCATGCGATAAGAGAGTTTTCTGCAGGGGAGGAAGTGAGGGGCTGCTGTGGGGACCCGCCGTTGATTCTTGAAGCCAGTCTGACACTTTAGTCGAAGGCAAAACATCGTCAGTGTCGAGTAACTGCGAATCGTCTACTGCGCTGATCGTTGCCACACTGACTTCACTCAAGGCTTTGTGCGAAAGCTTTTTAAGAGGGGCGGTTAATATTCTCGACCTTCCTAAGCCATGAGAGTCTATGAGTAGTGGGATCAGGTCCTTAGGAGGAGACGTCAACAATTCGTTGAGAGTTTCCAAAGTTGCAGTGACAACGTTATGATCGACATGGTATGTCCAATGAAGGCAGAGTTCGTAAATCTGGAACGCAAGAAGAATGAGCTGTGAAAATAGCGTTTGATGCTACAATGGCATTGTGTTCCTTTAGAAGTTATAAATTACAAAAACTTTTTCACTATATACACACCTGAATGACTGAATCCAAAGACAAAACGGCTTGTTTGTGAGTTTTCCTTTTAACACCGAAACTACCTCTCAAGAATGACTCCTTCCCTTCGTTGCTGGCTAAAGGTATCAACCCTCGCAAACAGTTCAACACTCCCAGAACAGAGTGAACGCTCAAATCATCCCTCACAGGAAGAACAAGATCTGGAAAGAGATGCATTGTAGGTGGTTATATACTTACAATAAATATTAGGGACGAAATCAACGAGATAACCATACCAAGCAATGCTGTGATAGTGTGGATAACAAATGCTGGTGATTTAGGGCTGTGAACGCAGATGGCAACTATACTCGAGGCAGCAGTCCTTCGTAAAACGGCATTTTCACTATGGATGTTTTTCATGAAAACGTTGATGAGTTGCTAAAATCAAACAACCAAATTTCCTTAAGATGGCCTGGGAACGTCCAAGTCGGCATAAGACCGCCATGTGCAATCCGTTACCTTCGTCTCGTTGTCGTTCATGTAGGGGCCGAGCGATGTAAGAATCTTTGGCAATGTTGATGCGAGCGTTTCGAGGACGGACTCTTCCGTCCTCCCAGCAATTTTCATTATACAAGGGGTCAGACTCTGCATGTACGGTCTACCTTTTGCTGGCCTAACACCCAAATCGAATTTATAGGTGCTGCACATCATGCGCTATTGGCAACACTGATGACTACGATCAACAAAAGTTGGACGCTTACCTGATCAAATGAGCTAACTCAGCGAATCTCCACAATGCAGCTCGCAACGACCGAGCATTTTCATTTCTTTTTATTTCCTTGTGTAAAATTAAATTGATCTTGCTAGCATTTGCGTGCATCTGGACCTGTACCAACAACGACAAAGGGTAAGGAAATACTAAAAAGAGATATAAATGAATGGGAAATTACTGAAAATGTACCCTTATGATTCTATTGAGACATTCATCAGCAATCATTCTAATGTTAGAATCTTGGTCGTCGCACATTTTCAGAAGGGTTTCAATCGAGTAAGACAACAGGTAGGTAAAGTTGGGCGCATTTTTGGTGTCGGGCGAGCACATCATGTCCGCCACAAGGACACATAAGCTCATCTTTTCTTTGCTCCTGCAACAAAATACAAAGGTCAGAAAAGCCGGAAAAAAAGGGTTCGGATTTTCAAGGATTTTATAGCTTTGTAGAAAGAAATTAAGGACACAATTTGGTTCCTTGACGGAAAATACTAAAGATCAAGACTTGATGCAATATGTAACTAGGAAATGTCTCACTCTGCGCGCTTCCTCATGCTGTTTTAACCTGATAAGAAATTTAATGTTCCCAAAAATTGTTAAAATTGTTGGCAAATTTATCAGGGCTATTTTTCATCCTGACCTTTCAGAGTCTAGGCAAACGAATTTGGAAGAAGACATTTTTTTAACCACCCAAATCCACTATAATATAATTTACGTATATATAATGTTATTAAATATAGGTATAGATACCTATTAGATCTAATAGTAAAAGGGACCACCCTCCTACTATAATTACAGAATAATAGAGCCAGTTTGGAGAACCATAAAACCTATTTGAAATGCTGTAAAACTGAAGAGGTACACAACTGGTTTGAAGAGCTTTAAAGCTGGTTTCAAATCCTTACAAACCAAATGCATAGCCACAAAACCTGTTTGAACACAATACTGGTGAAGGAGATAGAGAGCTATAAACCGATTTCAAGGCCTTGGAGTTGAAAGGATGGACCCAATTTTCCACGTTTTGTGTTTCAAATGTTAATAAAAGCGCTTGTAAAATTTTAGTAAAAAACTGATTCTACATCCAAAAATACATCGAAAACGATACCCCACTCGATATTATACCAGAAAACCTGCAAAAACGCCTCCCCGAACTTTGAGGGCGATCAACATTTTTGACCACCGACACGAATCCAGAGGTGTATTAATCCCTGAATAATAAACCCATAATATGTGGGAAAATAGGGCTTGTCCTGATTTCTGGGGGCAGATGTCCTGCATTATCGAAATGAATCTTGCAACCCTAGCAGAGTGAGGTGTCGTTTTCGAAGTAATTTTGGACGTAGGTAGAATGAACTTGAGTCCTGGGCCATACCCAGTAGTTTAATCCGTGGCCATACCACTACGATGATCGATTATTGAACAATTTATGCGCAATCAAAAAATAATTTCTTAATGATTATAATCATCTTATGATTATTTATTGATTGCGCATAATTAGGGTGCCCAGATTATTTTTTCGAGGAAGCAGTACATTAAACAAATAGTCGTAGGACACTAGACAAAAAAAGTTTTAATGTCTAACAAAACATCACATTAGGCTAAATCATTGGCACTGGCCCCAAAAATATTATGACTATACGATGCAGACAATATCTCATGAAGGAGATCAATACTCAAAGCTCAATACTATTCGTTTGCATTTAAAAACTAGTGAACCCATTTGAAAACCACAAAAACCGTAGCTCAGACTTTGAGCCTGAGCCTTTTGAGACCAACTTCTTCTTCCTCCAATCGATAAGAGTTGTTGGTGTCCCATTTAATTCAAGTTCTTTGGAAGATATTGTCAAGTGCGTAATTAATTAGGCAGGAAGTAGCTCTCCAAAAACTCTACTATTTTCAAAAAGCAGTACATTTCAGGTGTACACAAGGGTCTCTGTGTACAGCAGTATCACATAGCTTAAAGCAGTACTGTACTGCAAAAAGCAGTATGTATATCAGATATTATGCCAGATTCTGGCCACCCTACGCATAATACCTAATTATTAATGATCTGAATTTAGCAACTAGGTATCTTCAACATCCAACAGCTCCCCACATCAGTGAAGATTACGGTACCTATCAGGTCCGATGTCAGGTGGATGGTGCAGTGGTATCTTCTTGTTCACCCCGTCTACTTACTTCATAGTCCGTCCTGTTCAGATAGTCTACCGACGCATAAACATAAGCATCCAAAACTTTTAATTGGAAACAACGCCTTTATTATCTTAATGTAAAAATAACCTATTGACCCTTCATCTGATTATTAATCTTGCATGTGGAACCGAAACGGTCGGTGATTAGCAGTGTACGGTAAACAACTGGCCAGTTTCAAGTACCCGAGGCTAACAGGTGGCTGCTCTACAACATCTTGAACTCACTTCGACGCAACGTCATCTGGAACCGCCCCCGACGATATGATGACTTTCAACGCTTCCAAAGCCTTGTGCAATTTGTCCAAAGCTGCCATGTCGTCTTCGCAGTAATTTCTATCCCAGAATTCACACCCGAGGGTACTTCGGACTGACGCCCATTCTAACTGGAGGCGCGCGCCGCGGGCTCGAACTAAGCCGTTGCTAATAAATCGGCTCGAACGAGATCCATTGACTCACGCGATCGGTAAATTGGGCACCAGTATTTGGCAAGGAACGAGGCAATTACAACACTTTTACATGACAGAAACGGAACCGTCAACCAGCGAAGGAAGATCAAACACGAATGAAAACATTGATCAGCTGTTTACAAGAACACAACTTAGGATCAAAAAGCGGAATACGCCCAAAGCCTTACTATGAGCAAACGACTCTAGAGATGGAAAAAAATCACTATTTTTCTTAGATTTATTCAATTATTCGAGGTTTGAAGGAAAAACGCGTTCATACATCCCAACAAAGTTCCGACAGAACCATGAAATCCATGCGTGGATGTTGTTATGTGATCCCCAGCCGCAGCTCCGGCTGCTCTCCTCTTTGACGGCTCATCAGTTGTCATCAGAAGTGATGGTATTTGAGGTACTTTAGGTTTTTTGAGGAAATGGTTTTCCGATACATCGTTAGCAACATATCGTAGTTAAAATATCGATAGATTGAGGTTTCGATATATCGGCTATTAATTTTTTCCTGGATCCTGCTCCTGGATGATGCTGGTGCAACAAAGAATGTGAACGGACCAAAACAACCTGTAACTCGCTTCGCTTGCTCATTTGAATGGCAGGTCAAGTGATGATTTACATCTATAGCCATAATAAATAATTTATTAGGGGTAAAATTATTGTAAATGCTTAAATGTAAGCCTTAAAACCTCCTGAAAGCCGAGTCATTGGAAAATTTCACGCCCGAGTTGGAGACCTGCACAGACCTCACCCACCCCAAGCGCAGCCAGCTCCGATAAGTGCCTAAAATATAGGTACCTATGTCTACCTATACCTAAAATATCTTATATTATATAGGCATGTCTATGATTCAAGAGCGCGCCAACTGACGTACCCTAAATTCGTTTTCACTCTGCTCGCCGCCAAAAACTTCCGATCGTCGGAAACTGTTCGTTCAAATTTAGTTCAAATATTCGGATAGCTAGGAAGGATACAGAGGAAACCCCGATTCAATCGGACAACAACGAAGATAGGAAGAGTCGCGCAGACTTGCGCTCATCAAAAATTGCGCTCCATGAGCTTATCGGACGTAAAATTTTCTGAGTAATCCCAATCCGACGTGAAAATTCGGGGTTCCCAAAATAAGAAAGTTGTGCACAAATTCACCGGTTTGCGCTAATTTGGGGAAGATCTCAACCCCCCACCCTCACACAACGCCCCAACATGGTTTCTATAACGTAAGGTGGATGACATCATGATGGCATCATGATGTCATCCACCTTACGTATACATTACATTGTATACATTGTATACAATGTAATGCTATACTATACTATAGTACCATGTCATGGTTCTTATATAATAATTTGTATAAGAAATATTATATATATTAGGTATATTATATAAACCATGTTATGGTTTTTAGTAAAAAAATATAGTCATTTACCTACTTAGGTAGTGAATTTTTGTTCTCATTCAATCATTGTTTGTTTCTGAGCTCTGGTTCTGTTTTGTAGGCCTGAAGATGGTTTATAAGTAAACCAAAACGTAAGCGTAGATCCCTGAATTTTTTTCTGAACCTTGCGACCCCCGAATATTTAATTAAAATAGTTACCGATAATATCGGTATACCGATATATATTATAATATAATATTATTATATCGGAACAATAGCATCGATCAGTCCAATAATATCGATGACGATATATCGGAAGAAAAATATCGATGTCTGCAATACATCGACATCTCGTTGTCGTCACTAGTTGTCATCATTTTCACAATCATGTCGCGGGTTCCTCTGCTAGGTGGACATTTCTTATCCGATTTGCCTACTGTGTAAGTAAAAAACAATTATTTCCGCTTCAGAAGATTGTTTCAGTACGATGTCGCTCGACTTCACCGGAAATCATGGAAATCCTGCAGTTGTTCAGAACCTTCAATGGAGGTAACCTATCAACATGATCGTGAGTTGCTGTTCTTGAGAGGAAGGACTTTATGTTGACGTTCATAACAAAATTTTTGTTATCGTAAAAAACCGTAATCTCAAAGAATAATATTTAATTTTGTAATGGCACAGTTTGACCGAACGCGGTGAAGCCCCTTGACTTCAACAAGTTCGCCGTAGTGATGGATGAAACATGATATAAAATACCTACCTATAGGTATTTCAGTTTCATGATACCTATAATATTATTTCAGTTTGCCACCACAGGCCAAGTTTGATGCCGCATCAATGATGCAGTGTCAAGCATTGCTTGATGAGAAGTTAACCTGAGTACAAACCGGCTCAGAGACGTATGTGAGTTGAAGTAAACTACGGTGCTATGTTACTCAGAGGATTATTCATTATCGTGCTGAGTGATAGGCCAGTCTGAGCTATAGTCGATTCAACGTCGAACCCAACGCGCGGAATAAAAGCTTCCGAGGCCCCCTTCTTCGTTTACGTGCATAGAAGTGTACTATCGTAGGTACTAATATAATATAATATAAAAAAACTACACAATATAATATTATTATATTGTGTAGTTTTTTCTTAAACAATACAGATTTTTGAGGAGTGGGAGGGGGCAGCTACGCCGGAGACTTCTCGGCCCACCGCCATCCCAACATCCTGTCAACTCCTCCAGTCCCTATTTTTTCTCCACTTTTGGATCTTCCATGCGCCACGTGGAGCAACTTTACTATCCTATTGTTGGAGTGTGGAGCAATTTGTTCACTATCGTACGGCTGTTATTTGTCATCAGACCTGTAGATTGTGTGTGTGTTTTCTAGTTTTGGAAAAAAGAAAAAATTGAATAAAATTTTATATAGGTACCTACCTACCTATGGATTGGTTTTTCAATTGCCAATTTCATAATCCGTCCATGCTGTTTTTGGGGGATTACTCGATTCTGCTGCATTAAGCCCGATTGCTCCACTACGTTGGGCTGTGAGGATACAAAGTGGCTACTTAGAGGGCTGCTAAAAGGCTGTGGCCGGAGGATCGAGTCAGGTGTCGTATTAGAACTAGTTTTGATCGTAGAATCCATTTATGGTGGTCTTAGACCTATCTTACCCGTAGGTCTGCACAGTTTTTTGAGGGTTCAGTTCTTTTTTATTGACGTAGAATCACTTGATCACGTACCCAATCCAGTTGAAAGTTCTGTTCATGCAAAAGGATAATAAACCCATGTGTAACATTGGTAGCGCTTCAGATCTGTGGCTATTCCTCTAGAAACAGTAAGCAATTCAATGGTTAGGCCTCAGAAACCCTTGCCAGGCGCCTTTTTGCCGGCAAGATCCTTTTTTAGAAGTGCTCTTTCCGCTAAACGTGAGCTTAAAGACGGCAACAAATTTTGGTTACCGCTTTCCGAGTTGACTTTCACTCCCCAGTAAAAAGCTCGTTGTTAGGTAGGTAATAAGTGAATTTGATAAAAGTGTTTCTGCTCTAATTTGTACCACACGTTGCACAGATGCTTTCTCAGCTGGTGAAAAACCTACTCGTCACCATTTTTGTTTTTCCGTCTCTGAATTCAATTTTCAAGAAATTCTTCGTTATGTTTCCGATTCGGATCTTCAGGAAGAGGCCTCAAACGGGACTCAACTGCGTTGCTCCTGGCTGTCGAAGTAAAATCGGAAGTAGCACACTCGTCCACTTCTTTAGATTCCCCAAAGAGCCGGAAAGGTAATATATTTATATTGAATGTCTGATGACTTGAGTATTGACTGTTCGTCCTCTGTTAGACTTCATGGCCGTAAAGGGCTAAGGAGTTCCTAACAGAGGGGGTTCTAAAATATAATATCAACAACAGTTACTATCGTTTGTACTTTGCAGGTTCAAAATGTGGTGCGAAAATGCCAAGCGGCACGACTTAGCTATGTTGGAACCTGAGGAAGTCATAGAGCGGTATCAAGTGTGCAGCCTCCACTTCGAGCAGTCAATGTTCGCTGCTGGCATGACGGAAAAACTCATTGCTGACGCCATCCCTACAATATTCAACGACAATGATACAGGTGAAGGAATCAAAATGTTTCTGATACAATGAATATGCGTTTGTGGTTGCCTCATGACTTCTCATGTGACAGCTTTGATTCCTTAGATGGCGTGTATCCTTGTCAGCACTGTAACCTAACTTTCACCTGTAGACCGGTTCAGAAAGCACACGAAAAATGCTGCAGGGCTCGCAATAAGGCTAAACCGCTGTCAGCCATCTTGGAAACCCCACCAGTCCAAGGAGCTGAGGTTAGTACAACCAGGGGCGGATCCAGACACTTGTTATGAGGGGTGGCGGTGTCATTCCCCATTCTAGGGTAAACCCAAACCAGCTTGACGACTTGTAATACAAGTTTGGATAGCTATAATAACAGTGTGCAATGCCCCCTAGTTCAAAATGTTAATTTGAATTTTTCAAAAAACTGATTTACTTCGTTAGATTTTAGAAATGATTCCCAAGAGTGGAGTAGAGAAGCCTTTGAATTACCAATGTCCAACGTGTGACTACGCTACCAAAAATAAAACATCCTTCACCACACACGAAGCTGTCCACACTGGGGTCAAGCCGTTCAAATGCACCTTCTGCGAATACAGGTAAACTTTATTTTGTTCAAAAATACTTGACTGAGTTGGTCGAATTGCTTTACTCGGCCTCACTAAGTCTAGTTGTACCTAACGTTTTCCTCAGTTGCATTCAAAAAGGCAACCTACAACGACATCTCAAAATACACACTGGCATCAAGCCTTACACGTGTGAAGAGTGCGGTTACAGATGCAGCGAGCTCGGACACCTAAAGACACACTTACTCATTCACCAAGGTGAGCTGAATGTTCACGTCACATCTTCCAATGATACATTTTTCTTAATATTAGTCTTAATAGCTCTTTAAATGATGGCAGTTTCATGATCTCTTATTTCTATGAATTTTTAAGGTGTGAAGCCCTACCAGTGCACCTTCTGCGAGTACAAATGTGCACTTTCGGGCAACCTGAAACGTCACATTCGGACCCACACGGGGGAGAAAAAGTACGAATGCCAAATTTGCGGGTACAAGTAAGTATGATCGGTGATCTCGCAAAGTTGGCGTTTCGTTAGATTGTGTCAAGACTAGAATTTTGTCATTCACAGGTGCAGAGAAGCTTGCAATCTCAGGGACCACGTGATGGTCCATTCCGGAGAAAAACCCCACAAATGCGGCGAATGCGGGTACCGTTGTACGCAGGCGAGCAATCTCAAGACCCATATGCGGATTCACACCGGGTTCAAGCCTTACGTTTGTTCAGAGTGTGGGTAGGTTTTGGAACATTCACGATTAAGTACGCCAGTAAACATTGGGTACAGTATGTTGATATGTGTCAATCCTCACGCACTAGTTTTGATTTTGCAGGTATAAGTGTACACGTGCTGGCAATTTGAAAGATCACATGAAGACCCACACTGGAGAGCGGCCTTATTCCTGTCCTCTTTGCGAGTACAAGTAAGCATCCTCTATATCACTCATTCAGAACGTGTCTGTGGGTGGCTGGCTATGTCACAAGCTTCTTCTTTGGGTGCCATTCCCGTAATCAGGTGAAGTATTGCCGAAGGTCCTTCTCCAGGCAAAAGGGACCTTCTCCAGGCTATTTGCTGATGCCCTCCTCTCTTCACCGCTTGTAGCCACCGGTTTCCTTTGTGTGCGTGAAGATACCGCCACGACTGGTTGTGGTAGTAGGGAAATTCAAGACTTGACAGGAAAGACTTACTCTTTCTAAAGGTTCAGTTGGTTTCCTTGGCTGGGAATCTTCTTAGCGTGTACTCCCGAGGCCACATGAGGGCCCATCGTTTGCTTCCACACTTTTTCGCCGGGGTAAACTGTACTCTTCACGGGAGTTATCGTTTACTCCGCGCGGTATAACGAGTGTTTATCGTTTTCTCCTAAAAGAAAAACTGAACCACCTGTAAATACCAATTTTACTCCCTTAACTTGGTACCAAAAAATTAAATAAAGGCAATCAAAATAGTGTAGTGGAATTGAAAATGTATATACAATTACAATTGTTCGTCTGGATACCAGGCCAATATGTCTATGACGTTCAATAATCACTTTGAAGGGTTCACAGAGAATGCTTGCTGTTGCGTTTAATAACTACTTTAGGGGGTGCAAATTGTAGTTAATTTCATGAACTTTAAGAGCGTTCAGGTGAACAATATCGCTAGGACCACAAGTGAACACAAGTCTTGTTCTCGAGTAATATTGGAAAAATCGAGAAAAGTCAGAAAAAATCTTGGTTTTTACGCTGCCCATCGAAAATTTTGTTGGCAAACCCTGAATTCCTCTTATTGGCATCCTAATAGACCGATTAGAAACATGAAATCTTCTAGAATATTAAATAGGGTAGGGTGGGGTAAGGTCCCGCACGGGGACTCTCCCAAAAAAACTTTCCTCGTTGTCCGCCACGGGGCAGGTAAGGGCAATCATGTGACTACTCAGAATGCTCAGTTTGGAGAGGCTGCTCAAAGGGAAGCCTTCACAATGAGGTGATTTTCATTTTTTTTGTATTTTCACGTAGTGTAGGGTGGGGTAAGTTCCCGCGGGTTCGAATCATTATTGTTTCTGTGACTCCTAAGCCACTATTCCTCCCATTTCTGAGCAAGGATGATTCATTGGAGCTTTGCTGAAGACATCTAACGCCCACAGCGCAGTTTGACCATTATTAGGATAGTTTTAGACCCATTTTTCAATTGCTGCGGGGACTTACCCCATCGCGTGGGGCAAAGCCCCGCAGAAGCAATTTTTTGAAAAATGGGTATAACTATCCTAATAATGTTCAAACTGCGCTGTGGGCGTTAGATGTCTTCAGCAAGGCTCCAATGAATCATCCTTGCTCAGAAATGGGAGGAATAGTGGCTTAGGAGTCAACAGAAACAAAAATGATTCGAACCTGCGGGACCTTACCCCACCCTATTGGAGCTTACATGAAATTTTCATGTAAGCTCCAATTACCTATTGACTGGACTATATGCAATACACAGGACAAACGCCTGTAAACTTGACCCAAGTCTGAACCTAGGTACCCAGTTGACAGATATGACCACAAAAACAGTATACAAGACGGAATAACAGACAACCTTTCCCAGTTTTGAGGCGGACTAAACTAACCGTTCCCGGTTTTGATGTGGAGTAACCGCCCTCTTTTCAAAGAGCTCTCCTGGCCTGGTAACAGGCATTACCTATCGTTTACTTCCTCGGAATTGGGAGTAAACGCTAATATGCCCTCCTGGCGCGGCAACAACCTTTAACGTCTATTTGTAAAATGATTTACTTCAGTTTGAGATTTGTTCAAGCCAAAACCACCATTCCGTCATTTATGTTTGAGTTCTATTAAATAGAACTACTAAATTTTAGTAGAACATGAAACGCCTTACAGCTGGATTTTTTTTTTTTTTTTTTTAATTCTTGGAAGAAGGTGAAATGGGCACATAGCACCTTCTTCCATTGAAAACGTGTAGAAGTCACTTGGCATGACACCTTCTTCCATTCAGAATCTAGCCAAGGAGTTGTTAGTCCGTAATCAGGACTGCTACCATAGATACATAACGCTTGAAAACCTTCAATAATGCACAAACCCCAACTTTGGCGATAATGTCACATAACACCTTCTTCCACTCGTACCTTCTCCGTTATTTCCAGAGCGGCTCAATCTTGCCATCTCAAGAATCACATGAAAGTCCATGCAAACCAGATGACCGACTCCTCGGAAGATACCAAAGATTTCTCTAAAACACCTGCTACTACCGAAACAGGATAGTTTTTAAAGTTCAACTAAATTACTAAGTAATCTATTTGTACAACCAAGGAGACAAGTTTAGGGAATCTTAGACATTTTCCTTTGTTTTAAATAAAAGTGTTCCTTTTTATGTTGTTTGTATTGTTGATTATTTTCGTTGGGGGTGATAAAGATCATAGATGCCCACTTTACCAGAGATATGAAATCTATACCAAAACGATGTGTGCAATGTATAATTTTTGTAAGTGAAAATTTCCTGAAACATACAATGTTCCTATCCACAGAGCTTGTTGGAAGCTATTATTCATTTGTGAACTAGGCTTGGCCTGGTATGATTTTTATTGGGACTGCAAGTTTCCACAGATTTTACAAAAGAGATACCATTGTTATTTGTAGCCTTAACTATCTACCCAAATATTTTTTTTCGCTTCTACGAATGACAGCAAACTGCTAATAATCAGCTGTCCTTCGTCGAAGTTACTGTCTAACTAGGGCTCGTTACATCATAATAATATTATGTTTGTGTTGTATGAAATACCTAATGTTAACTTTGTTGTTTTTCGTGTGTGGCCTTAACTGTTCTGCGCGTAGGTTCCGGTTACTCTAATTTTTTTCTCTAACGTTTTTGTGATTTTAACGTTGATATACGAAAAATGCATTTAAGTAATGAGTTAATTGAGAAGAAGAAATTCCCTTCATCTCCAAAATTAGACGAAGACCGTTATCATTTGGCTTTCCTAAAGAGTTCCGAATTTTGATCTACTCATGCCCGTAGATTTGAGATTCTAATGATTCAAGGAGAATTTATATCGAATTGGCTTAAATATTTGTAGCTCATTGACGGGCAATCTATTACACAATGCACAAATGACCTGTCGGATTTTTTGTTTTTTGTTTTTAGATTTTATTCATTTATTTTATTATTTTTTAAATTTAAAGTGCAAAAACACAATCACTCATTCAAAATGTGTGAATTAGGGTTTCTCTCTAGCTCAAATTCATTAAATGAATGGAGTCTACATTTTGTTGCGTTTTTTTTTTTTTTTTAATGTATTTATTCACAAAAGTCGAAACTAAACGTACTACATACCTACTTACCTACTGGTAATAATTATATTATAATTATTAAAATATCGTCATATCATCATTTATCGACCAGAGGACAGAGTTGGGCAAAAAGTAGCTTCCACTACTGCTACAAAGCTACAGCAACAGCTAGTAGCTTGTAGTGGCAAACCATAGCTATTTCTGAGGGCGCTACAGTAGCTGTAGCGGTCATTTCAAGCTACAGATAGTAGCGTGAAAAATGTAGCTGCGGCGAACAGCTACTGCTAGTACCTGTAGCTATAAGGGAAAAGCTATAACTACTTTTTTCCATAGCTAGCTACTAGCTACAGTTACTCTCAAGTAGCTTCTTGTTGCCAATCACTTTTTCGATCAAAAATTACAAATTTCCGCAAGTAGTGTTCTGTAGCAAAGTTACTTTTAATCGAGTAGCGGTAATTGTAGCTACTGCCCAACTCTGCCAGAGGATGATAATCTAACAACTGTGCGATAAATCCCGATTTTGAAGTCTCTCCCTTCTAGTCCTCTAAAATATCTTCAACTAATTCTCTGAATGGGTGATAACGTTAAAATTTAATGTTATATTTTGTCCTTATACGTTTCAAGATTTGTAGATTCAGAAAATGAAATGTTCTTCCGCCCTCCGCCGTCCTGGGCGTTTTGGGCAATGGTTTTTTTTAATCGGAAATTTTGACAAAATACGTGCTTAACCATAGTTGTGTCTGCAAGGTTTTCAGCCCGCTCAATTTTGTTGGGGTCGAGTAGGAGGTTGTTTTCAAAGTAATTTTGGACGTATAATCCATTTTTGGGGGTTACTAATCTGTCCAAACACTACAGGTAGGTAATATCTGTATAACTTTGTATTATACATTTTTTATTTTTTAAGTTTTTTGATTTTTAAAAATGATTGTTTATTGCTGTAGAATCTATTTTTGTACAATTAAATTGTATAAATTTTATACAAAATAGTAATAGACCCTTGTGTAAAATTTGCAGCATTCTACAATTAGCTACCGCTTTCTCGGATTCATGTATGATTTCGAGTCGCCAGATTCCTAATTTCCGCTGATTAAAATCAAGTGTTTTCAGGTTGGGAATTTGGTGAGCCAATTTTGATTTTTTCCCTCTCGAGAAATCGACCATGCAATTGATTTAATATTTGCCGCCCTGCAATACCAGTAACGTTTATTTCGCCATTAATTTTTCATTTGTCGTTAATTGTTGTTGAGAAGTTTTAGTCATGTAACGTGATTTGCGTTAAAAAATGCTAGCCGAATCTGTATTTGAAGTGCCTTAATGAAAAATCGTGTTATTTCATAGCCTTTGAAATAAATGTAGGAGTCTGTGGTCTATTTTAATTTTTTTACATGATTAAAGTGTTCATAGTTACAAAGTGTTATAATGCGTATGTTTTTAAAAAAAGATAATTTCCTTATTTTCAAATCATTAAGAATTTTTTTTCTTCAAATCTGACTTCAGATTCTTGTACAGCGTGAAGATCTCTGCAAACCCTCCAATTTTCCGTCCTCTAGCCCTCAAGTTCGGTGGAAAGGTTTTTTCCAAAAAATCATGTATCATTTTGAACTTGGCGTAAATTTTTTTTTTCACAGCCATCTTGTGTGTGCTTACATCCTGTGTGTTACATCCACTTGGTGTTAATGAAAACAAACAAATCTTACCATATTTATTTATTTAAATACATCTTCACAATAAATTAACTACAATAAGTTATAATAAATATGCGAATACACCACGTGCATATAATAATATACCATACTGAGATATGTACATATTTTCATTTATCACAGTCGCAGCAATGTAGTTTTGTTATTGTCTCGAGTTAGCGAGTTTGTCTTGTGAGTTAACGTCTTTGTTGTCTGGAGGTTGAAATGGGTTCTTTACTGAGGTTGTTCCAGTTCGTGAACCGGGAGGTAGTCGTCCTGGGCGACGACGTCATGAGCGGGCACCTGTTCGGAGTAGGCGATGTCGTGAGCCGCATGCATGCTCCTGTAGTGGCCGTGGTGACCGGCGTGCTGAACCTGGAAACGGCCGCGGGTTTAGCGATGAATTGTTTGCAAGCCTGAACTTCAGGCTTGCAAGCCAGTCGGGCCATAAACTGACTGGACATCGTTAAAGAAAATCATCTTACGGAGGATGACCCAATTTGTCCAAAGAAGCCCATCACAACCTTTATACGGCTTGACATAAACGTAAGTTATATTGTGTATCAAGGCAGCGACAGTAAAGTTCAGCATGATTTTAGTGGGTTAGCAGAATGTCCCATGCGGGCGAGGCAAGCATGAATTAGATATGTAGCGATAAGCTTTTTGATTATTCAAGCGCAACACAGGCTGTTAGAGGCGGTCTAATTTGAACTCTGTCGGGAAGTTGATACACTTTTGATAGGAACTGAGTCAAAATTTGATGCTTCAAATTGGTTTAAAAATTTCCAAGCTTTGAAGCATCAAATGTTTTTCGAAAATAACGAACAAGCGGTCAAATTACCTCGCTAGAATGCGTGTGAAGGTGGCTGACTACGGGCTTAGCAATTACCTCGTACGTGGTTTTCTCTCCGCCGCCGCCGTGACCTTTGAGTGCGGCCAGAGCGGAAAGCATCAGGGCGAGCAGGGAGGCCATCATGGCTTTGCCTGCCATTGCAGCCATAGCGGCCATCGCGACGGCCATCAGCGTCCCACCGCTCATGAGTCCGGCGGCGAGGAGGGCTCCCCCAACGCGGTTTTTCTTACGGGCTGAAATTCGAGATAGGAAATTCAGTGTTTAATGTGGAAAAATATGGCAGTCGAGAGAGAGACAGTGGCGGGATTTCACCTGAAGCAACGTTGTCGCCCAAATACGTTTTGGCGATTTTGAGCGGTGCCGCCTTGTCCATGATTTTGACGTTGAGGGACAGGGAGCCCAGGTATTCTGACAGCCGGTTGAGCAACAGCCCGTCCACCTTATCAGGATCTGCAACAAATGAAAAATGACTCGGAGCTGGTCCAGGTTGGTTCGATCATCTCAGGTAACTCTGAATACCTTGAACGAGGTCATCAGGGCTGATCGAGTTGCTGTTCTCCGGCAGGGCTGCCGAGCTTATGGAAAGACCGGGAAAGAGGGAAATCGTGGATCCTGTCCCGCGTCCCACGAGCCTGACGAGGTTCAATTTGAGACAGAAAGCAGAATAGCTGCCTCGGCATTCTTTTCCCATAACCTGCAACAGAAGAAAAATTTATTTGCTTCACACTGTTTTGAACAGAAAATATAATATATTTGTATTTTGGTTGCTCTCATCTAAATATTATTTAGATGAGAGCAACAAAACTTAGTTTCACATCCCGAATTCACAAGCAATAATGAAGGTCTATGCAATTACAAGAACAATATTCAACAACCCATCGATGGGTTATAAAAAGCTCTGTTGAGTCATTTGTTGCGCTATCACATTTCCCTTTTCATAGATAGCTGCGAACAATTTGTTCAGTTTTTGCCAGTCTGTGGGAAATATTGTTGAATAGAGCAGTCGAGAGGTAATGAACCTGAAATTACCGTCTGGCGGCACTTCGATGGGCTTTGATTGGAGCGGCGAACTTTCCAAGTGCATTTCCTGTCCACTTTCTCGTTTTTAAAGGGACCTACGTGGAAAAAAAATATAAAAAAAATTGCGGCTGTTTTCGCTCTTAGCGGACAGTAACAAAAGAGTCTTAAGGACACCGCGACCGAGCGAATTAGACGTGCCGGGCCTGCGTTTTGATCCCGTGGAAATCCCATTCGACCTGCGTGGCTTGTCGTAATAATCCCGGACAAACCGTCGGAAGCCGACGTTCAAAACAAACGTGGACGTCGAACGGTCTGAAAACAGTAAGTACCTACCTAGGTGACAACTTGGAGGGCACTGCTGCGTGGACCCTCCTTTCGACATGACATAAGTGGGTACATTTTGATGTCCAATGCAGGCTTTCACTTAGGTGGTCCGAAACCTGTCCTACTACGCAGTATTGAAATATGTAATAATAATCCATCGCAATCCACTTTACAGCATTTCGTGTTTTAGTGGCGAGATTAGAAAAATGCAACGCCGTCAGCGTTTTTTTTTTTTTTTTAAATATTTGGATGTTTTATTTTTTCTTTAATCAAAAAGTTAGACAAAATTCTCTTCAAGTTAGTCCAGCAATATTTCAAAATAACAATAAGCTCGTTTGTAATCCAATTTATATTCCAATATGGATTTAGGCGGGAAAAAGTCAAAATCAATCAAAAGAAACTCGAAATCAATGAAATGGCCGGTAGTGAGGGTCCGTCCTTTAGGCCACGACGGGCAGTGCCTCGGCTAAGTTCAGAACGAAACGAGGAAACCCCATTTATTTTGCGCGAGTAAACTCGCATCGATTCGATTGTTCAATCGAATCAATTGTGAGATAGTATGATCACTTCCTTTCAAAAGGAAGTGATCATACTATCTCACAATACTCCCGCTGGTGAATTTGGTGAGGCCATCAACAGTCAGGACTTTTGAGGAAAGTAAAAATCATGGAATTCCCTCAATTATTATGACTGCCCGGGTCAAACCCCTTCCAGGAAGGTCCTTCCTTTTCCTTAAATTATGTCTTACGGGAGCATCGTTTCCGTTCGGCTTTCTTTTGAACAAATTTTGTGATTCGCTGATGTTTATCATGAATACTGTGGTGTGTTTTAACGAGCAACAAAATTTGACGTGCAGTGAGAGGTTTCAATAATTGAATTATTGATGGAATCGGGCAGTTCTCTGTTACTCTGTGGGCAGACCGACGCGTCGGTCCCGAGCCCTGTGGGCACTGCCACTGGGCAGTCCCGACGCGGGTACTGGTAAGTTTTTCACTTCAGCAAAACAACCGTGTGGATTCTGACTTACCAAGAGGTGAAATTTTTTTTATTTCTTAAAATTCGGATAAAATTTGCTAAAAAAAAAGAGCAACTCAATTATTTATTCCCTCAACCTATCCATATAATATATGGATTAATATTATTAATCCATTCATAACGTGCCCCGGCATGCCCAAGACCCACTAGCCGTGACTGAGTACCGGTTTGTCAAGACCTGAAATTAGCAGTAAGCTTATGTACCTACCTACTCACTGAGTTTTACAGGATGGGATTCACTTTTACTGGATGGGATCCCAAGCAGTGGGTTCAGGTTCGAATCATGGCGGACCAATGAAGAACAGTTTTATTCCCAATAGGTTTAAAACTAAATACTAAAAATTAATAAAATATTGAAAAAACTAAAAATTAATAAAATAATGAAAAAAAAAAAAACAAACTAAAAACTAAAAAAAAAAAAAAAAAAAAAATTAATAAAATAATGAAAATTTTATTCAATAGGTATTTAATATGTGCTTCTCTTCCCATTGTCGATGCAGCTTAGTAAGTTTCATGCAAATCCTTCATCTTGCTAACTCGCTGATATTAATATCTTTGTTTATTATATCGATATATTTGTATAATTACACCAATTTGACAAACTGATATTACACAAAACTGACAAACCCACCCCAGGAAACGCTGTTGGATGAAATAAAATTCTTCAAGTTCAAAGTGAAAACGAAAGTTGGGCGTAACATGACTCATTTCGTTAGTTCCGTATTTTTAGGGTTATTAGGCGAGCCAGTAATTTCCTCAATCGGCAAAGTCAACGCAGCGTTTTGCCAAGAAAATGAGGTGGAACGCTATTCTAACTGGGCATCACAAAACTAGGCACCACGAGCCTCGAAATCAGCCTACGACGTTGAAGTCCGAGGTTTACGACTGTGACTGCCTTATTGTCGAAAAGAAAAAGTCGGCGCATTACTTTTTTTCCGCGAAAACCCCCAAGAAAACTTTTAGGAGTCCAAGTCCAGCGTTTTCCGTCATTGCGAACCCCGTTAAAACGTAATCTTTACTGCCCGAGTTTTGAAAAAAAATAAAAAAAAGTCGAAAGTTCTTCGGCCCAGTCACAATGGTAGCAAGCCTGTTTTCATCGTAAATATCCCGCCTCAAAATTGCACTTTACTTACCGGTTGCTCGAACGGTACTCGTGTTGTTTTCTTACTGTGAAGTTCGCTAACAAGGTTTTCCATTTTCTTCAACTTTAGTCTTTACAATCATTTTGCCAATGAAAAACGCTGCAAATTTTACGCAAGGGTTTATTATTCTTTGATATAGATTACTGGTGCAAAAGTTAATAATTAACTAAGCTAATAAATTAAGAATTATTCTGTCTAAAAATTTTTTTTTTTACTCGGAAAATATTTGACCTCCGGGGATCCTTCAAAAATCCCATTTTTAGTCTCATAAAAGCTCTATAGATCCCCACAGTGAAATTGGATCGTTCCGGAACCACCAAAAATTGATTCTACGTCCAAAAAATACTTCGAAAACAACACCTAACTCGACTCCATAGCCGAAAACCTTCAAAAAACCCTCACTTAGCCCCATTTTATCCCCATAGTGCCCCACGGGTTTGGGCGATCGGGCTGAAAACCTTGCGGGCATAACTAGATGGTAAACCAACTATTTTGTCTAAATTTCAGATTTAAAAACAATTCCTACGGCCCGGACGGCGGACGGACATTTTGGTTTTGAAATCTAGACCTCCTGAAACGGATAATGTCAAATTTTGAGGCCGATCGGAGTCGTCGACCTCCGTCGCGATTACATAGGTGCATTATTCCAAGAATGATAAACCAAAACGATGATAGACTAGTCAGCAGGACACGAAGATATGAATTATAATTCATATAATTATTGGACGGTCCTCTGCACATCCGACATTATCCTTCCAAATTTGGTTAAAGAAAACACCAAGATTTAAGGTAGACCTACCTTATTGTACCTGTACACTAATTATAATTATTAGTGTTCCTTAAATCTTTGGGTTTTCTTTCCTCATTAATCCACTTAAAAAATGGTACCTACAATCTTCCATCAATGAAAAATTTGCATGCAAATGTAGAAGAGAGGTGCCTGCGAATCGTTAATAAGAGATTGTAAGACTTCAAATCGGGTTTTAAGAGGGTTTTAACGTCATTTTGAAAGGATTTAGTGGTTTGAGGTGTCTGAAGGTTTTCAAGTCGGTGCCTAGTGCTTTAGTTCCAACTATCTCAGTGTCACATGATCCAAAAGAGTTTTGGTTCTTATTTCATTTTCCCTCGGGTGACAGAAAATCGGCTTTCCTGAAAACTTTTCCGTTTTCGAGGTGGCTGGTTGGGTTGCAACCAGACCACTCATTTACAAAGTACAAATGTATGGACATGGGAATTTGCTAAATACATAGATAGCGATTAGCCATCTGCTAGATAAGTAGGTTTCCTTTGTGAACGGGGATAATAAAACACCGATGAGCACCAAATTAGTTAAACTTAGGATTCCATTATTACCTCTTCAGTGATGAATTGAAGGAAAACAGTCAGCAATCTAGTTTAATAATTATTTAGAACAGGGATTCCCAAAGTGATCGATATCGGTTTCCCAGGGGTCGACAGATACTATTAAATGAATTTAGAGGTCGACGAGGTGTAAAAATCTAACCTTATTTTTTACACAAGGGTTAATTATTCTTTGATGTAGTTAGGTTACTTGTGCGAAAATTAATTCTGTGTCAAAAACAAAGTTTTGAAACAGGTTATTGCTTAGTAAGTTACTGCTTATAGAGCCTTTGGCTATAATCAAGAAACATGCTTTGCCTAGTAACGTTGCCAAGCAGAAAGAAATCGACAATAATTGTCAATTATTGACGAAAAGTCCGTAAGCTAAGGTACGTTTTCCTATGGACGGTCACAAAACGTCCATGGTAAACGTAAGGTACCTTAACAACAACAAACAACAACAACAACAAACAAAAATGATTTGATGTCATGCGCATAACTCAGCTTTCCGTGCAGCTACACTCAAATTGGAGAAATGTACCTTGTCTAATAAATTCAGAGCTTTCCAACGAGAGGTGAACGATTTCTGTCCGGTGAAAACTGTGGGAGTTACCTATAAATTTCGTGACATGACCGCGTCACCCAAAAAAAACCGGACGGTAGACCTATGGTTCTACAGTCAGATCATAGATCATAATGATTAATTTTACACCAACCCTCTACTTGTAACCAACCGCTAAACTTCCTTAGAGACCAATCATGTGATTATAGTTTTCGCGATAATGTTGCGCTCAAAATCTCCCGTGACGTGACGCTCGTGACGTGACGAAAACAAATGGAAACGTCCTGTTAATCATTATTAAATGATAGAAAAACGGGACACTTTTTGCCAGTTAGCTCAAGGCTAAAACATGTTCCATGAGTAAAAAAAATAAAAAATAAAAAATTTGTTTTTCAAAAACCTTTTTTAGCATGAAAATGTCTGCACTGGCCTCCCCCCGATGTTGTGTAACGATTTTGTGACATCCTCCTTAACACACAATAAACAATAATTGTTTATTGTGTGTTAAGGAGGATGTCTATATTCTGGATAAGGAGGATGTCTATATTATATAGTCAGCAACACAACTACGAGCGTTCATTATAGAAACAACCGCTTCTTAGCTACCTACCGTTGTTTCGTGTGATTTGAAGCAATTCAGGACCAAATTTATGACAATGTATGGGTATTAAAAGACTTGGAAAAAATTAGCGAAAAACTTGAACAATTACACAAAAACTAGCGTGTCAATCAAAGAAATTTTCATGTCAAGGTTCGAGACTCTCACGAGGGTCTCTCCGCTTTTTTTTTTTTCAAATTTTTTTACTGGAAAAATATTTTACCTACTGGGATCCTTCAAACGCCCCGATGAAAGCCCTGTAGATCCCCACAGTGAAATCGGATTGTTCTGGGACCCCAATAATGGATTCTACGCCCAAAAATACTTCGAAAACGACACCTAACTCGACCCCATAGCCGAAAACCTTTAAATAACCCTCCCGTAGCCCATAGCGTCCCACGGGATTGGGCGATCGGGCTGAAAACAACTAGATGGTAAACCAAGTATTTTGTCAAAATATCAGGTTTAAAAAAAAAATCCTACTGCCCAAACTGCCCGGACGGCGGACGGACATTTCGTTTTTGGAATCTAGATCTGTTGAAACGAATAATGTCAAATTTTGAGGCCGATCAGAATTTTCGACCCCCGTCGCGATTACATAAGAGTATTGTTTTAAGAATAATAAACCAAAAAGGGTTGGCTATCGGTCTCATTCCCGGTGGTCTAATAATGAAACACAATTTTGATCTGTTCACGAAGTAGCACTCATCAACACGTCACTATCACAAAAATATGATCACCACTGTCACAAATTTCAATATTCACACTTGAGGTCCGGCGCGGGTAGAACACTAAAATGAACCCGTGTTGAACTTACTTGTTGAATGGAGTCTTCGTAGGTGTCGTTGGGAAGGAAATTGGAGGACTCGTGGACGTCCGGGTCTTTGGAGTCCGCGGCCGCCCCCACGGACGATCCGACGAGAAGGGCGACCAGAGTGGCACAGGCGAACATTGCGTTGTGTCTGCCCCCGAGGAGGTCGGTGGTGGTCTTATACCCCCCTGGCAGGCCTGTACACACCCTGCGCCTCCAGGGCCCCCCTCACTGTACAACGCCTAACAATGTACATCCCCTCTGTACAGTTGGTGTACGGTGGGGCCAATGACTCCAAAACGTTTGCCAGCTCGTTTTACGCTATGGCTTGAACTTCAAGCCTTGAAGTGAAATTGTTCCCATCACCAACGATCATGTTAATTTTGAGGTACAACCGTTGAATCTCAAATAACTTAGTAATTGGCTTCATTAAGCCTGCATGGCTCTTTTGGTTTATTATTCTTGGAATACCTAATACACCTCTGAAATCGCGACGGAGGTCGAAAATTCAGATCGGCCTCAAAATGTGACATAGGTACTCTATTTCATGACCCGTAGATTCCAAAAACGAATGAGTCTTATTTGGGACCCCCAAAAGGGGTTAAAACTATTTCCAGCTGTGTACTATTTTCTCACGTACAGCACTAATTTGCCAGGGCTAAAAGGAGAAAGAGAAGGGAATAGGCCTAGAAACACTAACCAAAATTTGGTATTTAATACTATTTGGCCTAATCAACTACTTGGGGAACTACACTAAGTCTTGAAGGTGTGCGGGAGAGCTCCGCATTCAATGCGGCGCATTCTGATGAGGAAAGCCCACGTTTTCCGGCGGTTTTTGATAATTTGCAACGTTACAGGGTTAGGGTAAAATATTCGAGGTAGGTGTAACTTTATGGGGACACCTTGCCTCTATTTTGAGCCCAATTTAATCAAAATCAGTTGACTATTGAAAGAAATAATTTAGGAACAAAAATCTAATTTCCTGAATTTTCCCAATGTTTACTAGGTAGTAAGTATAGTAAGACGTCTTGAAAATCAGCTTCGATTTACCTATCTTTTTAGTGATCTTCATATGAAGTAGGTAGATCGGATGTAGGTACTAAATTCACACTGATGAGATTCTCTTCTGTGTATATTTCCCAAATGGAATTAAAGCGATGTTTTAAATGCAACTATCTGTTCAATGTAGGTTTCCCTATTCAGCGTCAATCTCTTCTGAATACCTAGACGTAGAGCATAATGTGAAGTACTTATACGATTTATTAGCAGCGAACGAAGAAGGCAAAGGAGGGCTTCGCATTTTGAAGAGGAAGAACCATGTTTTCACACTGCGTATGAACCACAGTTTTTTTGGCCTGAGCTAAGCGGTACTGACGTGGACAGTGCCAAAATTTGACATTAAATTTTAATGTTGGAGCTCTTATACGCATCTTTCGAAACATTTCAACCCAATGTCGACATTGACGAATCGGCAAAATCGATTACAAAAATTTGTATACACTGTAAAGTATTAATACACTGCCAAGGGGACATGGAACATACCTTCCTCGCGTTCAATGTCTATCCCAATACATAGCCAAATTGGAGCATCTCAAAATTTACGAACTTATGACTGTAACAGGAAAATTACGTGTAGGTACGTGTAAGTTGATTCAATCATGATGAAACTGCTAGGGGCTTCTTTGACGACGTTGACTCGACGCTGGAAGGATTCTCAACTTTCATCCACAGTTGTGAAGGATTTCGATAGGCCGACTTCCCTTAATTTAATTTCCTCACTCGCTCCATTATTACAACGAAAAAATTCACAAACTTTCAGATAAAGACACGATTTTACACCGTAAAACTGAATAGATCTTGTTTACTGAAATAGGTAAACAAGACCGGTCTTCCAAAACCAAAACAAACTCTTTTTGCTGTTGTTGCCACTTGTTCTTCTTGACTTTCTCCTTTAATTAAAATTACCTGTCGCTTTTCTACTCCACCAAGTCAAACGAACGTGAGATGCATGGGCGGTTCGCAAGTCTGCGAGAGGTCGCTGAGCTTTGATCGCGTTTTTCTCGGAACGACGTTTTTCGCGACGTTGGTGCACTTTTCTCTGGTTTTAGTGGACCCATCGGACTGTTTTTCGAGGAAGAGTGAAGCAATAAAATGGTGGCTTCAAATAATGAAAATTCGAGATCGTATCGGGCTGACGAGAGGAAAACCGGTTACTAAAAATTAAGATTTTTTCTTTCTGATGCCCTGACTCTTGGAGAACTCGGATCAAAAAACTAAAGCCACCACTACGAGTAGGATAAGTGAAAAAAAAATTAGCTCGATAGGATGAAGATGCAGGGCGTGCACCGCGAAGCACATCAAAACAATCGGCAAAGCCCGCCCAACTCTCATGCGTTGCAGTCTAAGCAAAATCTGGAGGATGCAGCCATTCCCTCTCAACCTTTCCGAATAAAATAATTGGGGGATTTTTTTTTTTTACGTGGATGGAGTATAGGGTACAAGATTTTTCGCCTTGTATTGCGCCCAACCCCACGCCTCCAGAAAATAAATTTTAATCAATAAATTAATTTCAACTAATGGTACTTTCAAAATTTGAAATATTATATTATAATATTAGTTACTATTTAATAGTAACAACCATACTTATAGGTACTTTAAAATACGGTAATAATCCACAGCAATAATGGTTGTGAATTATTAAGTTATTTGAATTAAATCAACTTATCATTATTTTAAAGTACCAATTAATTGATATTAATCTATGATATTTATCTATTTGTTTAATGGTCCAAAAGGTTTCAATTGTGGACGTTATGGCTGTGGCAAGTAAACGTGGGATAGACAGACAGACATACAGACGGACAGGCAGACAGATAGGCACGAAACCAAATTTGTTCAGGAGGCCCTGAAATGCAAAATGCGAGCGGAAATTTAGATATAGACCCGCGCGTAAATGCTGGAAACTTGTCAAATTTTTCGTTTTCCTGAATGTACTCGGGTAATGTAATTAGATTCCGATGAAAATGAATTTTATTGTTGGAATTTGACTAAAAAAATTTATTTCGGCTGAGGGGTTCTGTTCTATTAGCTTCTACCGAGATCCCCTCAGCTGAAGGAAATTTGTTTAGTCAAATTCCAATAATAAAATTCACTTTCATCGGAATCTAATTTCATTACCCGAGTACATTCAGGTCAACGAAAAGTTTGACAATTTTCCAGCATTTCTTGCAGTCCCAGAGTGCATTTTACATTTTCCTGTCCGCGAATTTTATAAAGCTACCGTCGAGTCTACAGAAATTTTCATAATAAACGCTGTTTCCTTAAACATTAAAAAACTTGATTTGATTGTATACCTGTAGGTTTTTTTGAATTTCGATTGAAACGTTTGAAGTCAATCATGATTTTTTATTTGACGTGAGATTGTATGTTCCATCGGGCTGTCATGGCCAGTTAATTGTCTTATTGTCTTGTTAATTGTCTTGGGCGTGCGTAGAAAACTTCCGCTTATTCTTTTCTTGCTTTAATGACGAGCTTTCGGCCTCATGATTCCATCCTCAGGACCTGGTTAGGTATTAGGGTAGGTGTCGATCCGCATCCCCTCACTCCAGTGTAAAACGTCGTCCGTGGTCGGGTGCTTTCTTAGGTCTTTGGGTTGATGAATAACTGTCATTTATTGCTCTTCGGTGGGAGAGCTAGGAATTGGGGTTTAGTTACTACAGAATTACGGGAACTGTCTAGCAAGTAGGTGGGTGTTAGCTGGTTCGAGGCAAAGTGGGTTTTTATAAGAGTTTTACTAGGGGGTTTTAACATTTTGGGAATAATTTTACGCACATAACCCTCCCTCGCAAGCCACCCAACCTGCGGGAGGATCTTTAGTACAATCAGATTCGCCAGAAACCCAACGGGGGTCGTACCAGAGGGGCACCCCGAGGTAATCTTGCCACTAGGAACGGTCGACATCCTCCGCAGCTTAGTTCGGCCTTTCCGTCATCTTCTTCGTGAAAATTCGCCTTTTCCCCCCCGATTATGGGGAAAACGTTGCGATAGATTCGGCTGGGAAAAACGTGCAGATATGACAACACCGGTCGCAATGATTCGGATCCCGAAGGGAAAGTCCGTGTCTGAGCGGGTGGATGCAAGTTGCTCAAAAAAATATGTCTCTAATTTCCTTCAAAACGAAAGAAAAACCTTTCCTGAAAGAAAGTCGGGAATCCCGACTCGGGATAAGTGGCCGGACGGCTGGCGAGGCGCACTTTTGAATCATTGGAGCTGTATGAAACTGGAGCCTAGTGGGAATCTGACAGCACGTTGCAAATTCAATATTTTCACGAAGTGGATTAAATCCTCAGAAAAATTTTTTTCAAGCTTCAAATACTTTTTTGTTTTTTCAATTTAATTTGTAATGTACGTCAGGTTTGGCGTGAGGAATTGCCTTTTGGGATTTTTAAATGTTTACGACCAAAAGGGAGGGGGTTGTGAGGTGGGGTAAGTTATAAATCTCAATAATAATTATTATTAACGTCAATGGCATAATTATTAAAGGCCTAAGTACCTACCAAAAGTAATTTTAATAAATTAATATCAATAAATATAAATACTTCAAGATAATAACTAGGTATAAGTTAGATGATTCAAATTAAATACTTTAGAAATGTATGAGTTCAATAATGTTATTAATTTTCCAAACGCTACCTAATTTCATTTGATGCTCCCCGCAGCAGGAATGGATTGTTCTAACTAAGCTCAACTTCGGGTCAGAAAGAACGTGCAAAAGTTGGAGTGAAGGGTTTCAACCAATTGGTTGGCACAACGTTGATATCTAGGCTTTGCTTTGCTTTGAAGGGTTTCAACCAATTGCTTGGCATCTTTTTAAAACCAGAGGGGTATTGGGGGAGTCAATACCCTTTCCACAAAACACGAACATAGTAAACATCTTCTATGCGTCACGCTAAAAATAAGAACATAATATGTTATATTATAAACCTAAGAAGCCTCGCCTCGCAGCACGTCGGATTTGTTGTTGTTGTTTATTTACAATATAGCACCCGCGAGGCTTTTTTCACTTTGGGAAACCTCTCCATCTTGGCATAGCTTCCCATTCTGAGCTCTCGTGCAGTTCCTGACAACCGTGACTTAGTAGGTAGGTCCTACCTGATGTCAATCGTTCTTTTCATTGTGTTCCAAGGAGGCGTTCTGAAGTGTGCTTTTCAATCACGCCCTTACAATGAAACTGTTCCAACGCTATACAGATTCGACCAGCTCGAAGTCGAGAGATAATTGAGGTTTAGCTCGTTCTGTTGGGTTTTCATAGTACCTATTAAATTTGATTTTTCAGGAGTTGGTCAATATATATGGTTTTCATTATCAAGATGGTTTTATAAAAAATTCTATAGGACGCCTTATCGAACCCTGATTGGTCACCTATCACTCGCAACTTCCTATTTCAAGGTTGTTTATGAAAAAGAATCGATGTTCCATGGAACTTGCATGTTCCTCCAATGTTCAGCCGTTAGGCTCAAGGTGACAGCATCCGGGTGTGCCCACCAGCAGTCATAACTCAAAATAATGACATATATTATACATTGTACCATGATGAACATACGTCGTCACTAGCGGCAATACATCCACGGCAATGTTTTTTTCTCCTTAACATGAAACAAACTTTATCAAGGGCAATCCGTGAAGGTGTTCTTACAAATGTTCAACATTTTACACACGGGTTTATTGTTATTTATTTATTATTATTACCTATTTCTTTCACTCGTCAAGAATCGTCTTTGGAAAGTCTTTTCCCCTGAAAAATTTATGAAATTGAGATACCTACCTAGACGATGTTGTTGATCGTCGATTTATTAAACTACTAGCTTACCCGTCAAACGTCGTTTTGCCATACAACCTCTTGGAATTACGACTCGAGATTTTTAAAACAAGCCATCAATTGAATTGAATAGATGAGCGCAACCTTTCTGTTATTACGATATATTTAATGAGCGAGAGAAACTAAGAAACAGTAGGTATCTAGCGACCAAACTATGCCACACAACACATCAAAAATATCCACGTGATGCTCATTACGTAAACAACTGCGCGACCGATGCGCAAGAAAACCTTATTTCGATCAGAGGTAACGAACGGCTCAGGCTGCAAAAATCGTTTTGGAGTCGTTGGAATCAGCCTGAAAAGCTCATTCCATAGACCCTTGTACCAATGAAATCGGACAAAAACTTTCGTCCCCCTTTTGAGGCCTCCTGTTACACATCAGAGATAAACAACTTTCGTCGTGAAGGACCTCCCGAAAACCGATGAAGGGGATGAGGGAGGAAAAATCAAGGTAGCCTATAACCACCCCCCGAACTCGCTGATCACAATGAGACCACCCTCATGAAAATCTGTTGAGCCACTCGGGCGTGATGCTGTGAAGAACAAAAAAAAAAAAAAACGTTGAAGAGGTGAGCGCACCTTTCCATTTTTTGGAAAAAAGGTTGCGCTAAAAACAAACAAATATGTCGAAGAGGTGAGCGCACCTTTCCATTTTTTGGAAAAAAGGTTGCGCTAAAAAGCGATGGCTGCAATCAAACCATCTAACAGATCTATCTAACAGCTAACTTCTTCCACGGGAAGTAGAGGGTATAAAGCAGGGATTCCCAACCGGGGGGGCACGCCCCCCTTGGAGGGGGGCGTGAAGGGTCTCCAGGGGAGGCGCGATCAAGGCCCAAAAACTGGCAAAAAGTCTTTCACGTAGTTTATAATCATTTAACGTGACGTCACCTATAGTGGTTCCGGTTTCCAATCAAAAAACACCAGAGTGCAGGTCGATTTTTGGTTTATTATTCTTGGAATAATACACCTATGTTTTCGCGACGCGGGTCGACGACTCCGATCGGCCTCAAAATTTGACATTATCCGTTTCAAGAGGTCTACATTCAAAATCCGAAATGTCCGTCCGCCGTACGCCGTCCGCCGTACGCCGTCCGCCGTCCGGGCCGTTTTGGGCAGTAGGAATTTTTTTAAAAATCTGAAATTTTGACAAAATACTTGGTTTACCATCTAGTTGTGCCCGCAAGGTTTTCAGTCCGATCGCCCAAACCCGTGGGGCGCTCTGGGGCTATAATGGGGCTACGGGAGGGGTTTTTTGAAGGCTTTTAGCTATGGGATCGAGTTAGGTGTCGTTTTCGAAGTATTTTTGGACGTAGAATCCATTTTTTGGGGTCCCGGAACGATCCGATTTCACTGGGGCGATCTTTAGGGCGTTCATGGGGCTAAAAATGGGATTTTTGAAGGATCCCAGGATGTTAAATATTTTTTGTGTAAAAAATAGAGAATTTTTGAAAAAACACATTTTTGAACAAAAAACTCCAAAAAAAAATTTTTTTTGAAATAAAAATCCAAAAAAAATTTTTTTTTAATTTTTTCATTGACAGAATTTATTTTCTGCACAAGTAACCTATCTCAAAGAATAATAAACCCTTGTGTAAAATTTGCAGCGTTTTTCTTCTATTTTCGATTTTTTCTTGGCATTTGGCTCTGATGACACTGGAGTTACGCGAAAATGGCCGTGTTCGCTTTGGTGTGAATGTGATCATGCTTATTGACTCAAATTATTTGTGATATAAATTAACTTAATCTTAATCTAGTTTTTAGTTTTGTAATGGTGACCAACTCTTGAACCAATAGGAGCTGACCTCGGGTTTCCGCCAAAATTCAAATAGAAATTTTTCCATAAATTTTATAAATTCATAAGAGCTTGCACTTTGTGTTTTAACCCCATTTGTAGTATTAGTTCGACGTTGTCATTGGTTGTAGGACGTCTTCTATCGATAACAAAAAAAAAAATCCAGAAACTCTTCCAATCCTAATTATTTAGGTAGGCTGGAGCGTGAGTGTTTGTCAACATGAATACAACAACAAATAAAAAGTTCCGTTTGAATTTGAATTTACTCATTAAAATTATACCATGATTATACTTATACTTAGCATTTTTGAGGAGGGGGAGAGTATAATTACATAGAACAAAGGGGGGGGGGGGGGGCGCAATGGTGTTCACACCGACCTAGGGGGGCGAGGTAAAAAAAGGTTGGGAACCCCTGGTATAAAGGGTATAGAGCAATTTTGAAGGATTGGGCATCACCGCGTCAACCCTCGGATTCTATTAGAAAAAAAAAAAAAAAATCAGATCGATTTGGCCAAACGGCCATAGAGCGTGACACAAACAAACACCACTCTTCTCTTATTAGTACCTATATAGACGATTTTTTGCAGGATGATGAGAAAGTATTAGGTGCAATCTCATTTTGGTTAGGAACGTCATGATGACTCGCTGAAAATAACCAAAGGAGCCGGTGCATGCGTGGGGAAACTCCAAAGACCGAAAAGTTGGTGTCACAAAAACTAAGGCACCTTCAACACCGAACTTGCGCTTTCTACGATATCCTCCATGTACTCCCTGGATAAAGTAATTCATTAACGCTCATAGGGGGGGTCCTCGCCGAAGGACAGCGTGAGAAAATACTTTCTTATTTCGAGGGAAAAACCTGGCCAGAGGAGAGTTTAGGTATTTTGCGCGTTGAAAAAAAAGAGGCCCGAGAGGCGATAAGTGTTCCAAATAGCTGAGACGATACCTGTCGGGGTGGACGAGCTGACAACGGCCATTGTGAAGGACCTTCAAAGCGCTTTGGACGAGTATTGGCAGGAAAAAGCTTGCGTTCAACAATGTGCTGCGTCAATGTCATCCCGAGGGGTTGGGTCCGCTGACATTACAAGGAAAAACTAGGTAACGCACCTGACGAGTCAGGAAACAGCCAAAAGGATTGGTGTATTGATGCATAAACGATGTGGCTGTCCACCACCCCGTCGTTTTTGTTGATTGGCAATAAGTTGAAAATACCTCTAAATCAGAATGTCTGCTGCTGGCTTTCTAGCTGACTGGCTGAGTTTGTCATAAGCCTTCTCCTCTTAAACGGTAAGCACTTAAATTAGGTACCCCTTTTTTTCCTCTCGACTCTTGATCCCAGTCTGTAATCACTGGATGGGAGGGTTTGAGACCTGGGTGCAATACCCTCTCGGGGTGAGTAAAAATGTCCCGGGTGCCAAGGTCCCTTGAGTTGAGTACCTATTTCGGAGCGAGTCGTTTCTTTTAAACATTTCTGATACGTGCTAGAGAATTTAGGGGTTTTCCACCACTAGCGGGGTACGTCCACATTAATTTCTGCTACATAATGGGATTTTGGGTAGTTTCACCACTAGCGGGGTTGGATTTGGGGCATGTTGTTGCATTAAATTTTGCTGTTTGTTCTCAAACCGTAGGTTCCTGATGGCGAAGATTAACGTGGAGGAACTGGCTGGAAAATCCGAATATAGATGAGACTAAATAATCAATTTCCAAGAGCAATCTCCTTAGTTTCGACGGTTGGCAAGCGCTTGGCTGATAGGGTAAGTCGAGGATTTTCTCTTAAAAAAGTGGTCCGCCAGCTGAAAATTTTGGAAACCCCTGTTTCAGGGTAAGGAGTCGAGTCAGGTGTCGTTTTCGAAGTCATTTTGGACCCTCATCTTCATATTGGATTGGACCTCTGCACCTTCGACGAACAACAATAATCCCTTGTGTCAAATTTGCAGAGTTTTTAAATATGCAACTTTGACAAAATGTTTAGGTCCTTGGTTCTGCATCATCGTGGGGCTGCGCTGCTTTTTTAGGGTCTACAAATAGGTTTTCGGAGAATTTCAGCCATGGAGGCGAGTGAGGTGTCGGTTATGAAGAATTTTGTATTACCTTCTTGAGTTAGGTACTGCAATGTTGCGTTTTTAGCTATTGTAGCTGCTGTCCAGGAGAGTCAGCACTTCTCCGTTTGCATGTTTGCCTAGTCGATTTTGATGAACTTGTTGAAGATGCTCCCTAATATCTTGCCTTATGCTGTTTGCATAATTTTAACGTTTCTCTTGTTCGTTCATCATCCGAGCTGCAGGCATCCAAACTGTTTCTGGCAAACGTACTTACGAGACAAGAAGATTTGAGACCACATTTCGGACGAGCGATCAGAGAGATTTTCCCGAGTGTATCGGGCGGCTGTGAAAGTGAGCGGATTTCATGGTTCTAAATGCATGTGTGACCCTACAGGGCCTGTTGTAACGACCGTGCGAAATCCTGACGGCAAATCGGAGGAAGCGAAGGAAATTATGACGGAAAAACTTGACAATCATTTTCAACGATCACTTCCTGTCGGTGAAAAGTGAAAACCGCCGAGGGAGCCGTTTTCAGGGTGAGTATTGTACATTATTTACACTCTTTTTGAGCGGCTTGAAATCATACACATGTTATGTGCCAGTAGTTCCGTCTTCCACATCCCGCAATGTAAAATAAAATTATTTTTATGTGGAAATTCGTCGTATTTTGCAAGAATAACGGTTTGCTAATCCCCAACTCGGGTTTCCTTGATTGTGTACAATGAGTACAAGCGCGAAAACATTTTTCCCGCAATTTTTTTCAAGTTTATGTCTGCTTACAAAAATTCATACCTGTCCAAAACCTGTGCCGAGTTGCATTAATGCGTTGGATTCCAAAACTGTCTACGATCGTTTGTGCAACTTTTCAGGAAACACGAAAACATGCCGAGAAGCCGGCTAAAAGAAGGTTACATCCTTCACGGGTTACGTTTGAATGTAGGAGTAGGAGAGTTTTCAACACGAGGCAGTTTCGGAAGGTTACACTCAGTAATACACTGACTCATTGAAAGTAGAGAGTTTTGGAATTCCGAATTGTTAACAAACCGCAAAGTTTTGAAGCCGAAAACAGAGGAAAAGAGACATTTTTGCTAGACTCTGATGCCATTGTTCGAAAGAGCGCGGGAAATATTTTCCCGGAAAATGCTTTGGAATCCACTGATAACGAGATTTCTTAAAAATTGTTGAGTTTCGGGATCCACCGCCTCAACGTGTTTTCCAAAGATCGATCTCAAAAGTAGGCCTTTTACGAGCATAATATTATAATATAATAATATTCCAATATTATTGGAATATTATTCCAAAAATGTTCTGTCCGCCCGCCGTCTATACCGTCTTGGACTGTAGGCATTTTTTTTTTAAATTTCAAATTCTAAAAGATACCTAGGGTAAGAGCACCAGTTATTGGCCACCCCCCAGTTATTGGCCACCCATTTTTTAAACTCAGATTTCTAAAACCCGGATGCCTCTGAGAATGTATGACTATTTTTCCCGAGTCAAGTAACTAATCGAGATGGCTGTAATGTGGCAAAATCAATTTTATAACCAGTTGTAACCTCCTGAGTCGACAAAATACCAGCCTCAGTACATCCTTCGACGCAGAAAGGGCCGTTTCTTACGAAAACGGTAAGCAAACATCACCTCATTCGTAAGGTTTTTTAGAGGGTTCAATCCAGTCAAAATCACTTTTTTTTTATATGAGAGCAATCTGCAGTAATTTCTTTATCGATTCGTGTAGGTTTTTTCGGTTTTGGATGAATTTTAACAATATTATTGACGTGGCCAATAACTGATACGAAAAGTATGAGATGTTTCAGTTATTGGCCACCCAGGGTGGCCAATAACTGAAACAGACGTATTTTTCAGTGAACCATTTATTGGCCACCACCTGAGCTGGTAATGCTTAATGTTCCAATCATTGGCATATGGTTGATTGGCGAACTCCCACAAGCAATGGAAGACTGAATGAGACTATTCTGTTTAAAAAATTTTCATTTCACATTTAATGTGATTTGATAATTTTGAGCTGCGTTTTAATAAGGGTGTGTCATAAAAAAAGGGTTTTAATTGCATTTTTTATTGTTCTCTTTTTTGATTGATAAGTACTATTCTATTTTAAAGTGTAATTTGATAATTTTGAGCTGTTTTTTATAAGGGTGTAACAAAAATCCCGTTTGTAGTCCCATGAAAGCCCTATAGATCCCCACAGTGAAATCGGATCGTTTCGGGATCCCCAAAAACGGATTCTACGTCCAAAATACTTCGAAAACGACACCAAACTCGATCCCATAGACAAAAGCCTTAAAAAACCCTCCCGTAGCCCCATAGCGCCCCACGGGTTTGGGCGATCGGGCTGCAAACCTTGCGGGCACAACTAGATGATAAACCAAGTATTTTATCAATACCCATTTCAGATTTTTAAAAAAATTCCTACTGCTCGAAACGGCCCGGACAGCGGACGGACATTTCGGATTTAGAATGTAGTCCTCTTGAAACGGATAATGTCAAATTTTGAGGTCCATCGGAGTCGTCGACCTCCGTCACGATCATATAGGTGTATTATTCCAAGAATAATAAACCAAAAGTGCTAGTTTTTATGACTGAATGATCCCTCTTCCCAAACACAGAAAAATCGGATAGTGCCATGACATGTAGGCGGCTAACCAATGCGGATGGGTAAGAAATCTCTTGCATTGGAGGAATCTGTGCATCCTGGGGATCATTATGAGTGCACCAGAGTTTATTAAAAGATCTAAAATGAAGGACGGATTGAATGAATGGACGGAAAGACGGAAAATCCTAGGTGGCCAATAACTGATGCACAGGTGGCCAATGTTAGAAACATGTGGCCAATAACTGGTGCAATTGACTTTTCGCACAAATCGTTAAAAAACAGGTATTTTAACAAAAAAGTCGGCCCAAATTGACATTGGATCGCATTCGTTAGATGTTTTCCTTTTCAAAAACCAGTGAAAAATGTGAATATAACTTTTAATTGGTTTTGTACGATGGGGAATACCCTTAAGTGGCCAATAACTGGTGCTCTTACCCTACTCACTCGGTTCTCTATCTAGTCGCGTCCGAGAGGTTTTTAGCCGTGTATCTCTAAGGGACAGAACAGGAGTTGACGACACCTAGGTGGAGGTCGTCAAAGATTTGGAGTTTGGTGTCGTTTTGAGAGTATATTTGGACGTAAAACCCGTTTATGGGGGTTATTAATGAGGCTTTTGAAGGAAGTGAGGCTGCAGGTTCAAAGGGGTGTCGCTTTCAATGTTTGAAAGAAGAATCCATTTTTGGGGTTCCGTTGTCCTAATATATAGAAGGTAGGTAGGTGTACAGTTTTTTTAATTTTTAATTTTTCATTATAATATCATATCATATCATATTATGATTTTTTATTGTCAAACTCAGAATAGTTTGTGTTTTTCAATAGTAGAACATATAAGTAAACATATTATGTTTGTTGTAGCAATTATAAATTTTAAAAACTTTAAGAAATTGTCATTGAAGTTTTTTATTTACGTGAGCACAATACCTACATGCAATTTATAATCTAAATCATGAAACATAAAAGCACAAAATGGGAGGCCTATACGAGATTTTGGCCCTTTTAACGAGAACTTAACTTTAACGTTGATTCTTCTGAATTACCAGAAATCGTACTTTTCTCAGCTACCTGCAGGTGTGTCTGAGGTCAATAACTGGAAGTAAAATAAAATTAGAAGATTTTTCGACCGTAAATATAGCTATTTTGCTTCCGAGTCTGCGAAGCAGCGGAAGCCTTGTGTTCACTTTCGGGAGAAATTTTTTTATTTATATATATATATTCTTGAAAATTTCGAGAAATTCAAAAATGATGTACGTTCTGAGATAGGTAGGTTGAGCGCCCTCAAGGATTTTTTCCGTTTTCCCCTCCTTCCCTAAAGAAGGGAAGGAGAGGGGATTTCAGCCAATATTGATCCGATTTTGATGAAATTTTCAGGGATTACGCGGGTTGTGCCGTAGATGATTACCCAGGCTTTGGGTAAAAAATTGAATCAGCGGTACGCTCTGCGCATGCGCTAACGTGAAATTCTTGAAACAGGCATAACTTCCACAATTTTGATCGGATTTCAATCAAATTTTCAGGAATTGTGTGCGTATAGCTCTACATGGTCCCCTATCAGTTTCATTAAGATTGAATCAGGGTTACGCTCAGCGCATTTTATGATGGTGTCACTTTGATTGTAACGAGGAAGCTGCTGTGCCATCTCCTTGGCAGTGTATTCTGATTAACTTGTTACTGAGTGGACTATAAAGCCAGCTGACTGTCGTCATTCATCCTCTGTTCCAAACTCTTCAACTAAGATGTGTATCAAATGGTAAAGTAGCTGACCACGTATCTTTGGTGTGCTGCTCTCTGACAGCGGTTGGCCATACTACACACGCTCTCTAGTGTTAGCCCCAAGAACCAAAAAAGATCCCGAAGGATAAAGCGCAAGCCACAGAGGCCGCTGGCATGTCCCCATCACCGAATAGGTATCTCCATCAATTATTGATCTTGTTGCCTATTATTATCCCTCATCCCCTCAATAAAAATGTAATCTAAACAAAAAGATTAGGTACCTACGTCATAATTTAGTTCACCATTTCATATATTTTTTAAAACTCCCAACGAAATTATCCAAGAAAGATGAGTCCCCTAATGGGTTCTCCAGTTTATCCCTATTAGGTCCCTCCTCGGCTCTTCCTGAGCCTATAATGGTATTGTAATAGGTGCCTATAGGCCACTCGAACTTATCAATCCCCCAGGGGAATCTTACGAAGTTTTTTGTTTCTTTCTCCTCTATTACTTACATCCCGGGTAATTCAATCAAGTCAGATATTTCAGTTCAGAAGCACAATGAGTTTACCCCCCCCCCCCCCCTGTAGGTATTTTGTTATTTGTATATTATTTTTAAATGAGAACAAGCCAACCGTGGGTTATCATTAATAAATTATTAGCTTCAAAGCTTCCCGTTCCTCACGATGGTGAGATTTACTGAGTCATGATCATTTTGCGTTGAAGACCAGGTGAAAATAAAGATAATATATTATGTTACGCGAGGCTCAATCAATAGTTATAATCGTATTTATTATAATAATTATAAAGTTAACAATAATAATTATGAATGTGTTTAATTTGTAGAAAGTGTCATATTGGGTGCTTCTCTGGCAATAACACACCGAAGACACGATGCCAGAGTTACCTTCAATTACACTCATTTAGTTCCAGAACAGCTAATCTCATTCTGGTTGATTTGACTCGGGATGACGAGCAGACGGAAGGCCGGCTTGTGATTATCAACCTCGTATCATCTCTGTACCTTCGTATACGTGCGTGCTGACCGGAAAACCTACATTGAAAAATCAGAAGCCATGTTTTTATGAGGAGATGAAGAGTAAAAAGAGATAAGATTTTACGGTCTTTTTGGGTTCCTCGTACTTGGACCGCCGTAATCCGATATAATCTCTGTTCACACGTGAAGATCATCTTCTGTCTTAAGAGTGTCAAGGTCTGAAAAGTTCCAGACCAGTTTTCGACTTTGTTTTTGACCCCGAGGGCTCCAACAGGTGCTGCTGTACTATTATTGAAACCGACCCGTCGACCCGTTATGCCGTAGGTATACAACTAGATGTTCCTCAGGCAATAAAGTGAACAATTGAAAGGATGTTTAGATAGGTAGAAGGAGAAATGCTCAAAAGTAGAACTCGAATAGTATGTTTCCAGTTGTTGAGAAACCGTTAGAGTTGTTTGACGAGTGATAATCTCGGGTTAGGTGGTACTGTCCGGAAGCCTTGAGGACAGAATGCTATGGTGCAGATTTATTACCAGAATTGCCAATGCATGGTTATCTAATGCATCTAAATTATTTAGATGAGCAGGTGACTCAAGCCGCAAATTGTACACAAGCATTAAATGAATTTATGAATGATAAATTTTATCATTCATTAATTCTGCTGAAATTTGAAAAATAAAAAAAATTGGAAATTAAAGTATATAGGTAGATAAACCTGATTAGGTCGTCCAAAAGATTCTTTTGGACAGACAAGTGACCCCCAAAATGGATTTTATGCTAATAAGTATTCCGAGAACGACACCACATTCGAGCTCCTGGTTAACGACCGTCAAAAGCTAGATGTTGAAGTTGGATGAGGTACCCCTTGAGTGGATTCAACCTCCAAAATTACTTCGAAAACGGCACCTCATTTGGCCTCCTTGCTCAACTCCTTCAAAAACCCCATTTGTAGCCCTATACAAGCCCCTCAGATCTCCACGCTGAGGTCGGATGGGTCTGGGTTTCCCAAAAATGGATTATTAGCCTTAAAATACCTTCAAAACAACACTCTACTCGACCCGGTAGGTACTCTAAATCCTTCACAACCCCCACCTGTTAGTCTCTTATTACCCCCCGGGTTGTGGCGATTGGGCTGAAAACCTTGCGGGCACATCAGATGGTGAACTGAGTATCCTGTGAACATTTGACCATTTCAGATTTAAAAAAATCTACTGCCCAGACAGCGGACGGACATTTCATTTTGGAATATACACGTCATGGACAAGACTTAATTTTGCGCGTCGCAATAACTGAGATTGGGTATCCTTAGAAAAATTTAAAAAAAAACAGCGCTGCACTTGTCAAATGTTCACATCTTCACGAAAGAAAATAAGTTTGAGAAAAATCCACATTTTCAATCGCCGTCGCGAAAAAATAACTTGATTTTTCATGAAACAATAAACCCTATGTGCCTAAATAAATTGTTATCATGAGCTTCATTAGCGTTTCATTTTGCTTCTTGTTTTTCAGGGCTGGTCGTGGTTTTCAAGAGTCGGAAGTGACTCTGGCCTTGGACTGCGCTCCGTAGGACTTTTATAGAACCTTTGCCTGATTCAACTTTCCAGAGAAAATGGTCCCCTCACGGGTGGGGGGGGGGGGGGGGATTGAAACGCCTCCCCTTCTCTACAATTCGGCTTTGAGACGGTAAGAGTCTGGAAATCGTCCGGCTGGTCTCGTGCCCGGTATGGTATCGTGCCCGTATTTAGAAACGTGACTTAATCGTAAGGCTTCCTTAAAACCCTTCCTTAACCGTGTTTGGTATTTACAAACCTTCCTTGACTCGGGCGCGTCCTTACATTTGAGGCAGCCTCGAAGCAAATCCTGACTTAAGCCTAAGGTAGGTCGCGACCAGCCTTAAGTGCGCCAAGGCTCCCTTAACGCGTGTTTGTGAGAGGTTAGTTCTTTAGAGGATGTGCGGGTTGTTGTTATGGAACCGTACAGTTTTCTCGAATATCTGTTTTATCGAAGAGAAATCACCGAACGAGGACCATGTAGAATCCTCGAGAGACGTTTGATGGTTTTTCACGTAAGATATCGGTAAGTACGTGCTACGTTCAACCAAAATTCACAACAGCCTCACCGAATGCAGCCGCCTCTTCTCATCGATGTTAGATCAACATTTTTATTAACATTTAAAATAAAAATGATAGTTACTATAAATGAATGTACCTACTAGGTTACGCCGTCTTTTGTCCCTGATTTACTAAAGGAATCTTCCACTCGCAGGTTTTAACCTTTGTTGATCAACGAGATGTCAATAAGAGGCCAAGCCCACTGTTGTGAAAATGCTAGCCGTTCTTCGAGTAAACGCCACATGAAAATTTCAGGTAAGAAAATCTTTATCGCCTTTTTCTGGAAGCAACAAGACTGCTACGCCCAGTACTATGTACTGGGGTCCTGGCCTTGTTCAGTAAAATTTTCTATAGGGGCCTAGTTGCAGTTTAGACACAATCGGCCTAACTTCTTTTGGTTTATTATTCTTTGAATACCTAACACACATTCGCGGCAGGGGCTGAAAATTTAGATCGACCTCTAAGAAATAAGTGGGGGTTTGGAAAAAAATCGGGTAAGTGGTCGAGTAGGGTGTCATTTTCGAGGTATGTATTTTCGGATGTAGATTGCATTAGTGGGGGGTGTAAAAATTTACTTGGTAACAATTTCAGCTTTTTTCTACTTTTACTAATGTTTACAACATTCAAGTGGGAGGATCCACCTCATGACAACTGAGGTCGAAAATTTTGTTCAGGTATCCCCGAGTTTCTACGTATGTTAAGAAGATTCTCTTCTTATGTTTCAGATCAGTACCTACTGGAGATATGTACGCGTAGCATGAGTCAACGAACACTTCACGTACCTAATATTCCATCCATGCAAGTCCGACACCGACGGAACTTCAAAAATCGTTTAAATCAGTAAGTATCCTTATTTGGAAATCCATCATTAAATTTTGATGGATGTAATTTTCAAAACCATTTGAAAAAAATTGGAGATGTTGACCTTGACAATAAAATAAGAATTACAACGATATCTGCAATAGTACTTTTTTTTATTGACCTTTCATACAGATCCTTCGAAAATGACGATTTGAGGTTAGTGCGATCGGGGATACAGCGTAAACAAGTCCGGATCGGGCTGAACCCTTGCCGACTAGATGGGGAACGGAGTACTTTAAGAACAAATCAGATTAAGAAAAAACCCGGCTGCCCAAAAATACGGAAAGTCGGTCGAAGGGCATTTCATTCACCTTTCGGATATCCGTCACTTGGTTGAACTGCTCTCATCCTCAATCTCTTCTTCGACTGCGACGCTTTCACACATTTTAGTTTGTATCACATGGAATTATTTGGTCACTCTAACAAAATCTTAAAAGTTTGCCGGCTCCGAATCACTTGACTTGTTGTTGTTGACAAGTTGTCAATGACAACGAAACGACAAAACAATATTGACAACCTAAAATTCCCGCAAAATTTCCCCAAAACACGGGGATATTTTGCGGGAACGGCGTATTCAGCTGTCGAAAAAAGCCGAAAAGAGCCGAGAGCGGCCGATCTCACGCCTAGGGAGCACACTGGGGCGGTCCTTCCTTAACCTTAACTTAAGTCGCTTCCTTCCGTAAGTCTGAGATAAGGAAGCTTCGTAAATATGAAAATTGTTTAAGGGCGCCTTACCAGTTGAGGCGGCCTTACGTAAGGGAGCCTTAGATTTAAGTTAAGTCGACGTTTCTAAATACGGGCTAAAGTTTGGAAATCGTTTCTAAATACGTTTCTAAAGTCTGGAAATCGTCCGGCTGGATAGCACTAGAAGGCTCATTTCTTGAGTAGGTATGTGCAAAATAATGCCCTGCTTGTGACATTATCACCTTGAGGTTTAAAAAAACCAAAGAAACCCTATTAAAAAGAACAAGAGGAAATTACTTAGCTGTTAAGATAATAGCTAGTATATTATACCTACTTATACAATGTATTAAAAATATTTTTTCGTAGGTAATGAGCGTTTATAAACAAGCATTACGTGAATAGGCTTAAAGTGGTCCACACGTTTTTAACCAGCAAACCCCACTTAATATCGATTTAAGTTTCAGCTCCAGTTCTGGTTGACAGTAGTAAACACCAATCTTTGATGATGTCTACTAATTACAAAATTTGTACGTTCGATTCCCCCTCGGTTAAATGGGCTCCCTCGAAATCGGGAACTGATCGTCAAAAATTCGTGCTTGCTCACTAATTTTTGTGAGATAGTTGGAAATTAATTTTATTATTTAAACTCCGGTTGGTGTTGGTGCTGACCGGTTGAATGAATATGGGCGATGAACGAACCCCAATAACTCTCCGCCCATATTAATTTAACAAAGAAAATTTGTCATATAGTTCCATTAGAGCATTTTTACTATCTACTATCTGTCATGATATTGTTCCAATTCATTTTAATCTCCAGTAGTAATTATTGTTACTGGAGATTAAAATGAAATGAAATATGTGCCACGTGTGACTATGTAGGTATGGTTGGTTACCTATATTTTTACTTTAGTACTGGGGGACACCCCCAGACCCCCAGATTGTTGTTGTTATGATTGTGGATCAAAGCAATGAAACACAGAATGGCTTTTTTTCGTAGGTACCTAATTCCGCCGAGGGCTGGTGGAATACCTAAAAGTATTCAACCAGTCATACAGCCGGGAAACAGTAGAGCAGGGGAGTGGTTGAGGGGGCGAGGGAACATGATGGAGGGCGGAGAAGCCGCTTCAAACCGCAAGAGCCTCGGGAAAAACACATTCCATCTGCGTTAAAAATTAAACTAACAAAATGTAGGAGTCTAAAAGTTGTTTTCCTGAAATACAACCCGAACCGGACATTGGATTTAAAAAACCCCTCCTGGAATTGCCTCAAATAAGTGTGGATTGTTTGTTTTGTATTCTGTGTGGTCTGTAAGTTCTTATCTAAGAATTTGTAGGAAACTTGAACATTTTCAAGTACCTAGATATTTTCTACAGCTTTTTTTTTTCGAATTTTTCATGAAAAATTGTTTGTTATATTAAAATAATATTATAGGGGTAATATCCTGCTTTGCTGGACCAGCAGACCGGTTTGCATACTCTGTGGATCCCTTCCTGGATAACCCTGGCTCCCACCAGGGTCGCCTCATCGCTCAAGAATTTCCTCAACCTTCCCAGGTGAAAGTTTTTAGAGAGTTGGGAGCTCTCCCACCTTCGGATTCCCACAAGTCCCCCCCGCGGGGGAATTAGTAGGGCATCCGGGAGAAAGTCCATTCACCACCTCCACACCCCTCCCAGTTCCCACCTCGATCACACCACCACACTCATCACATCACGATCACACTGCACTTCAGCTTATTGCCACCGAGCGTTTTTCTATAACTCGTGTTACATACCCGTGTTTTTCTCTTCTTTTCCCTCCTCCTTCCTTCGTTCTCTTCCGTCCTTCTCTGTCTATCTCTCTCCCGTGTAAGACTTTATGGTCAACGAGTCGAAATAATCCTTACAAACACTCAAATCCTAACTGCCCTCCCAAGACTACTTTTTGGACAACTACAATACACAAATCATACAATGTATGTCATTTCTTCTAAGCGGGAGGTCGTAGCATTTCTCTAAAGTCGATTTTAAAGATGAAATCCAAGTCTTAATCAGAATTCGTACAGTATTTAACACACAGTATTTAATTTAATGAACGTGACAAATCTAAAATAATATTAATAAAATAAATTTAAATAAAAAGCATTTAAATGTTCTTAAATTTTACCATTTGTCAAGTTTTATTCATTTTAATCAATTTTGGAAGCTCTAGCATTGATGTGCTCTTAGTATACTTTGGTCATTACATTCTAATCGTACGATACAGGAATATTCATGCTTAACCAAATTGTCCTAACCTCAATAAGTTGCGAGAGGAACATTGACAAACCAATAAATACATTACATAAATACATACATAAAACATTACAGTTAACTCTAACAAGACAATTTTAAAAGCTTCAATGTTTCAAACCCAAAAATAGAATAATTTATAGTTATTATAAACAAGAATTCGAACTTGACTGCTTTTTTTGAATGAACAAGTGCCATTTCAGTTTAGTAATTAGGTGGCAGGTAGGTTCCAGGAGTGTTGTAGGGATGGTAAGCTGCTTCGTCTACTCGGCCAATGTGATCGTCTCTTCGGTAGTCTGTGATGTAGTCAGCCACATGAACGTGGTGGGGTGTGGCTGGTGGGAGCTGAATGATTTTCGATGGTGGAATCAGACCCCTGAAAAAAGTTATTGATAAATAATATTCGGCCCGCTCTAACCCGGAGTCGATTAATAGGACTTCGATTTTCCCTACCTCAAAGCTAGTGCAGCCGTAACGATGAGCGCAGTGAATCCAGACCACATCCCTTTGAAGGCGACGAGGGCAACGATGCCGAAAATGACTGGGACGGTGATGCCGGCTTTGAGGCCCAACAGCAGCAGGAAGGGCAAGGCCATTTTCTTCAGCACTCCTCCTTTCCTTGTTCGACCTAAATACGGTGACCAGCATTTTGAAACGAAAAAGTAGGACCATCCTTCCAGGAAAAGATATTGGGGCTCTTTCTATCAAATATAACGATTTGAATTTCACAGCTCACATTAAATATGATTATAATCTAATTATGATTATAATACCACAGACGGTATGGAAGTGGGTTCCTGAAGGGCCCCACTTCCCGCACCGAGCCATGTAGAGCCACTGTGCTGCCTCTTGGAGTTACTGTGGTAGGAGTTCTGTGCCCTTGAAGAGGTTCAATGGTCCTCCTGCCAGGTCCTGTTGCGCCAGTATCTCTCCCCAGTCCTCTGATCCCAGAGCAAGATACCTTCTGCGCCCCAGAGTCTCACACTCGAAGATGAGGAGATCTGCTGTCTCCTCCTTATCTCCGCAGAACCTGCTGGCGGGTTCATCGCTCACTTACAGTTTACTAACAGCACTTTTTTTCATAAAATAATTACTGTACCTATGAATAATTGAACGAATAACTAATTAACATCTATTCAAGTCATCACATGAAAATAATATTAAATATTATGAAAATTTTTCATTTCAATGCTTTCATCGATTTTTCAAATTCTCTCTGTACCCATTTCTGCTAAGGTTTGGAAGAAGAAGGACCTTGGACGTACCATTACTGAAGAGTAGGACCATTTCATTATTTTTTCCAGAGATTCGAAAATTTGGAAGGACCCAGATCTGAAAAGTAGGAATCGTCCTTCCAAAAGTAGTACCTATGGTCACCGTAGATCTAAATACCTAACCAACGAAATTCCTTCAACTTGCATCACTTGCGATGACGTTGCAAAATGATGCACAAAAGATTTTGCGTGGACATTCAAGATGTACCCTGAGTAGCTCACGCGTGGCCTCTTTTATCCTTCATCTTCACCTTCTAATAGAACGTTCTTCTTGGAACATCTTCACTAACTGTATACAATCGAAAAAAGCTGTCTTATGACGGTCAGTGGGACACACAGTGTATCACACACGAGCCCCTAAATACCTTCGTAATGACGTGCCTCCTCAAGTGAAGATGGCTATTAGTTCCACAAACCGAACATCTAAATATTTCTGAAGCGATTCATGTTTGTCTTTCGATAATCAGATCTTCAGAAAATTTTACAAATTAGAAGGGTGTTGGCCGAAGGGGCAGAGGTCCAATATGGAAATTTAAGAGAGAGACGACTCTAAATGGTTTAAATTGTGAACTAGGTAGGAACCTATGAACCTAATAATAAACCATCTATGCCCTCAGCAGAGGAGCCGTCTCTTTCCCTTCGGCAAAGGCACGATACGGATGCTACTCAAAGCTTGGACACGAAAGCTTTTCAATTCTTAACTTCAAATCTGTTCATAAATGAAATACATTGGGAAATTTCATAATGTCTATGTGCATATCCCGAATAAATCATAATAATTATTGGATAAGTAAACAAGGGTTACTACTTAGTTATACTAAGCAGTAGAATTAGTACCTATAATTAGTTCATCATAAGCAGTCTTCTTCTCAACCAACATCAACCTTGAATCAACATTGAATGAGCCTTCCAAGAAAGAAGAGATATGGAATCTCCTCACCAGGGGAAAGATAATGCCGAAGTATTGTTAAGGCGCTTATTATTATAACTACCTACAAAAAGCAACATTATGACTGTTTCAAAACTTCTTCAGTTCCTAGTTAATGGTGACCGTTACTGCAGCATTATGCCAAAAGGCAAGAGAGAGTTGTGCCTGGTGGTGGGAATAGGAGTCACTCCCACTGTGGGATACTGCAATATAAAGAACAGGAGCCCCGCATCTTTGCCATTCACAGTCACGCAATGTCGGGAATCCACTCGATCTTCGAAAATTCACCTAAACCAATTTATGTAATCATCGATATTCAAGCAGATTAATTTAATTTCCATTAGTCAAAAAAATAAGATATACCGTACGTTCCTTGATTGTATAAATGATAAATTTTGGTGTAACTTAAGGATTCTTGTATCTTGCACCTACCTCACTATAACCAAACTCTGAGGCTGTTAGCCAACAGTGACCACCTAGGAAGATTGCCAAAAACCCAAATCTGGGAATCGGTGAAATCATTTGTAGTTTCGTCAGGGGTGAATTTATTGGGAGGGGCAAAGGGCAGTTGCAGTGTGATTTTACCCATTTACCAGATTATCTACTAGTAGATCTACTAGTAGATTATCTATAATCTGGTAAATGTTGACATAATATTATTATGTTAGCAGACTTTAGAAAATTTGGAGTTTATTTTTCTATCTCCAGAGAAATTTGGATGAATTTGAAATTCGATTTGAGTAAGATAGAACGAAAATAAACACAGTCCTTCCCAATGATGATTTCTGGATCCACCCTACCATACCTATTAATAGCACTGCTCTACAAAAAAGTGACCTATCAGTCGCCGGCCTCCTTTTATCATGGATGGGGGTTTTCGAGGGTGCTGAATTCGAATCCGTTGTCCGTTTTTTTTCGATTTTTCGACGTTTTTATGGTTTTTATCGTAACGTAATTACAACTTTTGAGAGTTCCGGTTGGTCTCATTCGACGCAGGAGAGTCTAAACTTTCGAATGGTTGCCTTCGATATTTTTTGGCAGGTCCATCTTCAGAGAGTCATCTTCTCGGGATCGGACGAATCGTCGACGACGGAGGTGATTTTGATAGCCTATAACCACCCCCAGAACTCGCTGATCACAATGAGACCACCCTCATGAAAATCTGTTCAGCCGCTCGGGCGTGATGCTGTGATACACAAACACACACACAACAACAACAACAACAACAAAAGTCGAAGAGATGAGCGCACTCCATTTTTTCCTTTCCATTTTTTGAGGAAAGGTTCCGCTAAAAACCATATACCGAATAACCGAAAAAATTGCCCATCGGAAAAAACGGACCACGTATTCGGATTCAGCACCCTCGAAAACCCCTATCCATTATAAAATGAGGCCGGCAACTTAGAGGTCCCTTTTTTTTTGTAGAGCAGTGTAATTAACTGTCAATCATGCATTATGGGTGGAGTAGGACCTTGAACCTATAATTTAGTTTTAAGTTCTGATTTTTATTCTACTTATTAAATAAAGTTTTCCCTTCGAGCAATGTAATTCTGTTCCGGGTTCATTAAACTTGAAGGCGTTTTTATCAACAAATCACGAAAATGGCGAATTAATAAAAGGAAAACTCTTCCTATTTAGATCTTTTCAGTGATATTAAATCCAATAATATTATGAATGATCAAGAAGACAATGTCGTAAAGTACCAAGGTAGGCCAATAGTTGCCAAAAACAGCGAGGGAACCATGATCGTTAGGTACGAAAAGACGGATAGACAAATTTTTGAAACAGTGCACAAGTTATGGCATTCAGTCGAAGGTTGTATTATTCCTTATTCAAGTACCTATGGCTGTCTGAAACCCTCAGCCCTACGTCAAAAAGCTCAAAGCCAAATTCTTGCATGGGAAAAGCGCGTGTTTCCAAATAATTGGAATAACTATTACCTCAACGTATTTTCAAAGCTTCTGATGTCTCTAAAGGAAGTCAGTCCCACAGTGCGCATATTGGTTGGTGAAAGTGAACCTCAGGGTCCCTCAGCCTAATGCCATATCGTGATCACTTTCATCCTTCGTGGGTGGTACCAGTTCATTAATAATCTGCGCCTTATCGAGGAATACCTGCTGTCGTGATCATGATTCATACTTTGGAGAATAATCTACGGTGGGCTAAGTGTTAAGTACGTACTCTCCGAAACCGATATTAAGTATCAGTGTTATTTGTCGGATGTAAATTATTCAAGTTATAGAAACTTCAAGGGAAATGAGCTTGCAGCCTCGCATTAATTAGTATGGAGAATGTTGAATAAGCAACCCATTATTTTTATTCACCTGAAAATTTCTTCTTTTACATTTTAATGTGCGTAGGTAGATGCCAAAAATCCACTGATCGTCCTTTTATATCAGTAATCAGACAGGAATCGGGTTCCCATTAATAGAGTTTACGTCCAAATTTAGAAACATTTTCTAATGACCCTCTGAAATCCCCACCATGAGCCCCATGGCCAAGAACCCACTCATAAATTGATTATTATCCCAAAAGCCAAGTCACTTCGTAAACCCCATGGTAGCCTTGGAGAATCACGTTGGGGGCTGAAAACCTTGCGGGCACAAAATTTGTTTTTAGCCATCCAGGACAGACTATACCTACGTTTTTTATAAATTGCAGCATTGAGGCATTGTAAAAAGACGGGCTGAAAAGTCACGAAACACTCCGTTGTAAACAATGGAAAATCGACTTCAAAATTTGAAGTCGAGTTGAAGTTCAAATGTATACGATAAGAAGAAGAAGAATTTTGGAATCGGGTAAAGCAAAAAAGCGTGAGAAATTAATAAAATGAAGCAAGGAGAGCGTGGTGCCTGTGAGTTTTTTCATTATGTAATGAAAAGGAATTTTTTAGGAGTAGGTAGGTATGTATCTATCCACTGAGTCGATAAAGTGACCCCGCGAAAAAATTCCCCTTCAAGGCCAAAGATATACCTAACCAGACTAACAGATAGGTTCACGTTACCCCTTTTGCTCGGCGAAAGTGCGAAAAAAGGCGGAGTTACCTTCAACCGCCAAGCTGGAAGTTCTGCCAACAGGGATCGCTGGTTCCTCCTTTCGCTGCTCATCCCGGCGGGAACTCAGACCGGCTCCTGGAACAACTGCGCTGTTCATCTGTAGAATCTCAGCCTCACCTTACTGTTTATTTATATTGCAATGCTTGCCAAGTGCCTATAGGGCATTATAATGCAGGGAGTAATAATTACTTTAAAAAATGATTTTATTCTTCAAATCTGTGTAGGTAATTATTACAAGGGTTTGAATAAAAATATCAATAAGTAGTGTAATGAAAAAGCTATATTATCGAGCAGCGCGTGTTTTTTCTTCTATAAAAACAAATTAAATGTTTAGTAGGTAGGTAGGTATTAAGAGGATTTTTAAGGAAAACCTTTTAAGGTTTATCATTCCTCAAATACATAATACACTTATTATAGGAGTATTATGGCCTCCGTTTAGCCCCTCACATTATATGATTATATGAGGGTTTTTGAAAACTTCAGAGTCGTTTGCGACTTTTGAATTGAAATCCATTTATGGGTGTCTCAAATCCGTCCAACTACCATTGTTAGGATAAATGGGTTTTCTGTGGGGCTTGTGAAGGACTCGAATGAGGTGTTGCTTTCGAAGTAATTTTGGACTTACAATCTATTTTTGGGGGTCTCTCATCTGTACACGTAAAAAAAAAAAAAAAAAAAAAAAATACAACTATAGGTAGGATTATAAAAAAGGGGCAGGTACCTACAGATGCGAGACCCCATAAATGGATTCTAAGTCCAAAATTACTTCGAAAACAATACCATTTAATTACCGTTTTTACCACTTAGAAATTATTTTTGTGACTTAGGTACAATCAATTTTGATTTTTTAAACGATATGCAAAATTCTCACAATTTATAGAAAAGAAAAATAGCTACAACCTTGTGTAAGATTTGTAGACTTTTACATCCCCATTTGATGAACACTTTAGTTTACAACAGCTTCAGCACTTTTTGAGTTCCCAGTAGACTGTTAATAAGCTTGAAGAGAGACGGCTTTAAATTTAGTAGGGTGATTAAAAAAAAAAACGGAAATCGGTGAGTACTCGCCTCTGTAGCTTCCAAAAATTACCCAATCTTCTAACTTTTTTTTTTTTATAGCTCCACACGAAATGCTCTACCACTCTAAATACTTCTGAATTATTTCGGCTAATGTACTAGGAGAAAATCGAGATTTACTACAGAAAACTCCACGACCTTCACGCGTACTCGAGACCTATGAGCAAGTTTGGAATCGATTTTAGATCCCATATCATGGATTTACAGTCAACGCCTTCTCCCCAAGTGATTAGGAGATTCCATATTTCAATAGTTTACTAAGTTCAAGGGGTTATCAATTATCTAAATGCAGAACCACCCTCTAAAAGTTGCGTACTCATGATGACTCAAGACCGGCACAAGAAAAAAAGTTAGTTTTTCATTTCGCCTGAAGAGCGCGTTTTTAACTATTTCGATCTCCGAGCTAGTCCGTTCAGTAGCCCAACATCCCTGGAAGGGAAAATACGGCTCGTGGGGGATCTCCAGCAGCCAAAGAAAAATTTTCACATAGTTTACTGAGCTAAGTCATGTTTGTTGAGATACTTTTTTTCCAGACATTCTCGCTTGTAAAATGAGTAATTCAAATTGTTTGATTAGATTGTAATCACCCGTAGAACACAAAACGGGTTCGTGTGGCGATGAAAGACCAGTTTACCCTTTTGGAAACACAGAGTTAGCTTGCCAGCCATTTTGAGATACTTTCTCATGACCGTCACACTCAAAACCTTCACGCGACCATCACGTTTTACCAAGTCAAACTTGTGAAGGTCATGAGGGATTAGTGAAGGTTTGGATGATTTAATAACCTATCTCATTGACTTGACCAAGTTATTGTAGTATATATGTACGTATATTGTATTATTACTAGGTAAAAGGCAAGACCATTGTGAAAAACTCATGACCTTCACTCAAGAGTTCATAACCTTCACACAAAAGTTCAAGACCATCACGAAAACTCAAGTCCTTCACGCCTAGCTTTCTCCATTTCAGTTGCAGAAATTGGCCTTCAAATCTAGTTTCTAACCCTAATTATATTTTATATTCGGTTACTGGCTACGGATACTGAAAGTAATTGGGAATATATATTGAGTTCCTCAATAGTTATACCAACACCAATTCATGTGATGGTCTTGAGGAAAGCACATAAATCCGTCGTGGATTTGTAGTGATATCTTTTAGGGGGCTACATAAAGTATCTCACCCTATATATTTTCGAAAACTAGGGCTTTCCCTGGACGGGAATCAATAACACTTCTCGAGAAAACGATCGAAAAATTTTCGGCCTGAACGAAACCCCAAATTTCCGTTTTTTTTGGAATCACTACTTAGCACCCGGCAATCACTAAGGCCGTGAGATTTTGTCTAGCTGCTCACTCGCGAATTACACTCATCGATGTACCTCTCGATCATGTTTTACGTAACGTCTAAAGTATTTCTAAGTGTTAGAACCGAGGGTCGGTTAATTACCTCGTCCAGGTGACGGTCACAGAAATCCCGAAAACGAGGATGAACACTGTCCACTTCATGACTGGGTCGACTTGGGCCTGGATATCGATGATATACCCTCGGCTTCTTGGCGGTCAGCCATTCCGACGTCCGTTTCCCACTTCGGCCGTAGAGTTCTACCGTTTTGCACCCTGACTGGCAATGGGGGCCGTCACGATCGGTGCCAATCGATCAGATCTGCTGTTTCGGCGAGTGAAAACTGTTTAGGATTTGTTTTCCGTCCCGAGAGCTGGTCATTCATTATGCACTTTTCGATGGGCTTGATCACCCAGGTTTTATTTATTGCCAATTAGAAGCGAACTTTCCAAAATATTGCTACATGAGGTGTCTCTGATAGGTAAATCACAAGTGGGAACTGGCACCGCAGTGCGGGTGTTCGGTGGACCTCGTTTGTTCCTAGCAATTTAAATTGTTTTCGGCGTCATGTGAGGAATTCCAAAGGCGCTATGCCCTAAATCAAGCCGCCGCTTCTGTGGAGGGTCCAATTACAAAAAATAGAGTAAAAGAAAAACTAAAATTCATCTTCCAGTCCTGCAAAAAGGTACAATAATGATTATAAAAGGTACAATAATAATTATTGTATCATGTACCTAAGTAGATACCTGTTCGCAGGAAAATTTCCTGCATTTACATTTACATTAAATAGGAAAATTTCCTGCATTTGCAATTACATTTAATGTAATAGGTACTCTATAGAGTATATATATATATATGGGCAAGGCCCGCCGCGGAGAATGAGCGTTTAACCTAGAGCAGAAAATTTCTGCCCTATGCCCTAGGCCCTAAAGTATATTATTTTTCAGTATTATTTGAGTATTACAGTAGTTTATTGAGTATTACATTTCCTGCGAACACACTGCGTCACCTTTAATGTGACTTTATTGAAATTATTATCGAGTGCAAAATGAGTGTGAAGGAGCAGAAAATTCGCTGGTTTTCAACAGTTAGTACACGCTTCTCTTATATAAATCCGTGGGCTTTGAAAGGTTTGGTTCGTACGAAGGTGCTGTATGGGCTGTAAAATGCGTCTTTTTTTGCTAAAAGAATCTCGTCCCATTTTAGTAGGCAATCAATTATTATTCCCAAATATTTCACCTCTTAGGTTCCTTCTAGGTCCGCTGCCCGGGCATGAATGGTTGAGACTGTGGGGGCAAGGGAGCTGTCCAGATAGAGCACACCTTTTGCCACGGCCTCGTCTTCATCGCTGTTGTGGGATCACCTGAGGGTCCTGACGACGGTGGGACTACCATGCGGCCAGACAAAGGGTTAAAAGATTCCCTGCTTTGGTCCGGGGTTTCCCCCTTTCCAGGCAAAAGTTCAGGAGGGAAATAATGGAGATTTTGAGCGAGGACTAATGAGTTGTAAAACTAAAAACTGAGTCCGAGGGGAACATGGTGAACGCCAACCCCACGACCGTGAGGTTGGAGCAGTGTGGGGAAGGAGCAGCATCCTGTTTCTCAGCGCGCTGGAGTGCCATTCGTGGCACAGTCATATTAAATATGCTAATTTTACATTAATACGCAGCGAACAATACTCTGTCGCTGTCTGTTGTACCTAACTTGGTACCTAGCTAGATCGTTTACCGTACAGCAAAAACCGGGTTGGCTCCAGAACGGGACCCTGCTTTACCCCTCTCGACCTGCTGCTCAACGGCTCGCTCTGTTGGTCTATTGCATTGGCTCGATCTGTCCTATGGTTTGGCTCTGTTAGAGTTCTCATCCTGGAGTGGAATCGGTTGGATGATATTAATGGAGGGTGCGGAATCCCAAGGTGTTGGTAGGACGATGCTAATAGATGGTGTGGAATCCCAAGATATTCCTAAGCCGATCTGAACTCATAATGAGGGTTCGTTGAACTAACTTCGTTCCACAGCCGCCCTTTTCTGAAACCACATGAAAATCGCACCGTCGCACCTTTCGTAAAGACCCAATGCCCATCGAATCTGTATTATATGCCTTTAAACTAGTTTTAAGCTCCACTAAACCTGAGTTATAGGTCCAATAGACATTCAAAATCTGTAAAAATCATATTCTACGCATAACTAAAAGCACCTACCTATATTTCTCCTGAATGCTAAGTTTTATTTACATTGCATCTTCAGCAGCCCCGTAGAGAGGGGGGGGGGGAGGGGCACTGGACCCGTTTCCCCCAGGCCAGGCCTTCGTAGGGGGGCCCGGATTTTCTTGAGAATTTTTTTTTTTTTTTTTTATTAACCGTTTATGCTAATTAATAACAAACCTCATCTCTCTTCAGGTAAATTTAGCCCCAGCCATTCGCTTAAAACCTCTCGTCATTGCAAAACAATTTGTCAGTGTCCCTTCATTTTGCAAAACCCATTTTTTTTTTTCAGACAATGTCTCATGTAAATGACTCTCGCTGTCAATGCCGTGGACCCTTTCTATTTTGCTTGTGACAAGTGGGACAACGCTTCCACCGGTTCAAACAGTATTTCACATCTTATCATCGGAGAAAGATTTTTCCTTGTCCCGAACTTGCCGACTTGGAAGCGTTTCTCTCGGTTGCACATTAGCGAGTCACCTCTAATCCACTAATCGCGTCCGAAGATATTTCCTTCCGTCACTCAGTCATGTGAAATGAACGGTACCGGATGAAGCCAAAAGAGGATTTGGGAACCCGCCCTACTGTATATCCAGCCGAAAAATGGAAATTCTTAGATGAGTGGACATTCTTTAAATCTCAGTGACGAACCATTGAACACAAAACCAGATTTGGATTTTGTCTGAAGAGGAAAAATTTATGAGCATCTACGGAACTCAGTCCATAACAAAATACCTATAGGTCTTCCCAAAATGGTGAAAATAGAGTTCCTTCTAAAATCGAGGATAACTTGGCAGCGTTTGAGACTCAAACTTTGAGTGCAGTTACTTCACCTACTGTAGGTTGCCTCAGGGATTGCCGGGTGAACAAAAATCAACCAATTCATCTTCGGAAAAAATGTACAAAAGAACGTTTATTGTCGAATAAATTAATGAATACAATTAACGTTTTATCAACAAACACACTCAACAACAACTCGTAGAGTTTACATAGAATTTCGTCAAAGACGACGAGTTAATTTCCGTGAAAATTAATTTTTCACGCAAAGAAGTAAAAAAATGGGGAGGGGAATAAATTACAAGATTCGCAGGAGGTGGGAATTTTCGAAAGGGGCCTGGAAGAATCATTGAGCGTTGGATTCAACGGGAGCGAAGTCTGAAGAGGGATTTTGAGCTGAGTAGGCGAGTTGATGAGCTTCCATGCTCCTCCTGTAGGGGCCGCTGCTGTAAGAACCGCCTGAGGACCATCCGGCGGAGTTTCCTGAGCTCCAGTCAGAGACGGGGGCCTGAAAACGTGAAATAACCAGTTAGATAAGGATGACCAGAAGTCAAAGATAAGTTGAAGAATCAATCATGAGCAACCAAGGATGTAATGGTCTAATCGCCTACTGCCGAGAACCCTGCAAGATCTACTTCACAACTCTTCAAGACCAAATCCTAGCATCCTCACCTTTCCAAAGCCTCCGATGCTGCTGGCGCCGCCAGAGAAGAACTTCTGGAAAGCGAGGACGGCGGCAAAGACAAGAGCGATTTTGCCGATGACGAGAGCCTTCAGAGCCATCAGACCGATAGCGCCAAGAGCAAGGGGGAGGAGAGTCACCAATTTGGCTCCTATCAACATGACGATGGGGAGGATCTTCTTCTTCAATTTGGCACGGCCTGAAACGAAAGAAATTACTTAGTGCTCAACGACTTACGTAAATTCCATTCATTTCCTCATTTTGTGCTGACTGGAAATTTATAAACATCTAGTTACTCACTTTCTGCACACATAAATGAACGGAATCTATCTTAATTGATCTTATAATAATTACTGCCGGTAATTTGTCTGTGGCTGCAACGTACTCGGTCGATTTACCCTGATTAGGATTTGAATGCATCTAGTAACAATTAGGATCCTTGAGCTAGCCACTTAATCGCCGGATAAAGGATTATTTCCCACTTCGTAGGCCACCATGTCTACGGTTCGTGACGAAGTTGGAGAAGTCAGTTTTCAAAAGAAACCCCTTATAGCATCATGTGTATTAATATGTGTTAATTACCTTCATCCAAAGCCCTCTGGAAGGATTCAGGGGCATCCCTGGGCATCTTAATTTGAAGGGTGTGGGATTGAAGGAACCTCAGGGCTGAGTCGTAGGCGAGGTCGAGAAGTCGGTTGGACCTGTAAAGACCATTATGTTTACAAATTAATCAATTATATATAGGGCCACATGGACGCTTTGAACTCGCTCAGTTGTACTCACCTCTCTTCGTTGTTTTCGGGGAGCGTCTCTTCAATCTGTTCGGGGGTCATCAGAGCACGGCCGGCCCTGAAGTCGAATTCGTTGTCCTTGACCAGCGTCACACCTGGAAATATGCGTATAACATTTAAAAAAAAAAAAAAAAAAAAAAAAAAAAAAAGTTAGTTAACAATCAATCTCTTCTATAGACTTCTAGAACCAGGCGTCACGAGGGGGCCTCAGCCGTAAGGAGACGGCAACATGTAAACAAACAGGATCAACGACCTTTCCCGCAGAAATGGACAACTCTCGCCGGCCGGCACCTTATACTGGAGGATAAAAGTCACAGGGAAGGTTCGTCACTACAGTATTTGAAAACCAGAGCCAAGCCGAATTTCTGATTTGAAAATTAGCCGATCCGATCAACGCGAGTAGGTCAGGTTTGACAAATTCAAAGCGACGCAAAAATGTGATCAGGTTGATGTAAAAATTTCTAGGCCCTTAAATAACAAGCTGTGTCCAGCAAAAATGCATCCCAAGCCCCTCAAGCCCTATTTGCCGATTGCATCAACTGAGGACCTTTTCGAATGTGAGTCAGCCGGTCCTTGCAGTTGCGTAACTTTCTCGCCGTAAAAAGACGCCTTCCTCCTGACCTCCATCCTCGAGACACGTACCGGTGCAATCTTGTGCGTAAAGGACCAAACGGAACCATTTGACGGCTTGATTGGATTGATACCACCACTACGTTCCTCGAATTGACTCTGATAAAAAGGCGTTTTCGAACACTGAAAGATGTGTTTTGAAGGCGAAGTCCCGCTTTTCAACGGATATTGGACTTTTGAGATCGGCAAGGATTCATGGGAAACGAAAATTCTTCGCAGAACGGTCATGCAAGATTTTTTTGTCGCTGATCCTTTCCCACCGTTAAAGTCTCCGGGCTAATTAGAATCGGGAGATACTGATAGTCGAACGATCCTAATTGCCTATTTCATCTACTATTTAAAATAGCTAATGTCAGGGGTTAGGCACTATGGGTGAAATGGCTTGAATGACACGTGTTGACCTCCTAGAAAAACTTCAACGATAAGGCACCAATAATTGTGCTCCGAACGTTTAATGCCAAAACGTAGCTCGACTTCTGGAAACTTTGCGTGTTTGACTTGTCGTGTTGATGTAGTTTCTCCAAAAGCCGTTCGTGGAAAATGATGAATCTTCCAAACCTGAAAGTCATTTCACCTCACTTCCGTCACCCCCGAATCGCAAGTTACCAAGCAGAACAAGACATGGACCAAGCTACGTGTCCAATTAGGTAGTGAAACTCAAGCAATGTTCTAAAAGAGCCTAACGATTGTACGTAGACTATATTACGAACCATATTCCACTAATCTCATAATATAATATATAATAATATTGCGTGCCGTTTTGAAATTCGCGCACTTTCTCACAGCGGTGTAGGTTAATTTCCCCGATGGGTTTTGACGACCTTTTTCTTATGCTAATGAGACGGGAATTAGGCCTCTCCCAGTTCCGAAGTTCGATCAATCAAAAGGGGCCCGTGCCGTGTTTATCGTTGACGGTGCTCGAATCAAAAGGAGAGATTTCGATTGGGGGTTTGGCCTACTATTTTCAAAAGGACCCCGGAGGGGTGTCAGTCACATTATAAAGTCTACGGGATCTGTTACTATGGAAAGTGCCCCTGACAAGAAGGAAGTTTGTGAAGTGATAAATGTTTTTGTCGAAGGACAAGACAAGTTTGGTTTGGTTCATCTATCAAAATCATTAGCATCCCAACTCTCTCAGATAGACACGGTGACAAAGAACGGCCAAAGATCGATGACTTGCTTCTTTTGGGGGTCTGCAGATTTTCTCCATTTCTTGTTGCCATATCAAATTAAACGAATCGCGCAATAATAAAAAAACTTTTTTCTTGTATTGTTCCAAAAATTCTTAACAAGTCAATCGACTAATTGGCTTATTCGCTCTGAATATTCTTTTCCACAAGACCAAGTAAATTGGTTAATTTCTCAAATCAAGTGAGTTAAAATATTAAAGATCTTGATTCAGAATGAGTTCAAACATCGAAGGCGAAAGCTGCCATTAAGTGACCGTTTTCTCTAATAAAAGTTCAAACTTGAAAACATTTCTTGTATAAACCTAATGAAAATACATGAAACTTTATATGGACATGTAGCCAAAGTCCTGCTCGTCTCACTTCCATGAATAATTCATTCCTCCATTGTCGTTACAATTGATTCCCGGGTTTTGATTGAAATCTTTTATGGCTCTGCGCAATGAAATCCCAAGAAAACACCTTGGTAGTACCGGATTTCTATTATGTTCGTACCCGTCGGTTGGGCAAGTACAAAAACATCCAATGGGGGAAATTGTTCAACTTCATGGTTGACAATAAGGTTTTTAGGCATGCGCATCTTGGAAAACTGTACCACCGTAAAATTCGCCATTTCTCAATTTATTGAAATTAATAGTTTGTTTAATTCATAACATTACTTGTGTAATTTTTAAAAGCGGTGTCAAACTCGAACATAGAATATAATCGGAATCTTTCATAGATTTGAATAAAAACAAAAACAAATGTAAACCCATAATACTGATCAATTTTAGTGTCTTCTCTTTTTATTTAAATGTAATTCAAATTCTTTTACTCCCTGGATTTGTAATTTCAAAACAAACTTTTGAGATAAGTATCTAAAAGAACAATTTGAGGGTGTTTTCTTACTGCAGATTATTAGGTATTTATTTTATTTTGTAGATTGAATGATTATAACTGAAAGTTCCCAAAAATTAATTAAATTAAATGTGCTCTTTTTCGTTTCAAAAGAATCCGAAAATCCAATGCCCATTCATTTGCCATTTTATGAAAGATTTTTTTATACATCTCTACAATTCGGGGCTCAACGCGAATTGAATTTTTGGCGCTGAATCGAGATACAGAGATTTAATATGTCAAACCACCCAAATGTAAATGAATGATAAAATTTATTTTATTTATTTGGTAGGTTGTGATAAGTTGGCCGACATTTTCAGTTCAAAATCGCCGTTTTTGAGACTGGTGCATGATCTACCTAAATTGAAACGCTCCTGGAATTAATTGTTTACTGACACTGCCATTCATGGCACATTCACTTTTTGTTCACACTGACCTTCGAAAACGGGAATGTCGTTCATCCTGGCGGCCCTGTCCATCGCGGCGATCGCCCGGACTCCGAGACAGGTGGCGACGTCCGCACGCGACCCGCATTCCGACGTCGAGTCTTCGATCCGGTTATCGACGACGGCGGCGGCGGCCAAAGCCGGGACGAGAAGAGCGAGGAGGATCCGACCGGTTGGTGACATTTTTCGTTCGTCGATTTTTTTTTTTTTAATTGAAGAAACTAAAAAAACGCTGAAAACACTTCCAAACTTCTACTCCCGTGAGATGAGATGTGATCTAAGTGAGTGAGGGACTGAGAGTGAGGACGCATCCCCTCGTCTAATGTTATATACCACGTTACCGCCCGCCGCCCCTTTTTGGGGACCCGCCCCGCAGCTTCAGACTCCCCCGGCTTCACTGACGGTGCATCTTGCGTAAGCGAAAGTGATATTTGTGTAAACAAAAGACCTCAGATCTTCGGATCTGCGTGGATAAGTTCGCACAACGCAGAACTGAGCTAATTTCTATTGGATCGACTCGATTTCTGGAGAATTTGGTCGTTCGTAGTATCAAAATTTGCAGCTCCGTTTGACGATTTATTTATACCAATCCGTCAAACTTTGCTTTGGGATTTGAAAAGAAAAACCGCACTTTGTCGGCTGACCAAGTACCATTATACAATTTTTCACTTCAAATTGTTTCCATCTCGAGTGATTTCTCACTTTACAGTGACTACCAAAAGGTGGTCCACCCTTTATAACTGGCTTTAGCACTAACTTCGAAACTAGTCAAAATTGTTCATCAAAATCAAGGTTTTACTGAAATAAGTTTTACCAAACAGAGAAAGCGTGGTCCATCCTCTTCAAAATTCTTGGCCCTCGCACCCTAAAAATAAAAATAAACTAATGCCACTATTGAATTTAGTGTGAAAATACGTGTGGAAATCATTCGTGGCAATTATTGTTAATAATATAATTCGATCCTGACATTAGTTTTTGATTTTTAGGGTACGCAGGAGGGCTACGCATTTCGATGGGGAAGGACCACGTTTTCACTTCTTCTATTTTTTTTTTTTTTTTAGACTGAGCTACTTCGAACAAGGAAAATGTTAAATTATAGAGGTATAGCTTATTGAGGGCATGTTAACCGACCGACCATTTGAGCCTAAATTCACTGAAATCTGTAGAATAAAATAAGAGAGATAGGTAATTAAGGAAATCTTAAACTCCCATAATAATTATGCCATAATTATTACTCCACCGATTTTGATTAAATTGAGCTCAAAGTGGCACATATTATATACTTTTTGTCTACGATATTTTTGTGGAGTCCCCTCTTTTATAGAAACAAATAACCTGATTAGTCAACATTTCCCCTTGGCTTTGGCCACTTTTCACATGAAGCTTCAATTAAATTTTAACTACATCTTAACAATGACCAACATCTTTCAAGAGGGTTCGAAGCACAACACCTTTTTGGAATACCAAACCATCAAGACCCGAATGTCTTGAAATTTTTTAGGGAAACTCCAAGAGGCAGCAGATAGGATCAGGAGACGCAGTCCAGATCATGCGCTTTTACAGGTGCATCCGACCCAAGGTACACGTTGCTACCATGGAGGAAAGGTTTCTTTCTTCCATGCGTTGTTACCTTATAATTACACTAAATTTGCATCACTGCATTCCGCTAGTAATGACTGATTGGCACGTGCAGATACCTCAACCGGATCCCATATTCACCAGTGGTGGAATTCACCAAGATGTTTAGTTCCATGGGAGATGACTCTGCGGATGTGATAACGCGGTTTATTGTCCTCCTCGTAAACCGTCAAATGGGTCTTGGTGTTATCTAAGCTGTATTGAAATGGTACTGCACATGTGTGTAAATGTACGTACTTTGTCCATGTGTGAGTGTGACGCTTTCTCTCTCCGCCACCCTTTTGCCAGCCAGTTAATGAACTTGGACAATAACTACTTAGAAGCCGACTGTTTGGCGCTCAGAGAAAGTGACGAACTTGTGAAGCGTGAAAACCCTCCGACGCCAAAAGGTACGAATTTGTATGTTGTTTTTTTTTGCAGCGTATGCACACGAGGAAGTTCACGCCTACGTCAGAAGTCACGATAGTAATGTTAGGTAGTTCGAAGGAAAATTTCCATTTAATGAATCTGAAGGCAAAAAACGCTGCAAATTTTACACAAGGGTTTATATAGGTTACTTGTGCAGAAATTGAATTCTGTCAATGAAAAAATTAAAAAAAAATTTTTTTTGGATTTTTATTTCAAAAAAATTTTTTTTTGATTTTTTTGTTCAAAAATGTGTTTTTTCAAAAATTCTGTTTTTTTTACTCAAAAAATATTTAACATCCTGGGATCCTTCAAAAATCCCATTTTTAGCCCCATGAAAGCCCTAAAGATCGCCCCAGTGAAATCGGATCGTTCCGGGACCCCAAAAAAAGGATTCTACGTCCAAAAATACTTCGAAAACGACACCTAACTCGATCCCATAGCTAAAAGCCTTCAAAAAACCCCTCCCGTAGCCCCATTATAGCCCCAGAGCGCCCCACGGGTTTGGGCGATCGGACTGAAAACCTTGCGGGCCCAACTAGATGGTAAACCAAGTATTTTGTCAAAATTTCAGATTTTAAAAAAAATTCCTACCGCCCAAAACGGCCCGGACGGCGGACGGCGGACGGACATTTCGGATTTTGAATGTAGACCTCTTGAAACGGATAATGTCAAATTTTGAGGCCGATCGGAGTCGTCGACCCGCGTCGCGAAAAAATATGTGTATTATTCCAAGAATAATAAACCAAAAGACTGGAACTTCCTTATTATGAACGATACTGAGCAGCGAAGACCTTCTTGCCCAAATCTGAGCCAATTTTCGTGGCGAAAAGTAGTGGGAAGAGTAAGGGAAGTAATGCTTGGTTACGTGGATGTAGTTGCAAAACGTTAGGACTAATGCTTTCATGGTAAGCATTTCACTGGAGCGCATTTAACTATTTGCGACAGATTTCTGCTCTTGACAGACATCATCATCATGACTACTCGGAGCCTTCTCGCGGTTTTTCTTTCTGTGATAAGGGCCTACCACTTGAACTTCTAAACCGAAAAAACTGAAAAGGTATCGCGACAGGATAGGGCCTCGTGCCACAGTGCTTGTCTTTAGTGGTTGTTTTAAAACAACCTCTAAAGACAAGCACTGTGGGAAATAAAAACGCTGCAAATTTTACACAAGGGTTCATTATTCTTTGATGTAGGTTACTTGTGCAAAAATTTATTTCTGTGTCAACGAGAAACATTTTGGAAAATGTTTTCTTTAATAATAATGAGGTGGTTAGGGTGAGAAATGACTCCTCTGCTGAGTACTGACTACTCAGCAGAGGAGTCATTTCTCACCCTAACCACCTCATTGGATTAGACCTCTGCACCGTCGGCAAACACCACACAATGTTTTCTTCAAATTTTTTTCTACATTTACTCTACAAATTTTTGACCTCCTGGGATAATACAAAAATCCCATTTGTAGCCCTATGAAAGCCCTATAGACAGTGAAATCGGATCGATCCGGGACCCCCAAAAATGGATACTGCGTACAAAAATAGTTCGAAAACGACACCCAACTCGACCCCATAGCCAAAAGCCTTTAAAAAAAAACCCTCCCGAAGCCCCATTTTAGCTCCATAGCGCCCAACGAGTTTGGGTGATCGGGCTGAAAACCTTGCGGGCACAACTAGATGGTATTTCGTCAAAATTTCAGATTTAAAAAAAAAAAAAAAAAAAAAAAAAATCCTGCTGCCCAAAACGACCCGGACGGCGCACAGTGGTCTGAAATGACAGAAAAGCGGCAAAACCTCTTTTCTTTGAAATATTTCAATAAAACTTGGTACACCTACGTTTTTTGGGACGTAGAATCCAAATCTGAAGTCAGAACGACGTAACCGACGGTAAAAATGTTTAGAGCTCTGACAGGAGAGACCGGAGAGAAACGAGTGAAGCCGCAAGTTCCCGCATCCGATCTTTGCATTTTTTGTTTCTACAGGTCCTACTGAGTGTTCCTAGACTAATCGCACTTTGGCGCACCTTGGCGCACGGTGTTTCCTTGTCTACTGAATTTTCCAAAGATGGAATTTTTCAATATTTTATTCAAAAACACAAGCTAAAACCGACTGGAAAAATTAGGAAAAATAATTTTACACTTCTCATGATATATATATAGACTGATATAAATAGAAGGAATTTTCGTTTTAACATAAAGCGCTCCATTTTGTCACGTTTCCTTTGACATAAATTCTCGGGAAATTGGCGTTTTTTCTTCTTCTCAAGCTTGTGTAACGCTGTAAAATCTTTATTTTTACCTATAAACCCATGGAATACACTAGTTAACTTCTTCAAACATCAGTTGTAAATTCAAATTGCATCAACAATCAAGTTGAAAAATGGGGGTTTTGCCACCCACAGACCACTGTGCGGCGGACGGACATTTCGGTTTTGGAATCTAGATCTCTTGAAACGGATAATGTCAAATATTGAGGCCGATCCGAGTCGTCGACCTCCGTCGCGATCACATTGGTGTATTCTTCCAAGAATAATAATCCAAAATCCTACTCGTGAAAGAAATTTGATGACTCTAATAACAATAACCCTCTGTCTCCCAACGGCAACGTTTGAAACCCCTCAATCCCCATTTTGCAAAAAGTGTTTATTTAGCAAACTCTTTATGTCATATTTACGATCATCGGTCGAAGACGGTCTGCAATCACTGTCTTCAGTTTCTATCGAACGCGAACGTAGATAAATTTTATCTTTAATGAGTTTTAACGTGTTAAGTTTGAAAGAAAATCAAGAAGAAGATCTCATCACTTATTTCTTTCACTCAGAAACCGAAATCATGATATTGTCTGAAACTTAGTTGATAATAATGATCGATATTACAGGTTACGAGGTGTCACCCAATTTAAATGAGATTTATGAAATTCAATTAGCATAATATGCTATATTATACCTAATATATTATGTATAACATAATACATAATATTATTATGTTCATATTATAATATGTTCGTGAAGGGAACAGGGTAAAAACCCCATCATCGCCATTCCAGGCGAAAATGAGTTAATATTATAATATTGAAGGTATACCTTCAATTACCACTGCAATCATTACAAGCAAAGGCACAATACGATTGAACAGTTTGTGAATTCTTTTTGGCCTTGCAAGACTGAAAATTCATCTACGATTCCCACTTTTCTGCCGACCTTCAAGTGAAAGTGAACAGGGCGGAAGGACTTGGGTAAATCATACATCTGATTGACTCGAAAGAAAGTCATGAGTCACAACACAATCCCGATTCATTTGATAGAATCGGGTTGGTTCCTATTGTGCTTTTTTTGCGAAGTCCTCTTATTGTTCTTTGTGTTGCCCTATCGCGAAAACGATGTGGGATGTAATCGATCCGCTCCTATGCCCTATCGGAAACTCGGAATGTCGTATATTGATGAGCGAAATGGGTGTATGGAGTTTAGGATAGCCTACACTGGCCTACATGCATGAGTACGTGTATTTATGAGTGGCAACCTACTTAGTCTCATGTGCATGGATGAGTCTTTGATTTCCAGTCTGAAATGTTCATCCACGAGGTTCTCACGCCCCTCGGTGAGGTGACTACCTTCACTTTATGAACTCAAGACTGATTAAATCTTTGATTTATCAAATTTTGATAAATCACAGAAAATACGACCTCACATTTTGATATCTGCAGTATCTCTACCAACCATGACACCTCGAAATATCATTTTGACATGGATGTCTTACAGCAGGGGCCAACCAAATTATTCATCATGCTTAATGGCGATTTAAATCAGCGATTTAAATGAGGAGCCTGGTCAGCTGAGTACTTGAAGAGGAGTATAGTCTCCTGAGTACTTGTTGAGGGTCCAGTCAGATGAGTACTTGTTGACCAAGAGTCAGCCTATTCTCAGCCGAGTACTATTTGAGGATAGGGATGATTTTCGGAAGTCAATATATCGATGTTCGATAGTGTCGCGGATGATATATCGATACAGTGAGTGGCATTTGAACTTCGGTTCCCAGCGGTTCCACTTATCCAGGTTTCACTGTACCAATATATCGTACCTCGATAGTCTGTGCCACCGACTAAAAATATCGATAGTTTTAGCAAAATATTGAGTTTATTAAAAAGTAAACTAAAAATAAATGAGTCATTTTTACCCCTAGCATACTTTTAATAGGTATAGACTTTTATTATATCGGATAAAAAAAATGTCGACCAAAACTATCGGTCACTAAGTATCGATACCGATACTATCAGACTATGCATCATCAATAGAAAACTTCGATATTTCGATACTATTGACAACCGATGGCCATCCCTAGTTGAGGAGCCGCGTCAGCTGAGTAGCTACTGGATGGGGAGTCTAGTCTGCTGAGTACTTGATGAGGAGGAGTCTAGTCAGATGAGTACTTGCTGAGAAGTCTTTTCAGTTGAGTGCTTAAAGAGGATCCAAATCAGCAGAGCAGTCTGGGTAAAAAAAATGTCACAGCAGTTCGTCAGGCATGATGTCAGACATATCCATGAGAGGATTTATCAGCACTAAGACTTAGTGTGGATACTCTTATTTTCTACAAAATATTTGGTATTTTTACCAAAAGTAAATTTACTGTTTTGGAAAAAATACCCTGAAAAAAAAAATCAAAAATATTTTTAAAAATCACTCATTTAATAAACGGCGTTAATAATATTAACACTCGAATTATGAGTATGGATGACTGGCGTGTCACAAATACGTGGATGAAATTTGGGTGTTTCTCGATTTCACAAATTTGAATAAGTATTTGGATGTGTCTCGACGTGAATCATCCCTCTTGTAGGATGTCACCTCCTCTGCCCAGGAACAGATTGATGTCAACGGGCGAAAACCCCACGCGCGTGCCGGATGGCGACCTTCTGCCTCCGTGTGAGTGAGCTTCGCCGTGCGACCGACAGTGTGTGTCAACAGTGTGAACTGATAAGTCCAACACGATGACTGAAGACTCTCGGGGTGCGGCTCCCGTTAATGAGAAGTGGGCCCGACCCCGGCTTGTAACCCTTTGTCCCCGTCACTTTCAAGTTATGTCCTAAATAGCTGTCTATTCTGTTCCTCTTCCTAACTTGTTGATACGGACCAGAGATGCTTTCGAACTTGGTTGACATCCTGGGTGTTCCATATCTGTAGATCCTCCCACTGAAATCTACGACAACATCATTTTGCATAGGTCATCCTTTTATTCAAATGAAGAATTTTTCTCCGACAAAATTACCTATTTTTGTACGTCTCAGCATTAACTGATTAACTCCATAGAATAGAAAACATACAGAAAAATTTACAACTGTAGAGTCGACTTCTCTCAAAGACCTTTTGCCCCTTTGTTTGTCTATGAACCATCACTATAAAACTATAATGGCTTTTCTCCTGTGACGTCGGGTATACGGAGCCGGAACTGGTACCAGTTGCGTTTCAGGGAGGCGTCGCGGGGAGGAATATTTTAACGTTGGTAACGTAATAGAAGTTAACAAGTGTGAGCGGGAGTTCCGGTTGGACCGATTCAACAAAAACATGCCGGGAATCGAGGGGGTGCAGTTATGTAACTAGCGTAGGGTGAGGGCGCGTACCGCGAAAGGACCATCTGTCATGAGATGAAGGGTTGTCCTGTAAGGTGTATCCTACCATTTCCATCGAGGAATAATGCCGCTAGTCGTCGGGTAATTTAGGATTCTAAACTTAGATTATTACTTTTCGATCACGCTCTCTTGTACAGCGAGTGTTGCCTTCACCGCAAAGAACAGTTTTGACCGGTGAGTCGAGTGAGGTGTCGTTTTAAGTAATTTTGAACGGAACATTTGGGTTCCCAGCTCACTCTAACCACACTTTGGAGTCTTATGGCAGCGTAAGGACTAATAATGGAGTTTTAGAAGGATTTTGGTCAGTGAATCGAGTGAGGTGTCATAAACGATGAGTTTTTGATGCCTCAGACTGGTTCACCAACTCCCAAACGGTGTTCATACCTACATAATATGTAGGTATGAAAATAAAATGTAGGTATTTTAATTTTGTGTGAGAAAACAAAACTGCTTTACATTTTGCAGCAGGGTTTACAATAGTTTGGTATATAAAACGTGCAAAATTTGATTCCTTCAATAAATAATACCTATATTAAAAAAAAAAAAAAAAACTGGATAATACAGGACAGCCGAGAGACCACAAAAAATGGATTCTACGTAGGTACTTACAAAATTACTTCGAAAACGACTCATTTTACGACTCCGTGACATTCTTCGAAACCCCCATTTAACAGGGACCCTCGGGTTTGGACAATGGGGCTGAAACCCTTGAGGGCTCAACTAGATGGAATAGGTACCGAGTATATTGTGAACATTTCAAATTTGAAAAAATCCCTACTGCCTAAAATTGCCAAGGCAATATAAACTGTATGGCGGATGAACATTTCCCTTTTGAACTCCGCTCATCACACAAGGACAAATTTTGAGGCCGACCAGAATTGAGGCGTTTGCTAACAAAATCATCTCATTCCATTTTTGAAATTTTCAGGAGAAACGAAAAATGGCTCACGTCCACAATTTTTAATCTAAATCGTTGTCTTTTTTTAATTGTAGGCATACTTATAATAATTATAATGCAGAGTTAGATTCGTTTTTTATTTTCATCGTTGAATGATTTCCCAGAGAGTAATACGACTAATTAGGTTAGAATGAGCTGGTTTTGTTGCAAAAACGCCATTTTTATCCTTTTCCCCGTTTTTCCTGATTAAATTTTGTTGATTCCGGGTTTTCATGGGTTCTTTTCGTGATTAATTTGTGTTGAGTTTTTCAAGTTGTTCAGGCAGAAGGCGGTAGCTTGGAATGAACTGATTTTGATCCAGAGGGCAACGTTTGATGCCGCATTTCGGATGGGAAAGAGCTGGTTTTAAGGTGTATCCCACCGTCAGGGTTTGGTAGCGATCGCCTCAATTGTTGTATCTACCACGAAAATGCTCGTTATCTACTCATGAGAATGATAATAAATGAAGAATGACCAACTCTTTTCTTTGTAACTGCCTGATCTGAATTCTATTATCAGATAGGTAATAATTATTAGCTATGAGTGTTTTAAAACACTCATTACCTAACTCTGTTTCTTTTATTTTGTACCCAACCTAGTAACACCATAATATGCAATATTATTGCAATATATCACTCACCTCATCAATCATTTAAACAATTAATCATTTGCAGTTCATTTCAATTTAGAAGGCGTCAATGTTACCTTTTCAGGGCAAATGATTTAAAGAAATGTTTTTCAGAAATTAAAATTTTTAATACGTTTTACAATAATTATTATTGTAAAACGTATTCAAAAATCCCGCTTGTGATATCACATATATATGTGTTCATCATGTTAGGTGTATAATACATACCTACCATGATGAACACATATCACAAAAGATTGGCGGCTGAATAATACAAAATATTATTTTGTATTATTCAGCCATTTAATAATACAAATATTATTTTGCATTATTCAGCCATTGACTAATAAAAAATATTATTTTGTATTATTCAGCCATTTAATAATAAAAAATATCATTTTGCAATATTCAGCCATTGAATAATACAAAATATTATTTTGTATTATTCAGCCATTTAATAATACAAAATAATATTTAATATTAGTTTGGATTATTCAGACATTTTCATACATTTCAATTGCGTTTTCGTGATGATTAGCATCGTAACTTAGCTATACTAAGTATGGGGTCATATGGCGGATGAAGCAGTCTGATGCAACCCCTTACAACCCGCTGTGGGGGTATTTTCTCCCGAAGGTGACTCAAACCTCTCCCGGATACAAAAGCTGAGTCTCTTTGAGCTCGTGTTAGGTCACATTTGGCATCAAGCGAAAGTGAACCGCCCTGGTCATCGTCCTCTTTCATCCCATCCTTCCGCCATTTCAGCCCGCCTGACACACAAAAACCTTCCCGCGCGAGAGGGATTCATGAATAAACCCCGATTTTCTTCTTCGGGAAGTGATAACAATAATCATGGCGCGTTAACGTTGAATTATTTACAAAATTCCGAGGGCGGTGATGCAAGTCGAGAGCACCCATCACTTTCATACGATAGTTTTTTTTTTTCGAAGTTTTTTTAATACAACAAGGCGCCAAATGAAATGTGGCTGATAACTAAAGACAAGAACAAATTGAAAACTTGTTGATTGGAACATCAGGTAACTCGTACTTAATGATGTAGCTCTCAGATGATAGTTTTTTAATAGCTATACGGCGTTTTCCTCCGACTGCACCACTAACATTACTTGTTGACTACTAATTCAATTTATAAACTCCATAACGATAAAAAATGAACTTTACTACTTGATTTTTAACATCAATAATAATGTAATGAAACAACTCCTTATCATTTTTGAGAAACTGGTCGATTTTAACTATTTTCAAGGGGAAAGCGACCGTTTTGGCTTAGGCCAGTTATTCTCAAAATAATCAATTTATGCTTTCTCGATGAAGGTCGACACAATTTATTGGCAAAATGACTTAGGTATTGTAACAAACAAATCACTCGAAGCAAGTATAGTATTAAGAAAATGTCATTTAATGAGGTGTCAGAGAAGAGAAATTGACTAACGATTATCTGACACTTCGACGTTAGTAATGAGCCAGAGGGCACTTGCACGAAAAGGAGAAAATTTATTTGAAAAAGTTGATTTTTTCGATGTTGTTAAGTTGGTCACACAAGTTTTCCCGAGTTCGAGTGATTACTTTTCCTTGCGTTACCTTGTGGTGATTAGCCGTTCGTTTTTCCATTATTGTAAAGATCATTCCCAAACGAAGAACAAAAATTTTAAGGAAATTCCCAAACGAAAAGTAGAGCAGGAGTTTTTCGTTCCTCACGACGGGAATTTGCCAAGCGTGACAACAATTAATTGGCAGAATGTGAACACTCCTGATAACAATTACTCCTGATGTGCAAAATTACTCCGGATGGCAAAGCCAACTCTGTACATCAATGATGATTAATTCTTTGTATCAATCTTCAGATGTACCACAAAAATTTTAAGACCATTAAAATGTTCTTCGCAACGTAATAACAACGTAAAACCAACCTCTTCCTCGCTGTTCACACAGTTAGCACTACTTTTTGGTTTATTATTCTTGGAATAATACACCTTTGTAATCGCCACGGAGGTCGACCACTCCGGTCGGCCTCAAAATTTGACATTATCCGTTTCCAGAGGTCTAGGTTCCAAAACCGAAATGTCCGTCCGCCGTCCGGGCCGTTTTGGGCAGTAGGATTTTTTTTTTTTTTTTAAATCTGAAATGTTGACAAAATACTTGTTTTACCATCTAGTTGTACCCGCAAGGTTTTCAGCCCGATCGCCCAAACCCGTGGGGCCCGCTATGGGGCTACGGGTGGGGTTTTTTGCAGGTTTTCGGCTATGGGGTCGAGTTAGCTGTCGTTTTCGACGTATTTTTGGACGTAGAATCAATTTTTGGGGGTTCCTGAACGATACTATTTTACTGTGGGGATCTATATATAGATCCTAGATATATAGATAGCTCTATAGAGCTTTCATGGGGCTACAAATGGGATTTTTTAAGGATCCCAGGAGGTCAAGTACTTATTTTCCAAGTGAAAAAAAAAAAAAATTAAAATAAAAATGGAAAAACAAATGAAAACAATTTTATTGACACAGATTTAATTTTTGTACAAGTAACCTAGGTATATCAAAGAATAATAAACCCTTGTGTAAAATTTGCAGCTTTTTTTTAAATGGAACCAAACCCGGAGATTTCAACGTTTCAAGGGGTTCATTTCCATTCAAAAGGTAGCCCTACCTTTTGAATGGAAATGAACCCCTTGAAACGTTGAAATATTTTAATATTAATTTAATATTTTTAGAAGTGTCCAAGAAATTCAAGCCAAACTGTAAGCGCCTAAAACTCCCTCCCACCCATTGCTTTAAATGAAATTCTAACAGAAACAATTATTAGTCGATGTGCAGTTCCCTAGCCATGGTCTTATAAATAATGTAAATTTACAGTATTCGTTTTCAAAGTTATTAGGTACATGAATTTTCACGGCACGAAGAATAATTCTTATTACCTACGCACAATAATCCACAATCATATTTATTATTATTATTGTTACAAAAGAATTATTCTTGTGTTAAGTCCAAATGGATTGTTCACTATATTTTCACACCTGCTGCTGATCATCTCTCGAAGGCTTAAGCCCTCGAGCAAAGCAAATTTGCCCTTAACTTCAAATTCAATTTGTCACCTCATCATTTCAGTTGTGGAGAATGTAAACCATGGAGGAAGAAATCATCTTCCTACATGATGTAAACCAAAAGCACGCTCGCCTGTTGAACGATCTGGCCCGATTTGTCTTTCCAGAAGAGATGAAAGAAAGTAACAACTGTGAAGAAGAGGCGAGTTTGGTAGCTGGTATGTGTCAAGGCCGCACGCTTTCCCGTTCATCCCAACGCGGCCCACCTAATCGCACCTTAGTTTACCACCAGTAATTTGTTGTCCCTCCCTGCCACATTAGGATAATAATGATAATTTGTTGCCCACTTTTATGAAATAAATCTCGTCGTTACAACAACCAGAGACGAGGAGAACGATTCCGTTTATCGGATTTCTTCCGTAAATCCGAGAGAGCTTCTAAGAGAAACTGCACCTGAAGGTTTAAAAACGTAAAAAGGAATGATGTCCAGAAAAATGTCGAATTGGTTAATAACAAATTAACTAGCGCATCAGGTATAATATACCTGACATATTATGTCAGTTTAACTGACTGTTACTTTTCCGGTAGGGCTAAAAAAACATGATTTTATGCGTTTCTGAACATCGATTTTATGCTGTAGAACGGAACTTAAAAAATGCTATAAAGTTTAATGTTACATAAGGATTTAAAATGCCGCAAAATGTAATGTTATTCTTCGATTTAAAATTCCTACATATCCATAAATTAATTCTGCAAATAAAAAATAATTTAAAATATCTCTTCTACAATGGTTCGACGGAAGGGAAATCACGGAAAATGGATTTTTATCAAAAGAACCCGGAAAATGACACCTCATTCGACCTCCTGGCATCCTTCAAAAGTCCATTAAATGCTACAAATTTTGTAGCTCCATGAGAACCCACCCAATGGATCCCGACGGTGATATCGGTTGGTTCTGAGATCCGCACGAAGGTATTCTACGTCCAAAATTTCTTCGTGAACGACACCTGACTCGACCCCATAGCCGTAAGCCTTAAAAAAACCCTCACTTAGCCCCTTTTTAGCCCTACGGGAGCGATCGGGCTGAAAACCTTGCGTGCACAACTAGATGATGGACCGAGTATTTTGTCAAAATTCCAGATTAAAAAAAAAAAATCCCAGGTAGGTACTGCCCAAAAGGGCTTGAACGGCGTTCGAACATTTTATTAAATGAAAATTTTTTCAAAAATTCTTTGAAATCTCCCCATAATCATTATGGCCGATCCATTTTTTCGGCCTCCGTCTTGAATACATATAATATATGTATAAGTTCATGTTGTGTACTTATATGTGTATTATTCCAAGAATAATAAACCAAAAGGAAAAGGATGGAAAACTAAACCAGTTTAGACTTTAGACTATTCAACCAGGAGTTCTAAAAACTAGAGCAAGTCAGGGGTTGTTATGTGAGTCCGAACCATCCCACACTTCATTAACATGTTCAATTATTAATAATTCCACCAAGGAGATCTCCGTGAGGACCTGCAGAGGCGGTTTGAACTGCCTTAATTCCAAATTTTGGCCAAGATTGATGAAATTAGGTAGTCCAAATCGGCCAAACTGGGCTGTCAGGTCTGAGCTATTTCCAATCGGAATGTACCCAACTTTGGCACACAAGTTGAAGCCTCCCCTTCCCCAACTTTGGCACCGCGCCCCAGGCTTGAACTTTCTCATTAGTAAGCTCTTTGTGCCAAACCCTCTTTTCCCCTCTGCCTCAGCGCGTACACACACAAACGTACGTCAGTGTAACTACGCAAACACACATCGTCCAGACTCTCTATTGATACATTACTTTCAAGTCGAAGACGTTGTTTAGTGTGTCACCGGGTTGTATTTGTTTCCAAAGATGTTTGCTCCCCCCCCCCCCGCCCCCTCATCGCACACCGCATTTTCACATTATATTCTTCTCGCTCGCTCTCCTTCGTCTCCAACGTGCCATCTTCGTCTCAACTTTCTAGAGCTAAAACATCTTTACTTTGTGGTTTGAGGGAGCTGAATAACTTGAGGAATCTGACAACATACCATTCATACGTCGGAATTCATTTCACTTTTCTTACAGGGGAACATCTCACTTGGACCACTCCCTGTTTCGAAAAAATGCCGATGGAGATGTTGCATGAAAATTCGTATCTATTTAAATTACAATTTGATATAAATGTCTATAAGTTTCAATTCGTAAACAGTTAACTTGAATCAAACATCCTTTATCACTTAAAAAATACTTTAATGATAACACCAAGTTTGTTGCAGTCGAATCGTTACAAACTTCGTGAATAAATTATTTGATTTTTACATTCATTTTACAGTTTGGTGGGTCGTGACGTAGACTCGGTTTGCGTAGGAATTAGTATATTATGCCTCATCTGAAAAGTGAATTCTAAAATTAGGTACCATTAAAACGTCACGGAAATGAAAATTAATTCAACAAATTCTTTCACATGACTCTACCTCTTTTCGTGGACGTGAGCATCCGAATCGTATCTGTAGGGATCGTTGAGGGCTTGTTCGTCGGCGAAACTCCGGTGATGGTGGTGGGCCGGTATGGAGATGACTTCGTACGACGAATGGTCTCCATGGTGACCTCCTCCACCGCCCTTCCTCAGGGCGGCCATCAAAGCGAGCATTAGGGCAGCCATGGAAGCCGCCAGAGCTTTGCCCGCCATGGCCGCCAGGCCAGCCATGCCCATCGCCATCATCGCTCCGGCAATGGTCATTGCCAGCAGGCCGTATCCCTTGTTTTTCTTCCCGCGACCTACAATCCAACGAAAGTTTTAATTGACATCACAACATTACCAAAAACGCTGTAAATTTTACACAAGGGTTTATTAGGTACCTATTCTTTGATGTAAATAATGCAAAAATTAATTCCATGTCAATACATATACAAATTATGTCATATATTTTTTATTTAAAAAAATAAAAACTGCATTTCTTATCAGTGTTTGGAAGATTGCAGGACCCCGAAAAATGTATTATACGCCCAAAATTAAGATTATTCGTCCAAGCGTCGGAAAACGACACCCCATTCGACCTCCTGGCATCCTTCAAAAGCCCCATGGTGAAATCTGAGTTCCGGGACCCTTCTACCTGAAAAAATACTTTGAAAACGACACCCTAACTCGACCCCATAGCCGAAGACCTTCGAAAACACCTCCCATAGCCCCATTTCAACGCCACAGAGCCCCACGGGTTGGAGCAATCGAGCTGAAAAGGTCACGGCCACGAAATTGCAGATTAAAAAAAAAAAAAAAAAACCCACAGGTTACTGCTTGGAGCATTTGGCTAAAATTCAAGAAGCATGGAACATGCTTTGCCTAGTAACGTTGACAAGCAAAATTTCGTGACACTCAAGGCTAACGCATGTTCCATGCTTTGAAAAACGGCCAGGACGGCTTACGGCGGACACGGGAATTTAATTTTTTGGAATCTACTAATCTGGAACCATAAAATGAAATATTTTTTAGGCCGATACAAATTAACCCCCGAGGTTCTAAGTGCATATCCCTTATCTGAAAATAATAAACCAAAAATCTCAGGAGAAAATAAAATAAAGGAAGGAAGGAAAATAATACAGTACCCAACTATGAAAATGGTCAGGTCTGGGACAACAAAGGGCGGCAAGGGTAAAAACTATGTTAACAAGTAGAATAGAATTGGCTTACCCTTAATATAAATACACGAATAAAAATAAAAATAAATTATGTAGCTTACCCCTATATAAATAAGAACATTACGTTTTATTTTTAAACATAGTTTTTGCCTTTTACCTGAGCACTAGATATTGGTTTATCGTAGGAATAATCCTTGGATCCACCCCTGTTAGTGTGTGTGCTTCTTCAGGGTGATATATTGTAAAATTTACATTATAATGCTTATTATGCACGAGACACTCTCTGTTGGCCCTCGTATCAAACAAGAGCTCCTGAGATGGCGGGCACCCGAAGGATGGCACCTTATCGACAAAACAGACTTTCACTTGAACGACGGAAGAGAGCGCTTGCCGTCTCTACGTACCAAGACTGACGCTCAAGCAAGTCGGGGATTTCTATTTGATTCCTTCTTCATTCCTTAAAAAAAGCCCACCTTTGGCCCTGTAGATGCGCCTAGAGCAACCATGGGGTTGGCAACCATGGGCATGGTTTGATCCAACTGATCTGGAACCTCCATTCATCGATTGCGTTCAACTGACCTTCTGACATCGGTAAGAAATAGGTGAGGCTGGGGAGTCGGAGTTGCACTCTCCGGGATTCCAAGAAGTTGGCAAAGCTCTCCCCGATGGACCTGTCGACCGCCCCCGACGACGTGAAGTTGGTCGCTGATTTGACGAGGACGACGGTGTCACCCCAGACGGGAAGCTTGTCCAAAGACGACGCCCTGTCCAGAAGGAAAACCGCTCTTTTCCTCAAACAAGCGAAGGCATCTCGTTGAGCACAGGACAATACCGCCTTGAAGCAAACGGAGAGTGAATCACAAAATGATTCATGATTTCATACTATGAATTGAATATACTATCAAAATGTAATCGTACATTTAAACGGACAAGTTCAGAATTTTGAACTATTCAATTCAATTTTTAAATCTAAACATCACAAACTAACACCAGAGAAGAAATGGTTCTGTCACGTCGCAACTAGCCTTAAAACTAGTATATGGTATAGCACATACCTTGTAAAATGTGTCAATTATTGTCGGTGCCTGCGCACTGCTGCCGGGTATCGTGTTGTCGTTGTCGTCAGTAGCGCTGTCGCCGGAGCAACACCCGATCACCGCCAGAACCACCAGAATCGCCTTGGCCATTTTCCGAAACCGAAATGAAACTCTCCGGACAATATCCTTAGGTTTTATACAGTAGAAAATCGATCGAAAAGGGAGGGATACCGACTTTTGTCACTCCCGTGTTGAAAAAACCGCGTCTTTTTGTCTGTGGTTGAGCTTCGAGAGCTCCTTCAGAAGCCCGCAGAACCGCTGAATGCGGGCCCTTCTTCGGGCTTGTCGGAAAACGAGGTTTTTCACCGTAAAAGTGCTGTAAGGATCACCATCCATACTCCACTGACCCTGACCACTTGACCACTTTCCTCTGGTATTGAGAAAATTCGACTTTCATCTTCGGAGCCATCCGTAAAAAAAAAGTCAATATGCGTTAATATTAATTGGGGAAATCGAGAAGAATATCTGGTGAGGTTTGATTACAACATAATACGTTAAATGTGAATATTATTAAATAATACGTTAATATAATTAGGTACCTTATATTGGTACACTACGACACCTCATTCGACTTCCTGAGATCCTTGAAAAATCTCACTTGTAGCCCCTTGAAAGCCCCATATATCGTGACGGTGAGATTGAATCGTTCTGGGACCCACAAAAATGGATTCTACGTCCAAAAATACTTCGAAAATGACACCTAACTCGACCACACAGCCTAAACCCTTCAAACATGCCTCCCGTAAGCCCGTTTTAGCCCGACAGAGCCCCACGGGGTTGGGCGATCGGGCTGAAAATCTTGAATCACAACTAGACAGTGCTTCGAGTATTTTGCCGAAATTATTTCAGATTAAAAAAAAAAAAAAAAAAAATCCTACTGACCAAAACGGCTCGGACGGCGCACAGTGGGGTGAAATCCCCGTTTTTGGGAAAAAACCTAATTGACCAAAGTTTTGCCATCTTTGACAAATTTTCACCGTAAAAACCCATACCTATTCACAGCCCTGAAAGAGTTTTATTGGCAAATAACATCCCACTACACATAATTAATAGCAATTTTTCACAATTTTTGTGTGTCACGTGTCACGTTTTTCGGGAACGGTATCGAGGAACGAAAATGCGACCCAAAAGGAGCGCGTGGTTCTCAATTCGTATTAGGAGGTTGTAACCTGTGGTTTTTGTTTTCTTTCCAAAAGGTGTAGGAAGGAGAGATTCTTCCAAATATTCCCTTCCAAAACTGAAAAAATCGTTAGCTCTCTTTTCATCTTAAATTTTGCACTAATCGAACTCTTCAACCGAAAAACTGCTAGTACCTACAGCACGATTCTACAGGTAATCAATTATAATTATGGAAATAGAGCACAAGATCAATGAAAAAGCGCGCTTTGGAAAATTGACTTTTTTCGCTTCTACCCCGCAGTGCGCCGGACGGAAAATACATTTTTGGAATCTTAAAACGCAATACGTTTATATTATATGTATCACATTATATTATAATGACAAATTTTGAGACCGATCAAAATTTTTAACCTCCGACACGAATACATGGAATCTATGTATCTGTTGTATCATTCCTTGAGTAGGTAAGTAATGAACCAAAAGCTTTTATAAAGTTTGTGCTTCAATACCACTTATCGATCAGCTACTAACGAACTGTCGCATAATTTATTAATTCGCGAAATGAATTCATGTTCACTCAAAACTTCTCTGGAAAGAGAAAAACTGTCCAATTACTACGTCGTTATTTTCTCAATGTTCTGAATAATCATATAAGCTGTGGCTCATTGTGCATACGAACAGTCCACGTGATTGCACGAGATGAGGACGTTTTTCAAACCACCGTCTCCGGATTTGTCGGATCTTGTGAGGATTCTGCGATTTTCCGGACAATATATCACTTTTGGCGGTCGATGGGCCAGGTACATCAAGATACTGCAGGTTTGTGTCTTTCTTGTTTATTATTCTTCGAATAATACACCTATGTAATCGCGAGGGAGGTCGAAAATTCTGATCGGCCTCTAAATTTGACATTACAATTTTAGCGGTAGGTACAATATAATCGCCAGGGCCGGGTTTTTCTGGAATTTTTCAATTTTGGATATTATTAGTCTTGGCCTGCAACGCATTATCAAAATTATTTTTTAAGCCCTTGTATGAGGGTATATATACATATATGTTTTAGCGCAACCTTTCCAAAAAATGGAAAGGTTCGCTCATCTCTTCGACGTTGTTTTTTTTTAAATGGTCTACCCTTATAACCACAAAAATTGGGAAACTAGGGTCCAGTGCTTTTTTCGGCCAACATTTCTCTTTTAGGCACTCCCTGGGATGTGAGGGTCCCCAATCTAAGTTTTAAAAAACCAAACAAAAATCGAAAAAAAAAAGAAAGTGTCTGGGTCATTCTTTGGCTCGTATAAGGAAATCTTCAAATTGCCGAACTATTCGGTCAACACTTGCTTAGAAACGGCGGCACGAACAGAGAGGGCATCTTCGTGCCTTTTCAGGAATCTTAACGCGAACTCAGAACCAGAAGAAGCAGGGCCCTAAAAACAGTCTAACATCCTTACTCAGAAGAAGACTCGGAAAAAGAAGAAGCTCCTCAATTAAAAAATTACATAGGGTTTTATTCCTTTTGCCACCACTACTAGGCTATCTGGAGAGGGTTGTCAGGATGGATATTAAAATTTAATTATTTAATAATATTTAAAATTATTTAATAATATTTAATTTTGGAGGTGGTATGGGTGGGTTGGAAGTTCGGACAAATGGGAAAATGCCAAGTCCCTATGATAGTGAAGAAGATAATAATTCAAATTATTTGAATCTTCGGTTACAATTGGATATTAGGATACGACAAATAATCTTGGGGTTTGGTTGAAAAGGGCATTCTATTTCAATGTACTGATATGGGATTGAAAAGATAACTGCAATGAACAACAACGATAAGCTCAGGAAAAGTTCCTGACGTTTAATGTGACTCAAAAGGCGAGCAGCGAAAAAGGAACCACGTGAAGAAAATAACTAAAACGTGGATGTGAATTTCGCATAATATACCTACTCCGATTAGGTATATTAAATTCATTAATACCTACTCGTATAATATACGAGTAGGTATTAATGAATTTAAATGACCAAGGAGTAAGGGATGATATTGGGGGATATGATACAGAAGAAATCCCAAGATCTAGTTATCCAGGATCCCATGGCACAAACCTGTGTGCCATTTACTGGCGGAGTTGGGTGGCCCCCGAACTGCCCTATCTTATTTCTCCAACCACAAGCAGCTGTGTGAATTTGGACTTAGTTCTTTCGGAACTCCGCATCACACACCATCACTCACCCTCACTCACCACCTGCACCCTGGCGTCAGTTCCCATACCTACCGAAAATTTTCTCAAACTCTTGAATTATCGATTTTTCACTAAATGCGCTGCAACATTTAATGTTACACAACGGTTTAATATTATTCTTTGATATAAATTGGGCACAATGAAATACTATTTCAATATAAAATGATTTAAAAAAACAACTTAAAAACTGCATTCTTGAACAGCATTCGGGTAGGAGTGCGACCCAAAAAATGGACTACGTCCAAAATTAATCTGAAAACGAAACCGCATTTAACCTCCTGACATCCTTCTATAGCCCCATTTGTAGCCCCAAGAAACCCAATAAACCCCCATGGTGAAATCTGATCTGCCTGGACGGCGCACAGAGGGGCCGATGACGATAAAAGGTGGCGGAAAATATTCAAGGTGACAGACTGCTTTGTAAAGATGGGTTTGGCATAAAAAATACAAAATATAAATGTTTAGTTGTTTATAATCATTTTTCATTAAAAAATAAAATTTGAAATAAATTTTTTCCATTTTTGGTTTATTATTTGGTTTATTACCTATGGGTAATGGGTATATGGGGCGACGGGGGTCGACGACTCCGATCGGGCTTAAAATTTGACATTATCCGTTTCAAGAGGTCTACATTCAAAATCCGAAATGTCCGTCCGCCGTCCAGGCCGTTTTGGGCAGTAGGAATTTTGTTAAAAATCTGAAATTTTGACAAAATACTTGGTTTGCCATCTAGTTTGCCCGCAAGGTTTTTCTGATTTTTACAGCATTTTTGATTTGTAAAATCGGTAAGAGCCAATTTAATGAAGAGAATATTTTTCACGTCTTCGTATGGACCGCCTGAATACAAATCAGTAGTGGTTTAAGGCTTAATTAATATTTGGAGCCCGCCACGGCGAGAACTTTCCGCCACGGCGAGAAAAATGTACTGGTGAAAAAGGCCAACTCCAACTTTCCGCCCATCTGCTCTCCTCCAGATAGCTCGAAGCGACAAAACCAATATTGTTCTTTGTTCATATATATAATATATATATGAACAAAGAATTATAGGTATATTATCAGCTAAAGATTAACATCAAACCGATCGGTCAGATGTGTTTTTAATTTTTCGAATTTCCGCCACCTTTTAGCGCACCCTCTGTGCGGCGCGCCGGACGGACCTATGATTTTTGAAATGTACCTACGTGTCATGAAACGTATAATGTAAAATTTTGAGGCCGATCAAAATGTTAGACCCCCGTCGCGAAAACATACTATGTAGGTATACTTGAAGGTTGATAATAATTATCATAATTATTATGATAACAATAGACCCAAAGCCGGATGGGATATCGCATTTAAGGGAAACCATCAGCACTATAGTGTATTATAGTTGTACTATACCTAGTTGTATTATAATACAATCCTAATTTTTTTCTTTTTTTTTTTCGCAGTACGTTCGTGTCATTTACTTGGTATTTTCCGCTCTGCTAGGCTACTTTTCCGTCTATTTGGGAGGCCTGAAGGAGACGATGGGGATTGAGTTGACGTACACGATTTTGGGTACGATGACGATGTGCCAGCAATTACACATGATACGCCATCATAAAGACGTTGAGGAAGTCATAGAGGTTTTGTACATTTTTGTGCTCAATAGTTTGTCTGCACTGTGAACCTGAAATAGTGAGCTGTGTGGTCACCAAGCCCTGTCAGAGTCACTCAAATCATCCTCTTCATTACAGATGATTCGGAATATCAGAAAACGCTTTCAAAAGGGGACCGACGAAGAGTTTCAAGACCGCACGCGCTCCGTCTACAACGCTGTCTACGTTTACTATACCTTCTTCACCGTCACTAGCATCATCATGGTCATCCCCGTCCTGGTGGAGCTTTTGATTTGGTCCTGGCAGACCCCTTTCATCCACCGTTTTCCGATGGCATTGGGCTCGTTATTGGACGTGGAACAAACCAGAAACTTGAAGTATTTAGCGGTCGCCTTCCAAGCGAACGCGTGGATGTTCTGCTCGGGATACACACACATGGGGATAGATGCCCTCCTGTTCATAACTTGCTACTCCTACGCCTCTTTAGTTCAAACTTTCACCGAAAGCTTGCAATCAGGCTCCAATCTCAAGTAATCTACATTACAACTAGCAAATTCTGCTGTAAATTGTGACAAAATAACTATTCCATCAGTCATTTTTCTTTCTATCTGTAGCACTCCAAGAACAGACGCCATCAAAACGATTGCAGCTCACCAGCAGGCATTAAACGCGTAAGCTCATACGAGAAATGTTAAATTGATAATATCACTTTATGTGAATTTTAATGAACTCCTGCAACAAACACTTTTCCAGGTTAACCCGAAAACTGCGGTTGCTGGTTGGGTTCCCTTATTTTTTCCAGAACCTAATCGGTGCTTTGATCATTTGCTCGATGCTCTACGTGATGGGATCGGTAAATTACACCCAAACGGTCTCATTTTAAGTGACTTGGCTGAAATTTGATTTCATTCGAACTATTTTCAGGACGAACAAGACGGACTCATTGGGTTTCTGTCTAATGGGTCCAATTTGATAGTCGTATTCATGCTGATGGCTCTCACTGCGTTTGTCGGTCAGAAATTTGCAGATGACGTGAGTTAATTTGTTGTGAAAGAGAGAATGAGCTCCTTGAATAATTTGTTAAAATGTTCTTCCTGGAAAGGTCATCTTTCGAAAGTTAGGTACGAAAAGGGGTCAACATAACAGAAAAACGCCAAATAATTCTGGGGCCTGAGAGCAGCGAGTTTTCATCCGTTTTTTTATTGGTCCGAGAGATGCAAGTTAGCCAACTTATGTGGCAAGCCATTTTTGACAACACTGAAATTTAATATTGACAAGACTTGTTGTTGTTGTTCGAGTTTACATTAAATGTTGAATTATAATTGAAGTAGGTATACTTAGTATACTTCAATTATAATTCAACATTTGATGTAAACTCGAACGTTATGATATTTTCTTCACCTAACACCAAAAGTAATAATGTCTCAAGAATTATTCTTGAATTATTCAAGTTAGCAATTCGCTCATCTTGGAGATGAGAAGTCATGTGAACAGTCAAGTTAAAAAGCCACTGCTCGTTCTGGCTGCTTGTGACGTAATAAGCTTATGCTTTGAGTGCAAAATCCTTAACAATAATTGTTTAGGATTACAATTATTGTATAACAGCTTTCTGCGTTGACGGTTTCGAAATGAAAATAATTTTCATTATTATTGGTATCAGGGGGTTTTAAACAGTGTTAAATTCTAAAATTACCTCATAAATGTGAAATTTTGACCTTTTCAAGGAGCCTTTTGTCCCAGTGTGAAATTTTTAATGAATTTTTTACACCCACAGAGTTCTTTGATATTCCACGCTCTGTATGACTACCCTTGGTACGAACTGGGACCGTCGGATAGAAAATATTTCATAACGATGCTGGCTTCCGCTCGAGAGCCGTTCACAATACACTACCGTGGTTGTATGCCTTTGAGCGCTGAAAACTTTTTGGCGGTAACCTTTATAATAAAATGAATTTTGCTTTGTGTCTATTTATTTAATATTGTATCAACATAATATGTTGTTACGACAACTAACACCGTGAAATATTAAATATTATTTAATATTTCACGGTGTTAGTTGTCGTAAAAAATATTTGTTTCAGATTATGAACACGTCCTACAGCTACTTGATGTTTTTGAGGTCTTGAAGTGGGAATGATGAGTGATGACTCCTTATAAAAATGGAAAATTATTTGTGCACAGATTAGAAATAGCGCTTTGTTGACGAATAAACTGCATTTTAAACAAATTTAGGTGGCTTCAATCCCTTGACAGAACGTCCCTATTGAAACATTTGATGTTGGCCATGCGAAAGAGTATATTGAAAAAATGGGTGATTTGATGTAGCTTAGGGTATCGTCATGAGAGCGCTGTGATCAGGTTGGGGAACAAAAGGTTTTGGACGATGGTGGGGGTGCGTACCATATCAATGAATCCATCCCATGGTGCCTGAAAGCTTCACGTCAAGTAATCGTCGTTGACGTGAAAGTGCTGCAGTTCATTTCTATTCCTAGTGCAACCTTTTTGAAGGCTGATCTGGTGGCATCATCTTAGAATCAACTGATTGAGGCACAAGCTCACCGAATGGCAAGACGTTCTGGTCTGGTATTCTTGTCTTTGAAAATTCAAGTTCAAGCTGCGTTCCCTGGAAAATAGTCGACATCATAACTTCGCGAAGTTGGAAAAGACAATGGACCTACCTGACCTGATCCTTGGGGGATCCAAATCAATGCCTTCATCAAAATTTTTCTGAACGAGTTCTTACTAAAAACATTATTGTTTCTAATGTGAGTTACGCATAAGATGCCAGGCTATTACGATCAGCAGTCCAATAACGAGGCACGTGACGGCCAGTACGACCGCAGTGTTGTTGGTACCTAACATGGCCCCATTCCAACTGAGCCATTGATTGTGCTATTGTGGTGATCCATGTTCAGTTGTCAAATTTCGAGTAACATCGTTATACAAGACCAGTGATATCTTTGGTAACACAATTACGATTATTATAAAAACGTAGTTTCTTTTTTCTCCCTAAATCCTGACGTGTAATAATGATTTTTAAATTTCGCAAAAGTTAATTTTTTTAGTGTATTATTGTTCGAGAAAGGCATCCTTAAAAACAGTTGCACTCCTTAAGATTGTCATGGTAAAAACGTCTGGTTACCGATAAACCAAAGTTAGAAAACCAGACGGGGACTTCTCCCTTATTGTCACGGACTACTTCACTGGACTGGGAATGATTATTATTCCCAGGACTCCTGGTTTTGTTTCTGCCAGCTCATTTACTTAGTCCGACGTGGTCGGTCGTCGCACTTAATAATAATGGTAATTACCATCATGGACTTATCAGGCTGATGGCAATCAAACTTGTTCTCGACCCCAAACGTTTTCAAGTTGAAAGTTCGCAATATACCTAGTCCAGTGAAATGAAATTTTTTGATTAAAAAAAAAAAAGGGGGGGGAAAAAAAGGTAAATGATTAAGCCGACTGCAGGAAGTGGTTTTGGTCGCTCTTACTGAGCCCAAATATGAGGAGTCTGAGTTTTCACTATCGTGGATGCACCCAAAAACCGCGATTCCTTCAAGTATCAACAAAAGTCTGCCGATCAGTTGCCTAAAGTCTCATTCCCTTTCTGAGTGCACTGGAACAAGAAAATCGGAAAAATAATCCTGATGATAACCGAAGTGAAATTTGAGCCCCTCCACCTCAAATCCATCAGATGGATCTCACCCATGTTCTCTGTTACTCTGTGATCTCACCACTGCGGCGGCAACCACTTGTACATTGTCTCCTGACGCGGGCTTCAGTACTCCTGCATTCGGAACGAGTAAGGGAGCCTGCGAGCGCAGCAACTCTTCATTGACCTTACATCATTGAAGAATCGGTGCGGAGCTGAGAGACTAGTCGAGGATTGTTGTCTGGGTGATGTCCAGCCTCCAGCCGGTAACACAAGGAGGTACCGATTTGATTGAGCCTCGAAGTCGTTGCCTAATCCATTGCGCAATGCTGTGGTGGCTGCTGGAAGCGACGGAAGACAGGCACTGGCAAAGGCTTGTGCTCGAAACAGGGATATTTCAACTCGTCTGCCATGTTCACAGCAGCCCTCAATGAGCCAGGTGCCCCAAAAAGTACCTACCTTCCCTCCTGAAACTGTCTCTCCCCAAACCCCAGCCCCAGAAGCAATGTCTTCTTAAGGGGGGAATTGCACTCGCCCCCGGGGCTGCATCTGAAGAAACTGGGACAGATTGCCATCCTCGAACTCCATCTCAAGAAGGTCAACCAACCTGACGACTGTGATGCACCCACATCAAAATAAAGAACAGTTACCATCAAGCGTGAATATCACGGAAACTGTTTGCCGCAGGGGAACGAGCGCGACATTTATCTAGTAACGAATCGTTACTGAAGTACAGTAGAGGATATCAAGCGGGTGCTAGCATCCTTTGAGAAGGCGAAAAAATATTTGAAAAATCGCATTATCACAAGGTGCAAGTCGAGTTTTGAAAGAAGTAATTTCCATCATGGCCGTGAACATGAAGTGAACATGAAGAGTTTAGGTTGGAGCAACATGAAAAAATTCCCATTAAACTTCAGGGATGAACAAATCGAGTTTTGACTAAAACAGCTAGGTTCAGCCACCTCTATACCTTGAACAAAATCACTTTTGATCGGCTTAACTTTTGGGACACGTGAAGATGTGCCATAGTCAGTAGAAAATGGGGGGAAAATCGATTCTTTGCGAAAGTGGACAAGTTGAGTTTTGCTGAATCCTCCTCCATTGTAAAAATTCCATCTGACAAACTCAATATAATGTATAACTACTGTAGCAGTGATGTATAACTAGGTAGGTGTGATGTTCTCAAACGCGTAGTACCATGTTTTGAGCAGTCCCCGTAAAGATTGTCTTTCACGGCTGAAGGGTCGGTAAATATTATTCTTATAATATAGGTAGGTATTCACATTCAAATCCTTCCAAGATATTATGTTCAATATCTCAGGTAACAATTGACCTAATTGAATGGCCTTGATAATGTTATTTTTATTTCAAATCAATCTAATTGTGTCTGCATTAGCTCAAATTTAGAAAAATGTAGCTGTGGTATCCCCCCCCCCCCTTTTTTTTTAGCCATTTTTGGATAGTAACACCCAAGTGATAGATAACAAAAGAATTACCTAAAGAGTACGAATACTAAGTACTTTTTCAAGATTAAGAGCAATCATAATCATTTACGCTTTCCGCCAATTATTTCCGTTTTCTCCCCACTTTACTGGACTAATAAGTCGGCTCGTAAGAACAAAACCTCTTGCGGAGATGATTAAAGGAGATATCAAGAAGGTATCAACTTCGATCTAATAAAAATTCACGGCAAGGAGCAATTTATTTACGTTGGTTTGTTGACAAGTTATTATTAGTATGATATTTGAGGGACCTAGTAGGTCCGCCCTACATTAAGACTCATCTAATCGTCACTAAAATTTAGTAACTATTTATTTAATAACGTTATTTAATAACTTATGCGAATGAGTTTCAATTTATACAATTAATACAGAAGATAACGATAATTGCTTAAATGCTGCATTCATAACGTCATTTTCATTCCATCAGATACATACATTAAATCAAACAATGTTCGATCAATTAATCATGTACGGTAAATGTGTCGGAAAAATCGGATGGAATGCATGAGGTCAAGAGTAGGGATACCAATAATTGATATCCAATAATTATTACACCATACCTAATCGGTTATACCTAATCAAATCAATCAATCAATCAAATCATTAATAATCATGATCTATCTTCGTTTCAAGAACATAAAAAAACGTATCAATCTAAAATTTAAGAAATTTACCACAATTCTTAAAATACCTACCTACGGTCCACATTCAACCAGAAAGAAAGAGTAGAAACCAACAGTTAAATAATAATTATTGTACTGTTGATTACTTCCGAAGGACTAATTATCAAGCTACCCAATTGATTCATAATATTCATATATTATATGATATAATATATCACAAAGCATCACAGACAAAGTTTGTTCAATAATTATCAATATTTTTGAATTTTTCATTGCGTTTTTCAGTAGACGGTGTCGATGCACGGATGGCTCTAAATTCGGTGTTCAGAAAGGTATTAAGTTATAATTGGTTCGCGATCTGAGAAATTGTCGTCGCTGGGTTCAAACGTGTCTGGCTCTTCAGGGCTTTCTGAGTCAGGGAATGGAAGGCCACTCAGTTCGGCGGTGATTTGGGCCATCGACTTGCCTTTTGTTTCCGGGACAATGGCCCAAGCTATGATCACACTAACGAAGCAAAACCCAGCGGACTGGATGAAGTAGACGTAGTAGGGAAGATGAGCTGTCATCAACTCGTAGACCTGTTAACATTAAATGTTAAGTTAAATTTTAAGAAGGCGTGTACGCATTTGAATCAACTAAGGATGATGAGAATGTGTACTGTGTTTACATACCTGAAGGGTCAGCATGGACACAAGCAGGCCCACTGTCCCAGCGACCATCCAGAGTATCCCTTTGATGCCACCTGGCACCAGTTCTGCACCAATCGTAGATGAGACGCTCCAAACGCCTACTGTGCACGCAGCGTGATAGGCCCCCATACCGACGTACAAGAGAGGCTCTTTGGAAGGGACGTCAGCCCAATTGCCATCTTCAAGGATGAAATATGCAGAAACCGCACACAACGCCAGGGACATTATTCCAAGAGCTGAAATGATGAGGAACCTCCGCCCAAGCCTGGAAAACAGTTTGTCAGGATTAATTGAAATCTTGATAAAATATTAGCACAGTGCTGTTTGGCACCATACCTGTCAATCAAAGATGTGCTGATAAGAGAAGCTATGAACGAGATTATTGCCACCATCAATGCAGATGTATTTGGAGGAATCGTTGATCTGGCCGTCTCGAAAATCTTGCTGCTGTAAGCAGCAACCACAGTTGTTCCACTCAGGGGTGCGTATCCCACGATGAACGTAAGAATTTTCACTGCATTCCGATTGGATTTCACGGTGAAGAGGCTTTTCAAACTGATCTCTGGTTGACGGGTGGCCAGCATCTCGACAACTTTCTCTCGGGTAGTGCCTGGATTCATACCGTAGAACCAAGCATAACTAGTCGCAGCATCATTGATGCGACCGGTACGAGCAAGAAATGACGGTGTTTCAGGTATGGGTAAAAGTAAAAATAAAAAGACCACCGCAGGCATAACGCAGGCCGTATTGAAAGCCACCCAGCCGCAGAATGAACCAAGAAAATAGCCCGTTAGGGCTCCCAAACTAATCCCAAACATGGCTGCGGAAATCAAAGTACCACGGCGGCAGTCATGAACTACTTCTGACAAATAGAACGAGCCAACCGTCGACACCTGAGCCATCCCCACGAAAAACCTCCCGACGTACAACATAATAGGGGTATTGGCCAGTAAAATCCCCAACCAACCACCAACCATGATCAAAGCTTGCACGTATCCACTGACTTTAGTGCCGAATTTCACTAAAGTAAACGCCACCAAAATGGTACCGAGTATGCCAGCGATTTGGGGGATCATCTGCAAAACATTTATTTGTTCGTTGTCCATCTTCCCTACAGGGCTTATATCTTTCTCCAGGATCTGAATCATAGGAGAGGTCCATCCGTACGACAGGCCATTTGATATGCAGACCACAAACACTGAAACAAAAAATTTATTTGGCAATGTGAGTAATCTAATATACATGAACATTTATGCAACTGTGGCAGCAAAAATTTCTAACGAACTAGGGTCCTGTGCACTCAATACTGACTTCCTTGAAAAGTTGTTTAGGGCCATCTTATTCCTTCATAAGGTCAACGTACGAGAATAACTTGAAACCGCATCAGGCAGCTGTTGGAATTTACAGGGAATCAACGAAGGGAAACGATCCTCAAACGAGGCCAACCAGGTCGGAACTGGTTGCCAAGTGCGTGAGGTTTTGCATCACGCGAGTTTGCCAAGCCAGCCAACAATTTTGTGCAAAATGTGAATTCACACACACATGTAGATTGATTTACCGGCTGTAATACCATTGGAATTATGGTATGCGTACCTACTATACCAATTTAGGATCGAGGTGCCAAAACTTTTTTTGTTAAGATGAAGCATTCACCAAAAATAAGCTTAAAGGCTTATTAAACGGGAGTTTGGTACAGATTTACGTAAACAGCAGCAGGCGGAACAGTCCTCAAAATAACGAAACTTCCCCTCTGGGTTCAGTGTCGACTTGACGATAGCAGTGTCGTCATAAAAAGTATTGGCAAGGTACAGAATTTTTCAGAATGATTCGTGATCCACCTAGCATTAATGATAGGTCCTAATTGGTTTCATGTGGCTAATGATAAGATATTAATATGCTATCTGAAAGTCCGTCAGCTACCGGGACACAGGTTATATAATACGATTACAAAATCTATATGCATGTGGGTGGGGAGTTCCTGCTACTGCATTTGTGAGTCATCGAGCTGTAATCGAGCGACATTCATTTGTGAGCCCACTAATGATAGCTTGACGGTATTTTTATCGCCTTTGTACAGTTAATGAGTTGAGAAAATTGCTCATATTTAATATGAATATGAAATCTCATTAATTGATCCTCAGGTAAGCTTTAATAATCACAAACGTTTTGTAATTACAAGATTTTTCGGTTTTGTTGGCTCAGTCGTAATGTCGTAATGGAAAAATCCATCGAGGATAGGTAACTACCCTGTGTACAAGAGAGTGTCTTGAAGGATCTACAGAACCCACCTTAACAACGGTTGTTAGGTTCCTACAACAGAGAGGACAATTCAATGAATGCTCAAGACGTTCACTTACTCGCGAATGACGTGTAGTACTGCCGCCATTTCCCCGCCTCCTTCGACGGCTTGACGGCGGTGACGTTGTCGTCGGAGGTCGACGGTAGTTGCGGATCGGACATGGTGATCGTGTTGTCATTCTACTGCACACGGCCCGACTGGCGGATCGGTGAACAAAGACAAAAAGAGGAGGTCCGCTGGGAACGAGCTCCAGCTGTATCGCGAAGGTCACTCCCGCCATGGCAGCTGTGGGGAGGCACAACATCAGAACTCTGTCGTGGTAAATAACTTCTCCGGGTGGGTGCCTAAGTGATTCTCTTTCAGTTTATTGGAAAATTCACTGAAACTCAATCCCTTCTATACCTGCATCAAGATTATGGATGATACAGGGTCAGTCCTCTGACGGAAAACGGAAAACCCCTCCTGGCAGAAAGATAAACACACAGGCCCTGCCATGCGCGTTGTCGTTTTAGTCAAAATGACTTGCAGTACTTGCGGTACTGACATGATAGGTGTAACAGGTAATTAACGAGAACCTACAAAACTAATTGAACGGTAGGTATTACCCAAAAGTAATTATAATATAACTATATTATTATACTTACCCATAAATCGATTCTAGAGATACCTCGCGCGACCCCCTTTCCTAAAGTTCAACACCACTATAGCCGCTTAGAGCCCCACGGTAACTGAGACACGATTGGGACACCCATAGGTAAATCCATTCTACGTTGAAAACAACTTCGAAAACGGCACCTCACACCTACAATTCCCTACCACAACTCTTACCTATATTTCATATGAGCCAAGACTCTACTAATCGTCGAGTTCAAAAATCTATAAGTAACTCCTCTTCAGATGACCTTGATTTGCAACCAAGGTCATTTGCATTGTACCTTCCAAGGATTAAAATTTATTGGAGTTCGTCGCCTGAAGTATCGGGTTGTTGAGGTCTGAAGTTAAGATCACTGGGGTTTGTTGCGTTGCTTGGGTCGTATAGTCGCAGGTGAATGACGAACAGTACACAATTACTTACCATTAATAATTAATGAATTATTCTGTGAAAATAAAAATTTTAAAAATAATTTTAAAAAATTGAAAAAAATGCACCCCGGAAAATCGATATACGTCCAAAATTACACGGAAAACATTTGCCCTGAGATCCTTCAAAAATTCCATTTAATAATACCGTAATAGGTATTTCTCCGTTGGCATTCCGTTTTCCACTTTTCTTCAAACCCTTCTTCAGTTCACCACAACGATCCTGTACGTTGTTGGTTGATTAGCAGGGCCGCCCTTTTCTGTTAAATTTTGTTGACTCATTAAAATTTAATGCACAATTAAAGAAATTTCCCTTATTTAAAATTATTGGATCAAGAGGTGAAAGGTGAAATCGATAACAAGAGGTGGAGAAGATAGTGTACTGCACTGCCGGGAGTGTGGTTGATAGCGTATTGCACCTTAGCCACAGATTAAAATACTGACCTTAGTACACATTGCTCAAAGGACTTGTGAAATATTATAGTATTTTGGAGTTTTACCCTTTTTCGATTGGAATTATTCGGAATGTGGAAGTAGGATACCTCTTCTACATGGAACTTGGAATTGATTTTTCGGTAGGTATTGAATAATTGAAAAATGGTTTGAAGTGTAAAAAACGGATTTGAACTAGGTTACAGTTTTAAATTTGAACCGCTTTCTTTCGAAACGCCTGTTTTGCATTGAAAATTTCCAAAAGTCATAATTTAGTCAATTTGTTTATTTAGGGAGAGGACTCTTGCGTCAAAATGATCAGAAAATACATGTACTATTCAAAAAAACATTCACTGAAAACGAGTCCTCCCACAAAAGGTGACTTTCCCCTTCACTATCAGTTGGTTAAGCTTATTGAGTTTTGAGAGCAGCGTTGTGTTTAGGTTAAAGGCGTTGAAGGCTATTATTGTTTTTATGTTATTTATCTCCGAAGCTGTGCGGGGGAGGAGGTGCGAGCGGTTACTTACTAAAACGATAATTCAGTAACATTTAGTGCCACAAATGTTTGACAATCTTTGGAAGACGTAATATATTATATTCAGGATCGAGACATAAACGAGTACATAATATATATTATGATATATTATATCGGCCGTCAGCACCCGTAATAGCCTCCTACTAACCGAAGATAAGCTTTTGACAGACGTTGACGATACCTTGAATAAACGCTGCAAAATTCACACAAGAGTTAATTATTCTTTGACATAGGGCATGGAAGAAGGAAGTCTTCCTTCTTCCATGGACAAAGGGTTAAAAATTAATTCAATTCAAAATTAATTAGTTGACCTCTGGAATCCCTCAAAAACCGCATTTGTAGTCCCATGAAACCCCTGTTGATCCCCACAGTGAAATCGGATCATTCCAGGACCCCTAAAAATGAATTTTATGTCCAAAAATAATTTGAAAACGATACCTAACTCGACCTCATAGCGGAAACCCCTAAAAAAAACCTCCAGTAGCCCCATTTTAGTTCTATAGCGTCCTATGGGTTTAGGCGATCGGGCTGAAAACCTTGTGGGCACAACTAGATGGTAAACCGAGTATTTTGTCAAAATTTCAGATTTTAAAAACTGATGAATTCGTTGTATATGTGCGATGAGGCATCAAGAAACAACCGATTGGTATTCTAGTTGTTCGTAATTCTTTAAACCAAATCCAAGGATTCAAGGCCTCTTAACCCAATGTCATTACTTTCCAACTGACCACCAATCGCATTGCAATTTTAACCCTAACTCATTGCATTTCCAGTGCAGTAACCCAAACTCAATCCTCCCAGTTGGTTTTCAGGCAACAAACAATCACTTAATTTGAATTATGGAACCCGATCAGGTTCCTTCATGAAGGATTCGATATTTGTGGAAATCGCTATGAGGGTGTTCAAAAGGCAACAAATTTTCCCTATTGGAACCAGGAACTAAAAAGTCGGAAAATCGACCCACCCTAGTGTACAACCTACCTATTTTAAATACCTTCGAATTTCAGTTTTGGAGCAGCAACAACTTCTGCTGTTCTTACGAATTCCAGTTTCCTCATTGCTTCCACAAAATAATAGGAGTGAGCCTCATTTTTTGAGTATTTTGCACCTATACCTACGATTTTTAAGCTGGCTTATAACTAGGAATGAGGGAGAAGATGAAAAAGGTTCATACGCAATAGGTACCTACTGACGAGTAACAGAACACGCGAATTGGTATATACAAATTTTTTCAAAATGCGAATAATATTTTATATTATAAAATCTAAAAAAAAACTCGTGGAGAAATAATCTTATCAGTACAGATCTAAATAAATTATATCTAGTATGAAAGAAGATGCTGGAGATGGCCAGTAGGTAATGATAATGATAATTTATTACTTTAATGTCAAGGAATTTACAAGAATGACGAAAAAACCGATAAAGGAAAGAATTATCCGATTGTGCACTGGAAGCACACCGCGCACTAGCTCGGGATGGTTTCAGAAAACTTATTTTTTCAAGTTTTTCACCGATATCTCGGGATCGACAGATAATTTCACGATTTTTCCCCCTGTGTTGGTAATAAACATTGGCAACACTGGTGAGATAAGAGCCGATACCTGTTATATGACATATATACATGGTATATCATGTATACCCAGGTATACCTACATGCAGAAATGTAATGCTGTAGTAGATAATATTATGCTGATTTATTTTGAAATGCTTAAATGGATAAATTTTGTTTATGAATCTTGGTCTGCTAACTCAGAGTAGCCATTGAGAATTTCTCAGAATCCATTCTGAATAGGTTCAGCACTTAGAACTCAATTAGGCTCGAGCGGTAAACGAGATAATCCCCTACCAAGGCCGTACCCAGGAAAAATTTTAGGGGGGGGGGGGGGGGGTTGTGGCACCAGGCGGGGTTCGGAGGCCCTACCCAATAAAACTTTAGAAAAAAACGCTGCAAATTTTACACAAGGGTTTATTATTCTTCGATATAGGTTACTTGTACAGACATTTAATTCTGTCAATGAAAAAAAAAAAAAAAATTAATTTTTTTTTTAGATTTTTATACTTATTCCAAAAAAAAAATTTTTTGGGGGATTTATTCTTCAAAAATGTGTTTTTTCAAAAATTCTTTATTTTTTTACTCGAAAAATATTTAACCTCCTGGGATCCTTCAAAAATCCCATTTTTAGCCCCATGAAAGAAATAACATTTCTATATTATAGATTGCCACAGTGCAATCGGATCGTTCCGGGACCCCCAAAAATGGATTCTACGTCCAAAAATACTCAAAAACGACACCTAAATCGATCCCATAGCTAAAAGCCTTCAGAAAACCCCTCCTGTAGCCTCATTTTAGCCCCATAGCGCCCCACGGGTTTGGGCGATCGGACTGAAAACCTTGCGGGCACAACTAGATGGTAAACCAAGTATTTTGTCAAAATTTCAGGTTTAAAAAAAAATTCCTACTGCCCAAAACGGCCCAGACGGCGTACGGCGGACGGACATTTCGGATTTTGAATGTAGACCTCTTGAAACGGATAATGTCAAATTTTGAGGCTGATCGGAGTCGTCGACCTCCGTCGCGAAAACATAGGTGTACCTATTATTCCAAGAAAAACCAAAATTGTCAAATAGGTAACCCATTTTTAGGCCATTTTAAGCTTTCATTGACAAAAGTTAGAACGACACTAAGTATATAAAGGGGGTTGTGGCACCAGGCGGGGTCCGGAGGCCCTACCCAATAAAACTTTTTAAAAAATTGTCAAATAACCCATTTTAAGCTTTTATTGACAAAAGTTAGAACGACACTAACTTAGTGTCACTAAGTATATAAATATAAATAATAACATAAAAATAATTTCACCTGTTAATTTGGTGACTAGGAAAATAAATAGATAGACAATACAAATAGACTCAACATTGTTTAACATATAAAAACATATTGAACATAGAAAAACAATCTACAGAATATAGTCAGGGATTTGCAAAGTCGAATGGCGGTCATTTTTCGTGCTGCTACCTATCGTAATACATAGCGCCAAACTACATGCTTTACGGCAACTTCCGTAATGGAACGTTTGGGTCTACGCCGTTAGCGGCGGACCGCGTCCATCCACGTACGCGAATGGGTTTGTAAAATTGTAATACATTTTATAAATTATTTACGTATATTTTTAACTAGAAATTGTTTTGTACTCTTCCTTATTTACCTATGAAGATCAATAATTGATTATAATTATTATAACTTGAGTAAATTTAATTCCTATGTGTTTGAAAATGCTTATTTTTGGGAAAATTTCGGGGGGGGGGGGGTCCAAACCCTCTGACCCCCCCCTGGGTACGGCCCTGTCCCCTACTATCATCACTGATTTGTAAACTTGATTGCTCGCAACTAGAATTTCGTGGCTCCCTTCTGGCTAATTCCGTCCGATTGTCATCTTGGGAGTGGCGAGAATGACATGAAATTTTTCTAATCAATTTTAAAAGGTGCAAGTCAAGATAATATCGCCTGTGGGAGCCGACAAACAGTCTATACGCCTGGCAGTTTTGTGGTGACTGTGATATGAGTCAGGGTCTTTCCGTACGAGCCGAGTTCCCTCGGGGTGCCGGTTGTTGGAAGCAATATTACACCTGTTTCACTCGTAAGTATCTTTTACGAGGTTTGAGAAAACGTCTAATCAATATCAATAGTTTCGATTCCCGTTAGAGAGAAAGAAATAAGATTAGATAATTAAAAATGTATAATGCGCTATGCCACAGTTGCTTTCCTGGTTTTTCAACAAGAATGAGGAATATGTAGGTAGATATTTCAGTTTTAGAAAAATTCTACTGCCACAAAACGGCGTAGACGAAGGTAGGCGGACGGACAAATGTTTTAGGCTGAAATGTTTGTCCCACGGCGCCAATTGATGCGTTGATTCTTCAAATAATAATAGAGCGGAAAGCTGATAAGGTTTCATTACAAGTAGCTCCATGGAAGAAGGGGCTACTTGTAGGAAGGGGCCTTGTTCTGTATTCTGTTTGTAACTCTGTGACAGTAGGTTATGCCACCCAGCAGTACTTTAAAGCGTGGCAGGCTTGAGAATGTTCCACTCCAGGCGTATTTCTGGCCTCACATTCATTTACTGAACCAACGATCGAATCGTCCAATCAAACGTCCACGACCATGTGGGTGTCGGAGGAACAGGTTATCAATGAAGACCCTTCCCATAACGTATCGCCAGCCCCAGCTCGGCAGGTCAGACACAATTAGTTTACCAAGGATGAATATGAACCCAAGGAAATAATGAACTACCGAAACGAACTATCGTGAAATCGTCAATAACTTTATTGGGGATGGAGTCTTTACAGAAACAAGGGCCACAACTGCCGAGCTTAAGCCAATATCAGGGGGTAAGGGAGTTGACGGTGCATCACTTTCAACCCAAGAAATGTAATAAAATGAAACACCGTCAAGCAATCCCCCCATAGTATAACCTCTCACGCCCTGATGATGGCTTAATATTAGCCATGAACACGGTAGTTTTGGTATTTTCTGGGGTGAAATTCCATCCTTGATGGCCGAATTTGAAGAGGGAGCTACATCAATTTAATCATTCCGCAACCGTTCCTTCCACCAAACTTTCCCGCCATAAAAAATAGCCTCGACATGATTACACGGATGGTGTATTATTTAAAATTTTAAAAAACATTAATTATTTTGCTATTACGCAAGAATGTATTGGAAGCACATTTTCATCTACTATAGTCCTTTTATCTACTATTCAATATATTGAATGCGTCTTTGTCCCAGTGTCTGTCCTTTGCACCTCGAAAGGACTGAGTTCGGCATGGACGAGCCCAATGCTTCTAATTCTCCAGAGCGACGACAGCCCTGTCGGGAGGCTGACCGACGACCAAGTCAACATCCTTCAGACGATCGCACAAATTTCTGGTATAGCAGGAGTGGTGTTGGTGGTTTTCTCACTAGTGAGGTAACGTATAGGAATATAGTCGAGTGATCAAAATAACGAAAAAAGACTTAACGACGCGCTGTTGACTCTGAATTTCAGGTTTGGGACAAGAAATAGCGCTTACATACAAGCCGCCCTGACCACTGCCGGGTTCCTGACTCTCCTGTTTGCTACCAATCCGACCGTATTGTACGTCGGGAGGTTCCTGACGGGGACGACGAACATCGGCCTGGACGTGATCAGCGCTTTCTTCCTGTCAGAAATCAGCCACGATTGCCGCCGAGGGACATTGATCGGGTTGGCAATGTTCGCCAGCAGCCTTGGGACTCTAGTAGGCTTCGCGTTGGGTGCGTAATATTGAGTAGGTAAAGATAATTTGGAGCAACTGACCTGCAAACTTCACTGTTCCGTTCCACCGCAAAATCTGCCCTGATCATTGCATTGCAGTATTTTCCCCCGATACACGTTTACACACGACTTTAAAAACCGGACCAGTCCCAAAAACCAATTTTTACAGGAAGAACAAAATATGTCCTATCTACACACAGAGCAATAATTCTGAGAAATTCACAGAGTTTAGTTGATCTCTTAGGGATATTTAAAGCTGGTTATAATCAAATTTGTTAATAAAATATGGCCACGGTTGCCATATTTAGTCGATGGACTTTCCCTTGCTGTAAACTCAAGCATGGACGTGTCCTTGATTTACCCTAAACGCTATGAAGTTGTATGAAGTTAGCGCCATTTTCAGTCTTCAAGTCCACATTTACATCTCCACAAAGGATAATAGGAATAATTCCTAACACAATTATTGTGTTTAGTTGAAGTTCATTGCTGCTCGAGACTTTTGTTATAGTTGTAAATGACAGTATCATAGGTACCACCCACCATTTTTTGAAAATATGAAACACGTTAACACAAGAACTAAACGAATTTAAACAAAACCACCTATTACTACCAACAGAAGTTGTAATCAGGGGTACGATGCCCCTGTAAACTACCCTTAAAAGTGGTCCGATCTCAAAAACGAGGACATTCAGTCAAACATGAGCTGTGAAATCGTGGATTCACGTCACCGGCCATCCGCTAAACACACAACACAAAATTTAATTAATTTAAATTCTGATGTAGGAAGACGATTTCATGTGAAGAGTCCAGGGGAAAAACCCCGTCATCGACATTTTGGGGTGAATCAGGTACGAAGTGGTTTCTAAATGATTTTGAGGCGTAGAATCCGACGAAGCCCTCGGTTTTGGAGAATAACCCCATCATCTTAGCGAAATATTGGGTTGAATATTAGCAGTACAGGGGAAAAACCCCGTCATCGACAGCGCGTGCAGGGAAGAACCCCGTCATTGCAGTTTAAAAGGCCCCAACCAACGCTGCGGCGTGCGCCCCTCCTTAGGGGGGGCCTATCTCATCATCTTGTGTGTTGCCGTTTTGGGCAGTAGGAATGTTTTTAAAAATTTGAAATTTTGACAAAATACTCGGTTTCCCATCTAGTTGTGCCCGCAAGGTTCAGTCCGATCGCCCAAACCCGTGGGGCGCTATGGGGCTAAAATAAGAGGGGTTTTTTGAAGGCTTTTAGCTATGGGGTCGAGCTAGGTGTCGTTTTCGAAGTCCCGGAACGATTCGATTTCACTGTGGTGATCTATTGGGCTTTCATGGTGGTAAATATGGGATTTTTGAAGGATCCCAGGAGGTTAAATATTTTTCGAGTAAAAAAAAATTTTTTTGCAAAATTTTGTTTGAAAAAAGAAAATCCAAAAAACATTTTTTTCCAAAATTTTTTCCATTGACACAGAAATAATTTTTGCACAAATAACCTATATCAAAGAATAATAAACCCTTGAGTAAAATTTGCAGCGTTTTTGAATCGTAGTTTTCGTTCGTAAAAACCTTTTTTTTTTTGGTAAATGTTTTGTAAAACCTAATACACAGTGTACAAATTGTACAAAGCAATTTTTTTGGTACTTTGTGGATATTAACATACGTTTTGCATTCTTCAAAATACTTTATTCTCTCCATTGTTTGGTTTAGGAGTAAAAGAGGGTTAAAATTCGCATTATAAGTTCAGAATTATGTATAAAATATCATTTAATAGTTCGAAAAATGGTTATTCGGGAAACATATTATGAATCTGCATAGTTGATGGTTCAAATAAAACATTTTTTGTATTTTTAAAATCGTTTTTGAAGTTTCTGTTAGTTGTTAAACTTTAAAATTCATTTTTCTCAAAATCAGCTTTGTATCAATGACGGGGTTTTTCCCCTGGACTCTTCATGTAGGTACGCCCTCCACATCCGTTCTTCAGGGTTCCCCTACAATTTAAGTACTTTTCCGGTTTTTAAACTCAGCATTCATATGACGATGCATAAATTTTAGTTCCTTTCGAATCAGAAGACCCCTAAGGCTTCGCCAGGGAATCGTATGACTCGACTATATTTGCAAATCTGGTGTCTATCTAATTTTTCAGGTACATTTTGTAACTACAGACTCTTCAATGGTTTGTGCTTGATACCGACAGCAATCTTTCCGCTGTTCTTTTTCCCTATTCGAGAGACTCCAATGTACCTCATAAGAAGAGGACGCGACGATGATGCTCACAAAAGTGTTGTGTGGTAAAATTGTCAAATCGATTAGTAGTAATTTATCCACTTTCCAATCTAGTTGAACGAAAACAATCGAGCTAATTTCTTGTCAGGTTTCACGGAGTCACTGCTGAAATGGCATCAGGCTTCATTGCTGCTATGGAACAGACCCTGAAAGGCTTCAGGTTGCGGCCGTTGGTGGTCTTTGATACTAAAGCCAACAGGAAGGCTCTCTTGATTTTGACATTCCTCATCGCATTTACCGAACTATGTGGCAACGGCGTCGTCACTGCATATGGGAGCAAAATTTTCGAAAAAGCTAACGGTAGGGAAATCAAAAACAATGATTGTGCTCGTGACTGGTTACTTTTGGTGTTCTTACTGGAGTCTGTCATTTTAAGGTTCGATTACACCAAACAACTCGGCATTTCTGATGGCTGCTGTTACTTTCGCTTCGACGCTGATCAGTGCATTTCTTATGGATTCATTCGGCCGAAGGTTCCTCTCAATTTCTACATTGGTCATCATGTCGGCATCCTTGTACCTAATCACGGTATACTTCTACATTATGGAGAACAACCCTCATCCAAGGCCATATCAGGTATTCCTGTATAACTGAGAACATTACGTGTTCCCAACTCTTGTGTGATTTTGAATTTCATTGTCTCAGTGGATGGTGTACACCGGCATGGGTGGTTTTTCCGCCGCGGCTACAGTCACCGTCGGGGTCGTCGCTCAGGCCATCGGCGCCGAAATGGTGCCGGCCGGCGTCAAAGGGATGCTGTGGATGTTCGCCGGCGTCGCCAGCCTCCTGATGTCCATCGTCGCCGTGCAGATCTACAACCTGATGACGTCCCATCTCCCGTACTACGCCAGTTTCCTCGAAGAAGCTCTGATGGCGACCGTGGCAGTTTTCATCGCTTGGTGGTTAGTACCGGAGACCAAAGGGAAATCATTGGCGCAAATTACTGCAGAGCTCAACGGAGAAAAGTACGACTCTGAAGCAACTTTCAGCAACGCTCAGAAAACTTTGGCAGCCTGATCAATCTACACGAGCAGCAAACTTTCAAATTAGGATTGGTGTAATTATTGATACTATTTCAATCTCGTCAAAGTTCTTCTCTGTCACTCGAGAAAAATGTACCTGAAATTTATTCAAATTAGGGTTTTGATTCTCGACTGGGTGGTTCAGACTGAACCTCAAGATCCCACCACCGTGATTTGATTCAAAACCATTTCTTTGGTTTTCAGCAAACTTCAAGTTTTAAGGGTAATTCCCTAAGGAGTTGTGGGGTAGGAAAACAGAGGTGGTTTGTGTAGAAACTTGAAAAGTGAACTAATAATTGATCTGAATAATACAGATTACTGTATTATCATCATTCAAAATTTGAATGATGAAATAATTATTTGTTAGAATAGACATTTAATTTCTATTCTAACAAATAATTATTTCATTTTCAAGAAAATTCCCGCCAAGAACCATGGATCAAATTGCATGATTTTAACACTCAAATGAGTTGAAATTTAATTCATCGGGGAGGACTCCTGACTCGGTTGACTGACCAAAACCTTCACCTTGGCCCACGGAGCTTCACGGTGTTATGATGGGTGTGAACTCCTGGACAGGCCAACAGCCCGCACGGAAATTCTGAAAACTAGAAAACCACCCACCTGAAAAATGCGTTGTCCAGCCTGGGACCCCCCTCTCCAGCTGTAGAATCTTCATTTGCAGGCCCATGTAACATATCGGACCGTGATATTAACCCACTTGCTCCGAAGAAAATTGTTGGAGCCATCGAGCCAGCTATTACAGAAGTTAGTTAGGCGTTAAGTCGGCCGGCTCGTCACTTTCGACTATCTTAACGATTTTTTTCCCTCATTTTCCTCAATGGCCCTCAATGCTCCCTGTATTATTAACATTAAATTCGGGTAATAAATAATTTTGATATCACTGCTTTTTTAAAAAAAAAAGTGGGGGACGTTTTGATGAAGCTTGAGGGCGATTCGACGAAGCTCTCCAACTGATGTATTTTTTTTTATTCTTTCCGAAATTTGGAAAACTGTATTGAATACGAGAAAGTAGCAAAGAGATCACATTATTCGCCTAACCCCATCTTGGATAAGCACCTTTGCACCATCCTACAGTGGGGCGAATACGCAAAAACGCGCTTATAATTAAAAATCAACTATCTAGATTGATATCAGAAAACAAATTGTAGTGTTATTGCATACATATATAATACATGTATTTTTCTATGCTGAATCCAATGAAGCCATTTCTGGATCGGTTCGAAGTCATCTTTGGGTTTAAAATTAAAAAATAAGAGCAATATCGTGAAATATTTGCGACCAAACTAATCTATTTGTTTGTCGTGTTGCTAGAAACCGTGAGTTTGCTTATTTTACAATTTTGCGAATCATTAAACGATGAAAATTAAATTCCTTAAGCAATTAAAATTAAATTCAGTAGGTACCCACTGAATAAATTCAATTAAATCAGATTTAATTGAATATATTCAATGGGTACCTACTATGATAGATTCTATCATACGATTGAAGTTACATTCAAATTCAATTCAATTCAATGAAAGTAAACAATTAAATTTTACTCACGATGATTCATGTAACCTGCTGCAGATTTTCCATCATTCAGTAATACATAATAATAAGACGATTAAAATTAAGTTCAAATTAAATTAAATTCCAATGAAATCAAATTAAAAAAGTAGTGCCTTCCAACACCGTTTGTTTATCCACAAGAAATGACATGGATAACATTTTCAAGAAAAATTTATTTAATAAACTCTGGAGCCCAAAGTAGCAAGTTTTAGCAGCAAACTATTGTTGGAGGTGCGCAAAAACTGTACAGTGAAATGAAAACTGTACATTTTTATGTAAAGTTCCAAACGCAAGAAAACGAATTATTCTGACACGGCAAAATGGTTATTTATACTTCTACTATAGTGTGTAAGCTGAAAAAAAATATGCTTGGACCATCGCAAAAAAATACATATTAAAAATGAATTGATTTCCATTTTACATTTCGTCAACTTTTTTACATGTTTCCTCAAGATTGAACAAGAATCTCAACGGTTTACTCATCACTTGGCCGTTTGGCATTGACAGCAAACAAACCTCTACCATCACTTGGACCAAATCTCGACTTTCAAATTTCGACTTATAAGCGGGTTTTTTGCAATTTCGCCCTGCTGTGCATCAGGCAGTTAACTATCGACTGGAGATTGTGCTGCATTTCACCTAGTAGATAATAATTTAGATATATTACAGGTAACAACATTTAATGTTCTTGGATGAAACCGTCATTTTGACTTGAAAATATTTTATTTTCGCCAAAAATGTCACACTCTTGTATTTAGTTTTATAGCACAGTGAAAGCAGGTTTGTACTATCAGATGTAATCTAACATTCTCAAGTGCCCGGTCGTTGCAAGATAAAGAGATTTGGAATTGCAATATTATTCCGTCTTCCGTGACGTGATTTTTGCGTGCTCCTCACAAACTGCTCACTTTGCCGACTTTCTCCCAAAATATCAGAACAAACTCCCCCCCTCCCCCCCCAGCCATTTTCATAGTACCTAACGGCACGATATGCGATCTCGCTGTTAGGATGAGCCCCTTCCCCCAAGCCCGGCAGGATTTTGAATGCTCACCGTCATCGTTTGAATCGTTTCGGGGAGGGTTTCAAAGTCGCCGAAAGGTGAATCCTCCTTTCCAGCCTCCGTCGACCTGATTTCAGGCAGAACATGCCGGTTCACTTTTACCCAGGAGAAACAAAATCAGCTCAAGTAAGCAATATTCCTCACCGTATAGATATGAAAAGCAATCGACTCTGAGGGGCGCAGGCATCTTCATTAGGTACCGAAGAGATTTACACGAACGTATTATCATCAGGATACATTATAGTTAATTTCCCGTTTTCCGGTTTCAAGCACTAATTCACAATAATTACGTTTGAAAGAGAAACTATAACCGTATCAAGTCGAAAGCAGTGCTGATTCTACCATTGACAAATTACGAGTAGGAATTTCATCAATTTCTTGCCAGATTTTGGAATTATGAAACAACAAACTTCATTAGCAAAATTAATTTATTTACAGGTACTTGTGATTTCAATAAATTACTTAAAACAAACATTTTAAAATAAATAAATATTCAATTAATTACACCATAAGAAAATTTACATATGTATACAATGTGCTTGAATTGAGCAAAAGAGGCACATTACCATCGACTGATGTACCAGCCTAGTTTTCCACGCGAGGCACGAGTCTGACGAACCTCACTTGACGAGAAAAATAAATAGGTACCTACGTTCTAAGGTTACAAATGACAAATCAGGTTCGTCGAGAACGTTTTGCCCGCGATGAAACCACCCCTTTGAGGTAGCTAATTGACAAGGAAAAATCTAACTGGATCTACAATGGTTCGTCAAATGGAGACGGCGAAAAAGCTTTTTTGGGGGGTGGGGGAAGGTGAATGACATGATGTGACATTTCCGGGATTATTGCACCTCAGTGGGTTCTGAAAAAAATGACCATGTCCTAATTGAATTTTTAGTTTAAGGGGAGTCTTGAAAAATTGGAAAATTTAGCCTGCTTTGGAAAATACTTTGATCTTTAGGGGTGCTGCAAATCCTGGAAAGGTGTTGGGGGAAGTAATTCTAGGATGTAGATGGTGAATTATGCTGAGATTCTCATATTTATAGCCAGGTCAAATTGAGTTAAATAATTCATTGCACAATTTTATGCATCAAATTTCATGTTGGTGTTTCTTTTTTTTTTTCTTTCTAGGAAATTCAGATCAACCCAGTGATGCCGTTTTCGCGTAATAAAATGACCAAATGATTTGGGATCAATTTGATTTCGGTATGTTCTAGTCTTTTTTCAGTCCGACGCCGACGGCGAACAAGGCGAAGAAGAAACCGGCGAAACCCGTCGAGGCGACGATCAAAATGAGTCCTCCGAGCAGCAGCGGGACGAGAGTGAAGAATTTCAATTTGTACGCCAGAAGGAGCGGGAGCATGTATTTCCTGAGTTTCTTCAACCCCTTGATTTTGGTGTATTTCTTCACCCCTTTGTGTTTGTGCCCTTTCTGACTCCCTTGGTGCTCTTCGACGGTGATGGCGTCGTCTTCGGCGTGATGGTGATGGTGGACGACCGTTGTTGCCGCGGAGGGTTTGTGCCCCTTCTTCTTCTTCTTGTTCGCGTGCTTCTTGTCGTCGAGCTTCGACGCCGAGACGTCGACAACGGCGACTTTCACTGGGGCCTTGTGATGGATCGATTGGGACCTTTGAGTAGTCGACCGTTGAGGTTCTTCTGGAACAAAAAACGAAAACAAAAAAAAATTGTTTATAACAGGAAATTTATACTTTTATCGCGTGCTCCTTTCGTTTCCACCCTAATTATTCTATATCGAACGTTTTCTCCAAAATATGAGGTCCACCTAACGGTTGTTTGGTAATTAAACCGTGACATTACTACCGAACTTCTGCGCAAAGAAACTTTTGACGAAGTAGTAAAAGCGTGGAATATTACAGTGGGTTCACGCTCAAATTATTCAATATTCTCAATTATTATTCATTCCTACCAACCAAAACGTAACAACGAGTTTGTTGTGCCTGATGGAATGTTACTTCACGTTCAAACTGATGCGACTACAGAAAGAAACTGGAAGTGAAATTACGATGAAATTCACTTCCCGCATTCAGTTCCTTTTTGAGCGAATGAGGATCCACATTTTTTCTCGTGGCTTTCAACTTCGTATCCGACTTCACTTTCGGACTTGCATTGTCCATCATTTCAAGACCGGGAACGGTACTTGTCCGTTTTGGTAGGTACCGTGATTGATGGTCTTCGGAACTAAACAGTGGCTGAGAGAAAATAAGTGTAAAACGGCTGATACCCCGAAAAGGATGAGCGGAAATGAAGATGGACGTGGAGAGAGGCGGGTAATTGGAAATGAAGGCGGGACCAACTTGAAGGTTTCACTGTTCAGGAAGTCGTGACTGTCGTTATAAGGTACTGGCAAGCGCAAAAGAGTTAGGTAGGGTTATGGCGAACCTATCTCGTTCTTAGTGAGCTTTACAATGGGGTACACAAATGCTAAACAGATTAACGCATCATAATTGTTGCAAATATTGAAGCAGTTCTGAGCGCAAAATGACCAAAATTTGCCCTATTTAAAAAGCCAATATGACGTAAGAATGTCGTAGAACTATGCAAAACCAATAGGCGATTACCTACGTATTTCAGTGACTTTTGGAGGAAAAACTGCTTCAACGAAAGCTCAAATTGCTGGAGCTCCAGCTCCTAGGACTCCATTCACTTGATTGCAAACTGAATAATATTATGACATTGTCTGAACCTGAATTTGGAACCTTCCTCACTGTTATTTCTCCCGACAGGCGCTAAAAAGATGTTAGCCACTTTTCAAAGTAATTTGGAGCTCCCTCAAAACTAAGCTTAAGTAAAATCATTTTATTACTTGTAATTGAATTTAATGTACCAACCTAATAATTGCAGACCCTTTTTTTTCACGATATTGTTATTTTCACTAACATAATATTACACTGAAATACCAATAACGCGAACAAAAATTATATTAGCTACATGTAGGCATGATGGAGGGTGTTTTACATCTTTACCGTTCGTTTCACCGATTCATGCAGGTTGGGACCTCCTCCTGGCAATACTTCAACTATAGTTGAAAGTTCTGTAGAAAATGTACGGTGAATTTTTCTTGTCATGCAAGAAGGGGCTCTATTCCGGATTAAGGACCCTTCCCATGGAAGAAATATTCCTTATTCCATGGGACCCTTCTTGAGTGGAATGATCTGCATTAAAAATAAAAATTATAATAACGGTACAATTAGACTCCGAGTCCGCTCTCAAGTTTACCAAGTAACTCTGCTAATGAACATCTGGAACCTTATAATTAAATTTGTCCAACAAACAGTATTTGAAGGTCGTATTTGATTTATTAGGAACCAACATGCTATGGAAAAAAAAAACAAGCCATCAATTGAATTGAATAGATGAGCGCAACCTTTTTGTTATTACGATATATTTAATGAGCGAGAGAAACTAAGAAACAGTAGGTATCTAGCGACCAAACTATGCCACACAAGTTGTGCATCCCGGGATCCCGGTCGATTTTTGCCAATTTGAAATCCCGGGATTCGTGGAGTCAATCCCGGGATCCCGGGGTTCGAGAATTAATTGCACCTCGCACGTAAATTGCTCAAGTCTTGTCGGGAAAAATCTTTTAACAACGGACAATAATTCGTAGGCTAAGTGAAAGTGCTCTAAGATGAAAACTGTGAAGTCCCCTGAAAAAAGGATTCGGAAATCTATGAACCAGCCGGTGCCGGTGCCGAAAATACGAAAAGATTTATCGACCACAATTAAAAAAGAAACGAGCCTGTTCAAAAATGGAGGCAGCCGAGGCCACCATTTGGATTTAGTATACAAAAAAAAAAAGGGGGCTTAGAACGGAAAAATAGACGCGTTCTAATTTTTTTTAAATGTTGTCAGGGACGGTACCAGCTTCGAAACCCTTGTGCTAAATGCTGGATGCTCGAAAAACCGCGAAATTTTCGGATTTGTTTTTTTTTTTTTTTTTTCAGTTCTTGGTTTTTAGTTTTAAAAATGTGCGCCCTAACGAAAAAGTCACTGTATACTATTTTCAAGTAGACAAGATTTGCTACCGTTTGAGCGCAACGGCAGCTTTCTAGGACCAATGGGCCCCGAGATTAACCCTCTTCAAACATTGACCATTTTCCCCCAAATGTTAGAAATCGTGGTTTTATCCTTCTTCAGTACGGAATATCGGCTATAATATTCATCCCACGAGGAAAGTTATGAGGAATGAAATTGTGGAGCAGTGATTCAGCTTCAATTTAAGCACAACCAGAACACGTAGGACTATCCCACAGACCTCCGTAGAAGCTGAGAGGGCCTTTTGAGTAGCAGGACTATTTTCGACAAAGCTAAGAAGCAAATTGGCTGATCCAACTTTGAGTGCTTTCTAAGATCCAACATTATGATTTCTAAAAGCACATTTTTTGAGTACATAAGTGAAATTTTTCCTTCATGAGAGAAGTAATATTTTATATAATTTACAATTAATGTAAATAAACAAGTTTTTCGTCGTTTTAAATCAATTTTTTCACGTTCAAACAAAAATCATCAATCCCGGGATCCCGGGATTGCCTCAGAAAAATCCCGGGATCCCGGGATTCAGAAAAACGTTCGGGATTGCAATCCCTACACACAACACATCATCCACGTGATGCTCATTACGTAAACAACTGCACCCTAACGACTGATGCGTAAGAAAACCTTATGCCGATCAGAGGTAACGAACGGCTCAGGCTGCAAAAATCGTTTTGGAGTCGTTGGAATCAGCCTAAAAAGCTCATTCCATAGACCCTTGTACCAACGAAATCGGACAAAACTTTCGTCCCCCTTTTGAGGCCTCCTTAGTTACACATCAGAGATAAACAACTTTCGTCGTGAAGGACCTCCCGAAAACCGATGAACGGGATGAGGGAGGAAAAATCAAGGTAGCCTATGACCACCCCCCGAACTCGCTGATCACAATGAGACCACCCTCATGAAAATCTGTTGAGCCGCTCGGGCGTGATGCTCTGTACACAAAAAAACGAAAAAAAAAAAAAAAACATACATGTCGAAGAGGTGAGCGCACCTTTCCATTTTTTGGAAAAAAGGTTGCGCTAAAAATGTGGCTACCCTCTCTCTAATCTCTAAAAAGTGGCTACCACCCACGGACAGGAGGAAACATTTTGCATTATTTAATGCAATCTACATTGGTAGTTTCAATTTCGGTCGTTCCAAGTTTCACTGCCTATTTAAATAATAATGAGCGAAAGGATGTGTTTCATTATTTCCTTTCATAAGTACCTACATGACAAATTAAATTCGTTGGGCACTCATCTTTACAACCGAAAACCTGTTGACGCCCATCAAATGATAATGGAATTTGTATTGATATTAATTTTGAGAAATGAAATTTAAAAAAGTGAAAACTGGGTCAAATGGCTTTTTCCAGTTTTTCCATTGCACCACATTAAAATTCAATCACATCATGACATTTTCAGAACTTCATGAGAGTTGAAACTGGGAGTGTGCTATGTGGAGTGAGAGGTGAACCACGTATTAAGCATTCATTTATGTTCATTGGAAACTCAAATAAGTACCACTGAAGTAAAGTGACGTAGGCAGCCCTTCTATCCTTCCACCAATACCCCCAATTCAGACAATCTCGTTATCGACGCAAGCCTGAGCTTTCCTAACTAAATGGAAATCACGAATTACTCCCTACGAAAGTTACTGTAGAAGGCGAGTACAATACTAAGGTCACAGTCTCCAACCTCCTGGGTTGCCTTGCCGGATCCTGAATCGTGAATCGCGATTTTCACCCAAGCCCTCGAACTAGGTAGGTACCTACATTTTCTCTTTTAGCACCTCAGAAGGCAAAGCTTCCAAATTTACTGATTTAAAATTTACATTTAATGCGGATATTGGCTTGGCGAGTTAACAGTATTTTGGTGTGGAAACTAAGGGAAGGGGAGAGAGTTAAAGTTGGGCTGTCGACACATCTCGCGATGGCAGTCAAAACGTTTGATTCATAACATTGCAAACTGAATCATACAGTTCTTTTCATTTCTTTGGCTTGAGAATAAGTTTCGTGATGTCGAAGTGGTTTTATAATCCTGAATGGATTTATATGTGACGTTTTTTATTCTCTGGCATAACCATTTGAAAACTCCATCTCTAGCCCTTCAATCCCTCAAAAACGACCACAGAACTATGATGGATAGATTATTTATTCATGCCACCGATATTGGCAAGGGTTGATTAAATATAATATATTCATAATATCTTGCATATTATGCAATTCAGAATGAATTCTAGACAGTGATAATTTAGATTGGTCTAAACTTGAGAGCAAATCCCAAGGTACTAGAAGAATCTTCTGATGAACCTTCAATAATGAAAGAAAGTAATGGAGACAGTGCAGCAGGGAATAAAAACAAATCGAACGGTTCCAGCGGAAAAGAGGAGATGCGAAAGCTGTTAACTGTTAAGGATATCTTTGAAAGTACGAAAGGACCAGTAGGGTGGTGTCACTATGGGATTGTCGAGATTGACTCCCCACTGTGGGAAATGGTGTCGTTAGGTTTTTTTTTTTTCTCAGAAACCTTTATTCTGAATTGTTGACTCACCTACTCACCATTCTGTGAAAGAAGTCTATGAACCCTTACAATGAGAAGAATGTCGTTTGGAAAAATGGAGCTGGCGCCACTTTGCCATTTTTCCTATCCAGGGCGGCTCCATTTTGTCCGGATCCGATTGAGACTGAGAATAGATGCACAGTATACGTAGTCCACTAGTACTTTTACACAACCTAGAGCATCCAGTCACGATCGCCTGGCATTTCCTTGATTGTATTGATCGGAACGTTGCCGGCGCAACAAGTAGTTGGTATCCTATAGTTACGTACAAACGACAATTTCCGTGAAGTGTGAAAATTTCTCGCTCAAAATGTCCAATAAACTGGTGTCCGTGGATTTCGAAATTTACGGCAAAGTCCAAGGGGTGTATTTCCGTAAATTCACCCAAAAACGCGCTCAAGCTTTGGGGCTCAGAGGGTTCGTCCGGAACACGAGCAAAGGCACTGTCGTCGGAAGAGTCGAAGGCGAGTCGGGAAGAGTGAAGGAGATGAAGAATTGGTTGGAAAAAGTTGGAAGCCCGAAGTCCAGGATCGACAAAGCCGTTTTCACTGCGGAAAAATCGGTCACCTCGAGTGACGTGTCTGGCTTCACCATCAAAGACACTGAATAATGGAACGACCAAAGCTATTGTTTAAAAAACGAGTGAACAGTTTTGAATGGGTAAGATGAAGTTTGACTTGACTTGTGCGAATTTTTCATTACTTTTATATTGAATAAATTCCGTTTGCAAAATCCTTACACCCCGTAGCAAATCTTTCTTAACGTTATCCTCCTGTTCTTCCTGACATTCTTCTGTAGACCTGGTCCTTCCGCTATGTGCGATTTACTTTCGAAAACTGCTGTCCGTCCAGTTGTTTTTCTTTGTCGCATCAGGCATGTCAGTCTTCGTGGCATCCAACGTACAAGGAGGTACTGCCCTCGTTTACAGGCATCCATTTCGTGCAAAACTGTCGCACTTACAACTCAGTCTGAACATTTGTTTTGACGCAGCATACGATACGGATTTTCGTGAAAGCTCGGATATTTCTTCAATGAAAAGCCTTGTTGGACGGGAGGTAATGAAAGTGGGATAAGAAAAGATATCGTCGAACACGTCTGATTTGAGATGATGATTTGCATCGGATGATCGACGGGCCTGCCTCAGCCATTGTTCTTTTCTTATGGTTAACTACCTATTCTCGGGACAATCATGCCATGCTTAAGGATTCATGCCTCGCAACATTATTCGATAACAATTCCCAAAAAATGCCAATTTATCAATCTCCATGTGCTTTGCTCCTGCAACCTGCTTCCTACCTAAGAATCTCGATTACTACAACCCACCCGGTAGGTCGAGCCGGATGAAAAGCCTTCGACTGACCCTAATTGTTGGCTTCCCATCTTGCACGGAGTGACATGGCGGATCTCGGGATGCTGTAACGGGACCTGCTTACATCGGCTTTTTAGGACTCAACCGGCAACATCTGTCGCGAGCCAACATTCTTTTTCTGTAGTTGGAGGAATCCTCTTGAAACCCAAAATATATATAACAATAGAATGTATACTGGGAGTAAGATATACTTTTGTGTAGGTACACAAAAGGGATCATCCTTTTTTCTGGCTTATCCCACCCCCGCAAAAAAACCGTTCCTTACTAAACAAAATAACTTTCCCATTGATATTGCCTGAACTATTTTGACATCGTCGAGTGCCAAAATGGATACTAACTTCGTCGTTAGCCAGTGAAAGGAGAGGAAATTCCTTTGGTGTTTTCCTAAATCGAAAACAACGTGAAAAATCTTACAGCACATTGTTTTCCTAAATCGAAAACAATGTGAAAAATCTTACAGCATCCCACGCTTTCTCACGTCATAACACAACAAACCGGTTTTCTCAGCCGTGTCAAGCAACTGCACCTCACATTTTTATAACGTTTCTGCATTTCATTAATATGCGCCATTACGTGAACGCTAGCTTAATAGTTACGTACGCCTGACGTGCAGTCAGATTTGCATTTACAATCTGCGGAATAGTTAATTGAGGAGAAAAAAGCGAACAGTGTTGGTTGGTCTAGAAGAATTCAATTGTGCGCGGAAATGAGCGATTCCGTGATTTTTGAGTTCGCACAGGAAATATAATAATATGGCCCATATTATGGTCCGACGGTTCATTGAACTTGACAAGAATCTGATGATACGGATAAAAAGGTTGCACGGGGCAAAAACGAGCGCCCAAGTCGAATGCGCGAGGCATCTTTCAAGACTGTACACGGAAAGGTGTATGATATTACCTATCTACAACTAAAAATTGTAATTAAAACCTACAAAAACTTGAAATTCGGAATGTAAACAACTTTTAATTTAACAGCACATAAAAGAAGTTATGTTTTAACTCAAGCAGTATGGGGAAACTACGGAACCTGAAAAACGCGATGTAATCTTTTGATGGGGTTTTAATGGAACACAAGCGGTCTTCGAAGTGTATCATCGGGCAGGCGAGGGACTTAGCGGATCCAGCAAACCGAAAATAAGTGATACGGGTTTTATAAGCGGGCTCTGATATCCAGGTTGTTGATTATAATTTGCCTTCTGAATGTTGTGAAGAGGATTCCGGCGGAGGGGCGGTAACCGAAGATGAATTTCGGCGGAGCACGCACAAAGACCGCTACCCAGGAGGCACGTTAACGCCATCTACCACGGTGCATGACCAAAAAATGACCACTTCGAGAAAAAGAAAAAAAAAACGGGGGGAAAAGTTCATTCACACTCTTTTGGAGTCGAACTGAACAACTGGGAATGCGATTTTTTAAAGGAGTTATTAGTAACAGTGCATCTACACTGTTTTAACATACCTAATCAACCGGTGTGTGACACGAGAGCTTGGAGCAATTAGCTAGATACTCCGTAAACAGGTAGGATTCTGACAGGGATTTGTTCCTTACAAAAGGGTTTCCCTTTATAGGTATCAGAGAAAATTGTTCACAGAAACATGTAACGTGATTTTGATAAGCATTATTCTTATATAAAAATGTGAATGGATAAGAGTGCGCATAAAAATACCTATTAAGATAGCTTAGACTAGCGCGACAAAAAAAAAAAAAAAAAAAAAAAAATTGGCCGTAATTTTTTGTTTACTCTTTTTTCATTGTCCGGTTTCACAACCCTAGGTGCATCGTTTGCAATTAAAACGGCAGGCGAAAGCGATCCCTCTCGGGGTTGAAATCACTATAGAAAATCCTCGTTTCTTTTAAAAGGGCGCAAGTCTTTATGGACGTAATTCTGTGAATGAAAAATTATTTTCAAACAAAAAGGTAAAAAGAAAATAAATTTTCTGTACATTGTTGTTTGGACTGAAGTTTGACCCCAGAAATGGATTAGGTATGCGTCCAAAATTACTCGGAAAACGACACCTCATTCGACCTTCTGACATCCTTCAAACGCCCAGTTCGTAGCCCAAAAGATCCCCCCGGTGGAATCGGATCGTTCTGGGACCCCAAAAAATGGATTCTTCCATCCCAAATAATTCGATAACGATAGCTAACTCCATAGCCAAAACTATATAAAAACTGTATAAAAATTTGGAAATGTATGTGGAACGTGAAAAATCAAAGGCTGTCACAGGGAAAAATGTGTTTCTCCCACAATTCTATCAATAGTGTCCTCCTCCTCTACTTGCGCCTTTAATAACATTAACTATATTAGTTATTACTATAACTATATTATAGTAGATCAGGACGTTTCCAGTGAAGGTACGCTGCTCGTCCCCACCGCCACCACCAGCACATCTGGTACTTTATAGACCCTGGATTATTCTAGAATGGGCACCTGGGAAGCGAGAATCAAAACAAACATCGTCCAAACAGCGGCGAGTACATGGAGTTTGTGCCGCTGGATCTCCGAACACACCTTCACCAAGGTGCACAGTACATCGGCACTGTTGGGTCAGGTTTCTCAATACAACGCTAATAGTGGCGATAATTTGCATCACATGTCTGCTTATTTTGCTGACTCAACTTCAAGCAGAGAACCAATGAATGAAGTTGTGCAACTTCACCGGTATGTCAATGGCACTGTCCAGCAAATGCACAAAAGCGTGTTTCTTTGTATTTGGACGTTGACGTGATCACACAGTAGGACGGTGGTCGAAAGGAGTTATTAGGTTCGCCAGCTCGAGTTGTTTGAGCCTAACCACAGCGGCCCAAGTCTCTCGGCGTCTGCCTACATTCACGAACCATTGCCACCTCGCCCAACTGCAACTGCGAATTCTGCAGGCTAGTAGGAAATCGCGATTGCATCTCGTATCGCAAATTAACAACCACAAGGAGGCGCATCTGATAGGACCGTTCACAGTTCTCCGCCCACGAAGCGTTAATAATATTATGAGCTTTACTGCAGCCCACGCATTCATCAGTCAACCCGCGACCGAAATAACTTTAAATTCCGAACCCAAATAAAAATGAATCTTTTCACTTTCCGAAGCTTAATTGATCTCTGAAATCGTCGATCGGGTTTGACGGGGAAAAGCCCAATGTTTTAGAAAACACGGCGTATCGATTGATTGGGCCTGAACGGTGCCGCTCCCCTTCTTTCTTCCTTTCGCTCTGATTGTTTCTGCTTCCGTGAACTTGAAATGAGCCGAATGAACCTGAGTCTCAACGAAGGCGATAGTGTTTTTCAACAAGGTGACGAACCAGTCGAGGACGCTCTTATCATTTCTGAATGAGGAGTTTTTGTAGATATTGCATTTTTTCGAAACCTGAAAGATCATCATTGCAAAAAAATGAAACAAAAATCTAGGTACGACAATGCCGTAGCCGCTAATGTAGGCGGCCTACTCCCACTAGTTTGATCTCCCCATTCAACAAGTGAACGGCGATTTCATACGTATTGATACGCCTAAACGCTTCACTGAAACGGTCTACAAAGAGTTGATACAAAGTGCCAAAATAATTTTCTATTAGGTAAAATAAGCTCACTTTGGATCCCGATATCTTCGGATCCACGGGACGGATCTTAATGAACTTTTGAGCATAGCACGTTCACATTGTTTACCTACTGTCAACTCTCTTCATAATAATATTATGAATATATTATGCACAGTAAATATCATAGTAGGTAAGTATTAAATTTGTGAAAACATCTGCACTTCAACTTCGCCCCAAAATTTTATGTGAAACTGGCCGACACAGTGTTACCAAGTTCGGATTAGAATTTCCAAATCGGAAATTCCAATGCTCCATAGCGTCAATATGATGAAAGTACTTAAACTGTCATAAAAATTTCAGCTCTTTAGGTCCACTAGGTACTTTCGTCGTAAATGGGTTTTTTGGGTCAAAATAGTCAATTTTTCAGGAGAGGCGTTTTTCTGAAAAGGACGGGATTTCTTGTGATTTTGATCCTCAAATAACGTCAAACATTTTTTGTGTCTACCATGTTTTTTTTTTTTACCTAATTTTGGTAACAACAACTACTTTTATCAGATTTGTGAAATTCCGTGATCAGTTTTGGTTTATTATTCTTGGAATAATAGAGAGTTTTTGTTCTTCACTGCGAACTTTTCGTTGAAACGAGAGGAGCAGCCCCTAGCGCGAGCACACGAAGATGCTAACTATTTTACCTTGACGTTGGGGCGGATCCTTTACGATAGAGTAGGAAAAACGAACTGCGCATGCGCCAACTACGAGAAGGGTTTCGTAACAACGAAAACCGCTTTTCGTTCGACGTGAGGGGACCCCCTTCACGTCGGTACGAAAACCCTTTTCGTTTGTACGAGACCCTTCTCATTGTTGGCGCATGCGCAGTTCGTTTTTTCTTTTTTCGTTCCAACGAAAACAGTAGCTACGTAGAAAACAAAAACTCTCTAATACACCTATGTTTTCGCGACGGAGGTCGACGACTCGGATCGGCCTCAAAACTTGACATTATCCGTTTCAAGAGGTCTACATTCAAAATCCGAAATGTCCGTCCGGCGTCCGGGCCGTTTTGGGCAGTAGGAATTTTTTAAAAAATCTGAAATTTTGGCAAAATACTTGGTTTACCATCTAGTTGTGCCCACAAGCTTTTCAGTCCGATCTCCCAAACCCGTGGGGCGCTATGGGGCTATAATGGGGCTACGGGAGGGGTTTTTTGAAGGCTTTTAGCTATGGGATCGAGTTAGGTGTCGTTTTCGAAGTATTTTTGGACGTAGAATCCATTTTTTGAGGTCCCAGAACGATCCGATTTCACTGTGGCGATCAATAGGGCTTTCATGGGGCTAAAAATGGGATTTTTGAAGGATCCCAGGATGTTAAATATTTTTCGAGTAAAAAATACAGAATTTTTGAAAAAACACATTTTTTAACAAGAAAAAAAAATTTTTTTTTTTCGAGATAAAAATCCAAAAAAAAATTTTTTTTTAAATTTTTTCATTGACAGAATTAAATTTCTGCACAAGTAACGTATATCAAAGAATAATAAACCCTTGTGTAAAATTTGCAGCGTTTTCTTCTTGTTTGTGAGTTTTATGTTTCTCGCGCGTTTTGTTTTCTTTCCGTTTTCGTTTGTCTCGCGTTTTTTCACCTTGTTTCGATGACGAAATCAAAGATACTCTTCATAAGGATGAAAACAACCCCTCCTGGTAGATGGCATACAGTGAAAACTCCTGATGATCAACAGCCCTCACTTGTTGAAAACCTGGACTATCGAACTTGGAGTCTCAGTAATCTCTAGATTCACTGCTCGATCCTTTGAGTATCCAAACACCCGATGAAAATTCCGATAATTCGCGCAGTAGTTCTGTATCTTCTTCTTATCGGAAAATTGGAGAGCAAAGGTCCTTCTTAGCATTTTGAACTCCACTCCTTTTGAACACTTTGAAAGTCATTTACACCAGGTTGGAAATTTTTAAAATAATATTTTATAAGATATTAAAAATAACATATGATAAGATTTTGAAATTTAATGCGTACCTAATATAGTGAAGTTTCAAAAATACTGTTTTTCCCAAAACCAATTTTTTGGTCGAAAATATTTTGGGAACCCCCTTAACTGGTCACCAAATAGGTGAGAGAATGTTTGAATTGGAATTAATTTTGGACTTTCTTCTGTTCTTATAAAGAACAGTAATGTCCTCAAGCTCATTCGGTTTAAATGACCAGATGAAACCAGAGAGAAAGCCAGTAATGATAATAGGCGAAGAATAAAGGATAGTAGGATAACGTCCCCGACTGAAGGCTGTTTTACCAAGTCTGACGAAGGTCACCCATGGCATTAGATGAGATTATGCTTCTAAAAAACTTGAGATGTTATACATACCTACATAATATATTATGTAGGTATGGATAACATCTTTAGACCCCGTAGTCTATAGACCCCGTACTCCCCCCACACGTCTTAACCATTGGGCATTCAGTCAGTTCCTCTCGCGCAAGTATATTCACGATTTATTCTTGTGAGCGGCATTTTTATCTAGTCCGATCACCATTTTCCAGATCGGAACGGAGGTCCATTATGACTGCGATCTCAACAGATTGGGCTTGGACCAGAGGAACCCAGGGAACTCTCTGGTCATCCCACCTTTGTGGAAGGTCCATATCCACATTGTGGATGTCTCCAGTACAAGCACTCTTCTCGCCCCCTACAGTTACTGCCTCCACCACTGCGCACCGGACCCAGGGGAACCCTTGACATCTTAAGCCCTGGGAAAGCTAACCTGGCCGGGCCCAGCCCAGGCTGGCCCACGCATATCCTCCACAAACAAGCAGCGGCGTTAACAAGGAGTATGCACCATCGAAACTCAAACCAAAACTAAATTTATAAAAAATTTAATATGTTAGATTTAGTAACACACCCACTCACACACCCTGGCACACAGGACACCCTCACTATGGTTCTCATCTTTGAAAAACAATCTTGTGGTGGTCGTGTTAGCGGGCGGGATTTTGGGGGAATTAATCAAATCTTTAGAAAGAACTGATGTTTTGATTATTAGGATCTCCTGTGGGGGGAAAAAATGTGCCAGGCGTGGTCGAGGAAGATCAGGGGTCACCAAGGACCAGAGGTCGCTTTCTATTGGTTGACCATCCCCACTCGTGTGAATAGTGTAGGCATGTCGGCGTGTGTGGGTACATTTACAAACGTGCCGAGGTATGCGATGTCCAGTGGAAAGCGAAAGCCGCTCGGAAACTGTTTTTGTGGTAAAGAGGGACAAGAGGATCCGTGACTAGGTGGAGTGAGGGTTTTAGTTGTTATAAACGGTTTCTGAGCTCATCTGCCTGCCGTGGGTGGGATGTGAAACCCAAGCGAAGAAGAGCAAGACTTGCTTAGTGCACGTACACACTCGAAAGAAATTAAAATAAACAAAAGCCTGATTAAGAAGGCACATTTTCAAAGACGAGTTGCGTTGAAGTAAATTAGGGGGAAGCCAGGCCTTAAATGGTACGTAACAAACATGATAATATCATATTATGGGTTAAGTAAAAAGTTAAAAAGCTATTATCTCGATTTCATGGCTTTTCTTTACTCCTCACTCCGCAAACGCAATTTTCTTTTCCAGCGTAGAAAAACCGAAGTGGTGATGGAACTGGGATTCCACAGGTTCCTTTGTGGACACCAAAAACGGAACGGATCATCCATCCACACCTTCAATGAGTGGCTTCTTCGAAAATAGTTTATTATTCTCTCCGTTGACAATGGAGAGAATTCGGTTCTTGGATGACCCAATTTTGGAGTTTTTTTACGGCTCCGGTTTTCCCAGACTAGTACAAAGATAGGGAATGGGGTCTTTTGTAGAGGCTACACGCACCGACAAGAGGGCAACAAAAATAAATCAGCATTAGTGCGAGTATTGAATCGTTTGTAGGTGTAGAAGATATGAACAAGACCGTCATAATATGCGTCGAATGGAATTCTACTCGTGGTCGAAAACTGTTACGTTGTTATAGCTGTGGGCAAAAAATCCCAACAAAATCAGAACTCTGCTAATCCACAAGTGCAGTTAAAAGGTTTGAAGGCCCGATGGTCCGATAGATCCTTTTGTTTCGGACGTGGGAATAGCGGAACGTTGCCCCTTCCCTGCACGACGCACAGCCGAACGGCCATATTTAAAAAAAATAAAACTGAAAACTCCATACTTTGACGCTGATACGAATATACCCCACGTTCCTATAGGTACCTAAAATGGCTCCTACTCTTATTTAAAATAAAAAATAAATACAAAAATACACGCTTTTCAGTATAATATGCTAAAAAATATTGTTTTTTTTTTTTTTTTTTTAGCGGGGAAGCCAAACAAAAAATCCATTATTTTGACTCTGAGCCCAAATTTATGTTCTAAAACTTGATTTTGGGGAAAATACCTGCTGAAACTGGATTCTGTGGCTGATATACTGTGAGAATGATAAGCCTGATGATCGAAATCAGCATGTACCTACGGAAAAGGTTTTTTTAATTTTTTTTTTTTTTTCTGCTCTTGCCCCACTGTAGTCTCGTCGATTCAACTCCCATTATTGACTTTTATCATCAATGCATCAAACGCCTGCCTGGTCACTGGGAAACTGGATACAACTGCCAGGTCGTCCGGGTCCGAGGAAGCTCCAGTACCTATTCACTCGCAAAACCAATAACAACCTGCACTCCGAAGGACCAGCGTCAGTAATCGCCTTCTATAGTATTTGCTATAGCAAATTTATTGGAGGTTGTACTAAATTGGTGGGAGCGAATAAGGAAGGCCTACACCTTCCTCGTACCACAGTACCATCCAATCATTTTTATTAACTCATTTTTAACGTGCATTAACGTACTAAAATGTTGTGGGTCGATTTCGTAAAGCGTATGATAACGTGCGTTTGTTAGCAGTTAAATTACTTTAAAACTAACAGCCATCTGGATTCAATGGCTGTCCAAATCCCCTCAAAAAACTCCCATAACTATCCAACTCCCAAAACTATAATATAGTTTTGGGAGTTGGATAGTTATGGGAGTGAGAAAACGTACGTGTATATTATACACGTACGTTTTCTCACTAAACCCGTCGTGTTTGAGATGTGCACAACTGAGAAGCTTTACCGTTTCGATCGGGCCAGAAGTCTTCTCGCGTTGTTCACGTCGAGGAAAAACAAGGGCAACCCGATGAAAATTACATCCTCGGTCCTTTCACGCCGCTAACGACTAGTTTTCGCCCGGGCGGGATCACAAGGATTTCGAGCGTCTTCAGGAAAATATGCCTGCGATAGGCCTCACTGAGATGCTAGGTGTGGCCTAAGGCTCAACAAACTTGAGGTGACTCACAACAACCACACACATTTATAATCTGCAACTGAGAGCACTTTCATATCTATTAAGATTTCGACTGCAGTCAAAACCAATCTGACAAAGCAAATCTGTGGATTTTATCATTTCAAGCATTACAAGTAATGGCTCTGAAAAAGTTCTGTGGGATGAAGGCCAGTACCATTAAAATTGGAGGGCGCGGATCCTCTAAAATGAAAAACTGCCCACGGCGCAACTTGTTGCAAAAACTTCTCATCCCAAACTAATTTCCCCGCCCAATTTCTCCAACAACCAAACCACTAGTTTTCGTTGTTCAGAACCCGATTCATCATTCTAATCCAAACCCGTTCCTTTCCAAATCTTGAAATGCGATCTTCCATCTGATCCCTTAAAAAACCCTCTTTTTCACCTTCTCCCTGAATCCCAGTCGTTATCAAACCCACGGGTACATGAAGATGATAATCAACACCTGGTACTAGCGACTCTAATAGTTCGACCTTGGGCTCAGATGATGGCCAGCTCCAAAAAATCGGAGAGAGTAATTTTTGATAGTGAAAGCTACAGCTGATACAAATCGCATAATTTGTGGTTACTCTGATGGTAATCAAAGATATGGCACGAAGAAAGTGTTACATAAATAATATTTTGTTAGTATACTAACAAATTAACCACACTTACTAAAAGCAATCTTTGTGATACATCTATGTAGGTATATGTGGCATCTCTCTAGGTTTTCGATCTTTAAATTTCGTCTATTTTTATCAACTTTTGCAATTTATTTAATTCCTTTTTTGCAACCAATCGCAGCTCTGTAGTGATCCCAATGAGGGATATAATTTGTTTGTTTAATGTTCTGAAGAATCTCTTTGGCACTAGATGAATAATTCACTACAGAGCTGCGATCGGTTGCAAAAAAGGAATTAAAGAAATTATTGTAGTTTTTAGTCATTCGATCCCACACCACTTGATGCCCCTTAAGAGATTCGGGATGGTCTCATTCTCCACTTCTTTTTTGTAACTTTTTCTTGGACCTAGTGATCTGGAATAGCAACCGGTTCTTAAAAGCTCGTTAAGCCACCGTCTCAAGTTCACAACTTGCTTTTCAATATTCCATACCTCCTCACATTTCCATTTTTCGGGACTTCGGAATAAATTTAGTGAAAAGAAAGTTGGGATGCTTCGGGTATTAATAGAATTTATTTTCAAGTTCACAGTAACTTGAACGGATTATTTTTTAGTTTCACGTTTTAGCTTAGGTGTAGATTATTAATGAATAACGAATGAAGATCTATTATTAATATTGAAATAATATGAAGATCTATAATATTAATGAATGAAGTTGTATTCCTTAAAAATATTATAATTCAGAAACCGTGAAGAGAAACCTGAAACTTTTCCTTCACTAAGTTAAAGTATTGTTTATTTGGTACATGCACTTCTTCATAGAGAATTTCCTGAACACCGTTATTTAATATAGTGTTATCTTTCGATTTGAATCCGCCACAGTCGCTCTGAAAAACAATCACAGCAGACTGACCTCCTTCACGACCAAAATGCCTCCCGCTTGACCGGCGAGCAAGCAGGTACAACTGGATTAAACATAAAAAAGAGAAAGTTTTAAGAATCCTCGTTTTTCTTCTTTCCCGGGCAAGGGCCATTTAAGAGCCGATTTTTTCCTGGTTCCGTCGTATGTGGACGGTCCCGTTCAGTCGTCACTTTTACTTGGAGGCGATATCCGGTCTACCGGTTTCCCGCACCGGGCGGAATCGCCGATTTGGTCATTGTAGCCCTCATACATATGAATCGCGGATAACTAGCTGAACGAAACGCCGAATTCCTTCGGCTTGACGACTTGGCGAGTCAAAATTATGAGTCTCGCGGAGAATGTTCCAAATGATCGGCTATTCCAAGATAATTTGAGGATGGACGATCTGTCAGATTGTTAATGATGATCTGAGTGATTGTCAATTGCTCATATCCGCAAAAGAACCTACAACTCGCTACATTCCGAAGAATCTGATATCCCACACGCGCTTTGAAGCCTACAAATGGATACATTTCCCTTAGAGGCCTTCTAGGGAGCGTAGAACTGCCACAAATCAACCAATTTTGGCACACCAGAAAGCTAAGGATACCAATAAATGATTCTTAGGAAAATCGAACTTTGGATCATAATAATATTATGGGTGATTCTCCGAAAGTAGGGTTATTCTTGCCTATTCGGGCTTTAGATGAGGTATCAAAATTTAATGCATCCAATTTTGATACACCCGCCCTTATTGTTCCAAATGGACATTGATACTTCGCTTGTATTTTGTATTAATATTTATTATTCGGTTTTTTTACCATTAAAAGTACTTTTGTTTTTTTATACTCGTAGTAAATTGTTGTCTGATATTATGTTGCATTTGGATGATTATTATTATTTTTTTGTGTTATTGTTTTATTATTATTTTAACGGTTCATTTTTTCACCATTTTTAACTAATTGGCTGGTTGAAAAATGCGGCATTGTTTTGAGCCGGCATCAGCTTCAAATGCCGTCAACCGAACCTCTGTGAAAGCAATAGGTAATTTCTTGAAATTATTGAATATTATGTTTTAGATGAAAATTTGGCTTTCTCAATCAGCTGAATAAAAATGCGCCAATTCATTTATTGCTCTTGAGAAATAGTGTTAAACGTTAAAATGAACCAGAATGTCCCTCAATCTTTGTTCAATACAAGTCGTCTTTCAATGGGCTGATAGCGACATCCATCAGAGCAGGACGTAAGGTACCTGTTACCAGCTTGAATTCCTGTTGTCGGCAGTTGCTCACCTACCGACCAAGTTTCTCTTTAGGTCAACGGGGCGTATCTTCCCGATACTCCCGCAGTAGATCGATCCGTTTTAGACGTGTTGGTCGGAGGGTTTCCTGGTGGTGCCCTATCTTCAAAGGATGTCACGATTTGGAGGTTTTCGGGAGAGGTTTGGGAAGCTAAAATCCGACCATTTCCTCTCGTTTGCCCCCTAAACGTTGGAAATCTACGAAATCGTGATCACAGTTTGATCCCCCAAAGGGAAATAGGTAGAAGTATCACCTCGTATCAACAGACGTGTGAAACGTCGGTCGATACAAACTATCACCACATCTGATAACTAGGATCGTAGCATTGACTAATTAGTGATGAATTATATCTCCAAGAAAATAATAAAGAAACTCTGTTCGATTGTCATTCCAACGCCGAACAAAATGACTCTTTCCATTTGACTGGCTAGTTTGTGGGTCTGGCCGATTGAATTTGGTGGCAGACCTGAAAATATTTACGAGGCTACTTCCTCTCGTTTGCCCCCTAAACGTTGGAAATCTACGAAATCGTGATCACAGTTTGATCCCCCAAAGGGAAATAGGTAGAAGTATCACCTCGTATCAACAGACGTGTGAAACGTCGGTCGATACAAACTATCACCACATCTGATAACTAGGATCGTAGCATTGACTAATTAGTGATGAATTATATCTCCAAGAAAATAATAAAGAAACTCTGTTCGATTGTCATTCCAACGCCGAACAAAATGACTCTTTCCATTTGACTGGCTAGTTTGTGGGTCTGGCCGATTGAATTTGGTGGCAGACCTGAAAATATTTACGAGGCTACTTCACCATCTTAATTGGGTTCTTGAGTTATCTTCGGTGTGAAGAAAGGCCTCACGTCTTCTAGTTTAGTATCCAACGTGATTCCTCGAGACAAAAAACTGGATCTCATCACTCGATTCACCTGGATGTGTATCAAAGGAACTGTTAGGGATATCCGTACGACTATTTTACCCACTTAAAATAAATTTAAAAGGTGTGGAGTTGTTATTCTTACTTTCTGAAAGTAGCCAGTGAATAATTCATAATTATTATTGAGACGATAAAATGCCTACACACTTTCATTATTATTAGTGAACCAAAATTATTAGTTAGGTACTAATATCCACATGATAATTGTGTAATGGTGTACCAATACATGCTAATAGGTGCGTTCGCAGAGTAAGTTCTGGCCGTTCAGAATCGAATCAGAACTCGAACGCTTCCAGAAGAACAAAGGACAGAACTTCGGTCCTCCCCCAACGAAAAAGTAGTCCCTACAAAGTTCACTCCACTAGATCACAGAAGGAAATGAATCGCGCGTGTGTGACCTTCCATTATCGAGGAGGCCGTTGGAATCATTTCGGGAAGTTCTGAAAAAAAAAAAAAAAAAAAAAAAAAATCTGAACTGCCGGAATCGATTCCGAACGATTCTGACTGAGTTCTTCGTTTGCAGAGCATCAGAACTTGAGTGTTTAATTCCTGGAAGCCGATGTAACCCCACCCTCGGCCCTTGCAAAAGGCGCTAGTGCGCATGTGCCAAACGGTTTGGAATTTTCAGAATTACTCTACGAACGCAGCTAATAACATCCTATTGGTCTCCCACAAGAATATTGCGCTCCGTCACCGCAGTCTGGTGGCCACAAAAAGAAACGCATCCTGAGCTGAGGCCGAGCGAAGGGAATTCGAGTTTTTCTATTGGCAACATTGCCTCAGCTTGCTCACTGTTTTGTTTACATCTCCTGGTTGTGTAGTTTGTTTTTAACTGATGTGTTTTCAACGATGGAAGAGAAGAAAATAAAAATTTCTCAAGGAAAGCCGTTGAGGTGCCAGGCGAGGGAAATTATTTACAATTATGCACAACAGCAAAACTAAAATAAAAAGTTCAATGATGTGACATTCAAATTTTTTCAATTAAAAACCCCGTTTGGGGGGTGAGAAAGAGATGTGCTACCACTAGGAAGGGAAAAACGAGAGGGAGCTGGGAAATTTCGTGCAAAGAGTAATTCGATTTCCGCCACCAGAATGCAGTGTCGAAGCGAACATTGCTATATCAAAAGGACTGCCCTTGAGAGATAAAATTTCCACACCAGAGGGTGCTGGTGGGCTCCCTCCCCACTCCTCATACCTAAGTAGGTTACAAGTCTGGTTTCTTCCGTCGTCGGTTTAGCGTTTTGAAGAACCTGCCCAGTCAATATTTAATATTGACGGAGCTTTCCTAATTGAGTGGAAATTGGGTGACTACAAAATAAAAGTTAGCCGTGGCAAGGGGAGTAGATACTTATGTACTAGTAGTAGTAGTTGTGGGGATTCAGTATAGACCCCACGGTATCTTCCTTAAAATTGGTCGGCAGCCGCTGCATTCATTCGCAGCGCGCTCACGGGGGGGCAGCAGCTCCCGGCGCCCACGTGCGGGAGGCCGGCGGGATTACGTTCCCGATACCGCGAGCTCCCCATGGTTCACTCGGGCCTCTCGTACGTCGGCGCCATCCTTATCCTTATGCTTGGGATCCCCATTCTACCAATCGTAGATTTGGATATCTATCGCACATTTTTTGCTGGGACCGCTTGCCAGGACTCCCCCTCTGAAGACATTTCAGTTGGGGAAGCCAGCTCAGCGGACTCTATTTTAAATTCACGCGGGGTACTTGCCCAGGCCGATCCTACTGACAATTCGCTCGGATCAGCCGGGAAATTTACCCCTCGTCAGGAGCAATCTGATTCTGATGCCACTCCTACTGACACTTCGCTCGGTGTAGCTCAGAAGCTGATTGTCTCAGGTATAGATCTGGGCCGCGGTTCTGATGAAGGCAATTTATTGTCTTCAGATGATCCTGCGACCAGACTCATTTCCGGGAACGAACGCGACCCAATTAGGCTAAATCCGTTTGGTCAAATTGGGGACTGCGAAATTCCCCAAATTGCCCCGACACTATTTACTGGACAAGCTGATCACAACAAATTGTGTCAAGCCCCAGATAGATGTGTTTGCGCACTCCCCTCCTCATCCTCCACAAACACAGGGAGCGAAATCTTGGTCACGCCAGAGGCCTTCTCCCAAACACACAAAACAACCAATAGGGACAATATAACCAATTTAGGTACACAAATTGCTCATGTAGGTACACCTTCCACACCCGGTATGGAGGATCTACCTACAGTAGTAGTAGTAGTAGTAGTAGTAGTAGTAGTAGTAGTAGTAGTAGTGGTAGTAGTAGGTACCAAAATGAAATTGAAAAAGTAATTTAAAAACTAAGAAAAATGGGTTAGGGTTTTCTAGATTAAATCAGGTAGGTATGAGAGAAAGAAAGAATATGGTAACATTTGGGGGGGGGGGGAGTAATTTGTTTTGGTAGCTTTTATCATATTTCACCACGCTTAAAATTTCTTTACATAGTCTTGTGATGTGGTGCACCAGTTCATAGGAGCTTCTACGTAATTGTTCACCTGTATCTGTAAATGAAGGTCGCGAAAAGGCTGGGACACCTACCTGAATACCACGGAAGTTTTCACATTTATACTCTTCCCAATGTGTGTGAAGAAATTTCGTTAATTTAAAGCTTTACCAACTAAACTTTACAAAGATCCTTTTGGCTCTCAGTATGCGTTGTTTGCATCATCGTATTGACGTCGCTTGATCGTGCACAAATTTGTTAAAAACCTTTTTTGATTGTTCCGTTTTGAGGGTGCAATTCATAAGATACCTGTCAGAAGAATACGATAGTTACAAACCTTGTTCGTCAGACGCGGCCACCTCTTCGTCGTCATCTTCAACTTCTTCAGTGTCCTCTTCGGGTTCATCTTCGACCACCTCCTGCGAATATTCCGCCGCCTCCTCGCTGCCGGAGTCGACGCTGATGGTCATTTTGTGATTGTACGGGCCGACGTCTGGCTTGTATTTGACCACCTTGTACCTGGCATCGGCGTCAGCGACGGGCGTCGTCACCGTTGGCAGAGGGACCGGCTCGACGGTGGGTTTGACGATCAAGTTGTATTTGGACCAGAGTCCCGACGCGTTTAGGGCCCTGGACGAACTCTGACTTGTGACCGACACCACAACCACGGCTAAAACTGCGTAGCGCAAACACCAGATCATTTTATCAATGCGGAATAATGATAACGGAAAAGCGCGAACTAAAAACTACTAAATAAAAAAAGCTAATCCGGGAAACTTTTCCCCTGGGGGAAATGACAGTTATTTTGGCTTTCAACGAAAAAAAAACGAAAAAAAAAACAAGTGTTTGTCCCCTAATCCGAAGAGCACACGGAGCGTCCGTAACTCACATAAGCATAGTAGTCAACGACTGTGGTCTGTCGGGAGGCACTTGCTTCAGACCCCTCCTGGGCTGCCTGAGTTCTGGGCCGTCGTATCCCTCCTTCGGCTTCCTTCAGGATCATCGTTCCTGAGGGGCTCGCGGGGGGACTTCAGAAGACCCTGCGGGGACTCGACGCGGTTCCACTTGACAAACTCGCGTGTTTTCGCGTTTTACCGGCGATTAACCCGATATGGATCGGTGAAAGATGTCAAAGTGGGCTTACATTCGGGAGTCCGCTGACCGATAACCTTTCGCTATATTTCCTGAGTGGTTTTTAAGCTTTAACTTTTAAGCTCTCAAAATTAATGTGAATCCGAGTGACTGAAAATCCTCCCAGTCATTGTCAATGAGGAAAAGAAGATTAAGAAAATTTAGATCAATTTTCTGGTCAGATTATCCACCGAGTTCGGTTTATTATTCTGGTTATTCGCGACCGGGGTCGAAAACTTTTATTGGCTTCAAAATTTGGCATTATGCTTTTCATGACGCGTGAATCCCAAAAATCAAATTTACGTCCGCCGTCTGCCGTTTTGGGCAGAAAGCGTATTTTATTTATTTTTAAAAAAATCACAAATAGGTACTCGGTTCACCATCTAGTTGTGCCCGCAAGGTTTTCAGCACGATCGCCCAACCTCGTGGGGCTCTGTGGGGCTAAAAATGGGCTACAGGAGAGCTTTTCTGATGGGTTTCGGCTATGGGGTCGAGTTAGGTGTCGTTTTTGTGGACGTAGAATCCACCTTTTGGGGGTTCCCGAACGATTCGATTTCACCGTGGGGTTGTATTGGGCTCTCATGGGGCTACAAGTGGGTTTTTTTAAGGATCCCAGTATAATATACATAATATGTATATTATAATAATATTATAATAATGTATATTATTATTATGTCAAAAAAGGTTTAGTTTTCCGAGTAATTTTGGACGCAAAATCCATTACCACAAAATGCTATTGTCCATTACCTCAAAATGATATTGTAGACTCGAGTAATTTTCGAAAAAAAAAAAAGAAAAAAAAGAAATAAGAGACTCAATGTTCAAATCCGTGTCTTCAGAAAAATCGTCTGGTTTTGGAAAGCCGGTCAATAAAAAATCATGAAGAAAAAATTGGAAATGTTTGGTACCTGTTTAGTGTTTCTTCATACAGGAGATCCCACATGGATTTAATCTAAAATTATTCTGAAAACGACGGCTGCATTCGACTTCGTGACATCCTTCAAAAGCATCTAGCCCCATATTATATATATATATATATATAATATGGGGCTAGATGCTTTTGAGTTTCTATAGAAACTACACATATCCGAGTGAGGTCCGATGGTTCTGAGACCGTCGCGACGCGTCGTATTCGGACTCATCGTTCAAACGTCGAAAACGACAGCCTACTCGACGCCTTGGCCAAAGACATTCAAAAACCCATCCTGTCGTGGGGGTCGGATGGGTTTGAGACTCTTCGAAAATTACTTCCGACACAACATCTCACTCGATTCCCTGGCCAAAATTCAACCTTTCAAACGTTAGTGAGCCCCACGGTGCGTTCGAACAGGTCCGAAACACTCATAAATTGAGTCTACGTCCAAAACCACTTCGAAAGCGACACCTCATATGACTTCCTGGAAACCACCAATACTCCAAGGAATCTAAAGCTTGAGGGGTCTTCGACCAAGTAATAAGTCTCGCATTTTGTCTCATTAACAGAGTCCATTTCTAGCGAACTACCCCGATATCTCCTTCATAAACCTGTAAGCATCCTGTCTGGAGCAACATTTCTCCAGTAACTGGAGACCTGTTTGCAGACAGGAAACTGTTCCATCTGTCAGAAGGTTATTTTCTTGGCATCACTACCTATGGAAGTTTTTTTCAGGAAGTGTTTGCAGCCAGGAAACAGTTTCATCTATCAGACGGCTAATTAGTGAGCATCGCTACGGAAGTTTTCTTCTTGCACTCCATCATGACCTCCGTGCACAGCGTCATCATATCATGACGTACCTCCTATGATCCCTACCAGTGGGTGGGGGGGGGGGGGGGTTGGTAATAAGGCAATGAAATGTTAACCTACAAGATAAATGCCACCGAAAATGAGATTACCGTTATTGTACCTGTACTTATTACAGGTTGAATTTTAGAGAATCCGAAAACGTGAAAATAGCAGACACCCCCTAGTTAAGTTTCACGTTTTTCGGGAACGGTATCGAGGAACGAAAATGTGACCCAATAGTAGCGCGTGGTTCTCAATTCGTATTAGGAGGTGACGATACCAAAGGAGCTATTTTACAATTTAGGCACATAGTAATTTTGCTTGGCAACGTTACTAGGCAAAGCATGTTCCATGTTTCTTGAATTTTAGCCAAAGGCTCCAAGCAGTAACCTGTGGGTTTTTTCTTCTTTTTTTAGTTTTCATTTTATTTTATCATTTATATTAAATATGAATGATAAAATAAAATGAAAACTAAAAACGCTGCAAATTTTACACAAGGGTTTATTATTCTTTGATATAGGTATGTTACTTGTGCAAAAATTATTTCTGTCAATGGAAAAAATTTTGGAAAAGTTTTTTTTGGGATTTTTTATTTTTGTTTCAAAAAATAGTTTTTTCAAAAATTCTTTATTTTTTACTCGAAAAACATTAAATGTAAAATGGGATTTTTGAAGGATCCCAAGAGGTTAAATTTTAACCTCTTGGGATCCTTCAAAAATCCCATTTTTAGCCCCATGAAAGCCCTATAGACCGCCACAGTGAAATCGGATCGTTCCGGGACCCCCGAAAATGGATTCTACGTCCAAAAATACTTCGAAAACGACACCTAACTCGATCCCATAGCTAAAAGCCTTCAAAAAACCCCTCCCGTAGCCCCATAGCGCCCCACGGGTTTGGGCGATCGGACTGAAAACCTTGCGGGCACAAGTAGATGGTAAACCAAGTATTTTGTCAAAATTTCGGATTTTAAAAAAAATGCCTACTGCCCAAACGGCCTGGACGGGGGACGGCGGACGGACATTGCGGATTTAGAAGTAGACCTCTTGAAACGGATAATGTCACATTTTGAGGCCGATCGGAATCGTCGATCCCCGTCGCGAAAACATAGGTGTATTATTCCAAGAATAATAAACCAAAGAGAAGATAATAATATTATCTTCTTTTTGGTTTATTTTATGAAATATAAATTTTATATTTAAGTATAGACTTCCGCGACAACTTCTTCAACAATAAGTGAAAACCAGGCAAAACCTTAGCAGTGTAAGCAATGTTGAGTTGGTCCGGACAGCAAGTTCTGATCAGAGAAGGTCCCCTCGTACAGTTTCACTTTCGGCGAGTTTCTTTGCGGATGATGATTGAGGTTTTAAGCCGAGTGAGAGCAACCGCATAAAAGGTACATGCCGATCCCCCCAGAGCCTTCCTTGTGTTTCTCAGTGTAATTCGGATGTTCCCGTGGAAGGGAAACGGTAGACTTGAAATGATATTTTAGAGATCTGTCATCTCCCCGAAGACCAGAATGCGAGGGGGTTTACGAGAGATAACGAAGACTCTGACGAGTTGATGGATGACACAAGCTCCTGCAGCGACGGTAGATTTAGGATCTACGTTTACTTTGATTCACAAACCAATGATAGCGTCTCGTCATGTTAGCTTCAATAGAAAATGTGTTTCACGCGTCTCACCCACTCGTTAGGATCTTTCAATTTTTACGATTATAACGTATAATGCAAGCCTCACTGCTATACAATTTAGCTGCAGGAATGAGGGCGGTGAGCATCAACTTGTCTGAAACTTATAATTGAGAAAATTGCTGTAAAAATTCTCCAGACTTCCGAACCTCCCATGTTATCACTACTTGGTCTTATAGAAATGGGGACAATGGATCGACTTAACATTCAAAATTCACAGGATGCAAAAGTGAAAATCCCAATTTGCTTACGGCTGATGGTAGAGGATAAGTAGGCAACTAGGCATACGTAGCGTTGGCAACTAGGCACCGACGGTATGAGCACTTCGAAAGATGAAAGCGAGATGAGTTGCATCACAGCGATGAAATCCGAGCATAATAACACGTGTGCCCTACTTCACCGTTGATCACGTTAAGTGTCTTGAAATTGTTCCACATATTAATACAGAAAAAGTAGGCAACAAACAAGTCATCAGATATACAAACGAACGGGGGACATAAAAGACATTTTAGTGAAGTTCTGCCTTCCATTAATTCTGATTATTGGAGTTGGAGGAGGGTAGAATTACATATTATGTAATTATATTATAACATAATAATATAATTACATATTATGTAATTATATTATGTCATAAGCCCAAAAATAATGTCGTTACTCAGTGACATTATTCTGTTTGAACAAAATAAAATATTTCCTTCGAGCTTAAACTACATAATATGCTTAACCACATAACTACATATGCTTAAACTACATAATTTGTAGTATATTATGTAGTTTATAATAATAATAATAATAATAATAATAATATACCAGGTATTATATGTATATGGTATAATATAATATTATACCATACTCATGTTATTCATGTACCTAGCGCGACTCATCTTCCAGCACGAGCGTGTTTGCTCATATGGAAGATTAATTTCCTTGTAACTATTTTAACATGTCATATTGGTTAAAGAGTATGAGGTGTTATACACCAATCCATGTCAAGATCATTACATGATGTATTTTGTATTCTTCGGGAAATTAGCCAGAGCCCACATGAGCCATTCATCAGATTTCTTACTGCGTGATCGACTTAAACTTAAACTACCTACCTACCACAATTATTATTTCCTGAGATTCAATTTAACTGGGAAGGAGAATAAGAAAAGAAAGGCGATAATTTATAATCTGAAGACGTCCAATTGCACGAAGAAAATATATGAGGATTGACATTTGAAAGCGTTGACCTACAAAATGTTGGTAATTAATTTCGGGGATTTATCCCACCCTCAGCTCGAGAAGTCGCTTCGGCTTTTACAATACGTGACCCTCCGGATGACCGGCCCTTTCTCCGATGACCTCAAGCTGATAATAAAATCGCCTAGAAAATTATTTTCTGTCGACAAAGTTCATGGTGAGTGATGAGAGGAATTTGATCAGAGGAGGAAATCGATGCCAAAATATCGAGCTAGCATAACCTACAGGTAGGTAATGGTTATCGTTATGAATACATGAAGTTCTTAGACATGAAATTTATCGGTTCCATTGAGATATAGTGCACATTTTGTGTCTCTAAAGATGAGCCTTGTCCCAATTGATTCAAGTGATGGCGTGGGTCCGTTCTATCGAGGCCTTTTGTGTCTTCTTTTTCTAATAACTGAACACTGTTGTACAACTGGTTTCCCGAACGGTTCCGTTTCGGTCCACTCTCTCACAGAAAGGATGTGGATCGTTCCATTATGAGTCAAATGAGGTCCATCACTCGTGCTTGAACTGCATGGTCCACTGGCTCGAGAAAAATTATCCAAAACCGGGAAATCACTATCTATGAAGTTGAGTCGATTGAAACTAAATTTTATAATTTTAGCTCTTGGCGAATGAAATCACTAGGTGAGTTCACACAGCAGTTCTGGCAGTTTAACACTTTTGAAGCCCTGACCAGAACACCTTCAGAATGTACTCCATCAGTTTTTTTAAAACTAAGTACCTATAATTTTTGTCCTTTTTTGATCTCTTGATGGTTCGAGCGCTCTAATAGCGTCGTTTTGAAACGTCAATGGTTGGAGCACGTTGCTATCCTATAAAAATAATTCATTTCCTTCTGTAATCTCGTGGAGGTAACATCGTAGGGACTACTTTTTCGTTGGCCGAGGACCGAAGTTCTGTCTGTTTTAATTCCTGGAAGCGTTCGAGTTCTGATTTGATTCCGAACGGCCAGAACTTACTCTGCGAACGCAGCTATTATTAAATGATCGACTGTAGAACCGCAGGTCTATAGTCTGGTTTTTTTCTTGACAGAATTAATTTTAGCACAATAAATTGTTTATACCTAAGAATAATGAATCATCGTAGGTATAAAATTTTGAGCTTTTTGCATTAAATGCATTTTAGATATCGTGTTCTGTTAGATGCTTACCACGATGAGAAAGTGCAGTTGGTTGGCGCAAGTTGCAACTTGAAGTTGGTACACGTCTCTAATGTCAAATCATCCCGGTGTAGTGCGGCTTGCGCTGTGAAGTCATTACGCTAACATGACGTCTTCGCCGTAATTACAAACCGTCACGAAAACGAAACGCAAATTAATACACCGGACTGGACTGTCACGAGTTTGCGGGCGGGTAACGCCCGAGAAAGCGAAAGTCCTCAAGACTACAAAGACACTTAGCAGGACATTTCCTTAAGACGCCAGAGTGAGAGACAAAGAAAAAACATAACGCTTTTGCGCATGAAAATTATTCAGTGACGAGAGTTTTCACTCAGAAGGGGATAATCCTCGCCAACGAAAGTGTCTCCGGGGGCTTCGACTTTGTCGAGTGTGGGGTTCCAAAGAAAGTCAACATCGTGCTTTACCGGCTCGCGTGAGGCGGGGGTTTTCCTTCTAGTGAAAATGCCGTTTCTACATCAACTGGAGCGGTACTCTTTTTCGTCGACGGCGACGAGGTTTATGAGGCGACCTCCCGAAAAAACTCGGCGTTAATTGTAACAGCCTAAACGTTTAATTGGACGCCACTCTTAGTTTTCCGGTTCGAACCGATCGTTTTCACTTTGAGGGCGTCGGTCCGTTTGTTGAACGCGTTTCGGGACATGTTGATGGTTATCTGAGTTGATCACAAACACGAAACTTCAAGTTTGCATTTCAACAAGAATACTTTTAATGGCTCAAACAGCATCTAGGATAGGTAGAATCTTCTAAATTGGCTTGACCCACTGGGTTTCTCCTGGCAGAAATTTTGATTGGCTTCGACCTTTCAAATTGGCTTTGGCTTTCCACTACGGGCTACGGGAGGGATTTTTTTAAGGTTTTCGGCTATGGTATCGAGTGGGGCGTCGTTTTCCGAGTATATATTTTTTGTAGGATCAATTTTTGGGGGGTCGCAGAACCACCCAATTTCTCCGTGGGGATCTATGGGGCTTTCAAGGGACTTAAAAAATTTGTAAGTCGCTTAAGATGCAACACCGCCTAACCCTTTTGGTTTATTATTCTTGGAATAATACACCATTGTAATCGCGACGGAGGTCGACGATTCCGATCGGCCTCAAAATTTAACATTATCCATTTCAAGAGGTCTCCATTCCAAAACCGAAATGTCCGGGCCGTTTTGGGCAGTAGGAATTTTTTTTTTTTTAAATCTGAAATTTTGACAAAATATTTGGTTTACCATCTCGTTCTGACCGCAAGGTTTTCAGCCCGATTACCCAAGCCCGTGGGGCTCTGTGGGGCTAAAATGGGGCTACGGAAGGGGGTTTTGAAGGTTTTCGGCTATGGGGTTGAGTTAGGTGTCGTTTTCGAACTATTTTTGAACGTAGAATCCACTTTTGGGGGTCCCAGAACGATTCGATTTCAACGTTGGGATCTATGAGGCTTTCAAGGGACTACCAATAGGATTTTTGAATCATCCCAAGAGATCAAATAGGGTGTCGTTTTCCGTGTAATTTTGACGCATAACCCATATTTCGAGGTCTACATCTGTCCGAACACTGTACAATTTTTTTTAGCATGGAACATGCTTTAGCCATGACCTAACTGCTCAAAAACGTTAAGTCAGGGAGGGAGACGCAGGAGTGTCACGTTTATATATTTACATAATATATAAATATTACGTAATTAAATAAATGCAGTGTGGCGGCATCACTTTTCCGTTAGGCAACTAGTTTGGCGTCCTCACTCGTCTTACTGTCAGGCCACCAGTTCGGCAGTTAATAAAGCACGTTCCATGTTTCTTGAATTTTAGCCATAGGCTCTAAGCAAAAAGCATCCGGTCTTGCCCCCTGGCGAGGCTCAAATGGTCGAGTTATTAGGAAAAAATATTTTTTGTTTTTATCAATTTTTTCAAAAATATTTTCTTATTGACAGAATTAATTTTTTCTACAGTTAATCTATATCGAAGAATAATAAACACTTGTGTAAAATTTACAGGGTTTTACATTTGAAGAGGTGTAACTTGAAAAGTGCATGGTCCCCCCCTACTGGCTGCACTCTCTGGATAGTGGTCTTCGTTTGGTTTGAAATTGTTGTGTTGTGGGGCTTTCTTTGATGCTATTTTGGATGCGATTTTTATTCAATTGATTCATAGCACTCCTGAGCCTATCTAATCACACTGCAACCATGTTTAATAATAGTTTAATAATAAAATAATAGTTAACCTATGTGTAGTCCAATTTGTAGCGTCTAGTTCCTTAGCTTCATCCATCGCTTTGGGCTTGCCAATTTTGTTACAGCTGATTTGATGTAATAATTACATCAATTATTGTCCTCGACATGACAGTAATTTGGGTGGTTATTGTAGCATTGTAGGTACTGTTATTTAAATAGGCTGCTGATAGGCTGTCTTGGGGATTCACGCTGTCACTTTATGTTACCTTGTACCGCCTTGGGATTTAGTTGTGTTGGTATTTATAGAAATACCTGCAGTGATTTTAACTAAAAAAAAAAAAAAAAAAAACGACCAGGAGTTGTCTGTTTTCTATCCCACTCACATGTGTCTGCAGCTTGGAAATCGCTGTCCTGAACGAGAGTCGTTTAGAATGAAAAGAGCTCGATTCTGCGAGGTATTCAAGACAGCTCGTTGACAACACCTTATTCTGATTACCTATTTACCCCAGAAAAGTTTGAGTACGGCACAAAGTCTTTGGTTAGCACGAATAGGGGACGATTGAGGTCCGCCGTGACGGTGCCGTAGACCGCAAGGGGTTAACGAGACTCGATGAGAAGGCGAAATGCCGTCTGCAGCTATCTCTTCTCAATGTCATGCTCATTTCGCTCATTGTTCTATACCCTCTTTCATCGGGCTCGAGTGACCCGATCAACTTTACTCTTTACTACGTCCCGAATCCCCCAAACGGCGACTAACTCGAATGAACATTATTCAAAGCATGAAAAATATAAATCAAAACTGTTTCTACAAACGTCACTTTTAGATGCCGTACATTACTTGTCATAAATTTGGTTTATATTCAACTAATTGGAAAACCTACTTTCTCCGGTCGGCTGATAACCCAATTAAGTTCTCCCGATTCCGCTATGGATTTTATATTCCAATTGGAGGGCAAACAAATTCCAAACTAAGTCACGCCTGGTTAGGCAGGATAATCACCACCTACGCAATTAGCAGATCATTACACCAAGTCTGACTGCATACTGGTTGGAGTGGTTCATACTGCTGTTCCGTAAGAAGCTTCAACTCCGGGAATTTCAATGTTAGTGCGTCTGCTTACCAGGAGCCTAAAAAACAGTTCGATCAGAAGGTACGTCTTGTTAACTAACTGCTTCAATTCGCGCGTGTATTCCTAAAGCCCTAACCAACATTATCGACTGTACCATTACAGTAACTGTAACTCTTCGGATCAACAATAGCGCTGATATAACGAAGTCAGTTGCATTCGTCTCGTCACTCGAAACGTGGGAAATCTCTGCGTCCGTCTGAGAACGCCACTACGAGATACCGACAAGAACTTCCTTTGCGTAATTCCCTACAGAATGTGCAAGGCGAAATGGGCCAAATGATTCGCTCCAATTGTCAGGGAAGGCTTTTCCATCTTGGGCCTATCTGTATGTCGTGGGATTCATCTGATTCCAAAGAATACCTCACAATTGGTAACCTTAGAAATTGAGAGTAACGAAGAGGTTGAAATGAACCTCTCAGATAACGGGAAAAGAAGGTACCTATCTAACAATTTTCTCAACTCCTGACTACTCTCAGTTTTACTGTGCTGTACTATAGTACAGCACACTATAGTATTACTATAGTACAGCATACTATAGTATTACTTGTATTCTGTATAAGTTGTTGTTGACAATTGCTGTACTTGCTGGTATTTAAAAAAATTGCAATGTTGTTAATTAGCAAATTAATAAATATTAATTATTTTTATTAGAGAAATTCTCAAAAATAGGAACTTTAGTAGTTGCACTTGAAAGTAAAAGCTTCACAAAATCATAATGATAACCATAATAAATTATTTTTATTTCTTCATTCCGTAAATTCGCCACACTGAATTTTTGCCATAATACTGATGAGCCACAATGATTCGTGCATTCATGCCCTGCATGAATTTTGTCGTTTGAGAAAAATTGGGTTCCTCATGGATTTTCGGTGTTGAGATCAAATCCGTTCACCTTTTGTAACGTCGAGATGTTTCGCAAATTTTCAACAAATCTCTGTTATAACCTTTTGAACTTTTCCCCAAATTGAAAAGTTGTGCGTGTGAAAATTCTTTAACCAATGGAGATCTTAGACTTAAGGAGAACTTTGGTGCCTTTTGTCATCGCCGCGGAGGTAGCCTCAAAACCATGTAAGGTACACTTAAGTGTCAGGGCATTTTAACTGCGGCGAATCCAAACACTCGCGCGTCTCTATAAACAAACATCAAAGAACTGAAGACGGAAAATGGTTCCACGCTCACCTGCTTGATCGCAAACAACGGCTTCTTCCCCGCCCATGACTTATGGCTCCGGTGACCAGACTTACTGTTGTAAGGACATGACATGTAGTCCATTGAACTACTTTTTAGGCCAATGCCGTGCGTACTATTTTTTCCTCGAAAGAACACTGAAACGTACTGCTTTCAGGAAATCGCACTACGTGACGAGAAAAGAAAGAAAAACGTGCAAATTTTACACAAGGGTTTTTTTTTTTTTCAGCCTGCTCCCAACATTTGACTACAGGCTATTGAAAAGCTCAATTACACTTTCTCAGATAGATAGGTATTGCACAAAAGAAATAATTGTCTTATTTGGCCTTAACTAACTCTGCTTCTGCAGAACTCCGACCGAAAGAACACACTTCAATTAGGTCACTCAATCCGCACACAATCACGTGAGCACATCAAAATCCACAGCATTTAGGAATGCAATCACGTCTGAACCGTGGTTTTTAACCAGCTCCGCAATGCTTGCCGGCCAACCATTACCCTGAAGAACACACCTCCGCTGCAGGCGAGCCCGCGGAGCCTCGAGGAGTTCACAGTCGGACAGGAGATGCCCCCAGCTCTGAACCTCGCCCGAAGAGCAACAGCATTCTGGCGAGTCTGCCAGGTTGAATCTCGCGAGGTAGGACCTCAACCGGCCATGACCGCTCAGCAACATGGTCATCCTCCAAGTCAATGGCAAGACAGTCCCAAGTCGATCCCGAACTGTTGGAAATATCGATCGAGTATGGCTGCCGTCTTGCGACGACTGCCACATGGTCTCCCAGTCCACCAGAGAAGCGCAGTGATGCTCGCTTTTGATTTTCTTTTTGGGCACCTTGCAGAACGCAATTGGCAGCGCCGCGTCACCTGCAGCAGCCTTGGCGCATCTATCCGCCTCTTCGTTCCCGACTAATCCAGCGTGAGCTCGAATCTTGGTTAGCCCCACATGCCAGCATCCATCCGCTCGCAGCCGATGCAATAGGTCCCGGATATCCTCCAACACAGGCAGATGGTTTCCAGAGTCAGCAAGGCCGTCCAGAGTAACCCCCCTACACAAGGGTTTATTATTATTATGATTCTTTGATATAGTTTACTTGTGCAAAAAAATAATTTTGTGTCAATATATTAATAATTCAATTGTAAATTGACACGGAATTATTTTTTGCAATTATGTTTTGCATTTGTTTTATTGTAGGTAATAAAACATTTAAAAAAAAGATTTAAAAAATCAAATACTTTCCGAGTAATTTCGGGAACTTGGAAACTGCCAGACCAGGAAACTGCCCGAATTTCTGCCCAGAAACCGATTCGGGGAGTTTGGGGAGTTGGCGAAAAAGTCCCCGAAAGTATGGCCTGGAAACTGACCGAAAACAGAAATCTGGAAACTGACCGAAAATATTCTGGCAGAATGAAAGACCCCCGTTTCGACTTTGAAAAGTGCCCGAATTTCTTAACCCTCGAGTGAAGAGCTTCAGGTACCTAAGAGGATTAGTGTTGAGACGGCAGGGGCCCCTAATTGGGTTTCCTTTGTACCTTTTTCCCTGGGGTTATTTTCCAAGGGCGGTGTCGTTTTTACTCAAAGGAAGCGAAAATTGTTGAGGCTTGAAAACTATTTGTTCGTATTTACCTATGCTCGTTGACCTATCGTGAAGGGGGAGAACCGTAGGCGTGTTGACGCGATAACCGGAAGAACTTCGATACTTCGAAAACGACACCCCACTCAATATCATAGCCTAAATCTTCACACACACAAAAAAACCCTAAGCCCCTTTTTGGCCCCACAGGTTTTTGGACGATCGGGATGAAAACCTCGCGGCACAACTAAATGGTCAACTGAGTAGGTATTACCGACGTCGAATTTCAGAATAAAAAACACACCCTTCTGCCATAACGGCCCATACGATGTGTGTATCACAGGATCACGCCCGAACGGCTGAACAGATTTTCATGAGGGTGGTCTCATTGTGAACAGCGAGTTCTGGGGGTGGTTATAAGCTATCAAAATCACCTCCGTCGTCGACGATTCGTCCGATCCCGACGACATAGTTTGGTCGTTAGATACCTAGTGTGTCAAGTTACGAATTCTTAGTTACGGTTTTGGTTTCGTAGTAACAGAAAGGTCTCTTCTATTCAATTCAATTGATGGCTTGTTTTATCCGGGAGTTTTTCTTCCTTTTTCTTTCCAAAATGTCACCGTAGAAACCCATAATCACAGCCCTGAAAGAGTTTCATTGGCAAATAACACTCCCCACCACCGGAGATTTTGTCCTAAGGGGTCACATCGGGAATATTGGTTCCGGGAGCACTTTTTCCGCAAACCGAAGACGAGAGGCGCTTGGATGGGAGCGCATCGGTACCTAACCGTAAAAATTAACTGTGACCGAATAGTGACGAAAAGGTGTCTAAAACTTTTACAGTTATTTCCCACGGGACAGAGAAGAATGAAACGCTGCAAATGTGTGCACAAGGGTTTCTTCTCTATATTCTTTGGCATAAATTGTGAAGAAGTTAATGAACCCTTGAGTAACATTAAATGTAACTCAAATTTTGCAGCGTTTGAAATGTACTGAAAAGGTACGGCGTATCGGCGACTAACTCTGGTCAGTTCAATGGGAGCATCCACGACTAAAATTTTCTCGGACCTGGTCGACTTCCTCTTTTTGAGAGTATTTTTGACTACGGCCAAGTGAAAGAAATAATCAACTCTTTAGGAAAATTCGCGCAATTTACCTGTGGAAAGTGTGCAGTGCGATTAGAAATAATGTAAATTTGTTCATGCGGGCGCACTGTGGGGCAGAACACCCGAATTCCTGGACATCTGAAGATGGTCGAAAATCAACACATTCTCATTGCTCATTGTCATCATTTCTTGGTGTTTGGGGCAGTCAGTTCCTTACGCCATAAAATTTTTAACATGGATATGTTTTTGGGCTGGTGGTCATTCTAAAATTTGCGTAACGACACCAAACGACACCAAAATTTGTTACGCAACGAAAACTATAATCACATGATTGGTCTGTAAGGAAGTTTGGCGGTTGGTTACTAGAAACTGTTTCTACTCGACAAGTACGACACCAAAATTTGTGACGACGAGTTTACAGTAAACATATCAATGATTCCAATGTTTTTCCGTGAAGCGGAGAATTTCCAGGGTTTTTAAAAAAAAAAGTTTTTCTTCTTAAAATAAACTACGTTATAATATAACGTATTTTACTGAACGAAATGGTATACTGCACAATCCTTCATCTTCAATTGTAATTATTAAAAATTAGTCCAGAAGGCCCCTGCATCATAAAATAAACTACGTTATATACTGAACGAAATGGTATACTGCACAATCCTTCAACTTCAATTGTAATTATTAAAAATTAGTCCAGAAGGCGCATGCATCATACTCTGGCCATCCTCCTTTCTCCCTCTAATCAATGGAAAAACAAAACACGCCCAGACAGTTAAGTAACTTTTTAGGTTTTCGCCTCTCCTGAATAGTTGCATTTTGAGAGCCAGATTTACAGTTTCTTCTTTTGTGATGTTATGTAATATTAAATATTTTTTAAATATGAATATGAAAAAAATTTTCGTCTACTGTAGACGTCTATTAGACGTCTGTAACAGGTCTAGCAAGTGACGCTGGAATGCCATTGTAAAGTGTCAAGTTTGTTCCTCGGAAAGACAGGTCCTCGGAAGCAGGTACCTGAAAGGGGTTTACGACCTTTTACTTTCGTTCACTTTCGGTCAGTTTCCAGTTCGGATAAATTCGGGCAGTATCCCCTATTCACATGCGTGTTTTCAGTTTTCTGGCAGAATCCTCGTCCCACCTTTTCGGGGAGTTTTTAGGATCAGATTTTCGGACAGATTTGAGACGAGGCACCGATCTCCCCGAATTTTCAGGCAGGGCGATTCGGGCAGTTTCCTGGTCGGGCAGTTTCCTGGGACCCGTAATTTCGAGGTCCCACTTTTTTTGAGCTTCTGGGATCCTTCAAAATCCCATTTGTAGCCCCACGAGAGCCTAATATATCCCCACGGTGAAATGGAATCGTTCTGGGACCCCTGAAAATGGATTCTACGTCCAAAATTACTTCTAAAACGATACCTAACTCGACCCCTTATCCGAAACTCTTCAGAAAAGCCCTCCTTTAGCCCCTTTTCAGCCCCACAGAGCCCCACGGGGTTGTGCGATCGGGCTGAAAACCTTGCGGGCACAGCTAGATGGTAAACCAAGTATTTTGTCAAAATTTCAGATTAAAAAAAAATGCCTACTGCACAAAACGGCTCGAACGGCAGACGGACATTTCGGCTTTAGAATCTAGACTGCTCGAAACGAATATTGTCAAATTTTGATGCCGATCAGAATTTTCGTCTCCCGTCGCAATTACGTTGGTGTATTATTCCAAGAGTAATAAACCAAATTTAAATGAGAGGGCAATTGAGCGGGTCATAGGAAATTCAGTCGTTGGACATCGAACAACTTGTCAGTCGTATCGCTGTTGAGAGTGATGAACCAAACGAATGATTTAGATAATCGAATGATCATCAGCATTGGAAACAAACCTATGTTGTAGTACCTACTTCTACTTTTCGAACTGCTGTTCTCCATTTGAATGCAAAGAACCAATGGAAGTTAAAACGGGCATCCGAATGAAACAGCTGTGTGAGAGCTTCCCGAGGACACCGCCTTGGCTGAGCTCAATGTGTTTTTCCCAGTAAGAAAGAAGTTTTAGGAAAATTTCTGAATGACGATGCTTGACGTGAAAACATTTTATGCGATGAATACTGAATTCAGTGCTTTCCGTGCTAAATAGGCTTAAACATTCACCGAGTCCTTGATGCGACACTGGGAAAGCCAACCTGTTTGCGCACGAATTTTCTTCGTCGATCGTAGCACGAACAGTTTCTACCTATTCTCCAAAACTTAATTGACCCTTGCTTGATCGGGGATAACCCTTTTCGCTTTTTAGCCAGTCTAATTACACCTTTGGTTTCGTGACGATTCCGAAAGTGACGCGAAATAAAAATCCTGACACTCGTCACAGTCCCTTTGTCGTACATAACTTCGAAGTAGCGTTTACCCAGCTAGCAGCTCGGAACTAAGTGTAGTCCTGATACGCGTCGAGGAGTTGACGATTCCATGCAGCACATGGAAATTTACGATATGAAATAAGTTGGGAACATGAAAACGCTTTAATTGCGCTGTTTTCTGCGTGTGTGAAACGATTTTGAACAAGTTTTATGACCGCCTTGCTTTGACCAAACTGAGCACAATGGAACCCGCACTTTCTCTTCAGGAGGGTAAAGGAAATCCTATGACCCTTACGTGGGCTCTAAAATGTGGTCGTTATTAGCATAAGACGTTGTTGAGAGGGAAGAAGGGTCATGGAGCAATGTCACGGCCAAGTCTTCTTCCTGACCTCTGAGCTGAGTTATGCCCCGGCCGATATCGTGAGGTAGATAGGGCTTGAGGGAACAGGTGGCCAAAGAGGAGGAAATTGCCTTGCGGCGAAGTTCTAGGGTTCCAAGGCCTGCTCGCAGAAAGCGCAAGTAAAACATACCTTTTCCTGAGAATAGATCAAGTCTCTATTGCCTTAACGTGTCACTCCAATTCAACCATCCACTTGTATAATTCATATTCGGTCCAAGTGTGTCTTATTTCTCTATTTACAATCCGTTTAAACACCGTTCATCTCGTTGTTCCAGTTTGATTTCTAATGTTGACTCTCATCCGGATTAAAATGAATCTGTCAACAGTCGTATCACGTGATTTCGTGTTGGCGCACGTCTGGAAAATATTTGTTGTTTTTCCCACTTGTTGGACTGGCGTCTGTGAACCGGGGTATATAAACCCACCAAGCGGAGATCAATGCACCTTCGTTAGCATCATGAAATACTCACTAATCTTACTCTGCGCCTTAGCGGCCGTTGCCCTCGCTCGTAAGTAGTTACGCAAATTCACTCTATACTAAATAGTGGGGGCGGAAAGTTGATGTTGATCGATAAAATAAGACGATGAATATGCCGATGTTTCAAGATATACGTAAACCACTAATTGAAACTGTCTCTGTATGTATGTCACAAGCCTTCTCCTCCGAAACTGTAAGTGATAAAAATACACCGATTTTTTTCTACCGTCTCGGGATCCCTCACATTTCTTACATATAGGGGGGGGGGGCTGAGATCCCCGCCCAACTTTATTATTTTAAATGGGAAACCCTAATTTTTTTGGTGAATTCGGATTCCAGAACCCATTTTACGTCCGATAAGCCCATTGAGCGCGATTTTCGATGAGCGCAAATCCGCGCAACTTTTCCTATCTTCCTTGTTTAGTCTGATTGAGTCGGCGTTTCCTCTGTATCCTACCTGGAGCTCCAAATTTTAATACGAAATCCCGAAAGCACGAATTTTGACGATCGGCAAATTCAGACCGCGAGTTTAATTCGAACGGTTCTCAATAAACATAGCATAGGGGGCCCGCCGGCTCTTTGGGTTTGTCTAGTCTGTGCCGCGTTCGTTGGGCGCGTGCGGCAGTCTGGTGTTTATTAATATTATTTATTTAATATTTCTGATTATAATATAATAATATAATTTATTATATAATGAGTCGGCGTTTCCACTCTATCCAACCTCATCACTTGACCTATTATTCAAATGGGCGAGCTAAGAGAGCCCCCCCTGTCCGAAAAAGTAAATAAATAAAAATGGGTGGGGGAGGTGGTACCTACCTACTTACACAAAAATGCGGTGACAAGAGCAGCTCACAAAGTGGAGAGTCGATGCCTTACGTATGATAAAAAATAACGTATAAGATACTAAATGATGAATTGCCACAATGTGTGTTCAGATTAGTCGTATAGATCCTCGATGAATGGAACGTAAAGTTTCCGTTGGCGAGCATATTATTTCAACTTATTAAGTTGAAATAACGACAAGATCGGCCTAACAGCTGCTATGATGGTGAATAGCAATCATTTTCAATTCAGAGGGATGCAAACCGCAACTCAAAGTGCCTAACGCCCTGAACCGCCCTAAGCTCTTCCCGATCCAACCACTGGATATTATTAATTACCTACCCTATAATATGGGGAATATTATTATCCATACTTGTAATAAAAAATTCTCACTTTTACCATTAGAAGAGAGACCCGCACCACCACCACCATCCAATGGAAGTGTGCCTGCTCCACCACCAGGACATCCACCACCACCACCATCCAGTGGAAGTGAGCCTGCTCCACCACCAGGACCTCCACCACCAAAAGGACCTCCACCATCAGCAGGACAAGGCATTAACGAGGAAAACGCTAGTTCCGAGGAATAATTTCAGCATTCCCTTCCCCGTGAATTCCTGTATGTAGTAACTTAGGCAGATCTGCCACAAACAAAAGACAATATTAATAATTTAAAAAAATAATGATAATAAAATAAATAAATAAATAAAATGTAATACGTAATCATCGATTTTGGGAACACAGTAACCACTATACATACCTAGTCCTGAGTAGGGATGCTCAAAAAGAATCTATCGATAATTTTTGGGTGTATAATTCAGGTTTCATAATTTGTTCGTTTCTTCACTTTCTACCTTCCTATTTTTGGAGTATCAAGTTTTCTCATTACTATATTTGAGACGAATTATGAAAAAAAGAATCGATTCTCAGATCATCTTCGAAACCTGTGTTTCATGCCATTTGATATGAGCCTTCAATAATGGTTCCGAGAAGCCCGAATTGGCTTTGTGTGTTGCTGGATAGAAGCGACGTGATGTTTAGGTAAAGGTATAACCTATTTTCTCAAAGTCAATAATTGTCAATTATTAACATCTAGCCAAAATTATTTATCTGTGTTGCGATGTCGGTGTCTAGGAATGGAAAACCAAAATTAATATCCGGATATTGGAGATCCGATCGGATAAATATCAAGTATCCGGAAACGGTCGGATGTCCGCCGTTCAAATCCGGATAACCGCTATTTTTTCTGAAAAATCTTTAATTTTACTTATTTTAGTATGGCAACATTGCTGCTACCTCAAGGGCGAAGTTGAATGCAAGAATCCGCGGTAATGGGTTTTTTATTTAAAACAAAGGGGAGACCTAAAACTTCAACGAATACTTCATTCGAACACCTGTTGACTTGAAAAAAGTACAGTCTTATTAAAAATTATTTCAATTTGAGTCAAAATTAAGACGATATCTTTATATAGTTTTTTAACCAGGAATATAATATATTGTAAAGAACAAACTTGCTGGTTCAACAACATGTATCTCTTTTTAACAACATCCAACAACAACTTTTTACTCCAGATGTTCTGTCTCAACGGGGAACGCATGTTTCCAACGTGGTAGGAAGGTTCCTACTATAAATAAAATGTGTAAAGGCAAGAAATTTTGTAGCTTGTTATACCTTCTTTTGACATTTTATGTCTTTGCTTTGGCACATAAACTCAAAAATCGTCACGAAAACAGTTTTCTGTTGACGAAAATTGTGCCAAGCCGTTTCTAGGGAAATGGAACTTATTCATAGCAGGTGATCCGAATATTTCGAGAACGGTTTGATTTGTGAAGCGGTGGGTAAATCATTTTAATAACTTAAACTTGACGATGCCCAGGGTCCGGATCAGCTGAGTGGCTCCTGAAGCTAATTTCTATGCTTCACGCTCTAGGAAGCTGTAATTTCGTATGCAGACTCGTATGCAAGCGTTTAATATACTCAATACTTTCCTAAAACTATCGATTTTTAAGAAAGTTGGCGCTTATGTCAAATCCAGATTTGCGCGCGCTTCTGTCAAATTTGGTTTCCAGGAGATTGGCGCTTACGTATGCACCCAGATAAACCATATTACGGTTTTGGCTATTTAGATTTTTTTTTAATCGTATTTACTACCTTACTCTGTGAAAAAAATTAATTTAAAATACACGTATTTTACGTGTAAGTATTAAAATAAAGACTTGGATGGCATAACCAACCACCAGTTTTGGTTTATTATTCTTGGAATAATACACCTATGTTTTCGCGACGGGGGTCGACGACTCCGATCGGGCTCAAAATTTGTCATTATCCGTTTCAAGAGGTCTACATTCTAAATCCGAAATGTCCGTCCGCCGTACGCCGTACGCCGTCCGCCGTACGCCGTACGCCGTCCGCCGTCCAGGCCGTTTTGGGCAGTAGGAATTTTTTAAAAAATCTGAAATTTCGACAAAATACCTGGTTTACCATCTAGTTGTGCCCGCAAGGTTTTCAGTCCGATCGCTCAAACCCGTGGGGCGCTATGGGGCTATAATGGGGCTACGGGAGGGGTTTTTTGAAGGCTTTTAGCTATGGGATCGAGTTAGGTGTCGTTTTCGAAGTATTTTTGGACGTAGAATTCATTTTTTGGGGTCCCGGAACGATCCGATTTCACTGGGGCGATGTTTAGGGCATTCGTGAGGCTAAAAATGGGATTTTTGAAGGATCCCAGGATGTTAAATATTTTTCGAGTAAAAAATACAGAGTTTTTGAAAAAACACATTTTTGAACAAAAAATCCAAAAAAAAATTTTTTGAGATAAAAATCCAAATTCCGGAAAATTCCGGTAGGATTATTCATTATAAATCAGCCCAACCATACAAACACAAAATCAATACCATCAAAAATATTTTAGATCGAATTGTCAAACTCAGCTCCCCCCAGTTTCACCAAAAAAATCATGAACGTCTCCGAACTGTTCTTACTAAGAATGGCTATCCTAATTCTTTAATCAATAAAATCATTACCCAACATTCAGCTAGCCTCACTAGACCACAAAATTTACGACAACCCCGTAGGTATTGCTCTACCCCATATGTACGGGGGGTATCGGAAAAACTTTCCAAGATTTTAGATTCTGATTCTGCTCAGCTTGCTTTTAAAAACAAAAAAACTGTAGGAACTCTTTTCACTAAAACCAAAGACCCCATCCCTCATCACCAACAGAACAATATAATTTACGACATCCCATGTCAACAAAATTGTCCCAAACGTTATATTGGCCATACTGCAAATTTCATGTCAAAGCGTATCAATACTCATGAAAAAGAGAGCTCTGGTCCAGTAAAACCCACGTCCACCGCCTTGACTATCCATTCTAGGGAGGCTGGACATAAATTTCAATTTAATAAAGCCAAGATCATTGGTAAAGAACCCATCCTTTTCAAGCGGGAGATGTTGGAAATGATCCATATTGAACGTAACAAACATCAAACAGTTAACTTCAGAACAGATGTCAATCACCTCAGTAAATGTTACTCTGACTTAATCCATAAAGGGAGACCGCCGACATGAAACCGTTAACGCCCAATTACCTGCTCACTGACCAACCCTCAAACCTTACAAAAAGTCGGCATCCTTTGAGTTCTGTTTACCACTTTCTAAAGGGGAAAAAAAAAAAACAAAAAAAACAACCCCCACCATCGAAAATTGTCAGTTCCTTCTGTATGTCTGCATCCTACATATTATTTAGTATATTTGTACGACAGCGACGGCTCACATCGTGTGCTGCCCTTTTTCCTGCAATTGTAAGTACCTATGTAGGTATATATTTTTCATATAGTTTCATCAATTGTTTTTTTCATATAGTTTCATCAATTGTTAAATTCAAAGTATAAATTCGTGTTTTGTTCATTTCATTAGGCCCTGATGATAGGAGAATATATCTCTTGAAACGTCGGCAAAAAATCTCGTCTTATTTGACTGACCCTCAACAAGTTTCCAACAACATATCAAAGAATAATAAACCCTTGTGTAAAATTTGCAGCGTTTTTTAAATCGAAAGAGTTCAAGGGAATAGGAATAGTAATGGGACTTAAATTTGGGTATTTTCGCGGAACGACCCTTCTATGATGTTTGTTGAACTCATTTTCCCTCCTATGACGAATATTGAACACAGGTTACACGAGAGCCTTCAATCTGTGTTCAGCAAAGCCGAGAGAACATCTTTGCGTGGCATGATGGTATCAACAGATCTGCTGGAGCTAGATGGTAGGTATCTGAGAGTTAATTTCTTGAAACAACTTGAATGGGACTAGAAACTGATTCTTGCTAGAGCCATAAAGGAAAATTTTCCCCCATACAGGATATTAGCATGGGTCAAAGTGCCCTATGTAAGTTCCCGTCCCAGTGATTCGCTATGAAATGTTAAAAAAAGGGTAAGGTGAGTTTAATGTCAAGTATATGTCATGTTTAATGAATTTTTGACCCAATCGGCCTGAGTATTCCTTAAACTTTTCAATAAAACTTATGAGAAACTTCATACACAACAGTATTAACTTATTGTGTATAAAGTTTCCATTGTCTTCAACGGGATTCGGAACTTTTGGCCTCAACAGAATGCAATTCCATGTGAGCTCCAAAACCACGGCTATTCTGGCCTCCCCGGTGAGAAATGTTCAACTGGCGATGAATAACCTAGGACATCTACCTCATAACTTAGGATTTACATTTACCCTTGAGTCCTCATACACTGAAATGCCCTAATTTCAACTCCATTTCATGCAATTATCAACTGCTTGCTTGACATTGTCGATTTCAACATCACGACTTGAAATCTCCCACTGTGTATGATTGTTCTTCGCCAGCATCGCCTGTCCCATTCAGAGAGAGCAGAACCCGCAGACACCTGACCCTGAGCCCGCTTGAGGGCTCATCGGTATTCCCAAAGCGCCCTCAAATGAGGACTAAACCGGGACGCACTTAAAAAAAATGTGAAATTACTTTCTACGAAGGTATTTTAGCATTTTAAAAACAACGGGTCCCCATTTGTGGTCGAGCATCCACAAATGAGTCTGAATAAAAGTTTTACGTGTTGAGATTTACCGAATGTGGTATAACTTCCCAGCCAGAAAGACCAGCTAGAACGAATACTGAGGGTTTGTCGAAATTTCAAATTAAAGAGAAATTCATGCGCTCATCTATTCAAAATTTTTCGATGGCTAGTTGAAACGAAAATCGACAATTTTTAAGGTGAATCGAAATGTTCAACCCCCGACACAAAAACGGTGAATTGGGAAAATTAGTGAAACTGAGAGAAATAATGAACCAAAAGTGGTACTATAACGCACTGATGACATTTCACATCCTTTCGTGGTACAGTAGTGCGCATTGTAAAAGGAGGACATTTTTCAAGGGCTAATGACGAGCGGTGCTTTTTAACTTTCAATTTGAAAGGTTACTCGTGTTCTTCGGGTGACCACTTTCGCCTGCGATCCCGTTATTCGTCTCAGATCATTCCCATAACTACGAACATCAATGCGGCAAATTAAGTCATTATAATGATATCGTGAAGATCTCGTGTAAGGGATAGCTAAAATAGTAGATTTTATTCCAGTTGTCAGTTAGGTACTTAAAGATCTCATTCATCGCTTTCGTCGGAATCTTCGGAAACTGCTTGTTCCTCGGCAGATTCTTCCTCAGCAGATTCTTCCTCAGCGGCAGTGGAGTCAGAATCTTCGGACTCTGATTCAGCTACTTCGGAGTCGGCAACTTCGGAGGATTCTGATGAACCAGTTAAGTCAGATGGTGGTGGTCCTGGTGGTGGTGGGAGTGGAGCAGTTCCGTTAGCTGGAGCAGTTCCGTTAGCTGGTGGAGGTGGTGGTGGTGGTCCTGGTGGGCCAGGTGGTGGAGGTGGTCCTGGTGGGCCTGGTGGTGGAGGTGGTCCTGGTGGGCCTGGTGGTGGAGGTGGTGGAGCAGTTCCGTTGGATGGAGCAGTTCCATTAGCTGGTGGAGGTGGTGGTGGTGGTGGTGGGGGTGGGGGTGGCGGTCCTGGGCGACGTCCTGGTGGTCCTGGAGGTCCTGGACGACGTCCTGGTGGTCCTGGAGGTCCTGGAGGTCCTGGCCGACCACCTGGTGGTCCTGGAGGTCCTGGGCGACGCCTTTCTTCTTCTGTTAATGAATATTTTGTTGAATTGAATGTTGATTTACGACAATTGACAATGGTAAAACATAACATTATTATGTGATCCAGAATTCCATTGTTAAGGACAGCGGAACTGCTGAATCTGACCATCTGACGCGAACTGATCAGCTAAATAGCTAAACAGAAAAGCTAAGCATCCTCAAAGAGGTGGCTTCTGCAGATGTCATTCTGTCCATGAAGCGAAAACAGTCAATATTGCGTATGAGAAGGTATGTTCCTTCCGCGAAGAGTTCGTTAAAAAATTCGGCGCAGTCGCTCTGCGCAGGGTGTAAATAAAGATTTGTGGGGAACGGCTACCAACCAGAGGAGAGACTACGATGTTTACCTATCAGGTAATCACGGAGTCTCACCTTGAACTTACGCCCGGACGGCACATTGTTCACTGATATGGTACTGATGACTCTATTTGCCTTCTGGTGGTCGAGGTCCAATCCCTAATACAAGACTTATCACTACGACTGTAGGTCCATCAACAAGCCGGGTCGGCGGCCACCAGCTCTCCCCCCTCAGTCGTAGATTGCTGTGGCTAGTTTAATGTTCTCAGCAAACGAAGGCAATGTTTTTTTACCGGTCCACCAGATTTGATCCCGGTTCGAGGTCCCAAGAGAGGTTCGTTCATGCGATCCCTCGATCTTGTGTGTTGAAGACGGATGTCTCGGCCGCCTTCGTCACGGGATCCTCTGCTAGGATTCACATAAACGTTTCAACGTTCAGAGGTGAATTGTCAACCGACAAGACAGGTATTACAACACATAATTGACTTTTGGTCAAACTTTGGTGTTCTTCCCCGGATTCGAACCAGGCTGATCAGCGCTCCGACTGATTGTAAACAGGCGTCTCGCTGACGCCTTAGTCCACGGGGCTACCCTGTCCCCTCTGCGCAGGGTGTAAGATACACCTGCCGCGTTCCTTCCACGTGGGTTCTTTAATATTTTACACCGGGTTCAATAATATTCTACACCCTCTCGAGGCAGGGTTTTTTCGGTGCACCCGAATTGTAACAGCTAATAACCTTCCAAAAATTCATTTTTGTGTTTTCCTCCGTGCTGAGCACGTTGGCCATTGTAAATACTGCCTCCCTTAATTACATAGTGCCTCCATCCTTAGGTTTTTTTTTTTTTTTTTTCAAATTCGTTTCAGTTCAGTTTTCGCGTTCCATCCCGTGAGTTCATGTACTCATTTATGATAATGCATACATAGAGCATCCAGCAAATTTTCTTGCCATATCACTTGGATTTGGCGAGCATCTCTAAACAGTGTAATATATGGAGGTGGATGAACTCAAGTGATGGGGGGAGGTGTAGCGCGGGTGCAGAGAGTTAGATAACTCGCCAAGATAGTTAGATAGATGCTCGCCAAAGTGATAGGGCAAGAAAATTTGCTGGATGCAGTATGTGGCTGACTTTAAGGACTTGCCATCCTCTTGAATGGTCCAGTTTTTTCACTTAGTTACCTGATTTTGTAGCTTTACTGACGTGGCTTGTGACAGTATTGTAAGTTTGTTGACAATCACTTATGCTAAGTTGGAGTCCACCAAAAAGTATAAACTTTCATCTGAAGATTTTTAAAAAGTTAAAGAATATTTTCAATACTTACGAGCAACAGCCACTGCCCCGAGGGCACAGAGAAGAACGATAGTGTATTTCATCTTGTCAGAGAGAAGATGTCTGTTTCGAGCCGAACCTGCACTTTATATACCCGATCGATTCGTTGTTTCATTGTTGTAAATCACCAGCTGTTCAAACATCGGAACCGATCTATCCAAACAACTCATAGACAGACAAATATGGACTAGATTTTCTTTGAGTTTTGTTTAGAACGCAATAACACGAAGTTTTTAGGGTCGTTGCTTCACAGGATTCAGTTACTTCCTTCTCTGAACCAACTGCTCGTTTTCGGATGTTTAAAAAAATTTAATTTTAATTAAATAATTAATAATTTAAAAAATTTAATTTTAATTAAATTAATAATTGATTATTTTAAACTAATTTGCACTGTTTTACAAATCATAGAATAGGCAACTAAACTCTTCTTCCTTTGTCATTTGCATTCTTGTAATTCAGGAAGCCGGTTTCCAAATTAGGATTCCTAGTATGTATTCAGCATTAAAAAAATCGATGGAATGAACACAGTCAAATATTAGAAAATCTCGTTTGAGCTTCGCAAATGGACAGATTTCTTTTTATACAAAAAAGTAACAGCTATTTACATTTCAGCAATTAGGACCCCTGAGACAGTTAGTAAAACAGATGGCGGTGAAATGACTCACAAAAATCAGAAGTCAGCTCTATCTGATTTGATGGATATTTTGAAGTATAAATGAGGTGTTAAAATCCAGCCCGATCCTCGTTTTTCCGAAAGTCACTTATTTGGGTTATTAATAAGCACATGGCCCCTGTTTCCATCGAGTCCAGATCCTTCACGAAGAGGAAAAATATAAAGCTTTTCTTTAAATAGTTGAAACCCTTACAGATTGAGGTTTTCGGTTTTTCTTTGATCAAATCTTCAAAAGCGAGAAGGACCTCTGATGTTGGCAAATATGTGAGACCCAAAAACTTTTTGAACCAAAGACCCAATGAGGTGGTTAGGGAGAGAGCCTCATTGGATTAGATCTCTGCACCGTCGGCAAAAACCACGCCGCAAAGACCCAATTTCGTTCGGTTTGAGTCAGCACTTCCGGGTTCAACAATTTGGATAGGTCGATCATGCTTGGCAAAGATGGAAACGACAAGGAAATTATCCTGTTGAAGGCCTTGTAGGTAGATAATATTCTGCCTGAGTATTACACAGGCAGAATGCTTATGGAACTTAAGCACCCCTCAAACGTACCTACCTACTCCATCTGACGTCAACATGGGAGGAATCAAAGGTTTGATCAAACAAAGGTTCGGTTTCATCTGGCCACTGTCAGACCAGTTTCTTTAAGTCACTAAAATCCATCGAGTTGATGACAAGATGGGACAGAATCTTGAGGCTCCTCTGGTTTTGCTTTATTATTCTTCTGAACAACGAAGAGAGTGAGGGTTGTGCAAATTTGCGCTCATCGAAAATTTTGCTCAACCCGCTTATCGTACGTGAAATTGAGCGGGGAATGCAAATTCGCCAAAACATTTAGGGGTTCCCATTTAAAATAAGAAAGTAGAATCCATTTTCGGGGATCCCAGAACGAAATGATTTCTCGGGGGATCTATGGGGCTTTCACGGGGCTACAATTGGGATTTTTGAATATTTTCCCAGTTAAACAAAATTTGGAAAAAAAAAAACAGTTCTGTACATACATCAGATGTACAGAATTTTTTTTTTTTTTTTTTTTTTTTTTGACAGATTCTGACCAGGTGGTTTTTTTTTTCAAAACTTTTTTATTGACAGAATTAATAAATTAATAATATTAATTTTCACACATGTAGCCTATCTCAAATTTTAATAATAATAAACCCTTGTAAAATTTGCCGGGTTTTCTTTTCTTTTCTTTTTTTTTTCAAGTGTTTTTGATTTTCACCACAACCTCGTGGTTTTACGATGGTCCACATTGAGGAAAGATGATTCACAACAAGCCACCTGTTACAAACCAGGTAGGTGCTCGTAAAACATTTTGAGAAGTTTCACTAAAACTTTTTGAAACGTCAAATTCTTCGAAACTCATAGCAGAGTGATTTCATGATCGTTGTCAACCTGCAGGAGACAAAATTTGATGAATCCGTTGTTTCGTCAGTTTTAACATAGATTAAAAAAAAAAAAAAAAAAACTTGTGATAAATGGTTTTAAAAAAATCAATAAATTTAACAATTTTATTTCGAACACAATTTTTTACCATATGCTTCCTCGGGAAGCGACAATTTCAACAAAACATTGTAAACTCTTAACTTTGGCACCCAAGAGATACGTAGTAATAAAGTAATAAATTATGAGAAGAATTGCATTGAGACTTTCACAAAAGTGAAAAACATTACGCGACTCTCTTTAGAATGCAAATAAATAACGTGATGTTTATAAATTACGCCGTGAACGGCTTTTTTTGCAAAGTTTATAATACAATATATACAAGTTTGAGAGATGAAAGGGTCGATGAGTGCAAGGTGGGGGAATGGAAGAGTTTTAGAAGGTCAAAGCGTGAAAAATGCAAGAAGAAGATTTGATCGATTTCTGATTAGAACGATTTGTTAAAAAAATGGTGGGACGTTTGACTAATTTGGTAAGCAAATAGAAAGGAGGAACGAAAGATGATTGTGACGTGTCACAGGGCTTATGTCGGGGCGGGTTGTGATCAGGGTAGATTTGGAGGTGGTTTTCGTGCTTATTGCTTGTAAGCGTTGTAAGCAAGGTTGTGGGCTTCGGACGCTTCGAAAGACCTCCTGTCCCAACCTCCGCTGGAGTGACCGCCGGAAGATTGCCATCCGTGTTCTTCCTGCTTGGCGCTCAGGAGCTTCTTCAGGGTGATGATCAGAGACAGGACGAGGGCGATCTTGGCGATGATGAGGGCCTTGCCGGCGAGCAGGAAGAGAGCTCCAAGGGCCAGAGGAATGAGAGTCATAGCTTTCATGGCTCCCATCATCATCATAGTGCCCATCATTTTCTTCATTTTGCCTCGACCTGGAACAATGAGATTATATTCAAATATGGCCTTGAGACTCACAAGACTGTCATGTTTGACAAGACCTAAGCAGTTCCCGTGAGAAGAGCGCATGGTGAACGGTATTTTCACATGATAATAACGGTACGTTTTTTGACCCACATCAGCAAGTTCCTGAGTCAGGTTAACGTTTCACCGACTTCGTTCAAAAAGTGTCAGGCGTGAGGCCGGGAATTTCGAGGAACGTTTTATTCCCTTCTAATCTCATTTTTTATTGCCCCGCTCATTCTGTGGCTTCTGCATGAGAGTTGAAACGAGGACGAGATTAGCATATTTTATATCAAAGGACTATCGTTTCATTAAGGCAAAGCAGTTTGGGTGAGTCCCGTTCGGGCCCATTCAGGATGGGTTTTTGATAATTAAAATCTTGCCGTTACCACTACATGAAATTCTACTGTGAACAAGTAGCATTACAGTCAAAAGCATAACGCATCCAGAGGGTTAGTGGGTCACTTATATCTGAAAGGTCCTCCCTTTCCTCGAGCTCACGTTGGAAACGAACAAAGTCCTCGCCCGACAAAAGATGGGCTTTGAATCGCCTTTAAGAATAAGCCGAAAAAGATGATCGCGTGAAAATGACACAATAACAAAAAAGAGAGAAAAAAAAACGAAAAGCAACCGGAGTAGAAAACAGGGTCGGGCGACAGTGTGAGAAATGTGTTCGGATGTTTTCGGGGATGCCATTTTTCCCTGGGAGACAACGGGAGAAAAAGTGAGACTGATCCCACTTGGTGGCCCGAAGATCCCGAACGTGTCGTTTTGAAATGGTAAGACCTGGATATTGGCTAACGACAATGACATCTACAAGCTGGAGGGTCTTGTATTAGTGACTTGGATATGACTTAGAGGTTTTTTGTTTGTTTTTTTAACTGCTGAGCGTAGTTTTACAGAGGTCGGACAGGTCTGCCACACCCTTTCAAGATGATTCATTTTCCCAAATTACTTAGGAAATGATCCCGTTCAAAACCCTATATTTAGCCGCACGATCGCGCTAAGAGGCTTGCTGGCACTGGAACGGATCCTGGGCATTTTTTAAATATTTAAGATCCAAAAAAAAGGTGGTGGCTCTGGATTTAAGCGCAAAAATGAGGCTCTAATACATGCTATGTATTATTTTCGAGGACCCTGAACCTTGCTGTCTCATCAAACTTGAGTACTTGTACACCTGTTAGCGGTCCTGTCTGATGTACCGTGCGGTAACCGGACTTTTAGCGGACCTGGTTCATTAGAGCTCGCCCGCGCATCCGTCCGGATTCGTCATACTGTGCTTTAAAAAAAAAAAAAAAAAAAAAAAAAAAAACACGCTGACCACGTATTCCAGGGGTGTTTGTCTTGATGGGATTCGCCAGCGGGAACCACACAGTGATAGGAGATTGAGAAAGCCGCAAAGCTACTCCTGGGTCTACCAGATGTGCTCAAGTACACGCGATGTATCAACCTCTGACCTCCGTTTTCAAGCATCCCCAAGATTGAGGCCTTAGACACACCTTCCTGAGGATCTCACGTTCGCATCTTCTACCTTCGACCCCAGCAAGGTCACGATGGTACCCCTGGAGGTCACGATTCCCCGCCGGCTATGTTTATTAGCTCGACGTCGTGACCTCCCCCGTCCGCGGAAATTTCTCCGGTAATTTCGAATTTCGCCGATACGGACGAAAACTTTCTGAAGTAGACGTCTCGTTATTTTTTTCAACACCTGACGAAACTTTCTTCCGTCACGTTTGAAAATCTATGCACACAGATGTTCAAGTAGGTCCCCACGTAGTTTTCTGTGCTTTTAGGGAGCTCCAAGCAAATGTGAACATTTGATGAACCTTTTCAGGCCCACTAACTTCGATATTATCAATCACTACTTTAATTTCTTCTAAATCAAATCGCGCCTCTTTCAAAACTATTATCACCTAATGACTCGTATGACCGTAGCTCAAGAGGTGAAAGGCAGGTACGGTTCCGTTTATCTACCTCTCGAAAAGCCCTCGAAACTTCAAGTTGACAAAGTGAAGGAGAAAAAAAAGAAAGATGGAAAGAAAACAAACAGAAAGGCTTTGAGTATACCGTCGCGTGACTTTCCAGCACTTAATGAATGGGCTCCCAACACCGGACATAACAAGATAAATTATTGAAATCTATCAGGCCTTCAAAAGACTGCCACAGGTTGACGAAATTTGATTAATTGCCGACAGATTTCATGTTAAATTTTATAGATTTGAGTATCATTGTTAACGGATCTATTGAGGAAGAACTGCAGAGGAAGCACTTGTGTCATTAGGTAAATAATCAAATCTTGCCTCAATGAATGATCAAATTTGTCTTTATTCCCTGACTAAACAACCTGTTTTTGCGACTGGGGTCAAAAGTTTTGATCAAGCTGTGTTTCATGTTGTGTAGAATGGAAAACTGTGAGGGGAAAACAAGAATAAAAACGGGAAATTAATTCCTCAAGTTGGTTATTTTCTTGGAAATGAACAGCTGGATAGACTTGAGAATGGGGCCGTTCTATTCTTAATGGTAAAATACGTTGAAGCAACCAGTATAAGCAATACAAATAAGCATTTTAGTGCTTCCGAATTTCTTGAATTTGTTTGGGGAACAAAGAATGGGCACATTGCACTCCAAATAATTGAGGGATTGTTCTCCACGTTTTCAGGTGTGCTGAACACGAATCCCGAGTCAGATTTTCGCTTCATGTTTGAGTCCATTTTGCTAGAAAAGTTAGTTCCCCAAAAGTTAGTTTTCCAAGTTTAAAAATTGATTTTCGAATTTTTTCCCCCTATGAAAATTAACGGAGAATATTGATTTTAAAAATATCGACCGATGTAGTTTTTTTTTTTTTTTTTACTTTTAAAATAAGTTCACCAAACATTATTCATTTTTATAAATTATAAATTCAAAAATTGTAAAAAGTATGAAGTGTTTAATTAAAAATTGTAATAAGTATAAGTGTTTTTTTTAATCGAGTTTTTAATGTATCTAACAAAATTTGTTAATTTATAACAGACATTAACGAATCAGATAAGATACGATTCACGTTAAAGTGACGATTTTCCACATCTAAGAGCCAAAAATACTTCGCACCTTTTCAACTCAGTTAGAACTTCTATAGGTATGGACAAGTATAGGCTCCTGGAAATTTTACTATAGCTTCATCTTTATGAGTGAACCAACCTAAACCTATCCCTGTTACAAAGTTTCGTACTAGGGAAAACTACTTTTATGACTTTATGTTCTCCTAAACCAAATTCAAAAGCAGATACTTTTTTTTAACCAAAAATACATACAACGTAGCGCTTCAATGAAACGTATCACAACTAATTTTTAAGACATTGTAAGTATTTAATGAAAATTCTGAGAGGCTTAGTGTGGTGCTTTTGCAGATGATGATGGCTTTTGATTTTGGACGGGGTCTGTGATTGGTCGTTCTCGAAGTATGTGTGGACAAAGATTCGATTTATAGGATCTGCTCGACTACTGCAACAATTTTGGATAGGTAGTTAAGAAAGATTTACCTGATGAAATCCAATTTGCAATTTGAATTCTCCACCGACGCGAAAGCACCGTTTGTCCATTATTTACGTGAATTATAAGTACCGATCATTTACGGAACTCGCTGATTGAAAACAAGCGCCAGTTTGAATCAAGTGAATCGAAAACGACCCTCAACGGCCGTCTTGAAACGGAACAGTCCGTACGAGAGGTGTTGAGTCATACTCTTTCCTCCCCTTGACTTCGTAAGGAAAAGAACAAGCTCAAGATCTTGAACCCGTCCGCAAATGGGTTCAAATTCCCGCTCAACCCGTCCGATGGAAATCCGGGCTCTAGGAAAGTAAAAGTCGGTCGGACGGGAAGGATCGTCTTCGGCAATAAAACTCCCCGTCCAGATTTCCTGGTTTCTCCGGAGTGAAAGACAGGTGCCGTTCAGCACGATCGACGGTGCCGTCCAAGAATTTTTAATTTGGAGCTGGACTCGTCGAGGGTCATCAAAATTTATTGCCCCTTTTGGCGAAAAGAAAGCTCGTATAATTGATAACTACGAACGCCGAAACTTTTAGTCGTCCACACTAGCCCTATCAGGATTGCACACTCGCAAATTTCCTTTCAAGCACATCCTTACCTTCTTCGACTCCGGTTTTGAGATCCTCAGACGAGATTTTCGGCAGGTCGACTTTGACTGTGTGGCTCGAAAGGAACCTGGCCACTCGGTCCCACAGCAAGTCCGTCAGTTTACCTTCTTTGCTCGCTTCCTCGACTTCATTTTCCGAAATGGCTTTCCCTGAAACAAACACGCGGAACGGTTATAATAATAATAACGGTTATAAAACGACAATCTCATTGTAATCATTTAGTAGCTAAAAGCTCACCTTCTCTGGCGTAGTCCACGGGTTTCGTCCTTACGACGCTGAGGTAGTCACCGAAGGAAATGGACTCAGCTCGTGCCGCCCTGTCCATAAACGTGACCGCCTTACCTGCAACAATAACAAACATTTCACTTTTCACGACAAAGCTGCGAGCTTTCATTTTTTCTTCACTGATTGGCTTTTTATTGGGCTTAAAAAGAGCAACCACAACAGTAGGGTTTGTCCTGAGTGGGTTCATCCCCGCAACCATTCAACTCTCTTCAACTGTTTTAATATTTCTCCACATTCACGCGGACATGTGTCCCCGTACGGTGGGTGACCGTTTCCACCAGAAAATCATCCCAGATGTGACATTCAAGTCACGTCGCGACAGACGCAGAGGCATCTCCGACGCAGACGCACGACTTTTCGAGTTTTGACATCGCGCTCCTTTCCGACTGAAATGGAACAACTTTCTTTTTTTTCTTCGCCGTAAAGGATTTGCATGACAAAAACAACGTAAGTTTCCACGATTCCAAACAATATCCATTCATTGACTAAGGTGTTTCGCCACTCAGGTTACAGGCGAACGGTTTCGGCAGCACAAATACTGAATTTTCCTAATTATTATTATTTTTTAATAATTACTAATATTACACAAGTAAAACTAATATTATTATTTCATAATTCAATTAATCGTAATGATTAGTTTGCAATGTAAATTAAATTTACTACATTTACTTATAAATTTGCTGGTAATTTTACTTTATTTTACCGAATTTTGGATGAAATCATATTGAATTTTTGTTCTTCCCACTTCAGTTTCCCGACTCCTATAATCACTGAGGCTCCGCAAAATACTATAGGGGAAGGAAAGATCTGAGGTTTGAAGTCTTGCACGTTTGAGTCATCAGAACACATTCGAGATCTTGGCTTCTTATTTCAATAATGTGTTTGGGGAGGTCCTTAGAATGTTCCTTAACTGCTATAATGTCCTTCATTCTCAGATGAAGTCGGTTTAGCTCATTTGATGCAGCTTGATGCTTATGACTTTGGATAATTTGCAAAATGAAAATCACTCGTTACGTCGTAACGCCTACGGTAGGCAGCAAACATGTCAAAATTCTTTGGCCGTTTGCTCACAAGTCCACGAATAACTCTTCATTTAATAAAAAGAAAGAAAATGATTAATTCTATACCACAATCATGCATGAATTTTATATTAGTGTCAGAAGCATAATATTTAAATATCTTCCATGACCATGTATTTTCATAGAAAGTTTTTTTTCTCTAAGCAACTCCTCCTAATTTGCCTAGCTCTTCGAATTGCCATATTTTCTTGGAATAAACTTCTTACTCATCCGTTCATTTATTCATAAAATGATCATGATCCTCTTCTTCCTCTATGATCATCTTCCCACAATTTAATCTGTACTAATATTATAACGAGTTTAAGTGGGAATTTGTGGTGTAGGTACTAATTTGTTTATGTTCTAATGTATATTTCTCCACTTCCTTAAATTTTATGGGTAGATATGAATGAGTTTATGAATTAGCGTCAAATTTCGAGTAAACCCAAATTCCTTCTGAATTCGAATAAAATTCAATTCAATCAAATTGTAATTTTTTTCATTTGATTGTGAGCATTTTCTTCGAAATTTTGATATCCAACAAATTGAATTTTGATTAATTGTCCTTTTATCTGTCAACCGTGATTTACCTAATTCACTGTCCCATTCGTACTCATAATGTTCTTAATAAAGATTTCGGTGATTTTACTCGTGAATACGGTATGGTTCGCGGGTAGACTGAAGTAATATTCGTGTTTAAACAGTGTATAAGCAGATAGTCACTATCAACGATTTTTTTTTTTTCGGTCATAAAGGTCCTGTAAAAAGTTCTGAATCGCCGGCATAATCCCCAAGTTTTTTACCCAGACACAAACTTTAAAAAAGTTGTATGATCAAATTTCAAGAAATTTTAACTACGTAAGAATAAATAAAGATAATATCTTACATATTATGTAACGATGTAAGAGATGTAAGAATAAAGAAAAAAAATGTGACTAATTGAATCAACGAGGAGCGTTTTACGGTATTAGTACTACAATTCTTTGACGATTTTGGTTTTTGGAGCCTTTGAAGGTGTACACACATTACCCGAATGGAGGAGTCGACGCACTACACTGTTACACTTTTCCCATTCCCGGAAATCACTCGGTATTTCTGGAAACTACGAGTACACTTTTTCCGAAGTTTAAAAATCACTGGTACCGTTGAAGCACTTTTTTTCGCCGTAATTTTACCTTGTAGGCAATTTGAGGTGTCGGGCGCGTTGGCGCAGTCGTCCCAAATCTTTCCGAAAAGGCGCCACGAGTCGTCGGCGGCGACGGCGACGGCGATGACGGCAAACGCCGGGAGGAGACGTCGCAGGTACATTATCGAGGGAGCCTGTGGAGAGCCTGAGGAGAACGTGAGCGTCTTGGGGGATCCGCCTAATCCCTTTATAGTCTTCCCGTTCCTCCTCCGAGGGGAAGAAAAGGGGAGGGGCTCCTGGCTCCTGGGGACCATGGGATCCACATCCGATCCTCACCATGGGATCTTCATCCCCTCCTTCCAAGCCCTACAGACATACTTGATGGGATAGGCCTCTGATCACAGCAGGTCAAGCCCTCGTAAGCTCAATACCGATCTTGATTAAATTTTGTGCCAAACCTCTTTTCACGTAACCAATAAGTTTCAGGCCAACACTGAATGTTTTTTGCCGCGCTTTTGCGTGTTCCGCTAAAGAAATTTAGTTTTATCCAATAAAATGTATAACACTAAATAACGCCTAACACTAAATTTCCCCAACACTAACTTTAAAATTAAGTAAAGGCGTTTACCTTGGACCGATGGTGGTTTTTCCTATAAATCCCAAGAATTTTGCAAAATTGCTCTACCTACAGCAACATGTTCTTCATGTTGTGGAAGTTTTTGGTTTTTGGTAATAATTACCATAATTACCTATATGATTTGTATTAATTTTGTATTAAATCATAAATTATTTATGATTTAATACAAAATTAATACAAATCATATAATATATTATGTTATAGTCAATGTGTGTAATGCAGCATTCTAAATAATGGCGGGTCGTTTTAGTCATTTCTAAATTTTTCAAACTTCTTGCACACATTGTCTATTGATCTAAATCATCATTCTCTGAAAAGGTGAGCTTTTCAGACAAAAATTTTGCGTTTCCTGAACTGCACCCGATTTCTAACTTTTTCATCTAACGATAGCATTAAGGGAGACAAATTTTGTCTCCTAGATGAATAGCTGGAAGCAGCTGTTTATGATGCGTTTCGTAACCCCAGAAACATGAATTTGAAATACCAAAAATTTGGCTAGTGAAATTCGACAGGTTCCAGATAAATGAGGACCAGATTAATGAGATCTCACAGCAGAAACTTGAATATCTAGAAAACTACGTAACTTGAAAAAATGAAGAGGCACAGGGATTATTAAATATGTAATAAATTTTAAATTTTGTAAAACTTAACTTTACTACCACGTTTTGTGATCCCTTGTTTTCCCACAAATTTCTTTTTTTGGAAGTCAGCACGTTCCATCTGAAGGTCTACCGGTGGTCTAGTCTCCTTCAGTTTTTGATGAAGAGATCAAGATGAAAAGGCTGCTGTCTGCTTGCTCTAATGTAGAATATAATATGGTCTTGATATTATCTCGTTTCAATCTTACGATGAGCCGCAATGGTTTCCTCCCTAGTCTGCTCTTCGGCGGTCTGCAGCCCTTCTGTGACCTGGTGATGTGAATCAATTTCCCTAAAGCTCGGCAGGAGCGGAAGTTGAGTTATTCTCATCCCTCTTCCTGTCATTCTACAGTACGTTACCACCTCTCACTAGACCACTCCCAGGGTTCAGACCCAATAAGGCGTTCAGAACCATAGACGGGTGTGATTGGGCCGGTATTTTCATTTTGGTGTCTCATCTTGTTTTTTCCCAATCACAACTACATAACCACCATATCCGTCATTTCCAATCAACCATCCTGCTTTTCCTTCGTAATTGCGGGAATAATCTACCTCCGCTTGAAGGCCTTCACTGATCCTTCCACCAGTCCACGCGCCACTTCTCACCCCCTTTACACACTTTTAAACGATTCGGCACAAAACCTATTACCCCATTAACGTACGTGTTTTCCTCTTTCTCCCTTTATCCTCCGTCTCCTCTTTCTACTGTCTTCATCCTCCGCCTCCTTCCATTCACAATTAAGGCGGCGGGCGCTTTGGGGTCAACTCAAGTTCCTCATGGAGATTACAAAGCGGCGACGCTCTCCGTGTGAATATCGCCAACAGAACATCATATTTAACGAGGCACAAACACGATTGGCGGTTAGGATACCCAATTCTACAATAATTCTTCAATTATTGAAGAATTGTATATAAATGTAATACAGAATTATTCTATAAAAAAAAAAATCGTTGAGTAGGTTTTTAGTTTTCTGGGTGAATTTTAAGTAAAGTTACTTAAAATTCACCCAGAAAACTGAAAAAATAGCAAAACAGACCATCTCCAACTAGGTATAGTTCTATAGTTGGAGATGGTCTGTTTTGATATTTTTTCAGTTGGTTCGTTTGGTTTCTTCGAAATGTTTTCGAAATTCTTGCCAGAGAGTTGCTTGGGATGTATACCCTCAGTAACCCCTTTTTGCCTTCTTTGTGGTTATCTATATCACTAATTCTCGAAATGATCACCTCCTGCTTTCGTGACGGAGTTCCACATTTTTTACTCGCCTCAAAATTTGTCCATTTGCGTTTTATGATTGGATTGTAGATTCGAAAAATGCAGAGTCCAGGCCGTTTTTGATGGTAGGAATTTTGTATCATACTTTTTTTTTTTTTTTTTTTTTTTTTTTAATAGGTAGGTACACCAACCCCACAACCTCGTTAATTTAATTTCGAACGTTATTCAATAAATCCAGCCGATATTTTCCTTTCTCTTCCTGTTTCGACGTCCCAATTAAGCGGAGGATGTGCGGTTTTTTTTCAAATATAATAACTTTCTAATTAAGAGTGTGAGCTTTCACCCAATGAGACGAACCTCAGGCAACTCAGGGCACCCGACAATAGGAAATAGATAAGCCGTGAGAATGTGAATCCTGCGAGCTCCTAATGCACACGGTGCATTGTGGTTCGAACTAAAAAAAAAAAAAAAAAAAAAAAAACCAACCTGAGCCTAAACCTAGTTTTCTGTCAAAATTTCAGATTTAAAAAAAAAAAATCCTACTACCCAAAACGGCTCGGACGGCGAACGGACATTTCGGTTTTTGAATCTTGACCTCTTGAAGTAGATATTGTCAAATTTTGAAGCCGATCGAAGTCGACGACCTCCGTCGCGATTACATAGGTGTATCATTCCAAGAATAATAAACCAAATATGTGTGAATTGGTTCTGAATCCTTAGTTCGTTTTTTCCGTAGATTTTGAGTTTTCACCATTTCATGAAAAAAAGCCCTTCAGCGGAAAACGGCGGCGTATACCTATAGTACGGCTCTCCTAATCGAGTTTGTCGTGTTCCGAACCGTCTGTGTCAGTACAGTGCGTGTCTGGATGGAACAGGTTCTCGGAGCGGTGAGCAGGTCCCGTACAGGAACTTGACTTTCGATTGCGTCGCATCCTCTCCAGCAATTGAACTTTACGGAGTTGAAAACGATATTTACGACGGTGACGTCGTCCAAAATGAACCAATAATGTTTTTGGTTTATTATTCTTTGGATAATACGCTTTTGTAATCGCGACGGAGGTCGACGACTCGGATCGGCCTCAAAATTTGACATCATCCGTTTCAAGAAATCTAGATTCCAAAATCAAAATTTCCGTCCGCCGTCCGAGCCGTTTTGGGCAGTAGGATTATTATTATTATTTTTTTTTTTTTAATCTGAAATTTTGACAAAATACTTGGTTCACCATCGAGTTGTGCCCACAAGGTTTTCAGCCCGATCGCCCAAACCCGTGTGGCGCTATGGGGCTAAAATGGGGCTACGGGAGGGTTTTTTGTGTTTTCATACTTACGTCACCAACTTATCCGTTTTACGTTCAACGTTCAAGTCGTGCTGTCGATTCGATTCAAAACAGAACAAAGCGGGCAGCCAAAGCGATCGGATTGGTCCAAAATGACTTCGAAAATAAATTTCGCGCCAGGTCCACTGACAGAACTGTGCGTCAGCCGCAATGTCCCCGAGGTTTGTGTAATAACTTCAAAGAGTATCAGATACTCTGCTACAAGATTCTTGTAGCAGATTCTTGGTTCTTTCCTTGTTCCGGAGAGCCTTTGCAGGGCTTGTAAATCGGCGGTAGAAAGTGGTCTGGACGAGATTCGCTCGTGTAAAGCACGTTAAGTAATTCTTTTCGTGTAGGTTTCAACTCGGATTTCCATTTCTATCAAGTGCGAAAACTAACCGGAAGCTGAGATTGTTTTCAGGAGAGCGGCGCCCCGCGGCGCTGACTGTCTTCCTATTACCACCTGAACAGTTTTGTCTTTGATATATAATTTATTCTCTCTTCATATTCAAATTTGTACATTTTGATCAAAATTACTTGTAGGTACTTTTTATTCAGGAACTCAAAATCAAAATTTGTTGACATTTTGCGTGGGAAGACGCAACACAATGAATGTTACTTACTTAAAATTCGCAGGCTATTGAAGGTCTCATTTGAGGGGATGTCGGGATGCGAAAGAAAGTTCCCTCAGGGTCGTGACGCCTTTGACCCCTCAGGATGCCACTTTAAGGCACTTTCTACCCCTTCGAGACGAAGACGTAGAAGACGAAGGCGAGAGAAAAAAAAACGAAAGAGGAAGACCGATGAGCGCCAATACCGAACACAGTGATTCAACGACGATTTACTCGAGCGAGGGAGGATGTCTCTTACTATGGGAATAGGGACACCATATCGTCGGTTTACGGACGATTTGTGAAGAAAATATGGGCCCTCATATATGAATATACTTCAAAATATTCTTCGACACTTCGAGACCCACTAAGGTCGATGTACCAGTAGTCGACACCCCTCTCTAAAAACGTGAAAAGCTAAGGTTAAGGATATGATCCTTCGTTTCTAAAGGTTGCATCTTGATCCTTGATGCCTTCTGAATGTCTTATGATAAGTTACCACGGAAACAGGCGGAAAACAGGAAAACAGTGTCGGAGGTTCTGTGGTCTGTCTCATTCCGACCGAGTTGGAGGCGACCTGTAAGCTGTTTTCGTAAGGACTCACCTCACAAAGTAGCACATTCCACCCATCAAACCTTAATTTTCCGTTTGCTTTATTTTTCAATTATTCTTTGCTATTATAGAGTTCGTGTTTATTCAGTGTAGATGAATGTTCTATCACATAATACCTGAGTTTAAGGTATGTCGAATACTGGTACAAATTTTACCCCAAGTTCTAGAAGTCGACAGGGGGTGTCGGCTATTGGAACATTCGCATAATTACCTTGAGCCAGTAGTCGACAGGGGGTGTCGACTTTTGGAGCATTCCCCATTTAACCTTATTGAGCCAGTAGTCGACACCCCGATTTTTCCAAATCCCGAACATAATAATAATTATTTACGCGAATCTTCTACTCTAACTCACACTATAATGTGAAATTACATAGTTGTTTTCAGACTTAAATTAATTTTAATTTAGTTTAATTTATTCAAACTTATTATTGTTGTTTATAATTATTATTATAAATAATAATAATAATAATAATAAACAACAATAATAAGTTTGAATAAAATAATAATATTATTATTGTATTATTATTTTTTATTATTGTATTACTTAAATTTATTTTAATTTAAATTTAGTTTAATTTAAGTGCAGACTTAAATTTGTTTTAATTTAGTTTAATTTATTCAAACTTATGTATTGTATTTAATTTATTCAAAAAATTTGACCGTTCCTATCAAGTTCATACTTACCTAGGTTTTTTCTAGTTAAGTACCCTCAAAATGTATTACTAATTTGAGAATTCAATGGTTACACGGTCCTGTGATATTGTAAAACAATAAATCTGAGGTTAGTAAATCTTAGCCATGTCGACTACTGGCACAAATTAGATAATTGAAAAACCCCGTTTCCTTCTTCCCAGAGCGTAATTTTAATTATAATTACTATTTCTCCTCCTCAGGAGATACCTAGAGCACACTGTAAGCATATTCGCAACTTAAAAACACATACCCAGTAGGGGTTTCATACAATTGAAGTCAAAATTTCCCTAGAGGTTTCGACTACTGGTACGTTTACCTTAAGGTGTTATTATTAACTTCCTATTTGTTTCATGACGAGTAGATTTCAAAAATTAAATATCCGTCTGCCATTCGCCGTCCGGGCCGTTTTGTGCAGTAGGTATGTTTTTTTAATAATTAAAATTTTCACAATTATTGTGAAATTTTGATAATACTCGCTTCTCCATCTAGTATCAGCAAGAATTTCAGCCCAATCGCCCAAACCCGTGGGCGATGGAGTTTTGGAAGGTTTTCGGCAATTGGGTCGAGCAAGCTGTCATTTTCGAAGTATTTTTAGACGTAGAATCCATTTTTTTGGGGTCCCAGAGCGATCCGATTTCATGGGGCTAAAAAAGGCTCTCCCAAAGAATATAATAAACCCTTGTGTAAAATTTGCAGCGGTTTTTTAATTTTTTTATATTTAATTTTTTTTTAAATAATTTTTTATTGGCTGAATTAGATCTAATAATTAATTAAATCATCGAATAATTATTTTTGAATAATTTATTTCAAAGAATAATAAACCCTTCTCAATGCAGTTTGGAAAATTCTTAATTAGGTTTGGAAAATCCTCAATTCATTTTGGAAAATTTGCATTTGAGCTTGGAAAACCTATAATATAGGTTTGAATATTATTCAAAGTAGACAGCGCAACCTCTGGGAAATTGGCAATGGCAATCTATAGTTTCTTCATTGAGCTGGCCAGTACAGGTTTTGAGTCAAAACTTTTGACCATGGAAGAAGGTAGGTACCTACTTCCTTCTTCCGGGGGTTTTGACAAAAGGTACCTACAGAGTTTTGACAAAATTCTGGAAATTACACATTTTCTTTAAACACATTACCAAGAATAATTATATAGGTACGGTGTGGTTTTTGCCGATGGTGCAGAGGTATAATCCAATGAGGTGGTTAGGGTGAGAAATGACTCCTCCGCTGAGTATTCAGCTGCTACTGCTGAGTACTCAGCAGAGGAGTCATTTCTCACCCTAACCACCTCAATAATTGTATATATTACCAATTATTGGTAATATATAATTATAGTACTTATTATTATTGGTATGTATATTAAGTTTCAAGAAAATTTGTAATTGGCAGTTATAATTTTATTACTAGTATAGTCAATTTTCAGTTCCAACGTAATAACGATGCCAGCAAAGAAGAAATTGATTGATAACATAACACGTTCTACCGATTCAAGTCACACCCGGAAGATCCGGAGCTACAGACCAACCGAGGGAAAGCGTTCAGTCGTGCAGGTCCAAGGAGGAGGATATGCGTAAGAAAACACTATGCGACACAATAAAAACCTAGGGGTGAGGCTCCCCCGCATTTGTACATCCTATGTCCACACCGGCGCCCAGAAATGTGTCCGCAAGGTTTTCCACCGGATTATCACGCTTCGGGATTTGCTGCCCGGAAAAAGAGAAAAGAGCCCGTGACAAAAGCGTGACGAGGAGGTGACAGCCCGTTTTCACGATGTTTGGAATGCTGCTATGTTTTGTTTGAGTCTGGGAGTAACCAACCCCTTCATCTTAGCTAGGGGAAGGAAATGCATCTGATTCCGGTGGTTGGTGAGGCATTTCTTTCCACTGTCCATTTGCATCTCTCCCCGAGGAGCCAATGGTGGACTCTCTTCCATCTAATATGAGAATCGCACAAGCTGAGGGTTTGCTTCAACCAATATAATTCTGCTTCGTCAACTAGAGGGCCGTACTTGCTTGTTTTCGAAGCCTTTTCCACACAAGATTTGGAGTGAGGCTGGCCACTCGAATGAACACAACAAAAAGGACCGAATTTCGAATTCGAAACAGAATCTATAGGTACAACTTTGTTAAAAATGCATTTCAAAAATGGAGGTATAGGTACCTAACTAACCCGTTCACAATCTGTTGTAACTGATAGAAACCCGTGAATCAGTGAAGATGTGGTCTCCGCAACATCCAACTTCAATCATTTCTCAACAAATATTTTTAATTAAAAAAAAGGAATTTTTTTAAAACTAGGTTTTTATCAAGTAATGGATTGGTTGGTTGGGTTGGATGATTCTACATTTTCCCCGTATTCAGCGCAAAATTCTGAGTAGAAAATCACGATAAAGTAATTTTATCGAGCTATATTCGCGATCCAGCCCTCTGCGCTCCGCGAAAATTTCAAACGACGCTGGAAGGCGAGAACGGCCGCTGTCCCGATTACGACATCAGTTATAACGTAAAATTTACGTTTAATGCCGCTTTCAAAGTCAACCAGAACGGTGTATCAGGTGGTCATAACTTGGAAAGTAACCAAACTCCCTTCCGGCGAAAGGAGGACATGAACTTAGGAGAAGATCAAGTTCAGTATTATGTGACGCAAATGATGCCAATCGAATCGCTATTAATTACAGTGTAATCACGATAATTCGTTTGTACTAATAAAGTAACGTCACACTTTTTTTGGTTCGTTACTCGCGAATAATTACTATTAAAGTATAATAATCAACCTCTTTTGGCGTTGGGGGTCAACAATAATTTGGATCGGCTTCAAAATTTGTACTCACATGTGAATCAACGTCATGTTTGACCACAATCATTTTTGCACTGTTTCCGACGATCCGGAAATCTCATCCGACCTCTCCGAGGAGGAAACAGCAAACACGCAGGGGCCCGTCGTCCAGGAGTCCGTACTTGACAAATCAAGATTGGAAGCCGGAAAAGCGGTCTCCTGCAAGACCATGGGTATCACCCAGCAGTCCATACTTGACTGGCTACTTGGCTCTGATATTTCTGTCTAGATACGTCCCACAACTCACGGCAAAAGTGGCTTTTTAATTTATAACCTGCCGTACAGTTAATTTATTATCTGACTGTTTCGATTTTTGAAGCGGGTGAGAACTCATTGGCCTACATCTGGCAGCGAAGTCCACACGGTGGCCGGCAGAGGTCCGAAATCACACAGAAAAAAAAAAAAAAAAAAGCCGGCAAGTCTGAGCCTCTTCAATGCAAAACATCCCCCGGCGGATATAGAAATCGAAGTGAAAGAATAATCGAATAAAACGAGGTTGTATGACTTTTCCCTGGGAAGACGAGGGCTTCAACCGGCCAATTAACGGTATGAAGGTCAGTACGGGAGGATGGAATCAATTTTTTCACATTAGGTAGACGCGGATAGTTCTCACATTAATGTGTGTAGAAGCCCAAAAGAGGGAGTTTCGCTTGCCCTAGTTTTCCGTTTTTAACGAGTTGGAATTTTCAAGATGCAGCAGCAAGTAGCCTTTATTATTCATCATAAAATATTGTTAATGGTAAATTATTGCTTATACATTATTATGAAATGAGTTCTTCCAAATTTTTTCCCAATTTCGCTTTTAATTCTTCGATTTATAAAACACTCGTAACTTAAGTTGCCTGGCGTGAACTTGATGAGGTCATCCCATTCCAAAACCGCCAATTTTTACCTTCACTTTCCTCTCACGACCCCACGAAAAAAGCAAAAGTTGATCCGATAAATTTCCGGTTCCTCAAAGAATGGAGTCCAAAGTAGGGGTTAGAAAATGGTAGCAATTATCGAGTCCAAAAACTCGTCCCGGGCGAAGCTTCCCGAAAAAAAAAAAAAAATCGGTAAGCACCGGAAGTCGAGTGCTTTCTCAGATAGGAATTCAAAAATCCTCTGGAAAAAAAGGGGCTTGCGCAACCCCGCTGACGGGACACCTTTATAATATAAACTTTCCACTTTTAATTATCAAGAGCCCCCTCTAATGACCGGATTGGGAGGAGTTTGGCCAAAACGTCGGCCGTTGAACCTTCAGGTTCAAGTCTACTTTCTTGAAGAGATCCCTCTAAGGTCGGTCAATCTCCTGATCAGCATAGCCTGAAAAAATAATTTTTCAATGGGGGATTCATCAATTATTGGTTTATCCCCAGCATTCCGTAGGGTTTTCGACTTCGAAATGTTCTGTGCATCAACAATAATAGCTGTTATTATTTTATGTGATTGGAAACTTTGTTGATGTAAGACTTCTAATATTCTGGAATTTCAGAAGATTTATTCTCCCATCATCAGGTCATAAAAGTACAGTAGAAAGTGACAAGAGTAGAAAACGAAGTGGCCAGTCGTAGTCGAAAAAGATGTACCAACGTTTGAATTAAGTACGATTTTACCTCATATTATATTGTTGCTGAAAGTTACCGCCGTTGTTGTTGTTAGTTAGGTACCTTTTTTTGTATTGGTATACATAATCAAGTACATATGCATATGCTTGTACTGTTTTTTAATGATAGGTAAATCTTAAATAATTTTTAAGATTTACCTATCATTAAAAATTATTTTTAATTCAATTTTTCGTCCAAAAGAAAAAACGAAGCCCTAAAAGAATATTAAATAGAAAATAGAATTTAAAATTAATTTTAGAGCCGAAAATTTTGATTGGCCTCAGAATTTTTGTTTCATGACGCGTAGATTTCAAAAATCAAATATCCGTCTGCCGTCCGCCGTCCGGGCCGTTTTGTGCATTTTTTTTTTTTTTTTCTGAAATGTTGTTAATACTCGTTCTCCTTCTATTTAGCTGTCCGCAAGGTTTTCAGCCTGATCGCCCAAACCCGTGGGGCGCTATGGGGATTAAAATGGGGCTACGGGAGGGTTTTTTTTTTTTAAGGTTTTCGGCCATGGGGTCGAGTAAGGTGGCATTATCGAAGTATTTTTAGAGGTAGAATCCATTTTTTGGGTCCCAGAACGATCCGATTTCACCGTGACGAATCGTCACTGACGATATATGAAACTTTCATGGGGCTACAAACGGGATTTTTCAAGGATCCCAGGAGGTTAAATAAGGTTGTCCGAGTAATTCTGGACGCAAAATCCGTTTTTCGAGGTCCCACATCTGTTCAAACATCGCTCAGAATTTTTTTTTTTTTTTTGTCAAAAATATTTTCAAAGATATTAAAGAACAGTAACCCTTGTGTTAAATTTGCAGCTATTTTTAAAATAGTTTTTATTGACTGAATTAGATCTAGGTAATAATTAATTAAATTATCGAATAATTATTGTCGAATAAAATTATTCATTAATACCAAAGAGTAATAAACCCGAGGGTAACATTTGCAGCGTTAGTTCAATTCAGAAACCACATGCGCGGCGGATATTAAGATACAAGGGCATTTTCACCGGACCTAATTCAAATTTGTGGGATGCAAATTTCTTTTGAGTCGAGTCATTCCTTCTTTATCACCTTACATGTTTACGCTACTTGTTTTTCTGTCGTCTGGCATTGTTATCGATCGCTCTTACTTCTGTTTATCTTCTGTATTCGTCAGGTTTGGCAGTCATAACATTGTCATGTTGATTTTGGTTTATTATTTTTGGAATAATAAACCTATGTATGTAATCGCGACGGAGGTCGACGACTCCGATTGGCCTGAAAACTTGACATTATCCGTTTCAACAGGTCTAGATTCCAAAACCGAAATGTCCGTCCACCGTCCGGGCCGTTTTGGGCAGTGAAATTTCGGCAAAATACTCGGTTTACCATCTAGTTGTGCCCGCAAGGTTTTCAGCCCGATCGTCCACACCCGTGGGGCGCTGTGGGGCTAAAATTGGGCTACGGGAGGGTTTTGTTGAAGGCTTTTGGCTATGGGATCGAGTTAGGTGTCGTTTTCGAAGTATTTTTGGACGTAGAATCCATTTTTGGAGGTGCCGGTACGATCCGATTTCACTGTGGCGATCTATAGGGCTTTCATGGGGCTACAAATAGGATTTTTGAACGATCCCAGGAGTTCAAATATTTTTCGAGTAAACAATAAAGAATAGGTGAGAAAAAAGTTTTTTGAAAAAAAAAAATCCAATTTTTTTTTAAATTCAAAAAACTTTTTTTCCAAAATGTTTTCTATTGACACAGAAATAATTTTGACAAAATACTCGTACCTACTTATCTGGTTAGTTGTGTTGCGCTAGCTTTTCAGCCCTATCGCTCTTGGGGGGTTCTGTGAGGCTAAAAACACTACCGGCTACTTGAAGAGTTTTAGGGATTTTCGGCTATGATAATATCGATATTATCGAGTGGGTTGTCGTTCTCGAAGAAATTTTGGACTTAGAATCCATTTTTGGTGGTCCCTCATCAGTCCCATACTGTGCAAACATACAGTGTTATTTCATTTTATTTATTTTTATTATTTTTTATTGACAGGTTTAATATTAAATATTAAGCAAATTTTGCACAATTTTTCCTATACAAATAACAAATTTTTAAAAAAAATTTGTTTTGCAGTGGGAAAAAACTGTATACCTGCCTAGGACAAAAATGGGCCAAAAAAAACTTTTAAAACGATACTCAACACGACCTCTAATCCTAAATCCTTCCTGTCCCCTCAGGTTAAAGCTGGTTGTAAGTCTTGCAGGCACAACTAGAAGGTATTGTCAGAATCTTTTTTTTTTTAATCCCTTGTACCCAAATTGGCGAGGACGGACATTCATTTTTGGAATTTACACATCACAAAACAAACATCAATGGAGAAATTGCGAAAATTTGTTTATTGTTCTGAAAATAAAATAGGTAACCAAAATACACTTCACTCGTTTTTGGCGACTTGAGGTTGGACTCGTTTAATTCAGCAGTTCAAAAAGAAGCACTAAACTATACTGAATTCTCAAAGTCGATTTTACACCCTTTTCAGCTAGTCATTCCCATCGCGGTTAACGTGTACATGTTGGAATGTATTCTACCTATGGAACGTAGCGTGCAAACGCATCCCTCTCACTATCTTTCGCATTTTCTCGACTGCCGTAGTTTCTATTTCCACCGAGTCTCGTCTGGTTGATTGGGATTTATTGTCAGGCCGGCTTAGCAGCGGCAATCAAAACGCATCCGCTTTGCAGCCGTTTTTGTTCCATTTCACCGCAGCAATCCCTTTCGTGAGCCACGTCGTTATGTCGTTGATCTTGACTCGTGAAGGAAGAAATGGGACCGAGTTTTTCGTGATACCAGCTCGTCGCCTCGTTCGTCAATTTAAGCTCCTTGGTCGAAGCTCGCTTTCTTTCCCATTCACCTGTAGGTATATCTGATTTCTGGTTATGTGGGGCGGTCTTGTTCACACCGCTTTGCCCTTTCTGTCATAACTAGGCTCATATTCTCCCATCCAAGCCTTGTTACATCTCCTGTATGTTGGTGGTTTCGTTTCCGTTCTTCTGATGTACTCGACAGGAGCCCTTTCGCCTTAAACTACGTCGCATTTTAGTGACAGCGCCGACTTCAAGCGAAGATTCTTCGACACCAAACTGGTCGGCCAGGATTGCTAATTCGCTATTCGTAAAGGCGGACATGTCGACCTCAAAATCAACAGTGTAAAACTTCCTTTGAATTTCAAAATTCGTGTTTTTTTTTTTTTTTTTTTTTTTTTTGTTTTTTTTTGGCTCAGGGTGGCATCTACCTCGCCGACCGCCAGCTGTTTCAACGGGGTCACCGGAAGGGTTGGGTGGTCAATAAAGTTGGAATATTTGGGATATTCATGAATGGTAATTTGAACGCGAACTCGAAGTTCCAGCAGATTGAAGGCCCCCTCGATTTATAACCTTCTGAACTCGCCGAACCGAACAGGTGGTTCGTCTTTTTGGTGAAAGAGGCTTGTGAACGATTTTTTTTTTTTTTTTTGTGGGTGTGTGGGGCCCAAAATCATCCTGGGAAGTCGGCTGGAGGGGGGCAGAGCCCCCGAAAACGGGGTTGGGATTCGGGCCAGGAGTCCTTCGGTCTTATTGGGACTTTCTCTTTCTCATGAGCCTTTGACCTCTTCCTTTCGCGGATCCTCCGCACGAGGAGGGACAAGCCAGGATGCCGATACGAGAGGAGATGATCGGCAGCATTCCGGAGGTATCCCGAAGACGTTAAATTAATTAAAGATTAAGGGAGCCGAAGAGGAAACCGTTGGGATGAGGAAGACGCCCGATGAAGACTCATACGGCAACGATTATAATTATTCGCCTTTTTTTCCACCGCATTCAACATTATGGCACACTTCTCCGTTCCAAATATAGAACCCTCCCTAACGGAACATACGTAGGTACCGAAAAGTTTTATTGGATTAAAAACGGGATAGGCCTCACGTTCGTCCAAATTCTGTTCGTAGAAAACCACAAAAAATTCACCCGTTCGCCGCTCGGGTGTTTCATTCACTTCACCCCGTTCGGCCAACTCTCAACGGTCATTAGCCCATAAATAATTCACGGGGTCATCTCAAGTGGTCATCCGAAAGGCGACCTCCCTATTCGAAAACGACACCTGACATGGGCGAATCCCGAGAGGGAAAGCGGCCGACGGTGTTGGAACTGCGGGAAAAGACCTTCTCTTAACCCCCTTCACACACACGGACACTAACGACTCCAAAGATGCAGCTTTCTTCGCCCGATTGTACCCTCGTAATCAGTTCCATCGTTCCCTAGTTATCCCCCTCAAGAACAGATAGTGAAAGAGGATGAGCCTGAGCGCATTGGCAAAAACTGAAAACAAACATAGATGTGTAGACGTGGATCCGTAGAATCTAATTTTTTTTTTTTTTTTTAAATCTGCAATTATGACGGTGCGTGGAACCTAACTAGATGGTTTTCAACCAGATGGCACCGCTACTATGAGGCTTTCAAAGAACTACAATGTACTCATGTCATGTGTTTTTTCTAATTAGACTGAGCGAGATGCCGTTTTTGGAGTAATTTTGAGCTCATAGAGACATATTTTTAAATCTCTACTCGGTTTCACTTCTCGTTTCCCGATCCTAATCGAAAAGGGGAGACTGATAGGCACCGACCTCACTCAACTGATAGAACTTAGATCATTTAAGCCTACAAGCTCTGTGCCCCACGTAACACCGTCCCCCCACCAACGGCCCGTCATACCACGCCATCCCGCCCTTGTCTTCAAAAGAAATTAGGGGGAGGAGGGGTCTCATTGGACCTTCAGTGCAGATCTTGGGAGAGGAAGAGCAATCCCCTTCAACAGTTGAAGTTACTCTAAATGAGACAGAAGCGGTTGAAGGTGTGATTTGCCTCAAAGTGCATTTAACAACTTTAATAGAAAATTTAGCACTGATTCGTAATGAGGTCTTGTTGGTGCGAAAAGTTTGTATCATGTTCTTTGCTTTGATATTCCATCAAATACAAGGACCACGATGCCCCCCCCCCCTTCTTTTATCTTTTTTTCACGTAGAATACGTTTCACCACAAGTAACAATCAAGCTTCAGCATTATCCAGTAAGTTGATATCGATTGAAAGTTCACCAGGACAGCGGTCCCGAAAATAACTCAACTTTGGTAATAATACCAGGGCGGATCTTTCCTCCCTAAAGCGGAACCCCCCTAAATTGGAGCTCGGAGGTCTGCGGAATGTTAACGCACAAGTTGGTAATGCTTTTTCTTTAGATACGAATTTACCACAGCAAAGACATGAACGATTATCATTTAACGACAATAACTTTATTAACCCATCCAATCCAAACATGTACGTAAGTATCTTCCCTTATGTAAATTTGCCTAAACTGGAGGTGCCTAAATAGATAATATTATTATATGTGTGCATTTATGCAAGTTCTAATTTGTAGCCGTTGTTTTGTGGCCGTTTGTTGCCGTTTGTTGTTTGTGCTATTTGTAGTTGTTGTTTGTATGTGCAACAGCTTCATCTCTTTTAGCATCGTTCGAACCCCTAAATATAAAAATATTGGCATTTTTTCATCGTGCGGTATGTGAACCAGTTTGTGTGCTTGTTCCTCAAATTTTAACCAAAATATTGCAATAAATTCACTAAGATGTCAACAGTGACCACGAATAGCACGAACTGTAGTTTCTACAGAAAAACTCTTTCAATGCACGTTAATATACGTAGCCTAACCCCTTCAAAGCATTCGCATTTGAGTGGTACACGTTACAGCTGTGGCTTCTATTGAATCGATCGCCTCGGTAAGTTTTATTGGCTGAACAGTGTTTTAGTGGTCGTTTGGGTTGTGTTGGTTGATGGTAAAGTTGCACCAGCCGCAGACGTCTGGGAAAACTGGATCAGTATGATGATGTAAGTTGTGGCAGCGGCAACGACCTGCGATTAAATGAATTTCATCCAAAATGAATAAGTCAAAATATCAATTTAAATTTCTTGTGACAGGACAGGAAAGAAATTTTTTCCAATCCAGTTTTGAAATTTCAGCCCCTTGAAATCACCAAAAGATCCGCCCCTGAAAAGTTAGTTCCATTTTGTACTCACTGAATGTAACAAGGCGTTGTCCAAAGCGAAGAAACCGTACGCAGTGAATTTGGGTTCTGTTTGAGACGAGATGTGCAGATACACCTTTTTCTAAAGAACGACATTAAAATATTTTCGTTGTTAAATGAGAATGTTGTTCAACTTTACAGCCAGTGTTTGGAAAATTTCTCATTTGAATGAGTGATAAATAAATCTACACAGTGACTCACATTCTTGCTCATCTGCAGGGAGTCATCGTCAATCATAACCTGATACAACTCAGCGGTGAACTCTTTTGCCTGGAAAACAACCCGTCAAAAACAAATTGAGCCCTTCGGCAGAATGCCAATCAGACCTTTAATGGCAAAGAATGTGACGTTTTTTTTTTTTTTTTTTTTTTTTTTTTTCTTTTAATACTCGTATGTAGTATTTAAGGAGTTCAAGCAGAAATAGCACAGTAGAAACCAGAGTTAATTCTCTGGTTTTCACCATTGTGCAGCCTGTATTTATATCGGCGATAAAAAGAAATCGTTAGGAAATGCTTCGAAGACGTCCTATTGAAAATGTACGAGAAAATGCGGCGCGAAAGTTCAACGGTTGAATGCCAACGTGAAGAATTTTAAAGGCTTAATCAGTTCAAGTTAGATCAAAAATACTTGGGATTGTGTGGTCGGGCGTCAAAGAGCCAGAACGTGCAATGTGGAGACCGTTACAGTTCCTCAAGAAGTGAATAAATTCAATGTTTCAAATTTGAAACGCCTTAGAATATTGCGTTTCAGTGACGTTTTGATCAAGTGTAAAAGATTGAGACGTCAACATTTTGATTGGGCCAGTACGTGAAACAATGATCATACCCTTTCGACGACTTTATCACACGCTGCAAGTATAAACCAGAGTTCGAGGAAACGAGCGGATCCTAAGTAGATATTTTGAACGAAGAGGTGAGAAGAGCTGATAGTCCTTTGGGTGATTAGAGTGATCAGATCTGAAATAAAAGTTTAAATTAAAGAAGGTTACGTACTTGCAACACTCATAAAAAAATTAAACGTTGTAATAGTTATTATTGAGTTTATTAATATCAATTCAAACTTCTGGTTGGACCTGTCTAACTCATGGTGTCCAGCCAGACGTTTATTACCAAGTATTTACCTTGAACAATATGATTAGCTGAAGACGTCACAGTGGCGAAAATGGTCCCTACGACGAAAAGTATCTGCTTGCCGAACTTGTTGTTGAGGATGATGCAGGCCTCGTTCAGTTGGTTGTACGCCTTCACCAGGGACTCGAATTCCATCATTTCGGCCTGCGTAGGTGCTCTGCTCTTTGAACCCAATTCCAAAACCCGGTCTTTTATTATTTTGAACCTCGCGGCGACGGACCCCATTATTTCCGAGTGTTGGTACTCCATGGCGGACACAATGCAGAGGGTAAAGGACTGTGGAGGAAACGAAATTTGATTTAGACGGTTGATGCCCCGGGAATGAATGTGGTTCCTTCCTTCAATTCAGTTGCAACCTCCCTGACACCACTCCATACAGGTTTTGACCTCTCTGACACCACCCCAATAAGGTTTTGACCTCCCTGCCACCACCTCATACGGTTTTGACCTTCCTAACACCCCCTAAACTGATTTTGACCTGCGTTACATCATACTGAACCAGTTTTGACCTCCCCATCATGATCCCAAACCAGTTTTATCATCCTCCAATGTTTGGAGTCCAAACCAACAGTTTTTTTTTTTTTTTTTTTAATTTAATAATCTACTCACCATACCAATCACATTCATCACTGCAACCAAAGAAAACCCAGTAGCGTTCACTGGATTGAACAACAGGTCAACTCCGTACATGTAAGAAAAGACACCAATCACCGTCATTCGAAAGATGAGGCTGCAAAACGATCTGCAATGATTCAATTACAATTTATGGTGAGCTAACTCTGCTGGTTCACGAGAAGTTTGTATGCTTCAAAAAAGCTCACTTCAAGTAGCTGAACTTGACTTCCAACCCTAAGCCCAACAGAACGACGTCAACTCTGCTGACGTATCCAAAAATGGCGACGTAATCGTCCGGAGAGATTATCTCGTGAAAGATGCAAAACGCCGCAGAAAAGTTTGCAATGAAAAAACGAAACCTGTGTAAAATGCAATCACAGATAACATTCAGTTTGGACTGAAGGGAAAACGGGCAATTCAAACATTTTAACAAAGAAGTCTGACGGATAAGAAAGTAAGGAACCTGTCCAGACAAAGATAAAGCGAATCCTCGTCGTACAGTGACGGAAACACGTCTCGGTAGAAATAAAGACAGTAAATAGCGTTGGTTGAAATTGCTAGAAGCATCATCCAGCTGTACAACTTCCACAGAGCTCGATTCTCCTTAGAATCGCATTTCTTGTAGAGCCCCAAAAACCTACGGCAAAATCACAATTTTTCCAGTTGTTCGACTGATAAAAATTTCCTACGCAATATCAACGAGACCTTGTCGGCAAGAATGTCGAGTCGATGAATTTTTCTATCGTTATCGGAAGGTTTCCAGGGTTTTGTATCGTCAGGAGCTTCAAATGGATGTACCAATCGGGCACTTTGGTGGTCATCTGTGCCATGGACATACCTGAGGGGACAAAGAAATAACGTATTCAGGAAGCCACGAGAATGCGAATTTTAAAATTTTTAGAACGTTAATTGTTGAATTGAGTATAATTTGTCAAAAATTTCAAATTTTAAAACATTTTATCAACCATGAAATTTACATAAGGACAACGTTTGGGATAAATTCTCACAATTGAAAAAAACGAAAATTATTCGCACAATAATAAATCAAAATTATTGAACTTTTGGTACGGGAAAAATTACGGCCTGTACCAGTAACTGTTACTGCGGACGGATGAGCAAGACGACGGCAGGACTAGGAGCACAACCCTCGATTCCGCGCTTTTATTAACCCCCTAATATCGACTGAGGTGTTTTTCTTTGGCGATGAGACAATGATGGCTTAATGGAATGAAATACAACGGAGAAACATCAAGAGTTGACAACAGTTAACGAATTATGTCAAATTGAAAGAACCTTTGACGGAGTGGTTTTAATAATCAATAGTCGTCCTTGGGCGATGCATCAGGCCGTCGGGGGAAGGTTTTTTTTTTTTGGCCGGTTGGAAATAATCAAAATCACTGCAAATTGAATTAAACGTGGGTTTACTGTTTTGTTTTATTATTATCAGAATAATCAACCTATGATTTCGCTGAGGGGGTGAACATTTTGATCTGGTTTGAGGTTTTTGCCGGTTTCCGACTATGGTTGTCATTTTCGAAGTATTTTTGAACGTAGAATCCATATGGGGGGGGGGGGGGGGGTGAGTACCATTCAATCTCACCATTGGGACTTCATGGAGGTGGCACCCCCTAAGGGGGTTTCAAGGGGCTTTTGAAGGATGCGAGGAGGTCGAATAAGGGGTAGTTTTCCCTGTAACATTGGACGTAGAATCTATGTTTCGGGGTCCCATATCTGTCTTTCCATCAACTGTTTTTAAGAACTGTTCTTAAAAATTGTTTTTAAATCATTTTTTGCATAGAATTACTTTTTGCACAATTTTTACCGAGGAATTAAAAATCCTTGAGTAAATTTTGCAGCGTTTTTCAATGTTGTAGCGTGGTTGGCCAGGGGTGGGACCACTATTGGAATTATGGAACGCGAGGCGGGTGTAATCTGTGTACCTACGTGAAGCGTTCCTACAATCCGATGGAAATTTAAAATTGTGTTGTCCGAATGGCGAAAAGTTGAATGCGCTGCTGCTTGGTTCTTGCCGCCTTTTGTGTTGGAAGAAACAAGTGGGGGTACGTTTCCCTGGTTCGAGACGGCGAAGTTGTTGTCCGCACCTTCTCTGCCGGTGGTGGAGGCGGAGATTTTATTGATAGTATTTTCACGACAGTTGTTTAGATAAGACACTCCTTCTAAACTCTTGAAAGGGACGTCGTCGTTGTTCTCGATGGTTTTGCTGATAAGCTCCCAACGACTAAATTACAAATATCCACCCCTTTCGACAAAACGTAGATTTAGAGAATAATCGGGCAATTATCGCAATGCGCACAAATTGGAAATTCAGGACTGTATATAGCAGCGTTTGGTAGAAAGGGTAGATTCATGTGGGCGTCTTCATCTTCAGTGGGTCACCAACCATCACGAGCGGCGCCTTTCAATCGTATATTACAATCATCGGCCCCAATGATACGTCTGGGTGATGATGCGTTTGGTCAAAACGGCCGATTTCGATTGGATTCATAAAAGGGAGGGGAAGGAAGGAGAGAAAGTCCCGGCAATGTCGGCGATTTCGGGGGAGTAAAATCGTGCGCATCTTCAGCACCTGCCGCAGCTTTGGCCGCAACGCCGAAACACACTCATTTGATATCGCAGATGGCAAACACAACACGATAATTTGCGGCAGGGGAAATTCCCCCAGTGATCCTCACTTTCATTTTTCACCGCGTGAACAACGTAGTACATGACAATGGGAAAAATAACCCAAAAGTCTTCAACTTGGTGGTTTCACGGATACAACGTGTTACACCTAACCAGGTTTGAACCTCCCTGCCGTCTTACGTTATGTACCCAAAATCAGAGGCTTAGTGATGTCCTACTGGCCAACTTAATTAACAACAATAGAACCTGTTCCCAGACTTCCACCAGGTCGACTACCGTTTTTTTTCCCACACGTGGAACCGAAATTAGCGGGATCGGTTTAATTTCCAAAAGCTACACTTCATTCTGGTAGATCTTCAAAAAAAAAGTGAAAAAGAAAGCTGGTGTTGTGTGAAGAATACGCGCTGGACTACACTTCACAGAAACAATGGTGACAATCGAAGCCTTTCTGGATCCAAGGGCCTAAATGCCAAAATAAACTTTAATCAATGAATTAATTCCAATTAATACTTTAAAATAATCGAACGTCGATCAGCCAAGCTTTTCTTTTTGACTTATCCTCTGAAATTATGTCTGGCCGGTTATGAGTTACAGTCCGATCTGTCGAAATCGTTCGGTCCCAATACAGCTTCCATTTGCTGTCTTTAAGAACGACTTAGGATAGTTCTGATAATATGGGACTGTGTTATTCTCAAGGTCACATTTAAAGAATTCATTAGGTATTATTATTATTATTTTTTTTATTTTTTTTTTTTTTTACTTTTATTATATCCTTAATACAACGTAGGTACTTATTGCACTGACTCTCCTGGTCTGCGGGCTCACTTCTGGCGAACACGGTTATTCCGTGAGCTGCACGACCTCTAGCGGTCGACTTACAAATCTCTCGAAAATTCCGTTAACGCCGTGTCATAACGTTGGGTAAAGCCCGCATAGCATTTGTGTGTTCCGGACGTGCAGAACGGAATCGGTCAGTAACATTAAATGTTATCCTCTCCACAGTACAAATCTGACTGACTGGGGAGTAGCACTGTTATGTGGGCAATCAAGTAATGAACATTTTTGGGTTGTTCATTTCTTCAATAAATGCGATTTATTAAAAATAAATAAAAATAAAATAAAACCTCAATAAGGCCAAACTGCTTCTAACTCCGTTTACTCATTTCCCGACGTTTCAAAAACATGGTAGCTTTCATCATCAGGGGGGGACAGTGAAATCATTCTCAAATACGTGTGTATTGTCGTCAGAAGGAGCATTTCGTCAGCACATCAATATCGAAAATCAGATTTTCGGATGCGCAACGTGCAATTTGCTTTGAAATTGAAAAGTTATTTTAATATGATATTAAGTGCCCGTTCCTATAATGTAGCCAAAGTAGTAACTCTAGTCAGACCTCTTTAAACCCATATTCTAGTCATAAATGTCTTGTCTGACTGCGAATCCTTAGATGCAAAACTTATACGTAAAATTAATAACTATACTGGACTCGGTCCATCTATTTTTCTGCGATATTGATGTGCTGACGAAATGCTCCTTCTGACGACAATACACACGTATTTGAGAATGATTTCACTGTCCCCCCCTGATGATGAAAGCTACCATGTTTTTGAAACGTCGGGAAATGAGTAAACGGAGTTAGAAGCAGTTTGGCCTTATTGAACTCAACCCAGTAAAAACTACTAACTATTGAATAATGACGGAGGCCACCGAAAACCAACGTAATAAAATAAAACCTGATGTTTTGAAAACTCCGGCAAATTTCAAAAACACGTAGGGGAGACCGGGTGTGGTTGTCTCAATTTTTTTGTTTTGTTGATAACATTTTTCCTAATTGAGATATCGCGGATTTTCTTTTTTTGACAAGTACGTAGACTTAATCCGTATCTAAAAACCCAGGAACCAAAATTTAGTAACTTGCCGACAGGATAATATTTCAAGTTTTTTTTTTTTGGAAAATGGCCGAGTGAGACTTTCGGCCCCGGGCTGGTGCAGGTCGTCTCAGTGGATGGGGTAAGTTGTCTCACTATCATTTTGGTTCAAAAATGCCATAATTATCAAGGAAAGAGAGTAAATTCCCTGCGCAAACAATCTTTTCCAAAGAGGCATTGCGTAGACAAAAAAGTAAAAAAATCATAAGTAAAAAGATTTGATTGGTCTCCTTTAGCTCCTATGAGCTCTTCAGATTTTACAGCAGCCTTACCATCCTTACAGCTGCAGTTTGTAAGAGATGTTTTGAATATTATTGGAAGCTGGAGTAGTGATTTGATTAAGCGATGTCCTCTTTTCAGTCTTGCTAAAAAACCTGGTGGATTCGTTATCGTACTGCGCCACCAGTTTCGCGTATTGTGTTCTGATGGGTGGATTGTGTTGAAGTTCTTCCTTACCTACCACGGGGAATCTGTGATGGATTGGATGATCTTGTTCAGTTGTCGTTGAACCTGTTGTGTGGATGTGTGCACTTGCTGTGCCCCGAATCTCGCAGCCATAAGACCATAATATAGGTATGTATGTATCTCATGAGGGCCGTGTACAAGAGCTCCTTGTTTTCCAAGCTCAACTTGGATCTCCAGTTCATCAACGGCCAGCACAGGAAGGTTCGCTTTTTCATGGCTCTCCGGCGTTCTTGATGTGGTACTTCCAAGTTATCCAACGGTCTAGGGTCAAACCCAGATACCTACCGAATCTTCTCATACAGCTTCCCCAGCAGAAATAGCAAGCTGAATGGACGATAGATAACGCAGGGAGCTGTGCTTACGGGTTGTCCTTGGATCCGGACGCATCTGACAGCCTCGAGGATGTCTTCAGAATCTGATGTTCCCTCACCATGGCATTTTTTTTATTTTTTTTTTTTTAGTTCCTAACTATGACAACTAAAAACAGAAAGAAACCACTAGAGAGTATTAATAATTAATATTATAATTATTATACTAATAGTCTAAATTTTATTCGAGAACTTTCACAACCAAAGAGAAACATGACAGCACAAAATCTACTCCCAATTGTGGTGAAGAAGGCGTTCAATCGATTCGCTATTTCTAGCGGATCATTCGTTTCATTAGAGTTTCCTAAAATTTAGTACCCGGGAAGTATTAAATACTTCCAAAGTATTTCAACGATTTAGGTTTTCGTCCAGTAAACGAGTAAACGTGTCCCTCGTTTAGTTTCTATTATAAAATTTATAATCGGCAAATGGTTCTGTGTTACAGGGGAAGATCGTGGAAAACTCATTCCTTTCCTCGTTCTTCCCCTGTAACTCCGACCAGAATCGCCATGAGCGGCATTCTCCCCGATTTCCCCTGCTTTTTGGTATTTAATAGAAACGACCTCGTGTTATTGCCAACCTTAGCTCAATTGTTACAAAAATGCACCTTTTTCCCCTGTGGTCATAGGTTCTTTGGCGTCGTATTTTCGTTCCTCGATATGTGTAATATTTTTTGGCAGTTAGTTCATGTCCACGCTAAAATCAACTAACTTGAGCAAGATCCATATGCGTACCCGTACACTCCAATAGTCATAACAATTATTATTAATAGCAATAATTGTTATTGCAGTGTATGGATATACTTCGCTTCCTTGGAACAAGACTATCATAACTCAATGTTTTTAAAACGCAATTTTTCAGTAGAGCCGTTTGATCGAGTATAACTACATTGTAGCTTCATGACAGTTGAGAGACAACTACATGCTACATGTCTACATTGAGAGACAGTTTCTTTGCCATGCATATCCTTAGGACCTTAGGATGTAAACTGCAGGGTTCACCTCTAAGTAGCTCGATCACATCCTTAAAGGAGAGCTTTCATCCCCTATTCCAAGATATGAGAGGAATGCCAGGATGAGTCGGTACGGCGTAGTACATTATTTTCCCGACACTGTCCATAATATGCATATTATGCGGGAAGAAACTTGGGGTTTCTGTCAAAACGACCCATTTTCTTGAGAAGCCAATAATTGGCCAATATCATAATAATATCAAGACCAAGAGAGAAGAGATTTGTATACTAAGTATTTTAGTAATTTATAATAAGTCATAATATGACTTATTATAATAATATTATTATAAATTTTACACTTGTTAATAAATTGTTTATTCACATTCAACAGAAGGTTTTGAGTGTTGGGTTACTCAATGAGGTGGTTAGGGTGAGAAATGACTCCTCTGCTGAGTCAGCAGAGGAGTCATTTCTCACCCTAACCACCTCATTGGATTAGCAGAGGTCTGAAACGGCAAAAACCACACCGTTGGGTTACTCATTTAGTTGCCTAATGATTATTATCCCATCCAGGGTCCATTAATTGATGCAATTTCGACCTCTCCAGTGAATGGTAAAGTTTTTAAACTATGGGTCTCATCTGGAAGTGTTCTTGACTCTGTATCAAATAGCAGATTTCATTCTATTGTGATTTGTAACCAGTTAGAATCCGTATAAAAGAAAATTTCTTTAATTAATTTGTAACCAGTTAAAATCCAAAGAAACAGTGTTCATAGAGGTTGATTTACAAGGTAACGAGCGTTTTATTAATTAATCTTGATCACAGTAACTTTGAGGAGGTTTTGTTCTGGTTGGCACAACAAACAACGAAAGCACTGTCGGTAGAGTTCATCGGTTCCTCGATGAAAGAAGAAGACACGTCCTGGACTTGTCCCGCTCTTACACTCAACGCCGAATTCGTTCATCAATTTCTACCGCCGCTAAAGGTTACGGGACGAGTCTCTTTTTCACACCAAAGGTGTATTGACACGAGAAGAACAGTTTTTCTGGAAAAAGCGATAATGACCAAAACATGGACTTGTCTCGTTTCTACACTCAGCGATTCACGTAGAATCTATTTATCCCTAAGGTGGGGTAATTTAAAACAAAATTGCGACGTTTCAACTTCAACCTGTACCCTACTTCTTGGGTTACCTCAGAGGGATACAGTTGCGTATTAATGTCATCCAGTGATTATCTTTAGATTACCAAAATTCAAAATTTTTGCTCTAAATGCAGTTGGGGGTGATTGAGAGCCTGTTTGCAATAATTGCTAATTATTTATCACCCCCGAGACTAAGGGGTAATTGTGAACAGGTGTTCTATAGTAGAGTTAACCGTGATAGTCGCATGTTTCTGGACGGCTGAAAATTTTACATTAAATGTATGTAGCCGTCCAGAAACATGCGACTATGACGGTTAACTGTAGGTACCATGTTTTTACCTCAACGACTGACTGTTTTTCAGCCTATTTTACCCAAGCTGTTTTTCACCTTATTGAAATTTGCGAAGCACAAATACACGTAGTAGGTACGTTTAATACGATATGACCGTTTACAATAACTTATACTTTGACAGCTCAAAACCGATGGAAATACTCAAAAACCATTTGTTCACAGTAAATTTTACCCCATAGGGCAAAATGTATGGGGTAATTGTAAACATCCTTTTGCTCACTAGTAATGACAGCTTCGATCAAAATCCAACTCACATCGCTTAGCTAATATAAAAAATGAACTAATACAATCGTTAAACATGCTTGCTTTTGAAAAGCTGTGACAGAGATTCAACTTGGTCGTCATTGTCAACTTCAATTTTTATCACAAGTCTATGAACACTCCTTGCACACACACACACACACACACACTTTGCTCTCTGTTACTCTGTGGAATACTCGCCTGATGATCAGCTGTTCAGAACACACGGGCACCCCCTAGCTCTCATTGAGGTTGAATTGATAAGGTTTACTGGAAATTTAGTTCCACACTCTACCTCGGGGGCGGTAATGGCTCTTGTTTACATTTACCCCACCTGACTCTAACTGAATAATTATTTTAATACTTTAGAGTTGGGATGTTGTGTAGGCTACTATTCCAGTCTTGAGTGCCCATAACCTGCATAATAATCATCCAAATTATTTAGGGGAAAAGGCTATTGAAACTGTAATCTGAACAGAACAACGTTATTTATTTGAAAATCACATTTGGTGTGAATAAATTATAATAAATTAGAAAATAAATATCAGTCGATTGTCATGTTGTTTTAGTATTACGTATTAGAGGTAGGAAGTTTTGTCTTCTCCATTCGTATGTAATTGTCGTTTGTTCAGTCAAGTCGAGGAATTGAGCAATAAATTAAATAAATAAATTTACAAGGGGTCTCATAGGATGTTGGTTTGTTTTCAAGGCATGTTTTTTTGTTGCTGTTCTTGCTGTTTCTTGTAGGCGCGGTAGGCGAGCCTGTGGGGGACCGCGGCGTCAAAGGATCGTCCGTAACCGCCTTCGTAACCGCCCTCGTGAGACGACGAGTATTCGTGAGAATGGGAGACGATGGGCTGTTTGACGATTTCGTAGGTCGTCTTTTCGTTGCCACCGGAGAAGAGTTTCTTCAGGGCGATGATACCGGCGAGGACGAGAGCCAATTTGGAGACCATGAGGGCTTTGGCGGCAAGGAGGGCGAGACCTTTCATGGCCAGGGCGAGCATGGATCCTTTGGTGAGGAGACCGAGGAGGATGAGGGGGATCAAACGCTTCCTCTTGCCCCTTCCTGGAAAATTCAAGATTCATGGATGAGCTTCACAATGAAAAGCCTCAAACCCAAAAATCCGCTGAAAATTTTGATTTCTACCTTCTTCGCCTTCTTCGTTCTCATACATGACGTCATTGATGAAAGAAGGCATATTGAATTGGACCGAGTGAGACTGCAAGAAGGCGTCAACGCGGTTCCACAGAAGATCGTCAACTTTGCTGGACCTGAGGATTAAAACAAACATTATATTACCATGTTCTGACTATGTTACCATCAGGTATCTTCAACGTTAATTTAACGGCTGATTAGAAGAGCAATAACGGAATTCTCACCTGGCTTCGAGGTCAGCGGGCAGAGGCTCCAGCTCGGCCTTCAGTGACCTTTCGGACTCGGGCCGTTTGACGAGAGAAACTCCTAAAAAACGATTAAAAAATTAATTCGACGAAAAAAAAAAAATTGTAAACCTTGTGGGAATGAGAATTTTTCTAGAAATTGTGCGAGATATTCAGATTTTTCAACAACAATCCTATTATTCTAATCTGTAGAAAGAAGAAAGCGAGGGCTATCTAGTTTTTTCTCAGATGCGCTGTACACAATGCGGAATTGAATATCATAACAAGCGAAATACTCATAATATTGTGGGAATGGATTGAGAGCTTATGAAAGTGAAACTGGACGTGAGATAATTACGAGAGCAAGATGAGTGAAAAGTTATTGCGGTAAGGAAAAAGAACTTCGATGGGCTCACAGTCAATCAACCTCTTGACCGCATTCGGGAAGTTTGGCTTTTTGGAAGGCCTAGTCATTCGTTGTTTATTGCATTTTCCCATCATTTCGGGGTTGTGGCAGACACGCGACAATGCGGAGAAAGTCCGGAGTGAAATGGGGCATTTGGCGCCATTAAATGAAGAAAATTGACGTACCGTCGACGAGAGGAATGGCATCTGAATGGAGCGCCCTGTCGACCAGTTTGACGGCACGGGCTTTGAGGCAGTTGACGGGGTCCTGGGCGTCTTCACATTGCCTGTAGACGGTATAGATGACTTTCATCCCTCCGGCGAGTCCTTCTTCTGCCAGGCAGGAGCTGCTGAGGGCGACGACGGCCAGCACCAGTATCCTGCAGGAAGATGAACAGAAAATTTAGACTGGATTGGGCCGAGCCAGAAAACACTGAGCGTAGAGCCTATTGACTAGAAGGATGTTTGGCTAGAATCTGTAATTTTGACATGTTCGATAGCTGTTCTGGTTGTCTCTGCAAAGTTAGCAGTTTTATCGCGCCAGTGCACAGCAGTGAAGCTCTTTAGGGCTTTAACAGTGGTTATACGAGAAAGTTATACGAGAAATAGGAACTGAACCCGAATCGGGCGATTTGTGTACATTTGAATTTAAGTTGGTTCTGTGGTGGAAGAAAGACGCAGGCCTTTGGGTTGAAGGAGATGAATGCGAGTCCCAGGATAGTCCCTCCGACGTTCGATTCGTCGAAATAACATCTTGTATTAAATACCTACGTAAAAATGTAAATGTAAATGTGAAGCTAAAATTGTCGACGAGACACCTTCTGAACCCTCACAAGGGAAGTCGTTCATCGTGAGATCAGCACAGGAACCCCAAGAACTCAGCTAAGTCGGGCTGGTCACGTTATTCAGCGGTGCTCCCACTTAACAATTTTACGCTCAGCCACTGTTCCAGCTTTCTCATTCAAATTTTTTCCGCATGTTTTAGACATTAACAGGTACAATAAAATTTTTAAGTCACTGTGGCCCCTAGGAAAAAATAAAAAATCGAAGTCCTTCATCCGAAGACAAAACCTTGGTAAAGTCAAACTTGACTTTGGTACATCGTTACTCAACGTGTAATGATCCTACAAGCCTTTAAGGAGTATGCACCAAGATGAAGCTGGCAATTGCCGGAAAAGACTTGGATTTCGCAGACTTCTGCCTCTGATCAGCTCTGAGATAAAATATATCGCATATTATGTGTCTGTTGCCATAATTAGAATCGAACAATGTGACATGAGTAGACTACAGTGCATGGAAAACTGGGAGAGTCACCTCGGACTCGCTGACTGTATCATGTGTGGAAGAGGCGATGCCGCTTTGTCCGAACGCCGTTTTTACATGCGACACCTGGCGGCGCATTATTGAAACTGATTTAGAGCACTAGATCGCATAGCGTGGGGACCCCTAGGGAAGGGTTTACGCAATAAATTTGGGCCTTAATTTTTCCCTGTGCCCAACGCAGCTTCGACTTCCCCAAAACTCTTTCAATTCGGTGTCGATGTAAGCTCGGGTTTAGGTGCTACGATCGGGCAAAACGGAGCGGATTTTTTTTTTTTTATAAAACTTTTTTTTTTCTTGGAAGAGGACACCCATTATCGAAACAGGTCCGATAGGAGGTCGATGGGTTAACAGTATAACAGCGCGTGGACCACTTTTTTGCTCTCGCCTCTCGGAAGGCATCACGTGCCTCAACAGGTCCTTTCCGTCACGTCAAAACCTTCCCCCGGGTGAGAACATGAAGAAAATACCTAGATACCTATCTAAATGGAATGAAATCTCTTCGCACGAACGTTTCATTAATTTGGAAAATTGTGATGGGAACTAAACGGACGAGAAGATGAAAAAAAAGAACAAAATATAACATTTAAAAACAGCACTTGACGTGTGATATTTATGTCTGTTTCTGTCACTCAACCAAGAAACCCCCTCCAAGTCAAATTTTACCCCCCACAGTAGATTAAATCTACTGAATTTTGTGACCTACACATTTTGTGACCTCTTCACTCTCCCAATTTCCACTGAGCAGTTCAAACGGTCGAGTAATTTTTGTTGACGAGACCTCATGGGAGTGAAAACTGCGGTCAACAAAGTGGAAATATTGACTCGGCCGCAAAAGAGGTTTTCTCTTCGGCAATCCCCGACACATTCTCGACATTAGCCAGTTTTGATGGTCGGAATCACTTTCTAATGGGGCCAACGAGAATGAAACAGGTGCAATTACGCGGTGCTGACTCTTTTTATCGCTGTACGAGGTTCAACTTTTAAATCCGTCCGGTGATCAGAAAAAGAGATGTTTTAGCGTCCGGTGAAGGGTTTTTTTTTTTCAGTTCATATAGCGCAACATGATTATTATTTTTTGTTTAATAAATACTGGGAGAAATTGGGCAAATTTGAAAAAAAAAATCAGGAAAACAAACAGACACAACTTAAAGTGGAACCGAGCGTATAACCAATATTTAATAACTAATTACTTTATTCTCTGAAACGTCAACCTGTTTGCGGGACGGGGGGTCAACAATTTTCATCTGCCTCGTAATTTGTAGCTGAGGACAATAAGAATTTTTTAACGTGAAATTCGGACAAAATACTCGATTTTTCATTTTGATGTGTCCGCAAGGTTTTCAGCCTGATCACCCAAACCCGTGGGGCTCTGATTTTCCATCTAGTTCAGCCCGATCGCTCCACCCCTCTACGGGGCTCCAAAGAGGCTGGTAGTTGGTGGGGTAGGGTGTCGTTTTCTATGCACCTACTTTTGAACCGCAAATTCCTTTATCGCTATCAGACCCATCCGACTTCTCACTAGGCTTCCGATCTATGGGGCTTTTGAGGTGTTACAAATGAGGCCAGGAGGTGGGAATGAGGTGACGTTTTAGAAATATGTTTGGGCCCCAGAACCCATTTTTGAGGGGTCACCTACCTGTCCAACAATATGCAAGTCTACTAAGGGGGCAACCCCAGCTGGCCAAAGCCAGCCAACCCCCGACCTCTCGTAATTATTCACAATTTGAACAAAGAACAATAAACCCCAAGTGTAGGTAAATTGTGCTGCAAATAGGCGTGCACGATGGACACTGTATTTTTCGAATCAACAAACCATGAAACCCAAAAGTAGGTACTAATTTTGAGGATCCGTTCATCAGACACTCCACACGTCGTACCTTTTTCAAAAGCTCCCATTTCTTTAGTACTTTCTCGTCTATTTTCATAGCAATTACGGCCCTCCAAACCTGCGCCATCAATTTTCATTCACCTCGGCCGGATTCTAGAGATTCGAAGTCAAGTCCCGTTCGACCGGAAATCGGACCACCGTACCCGTCAGGTGAGGTACGGCGTCCGGGTTTCGTATTAGAAAGGCTCCTGAACGATTACCAGGGCTCTCGTGCCGACGATGTTTGACCGCCGATTGACAATCCCCTTAATGCCCTCCACAGGCCCCCAAAACTGCCCTGAAAACAATTCGGGGTTTCACTTTTATAGGGAGCCTCCGCCGTGAAATTGAGAGGTGATTAAGCTGTAAAGCAGCTCGAGATACGGACTTGGTACGAAAAGAGAAAGATGATCGCCGCGTCATTAGAATCCTGCACTTTCGGTTATCGACGCCTGACGCTCGACGGACGCGGGAACATTTTCTAACGCAACACCAAAAAACGAAAGGGCCAAAAGGGCCAAATAAAAACACACAAAAGAAGGTTAAAAAAGAAAACGAATCCATGGATACATTTTCACTTCCCATTTAAAGCATGTAACACTCCGCCGTGACGACACCTATGCCATAGAAAAGGAATGTGTTCGGGACAAAAGGCGACACAGTCGACGGTCCCAACGGGCTCCAACACGCGTCCAAGAAAAAACCTTGTTCGACGAGGTGTATTCTTCAATTGGGACTCGAACGAGAGTAAAAAAAACGCTTGCGCTCAACTCTTTGGAACAAGAAAGTCGACTATAATAACATGGGTTTGTAGGTAGCCGAGCTTGACCCGACGGGGGTTACGTTAAGCGCTTTTCCTTTCTGGATCGAGTTTCTTCGCTTATCAACAAGCCCTTGAAACGTCTTTACAATAACAAAATGCAGTCGTTGAAAAAATAAAAATTATAACAAGAATTTACGGTTTTAACATGAAAATGTTTTAAGGCTGGGTCTGCCTGGGATATGCAGGTAAATCAGGTGAGTACTTAAAGAGAAGGCAAATCAGGAGTGCTCTCCTGCTTCACTGCTGAGAATGAGTCAGCTGAGTACTTGATGAGGAACCAAGTCAGCTAAGTACTTCATGAAGACCCCTAGCCATCTGAGTACTTGTCTAGTCAGCTGAGTACCTACTTGTTGAGGAGTCCAATCAGCTGAGTTCTAGGAGTGGAATATAAACTCCGTGGACGACTTTAAGTCGATTTTAAGTGACTTTGGACGCAGGATTGTGGAGGTAGCACTGTTCGTACGTTCCAATCCACAGCACAGCATGCCGAATTGAGCTGTTTCGCTGCAACCTGTCGACGACGTACACCACTCGGCCATATCTCTTCGTCGTGTCAATGGTCCGAAAATCGAAACGGAAACCCGTTCGAAAATTGACTCCGATTTCCATTTACACGTGGGTTCTGTTAGTTTGTGGCGTCGCGGCGTCGGTTTACTTGATCGCCGTGGCGTAGGTATCACGCAGCTCATCTTCGCCCTAACGCGGCACACTTGTTCAACGGAAGCAGTTCTCATTGAGGTTCATGAATAATTCACCTCGAAACATCATGTGGCGGTTAGCAGGATGAAACTAGCTGACCGATAGTGGCGATTGACTCGATCGGGTGAATGAAAGTAGGCGAATGAACCAGAGAGAGCTTTTGCCATTTAATGCGACGACAAGAAAAAAAAATTCTTGTAAGTAAGTCGGTTGGAGAAACTCGTACGCCTTGTAAGACTCGTGCGAGTGTGAAGGAATGAGAGCAGATAAACATTGGGTTAGTCTTGACCGTCACGGCCAAGACCAGGTGCTTCTTCACGAAAGCGATACGAGTCGAGGATGGCTGTTTAATTAGCAACCGCGATGAAAGAAAAAAAAAGTGTGACTCACCGCGGATTTTATAAGGGCTGATTTACGTCAGAGGGAACTTCAAAAAAGTGTGGTAGTAAGTTTGACAAATAACTTGGTGCACAGAGGTGTGCATTTCTAATTGTCACATAACTTGAGATTAATACACAATTAATTGTTAGGCAATAAACCGATTTTTCGGGACAGGGGTTAAACATTTGAAGCGGTCTCAAAATGTGTCCCGATCTGTTTCATAATGTGTCGATTCCAAAAGGAAATGAGCCGCAGCAAAAACCCCAACAAATTTAAGTCACATTATCATTTTTTAAGGAAATTTTGACAGGTTTTCATCTCTCCCACCCCACAAAATCGATTTTCCTACTTTTCCACTTCTTCAAGGCTTACACAAATCCCTCCTCTATACGATAAACTAGTAAATGTTATTAAAATGTGAGCTTAATTGGGGGAAAAAAGAGTTTTTAGAAAGTGTGTTTTTGCACTAGTAGTCGATCGAAAGATTTTTCCAGTAGCTGACCCCTGTCACTACTATTCACTACTGTGGGGGCTATGCACTAGTGGTCAAGATACGTGCGTTGGTAGTCGACATGGGGTTTGCATCAGTAGTCGAAATGTGATGGTCCAAAAATCGCCATATTTTTTTAGGTACTTGTTTTGCTTTTCGATCATTTTCATCCAGAAGGAAGCGTCTGGACGGAAAAGTCATTCAATGCTTTTTCAAAGAGGGCAAAATTCTGCGGCAAATGAGCACCCTATCGACAAAGCCCGGTTAAGCCGTCTGGCTGAAACCGAACGTCACATATGTGGCATGTTTTCCAAAATGGGGACAAATTTGAGTTATTAGCCACTTTTAACGCTCAAATGGTCACAAACCACCTAGATGATATACCAATGGTAACTTCATAGCAATATCGAAATTATGTGGCTTGTAATTTTGGGCTTTGAATCAATTTTTGGGTGACGCTTATCTGTCTGAACACTATTCAGTGATAATGGGCTCCTTGAGAAAGACGGAATTCATCATTTCTAACAACACATTCGGATTCAGCACCCTGAAAAACCCCCCTGTACAAATTTTTAGTTCGAAAATCCGTATGGTTACGAGCAGAACTGTTTTAGAAATGTTGGAGATTTTGAACTGAAAGCGGAGAACTGAACACCTACCCTTTCTGATCATCGAGTAGTTGGGCACGGAGCCGCCAGAGCCCTGAATAATAAATCTGAACGGAATCGGAATAAAAACACTCGGCTAGGGCCGATTTTCGAATAACTTTGTATGATGATAACCTCAATGCTCGATTTTTGAATGACCGAGTTTTTTTTTTCTCTGATGATTAAGGCGATTTTCGGGGTATTATGGTAGGTAAGCCTAGTAAGCCGGTATTTCGCGTTGTAATGTTGGCTAACTTGCATCTTTCGGCCAATCAAAAGATGACTCAGCGGCCCACGTCATGTACTCCCTTCAGGCCTCGAAATTCAAATGTTATATTTTTCGTAAGGCCCTGCAAATAATGGAGACGGATTTTCTGCAATGTTGACCCGTTTTCGTAATTTTTGCGGCTTGACCTTTCCAGGAAAAAACATGCCATCAATTTAATTGAATAGAAGAGCGCAACCTTTCTGTTACTATAAAACCCAAACGGTAACTAAGAATTCGTAACTTGACACACTAGGTATCTAACGATCAAACTATGTCGTCGGGATCGGACGAATCGTCGACGACGGAGGTGATTTTGATATAACCACCCCCAGAACTCGCTGATCACAATGAGACCACCCTCATGAAAATCTGTTCAGCCGTTCGGGCGTGATGCTCTGATACACACACAAAAACACAACAACAAAAAAACATGTCGAAGAGATGAGCGCACCTTTCCATTTTTTGAGGGAAAGGTTGCGCTAAAAACATTTTCAAGGAGCTCTTTTTTTAATTTGTAATTTCTGTAAATAATCTTTATTCACCGAATCAAACATTCCCAAAATAGGTATGTCGATAATAAGTAGGTAAAATAATATTTTATTATGCAACATTTTTGGGCGATTTTTGAGAGTGAAATTGATTTATGGAGGTTCTACACCTTTAAATTCTCATCACATTTTGGGATTCTGGAAGTAGTTTTGAAAGTGATATTAGCTGCATTAACCAAACATTTGTCCACCCAACAACGACCATAAGAACCAAATTTGACTATTGTGTTTCTGTTCCCTTGGCCAGCTGTCAACGTCCAAGTTTGACGTCCTTAATTGCCAACTGTCTCTGTGAAGCGATGAATCCGCCATCCGGTGAAAAGTAGGTAATCGCGACAGACGAGCTAATCGTTATCTTCGACTCTAATCTCCATCTTCGGAGCGGATCCACGGGGGACGACCTCATTGTACGACATGGTGTTTAAGGAACTTGTTTCCTCCTTCGGGATTAATTGCATTCCAGTTGGGCGAGCGGTGGGGTACGTTCCTGTTTAGTTTCAACTACACGTGAAACTAGTTTTCATCGCCAAACAGCCCGACTGACCCACAAAAATCCAACGGTCCTCAGGTGGCTCCGAAGGTCGACAGGAGGCCTTGACTTTGCCTACTTCGCTCGATCAAATCCCGTTAATTCAGGTTTTTTTTTTTTTTTTTGCATATTGATTTTAAAAATTTTGCTCCGTTTAAAATTTTCTCAAGACCCAATTTGAACGCGAAAAAAAAACGGGCGGAGAGCGGCGGAAATCCCGTGTCATCTCGAGACGAGAAATTGACCGCGTGAAAACCGCGACCGCGACAAATACCAGTTTTCATTTGCGGTTTCATTTCAAGTTCTCCGGTTGGGAAGAAAACGGAACTTGCTCCGCAAGCAACTTTCAGAAAACGATGACCTGCGAAGCCGTTCAACATCCCCCCCCCCCCTACAAAATTTGTATTATTTATTATTTGTACATTTGTCGTATTTAATACGACCTGTAGCTGAGAACAAACCCATCAAAATTTCGAAAAAACTACAACCTGACAAGACAAGCAAATTGGGCCAACCTGACAAGACAAGCCGTCGTCAATTTGGAAAGTTGACGACGGCATTGAAACGTCGCTTGAATGCGGCCTGTATCGTCCAACAAACCCACACTGCCCGATGAAGGAAAATTTATCAAAATCGATAAAAGCCAGTGCAGACTTTTAGAGTAACTAGGGTAGTCCAGGTAAGTCCAAAAAAAATCGAAATTTTATCTAATTGAGAATACTTCGTGTTGGCACTCGAAAATATTTTGACTTTTGACTTTGAAAAATATCCAAATTCGTTCATTCAAAAAAGAAAAAATGGACACCGTAGTACGTCTAAAAGTCTTACGGGTTTCGTGGAGTGAAGCCTGGAACGTCCTTCCAAGGTGGTTGACGGTGTCCATAGTGGTCAAATTTGGTAATCCATTTCGAAGGTTCCAGACGACACCCACTGACGAAAATCCAGAAGGCCGGACGTTGATAAATTTCACTTCACTATGTAAAATTTGCACTTTTACAAAAAAAAAAAAACACTTTCACTTGTAGGAAAAAAAATCACTCGAACTAAACACTTTAGTCGTGATGTTTTTTTTTTACCTGAGGGAGACCATGATGTAATTGTGGCGAATGATAGGCGGGCTATGGCTTGGGAAACGGGGGCTATTTCGCTTATATAGCGGGTAGGGTGGGGAGGAGCGAGCGGGTGAGTTTGGACGCGCGGGCTGCCGCCCCCTTCGCGGCAGGAGGGGTTGCCGCCTCCCCGCAGGGTGCCCCAAGGGGTTGAAGGAAAGAAGTTGACGGCCGAAGAGGAAACGCACGAGCGAGTTGGACGGTTTTCCGAATCGCCTGGGGCGGGGCATCAACGTTGCGACGATTGACACGGCCCGCGTGATATTAGTCGGGTTTACCTGTTTGACACCGAAGATACCGAATTATTTTGTCCGCGGCACGCCCGGTCAGCGGGCGTTTCAACTCCGCTTCATGAAAATCTATTAGTCCCCCCCTCACGGCAACGATAAGCCGTCGATGAGCGTAGAAAGTCCAGCTTTTTGTCCTTATCGCATATTTTTCATCGCCGACTTTTTCCATCGCGTTCCGTTGTTGTAATAACGCGAAAGAACATCCGGCTCGTCTTGAAAGCGTTAGAAGGAAACACGTCAGTTCTCATTCGACGTCGGTGCGACGACCACTCCAACCATTCGCTCAATAATTACAATAATAATAATAAAATTATTATTATTATATGCAACTAGACAACACGATTGGGATTTAGAAACGATTCACAGAATCACACGCGCTCGAAATTTCCATTTTGGTTTATTATTCTTGGAAAAATACAACTATGTTTTCGACGACTCCGATCGGCCTCAAAATTTGACATTATCCGTTTCAAGAGGTCTACATTCTAAATCCGAAATGTCCGTCCGCCGTACGCCGTCCGGGCCGTTTTGGGCAGTAGGAATTTTTTTTTAATCTGAAATTTTGACAAAATACTTGGTTTTCCATCTAGTTGTGCCCGCAAGGTTTTCAGTCCGATCGCCCAAACCCGTGGGGCGCTATGGGGCTAAAATGGGGCTATGGGATCGAGTTAGGTGTCGTTTTCGAAGTATTTTTGGACGTAGAATCCATTTTCGGGGGTCCCGGAACGATCCGATTTCACTGTGGCGATCGATGGGGCTTTCATGGGGTTAAAAATGGTATTTTTGAAGGATCCCAGGAGGCTAACTATTTTTCGACCAAAAAATAAAGAATTTTTGAAAAAAAAGTTTTGTTGAAAAAAAAAAATCCCCACAAAAATTTCCCAAATTTTCTCCATTGACACAGAAATAATTTTGGCACAAGTAACCTATACCAAAGAATTATAAACACTTGTGTAAAATTTACAGCGTTTTTTATAAGGGTGGTAAGTCGTTGAGGTTCGGACAAAACATGTCGAATACGATGACGTTTCAGAAAATTCATTTCATCTTCATGGCGTAGTGGGATAAACAGAATTTTTTTTTTATTTCATAACTTACCTACACATTGTAAAATGGATAAATTTGTAGACTTCAACACTGGGAACATCATGGAAGTACCTATTTAGGTACTGATATTAGGATAAAGAAGTGAAAATTGAAGCCTTTTGGGACTAAAAAAACAAACCATTTAAGCTAATCACAATAAGTTAAATAAATAATAATAAGTTAATTTAAGGCCGGGAACGGTCTGCAACGTCGGTCTCTGTGGTGGTTTACTTCCAAGGAAAAGTCAAGTTCGGTATCTAGGTTTGACCCTAGACCGTAGACTAACTTGGAAGTACCACATCAAGAACGTCAGAGAGGCTATGAAAAAGAGGACATTCCTATGCTGGCCAATGCTGAATTGGAGATCCAAGCTGAGCTTGGAGAACAAGAAGCTCCTTTACTCGGCTCTCATAAGACCTATATGGACTTATGGCTGCGAGATCTGGGGTACAGCCTGCTACACTTCGACACAACAGATTCAGCCACAACAAAACAAGATCATCCGTTCCATAACAGGTGCCCCGTGGTACGTGAGAAACGACGTGCTCCTGGAAGACCTCCAACTATCCACAATTCAAGAGACCATCACTACACAATACACAAAACTGGTGGAGAAGGCCGAAGGAAACATGAATCCATGCGTCGCGGCAATCACAGATCCACCAGGTTTTGCGACAAGACTCAAAAGAAGACATCTCAGACATAATCCTATCACAACTCTCACTCCTCATAACAACCAAGACATCCCATCCCAAACAAACTAACAGAACAACCCATCCAAAAAGCTCTTCGAAGCTAGTGGAGAAAATAAAAAACTTTTAACTTTGAAATAAATAAATAATTCAGAGCAACAAATGTTGTGAACTATTAATTTATGTATTTGAATTAATTAAATTAACTTATTATTAATTTAAAGAAGGTAATAGGTAATAGAAATTAATAGTCAAAGTCAAAAGATTTTTATTTTCTCCAAATGTTGTGAACGATTAATTTATGTATTTGAATTAATTAAATTTACTTATTATTAATTTAAAGTAGGTAATAGGTAATAGAAATTAATAGTCAAAGTCAAAAGATTTTTATTTTCTCCACTAGCTTCGATGAGCTTTTTGGATGGGTTGTTCTGTTAGTTTGATTGGGATGGGATGTCTTGGTTGTTTTGAGGAGTGAGTGGAGTGATACGATTATGTCTGAGATGTCTTCTTTTGAGAAATTAATAATAAGTTAATTTAATCATTCACAATAACTTAATAATTTCCAACAACTATTGCTCTGAATTATTAACTTATTTAAATTAAATAAATTGACCTATTATTATTTCAAAGAATTATTTGAAATTAATTAATTGATCAAAATTTATTTTGGTTTTTAGACTTTTTGTTCTAAGGTTTGCAATCCCGAATGTTTTTCTGAAATCCGGGATCCCGGTATTAATCCCAGGATTGAAGATTTTATTTATTATTATTACCTATTATTATTATATATAGGGGGCGGGGGGGGGGGGGGGCTAAAAAAAAATATTGTAGGCCGGTATGCTGCCAGCTAGAGTGGTTAAATTCAAATTAAAACGCTGCAAATTGAACACAAGGGTTAATTATTGTTTGATATAGGTAGGTTACTTGTGCAAAAATTAATTCAGTGTCAATAAAAAACGCCCCCTACCCCCCCCCCCCCCCCCCCCCCCTACCCCTGCATACGCGTATGAGAGGGAGGGCTTTTTGAAGTTTGTTGACGATTGGATCGAGTTAGGTAACGTTTACCATGTATTTTTGCACATTAAATCCATTTTTGGGGGTACGACTTCTGTACCTACCAACACATTACAGAAATTTTGTACACATTAAAAAAAAAAAAAGGTAAAAGCTATTGACTAGTTGACCGTTTTTTTTTTTATTAATAGAAGTTAAGTTAACCTTTTCTCATTAATAGAAAGGTAAAATTGACGAGCTATCATTTTCAACTTTTTGTTGTTGAAAGCCCTGCCCAGAAGGCTCTATCAATAAACAACAAAAAGATTCCGAGGAAATGTTGTTTTAGGTCACCTCTCTCGACCTCCCTGGAGGATCTAACAGTTGAATCCAATTTCGGGCGACCATCTCGAAAACGTTCCCATTAAGAGAGCGGCGCCTTGTAAATAGAATCGTCGAATCCTGGCGTCGCCAGAGTCCTGTTAAACTGTCAGACGAGAGACTTCTGAAAATTTTGCTGCTACCAGAGCAGAAACAAACAAAAAAACTTCAGACAATTCAAAATCACCTTGAAAACCTCCAGAGTGCATTCAGGTTAGATCGTATTACTGTCAGGAAGAAATACGCGTTTTCGGATTGAAAATTGAGGATGATGACAACCAGAGATGAGAAATTTGTCATCTCTGGTTGTTGTCATCATTTTTTATTCTGTAAGCATTGTTGTCTTGGGTTTTGGGTTTTCAGTTTGTTAGTTTTTGATTTTTATTGTGGTCTCTTGTTGTTGTGGCGTCACTTTTATTGCTCTCGTTAGTTAATTTTTTTTTGTCTTTCAACTCTTTCTGATTCCTCTGCCGTCTTCTTTTGTCCCTCCCTGCTGTGTGGTTGAAGTTGTTTTTTATTGTTTTCATTGTTTTTTTCTATTGTCTATCGTTGTTGAATACAGCCTGTTAAACAGTTGATGTCTCTGTTCCATCTTTTATCCTCAGGTGTGTTGGATGTGTCTTTAGTAAGAGTGGTATTGAATGTCCAAGGAACGTGCAAGGAGGTTAAGGGTTTAGAGGAGATACTCGTAGTTTCTATGGTCAGGAGCATAAATAGTTCACTAGGTATGTCCTTATTCCAAGGCCGTTCTCGAAGCTAAGACACCGCAAACCAACGGGGTCCCTTCTATTCGAATTAAACCTCTTCGGCCTCTAATTTGCATCGGGGAATCCAGACCGACTCAATTGGAACTGATCCTCTCGAATAAAAAAAAAAAAAAAGTGCGATTTTTCATCCGGTCGGAATAAACCTACAATTTGTCTCCTATCGGCATAACGGGTTTGCGGAGAATTACAAGTCCGGACGCCTGCGGGGACCGAAATCCGGCATCGGCATCAGGAACCTGCTGCGACACGAACATTTAAGGGGAGAAACATGTTCCGTTTCGCGGATCGCCGGAAATCGGAGAGAAACCCCGAAACGCGTGCTGCTCGGTCGAAATTCGACGCTTTCAGACGAATTCACTGGTGGAAAAATGATACGATTAAGGCGCTTTGGGCGACTATAATTTTGAAATTTAGGGATGTCAAATTATTCAGACGATTCGAAACGAAAGTGTGTAATTTAGAAGGTGGCGGTTGTTTCAGGCGCTGACAAATTAAAAATAAAACTCAAACGCAAATCTGTTATTAAAATTCAAGCTTTCCAGTTAAATTTAACTTTTTTGGAGACATATCAAGTAAGTATTAGGTAACCGAAAGTGAAAACTTCTTTTCCTTCGGATTTTCAACTCATCTGTCTCCAAATTACAGTCAACGAAAATGAAAACTCGTGTTTTTACGGTTAGCCGAAAACGTTCATTTGGGTGGGCAGAGAAGATATGACTGTCTGGCAGTCTAATTGCCGAGCTATAGCGTAATTAACCATCGCGTGTGTTATCGAAAGCATTTTTTTTCTTAGCTTATTCTCCGCCCGGCGGTTTTCACTAGACATGAAAGTCCTGTCGACTTTTCCTTCGATGCTAATCCTTTGTCAAGCTCTGTTTGCCAGAAGGCCTCTCCAATCTGATGCCCGCGCCTCGATGAGACTGGATTCTGGCCCGGGAGCTGGTCAGATGACAAGAATTGAGTAAATCAGAAGCGGAAACATAATGTTTCCATATTATGAGTGGATGGGGGGTTCTAAATTTCGGAACGAATCACCAAAATCACTGGAAAAAACCTTCAAAATTAGCAGAGGGGGTTTTAACTCTTTTGAATAAATTTACTGCTACAAAAAAAAATTGATTTTTTTAAACTTTTCGATTTTTCGATTATTTTCGGGAAAAGTGATTAATCGAAAAGCAAAAAATGTTCAATTTACGTAGGTAGAGGTTTCGAAAATTAAGGATTTTCAGCTCGACGGCAGACCAACCTACACGTATTCTGAGCAATTGTCAATTTCTCCGCTCCTTGCCATACATAGGTACCTATTTCCATATTGATATCCGTTACACTTGATATACCGTATATCGATACTTTTATCTCGAAATATCGGTCATTTTATTAGGTAGTCGCTTGGAGCTAGAGCAGCTCTAGTAGAGCCTTCTCTATTCCCTTATAAGTTTGAACGAGAAACCTCGAAAAGGGCATAGCCCTTCATAGAAACCCCGAGGCCAAGGGGGGTGGTGTAGGGCGTAGCCCTTTTCATAGAAATTAGTGATAACCAAGCGAGAAACCAACCCAGAAGAAGAAGGAAGGCGATTTTGATAGTTTCCCTGTTTGCTATGTTTGGACTTAAATCTGCCTTTCAGCTTGTTTTCCGACTTTTTTAGGATTGCAGGGGTAAACTTCTTTTTTTTGTACCCCCAAAGCCTGTGTTTTTTTTTTAAATTTGCCATGGGTACAAATGGTATCGATATTTTGTATGTAGATATATCGGAATATCGATTGAGAGTTCAAAAATGCATACCGATATCCAATCAATATCGATATTTCTTCCTTCGATACTCGTCGGCACTTCTGTTTTCAGGCCAAAAGTATGAATACTTTTGCGGAATTCCGCATGTACCTACGTAACGGGGATCAGGTGTAATGTGTAAAATTCTTCGCTGATATAAACTAGATGAATAGTTTAATTATTTTAAAAGACACGTTAAATGACATTTTCATTTTTCCTCCTTTGTAAGAGTCGAGGTTTGTGTGTCCGATTTAAATAGATTTTTCGATGTTTGGGGAAAAATCGATTAATCGATTACGATTTTTCTGCAGCACTAGCTCTCGATCACTGGGGTTGGTGGCAGGCTCTAATTGAGCCCAAATCCACGTGAAATGAGCCCAAAGGAAAGACGGATTACGAGGTGGCTGGAGATGGTGCACCGACCGCTCCGATTACCGGAGATATTGCAAGTGTGAAGTGAGCCCACCTGTTAAAACACCTATGCGAAAACTTCATCCTCAACAAAGCAAACTTTCCTCCATCCATTTGGGCTTCTCCCTCTTCCGATTTAAATGTTGTCGATGTAAATAGGCGTTACGACCACCCCCTAGCAGAGAACGCTGATATAAGAAAAAATCGCTGCAAATTTTACACAAGGGTTTATCATTCTTTGATATAGGTTACTAGTGCAAAAATTTAATTCTGTTTCAATAAGAAAATTTTGGAAAAAAACTTTTTTGATTTTTTTTCCAAAAATTCTTTATTTTTTACTCGAAAAATATTTAACCTCCTGGGATCCTTCAAAAATCCCATTTTTAGCCCCATGAAAGCCCTGTAGATCGCGACAGTAAAATCGGATCGTTCCGGGACCCCCAAAAATAGATTCTAGCTCAAAGCCTTAAAACAAAACCTCCTACAGCCCCATTTTAGCCCACAGCGCCCTTGCACCTTGCGGGCACAACTAGATGGTAAACCAAGTATTTTGTCAAAATTTCAGATTTAAAAAAAAAAAAATTCCTACGGCCCGGACGGCGGACGGACATTTCGGATTTAGAATGTAGACCTTTTGAAACGGATAATGTCAAATTTTGAGGCCGATCGGAGTCGTCGACTTCTGTCGCGAATAGGTACATAGGTGTATTATTCCAAGAATAATAAACCAAAAGCAGGCATTTATAGAACGCCAACTGGACAAATACCTTGCCTCGCTCCCCACCCTCACGAGTTTCGGTCTCGTACTAATAATATAAGGGCGAGCCACCACTACTGTAGCAATGTAACATTGCTCATTGACTTTTTTTTGTTCTTTTTTTTTTTTTTTTTTTTAATTTTATATTTTGCTCTGTTTTTTGAAACCCCATCCATGTAATAGGTAGACGACTATCTGTGATTGTGAAGATTTCGTGATAATTATGATTGATAAAGGACATATCGTGATAACATTAAATGTTATCAAATTTTGTGTTAGGGGGTTGGTAGTAAGGAAAACTAATAGGCTCATTTGGCAAGTCAAACTTTTGTATTATTTTGGATGAAAACACTGTGGGCTCAATTCACACATAACCTTGAGAACTAATTAGAGGGGTGCTCCTTTCACACTGGGCTCATTTGGACATTGGGGATTTGGGCTCAATTAGCAATCTCCCGGGGTTTCCCCTGTACAGCTAATATTCAACCCATTGATCCACAAAACCGAGAGTGCCATTGGATTCTACGCCTCAAAATCCTTTAGATACCACTTCTACTAGATTCACCCCGAAATGACGGGGGTTTTCCCCTGGACTCTTCTTATACGGTATGAATATAATAGGTATATTCTTACTGAATGAGGAGTTTCCCCTCAAGAGGTTACAAAAAGCATTGATTCTCATTTTAGACCAATTTTTTTCAGAAAACGCTGCAAATTTTACACAAGGGTTTATTATTCTTTGATATACATTACTTGTGCAGAAATTTAATTCTGTCAATGAAAAAATTTAAAAAAAATTTTTTTTTGGATTTTTATCTCAAAAAATGTTTTTTGGATTTTTTGTTCAAAAATGTGTTTTTTTTTTTTTTCAAAAATTCCGTATTTTTTACTCGAAAAATATTTAACATCCTGGGATCCTTCAAAAATCCCATTTTTAGCCCCATGAGAGCCCTATAGATGGGCACAGTGAAATCGGATCGTTCCGGGACCCCAAAAAATGGATTCTACGTCCAAAAATACTTCGAAAACGACACCTAACTCGATCCCATAGCTAAAAGCCTTCAAAAAAACCCTCCCGTAGCCCCATTATAGCCCCATAGCGCCCCACGGGTTTGGGCGATCGGACTGAAAACCTTGCGGGCACAACTAGATGGTAAACCAAGTATTTTGCCGAAATTTCAGATTTTTAAAAAAATTCCTACTGCCCAAAACGGCCTGGACGGCGGACGGCGTACGGCGTACGGCGTACGGCGGACGGACATTTCGGATTTACAATGAGGACCACTTGAAACGGATAATGTCAAATTTTGAGCCCGATCGGAGTCGTCGACCCCCGTCACGAAAACATAGGTGTATTATTCCAAGAATAATAAACCAAAATCCTAAGACTAGTGCTCAACCGCTTCAAGTCACTCTGGGCTGAAGATGGGCTTAGTAGCTCGAACTCGGTCTCCACGCATAATTTGTTGTATGAGGTCAGAGTTTTCTGGCGGGTTGATGGAAGATGATTCCGTAGGGAATTCGAATTTTGAGAAATTCGACTCTGATTTTGCACATTTAGGCTTTATCTGCCTACCTTCGCCGCTTTTGCTTTGGAAGAAGGCAAAGTGTGAGTTTCCACTCGTCCGAAGATGACTCCGCTGTGGAGGATGACTTAGAGGATGATCACCTGGAATCCCGAACGTCCCGAGACTTTTATGGTCCTTCGGAAAGTGACTGGGCGACTTTTTTCGCCGCAAAATGGGATGTCGCTTATGGGCGCTCATCCCCGGGGGGAAACATCACGACCCGGGACGAAAGAAAGTGGGCAACAACTTCAAATAAGTGTTACGTAGGAGCCGTTTAGGGTGGATTGAAATGTGCTGCTTGAGAGAAAAAGGTTTGAGTGGTCCAGGTTTAGAGGTGTCATCTCAAGCGCATGAAAAAAAGACACGCCATGCTTTTTAGGTAGGTACCTTGTGCTTCTTATTCTTCGGACAGGGGGGGGGGGGATTCACAGTCTGTGCCAATCACAGATGTGAATCACAGATTTGACCTGCCCGAGCCACCAGAAAAACTATTAAAACAAACCATGGTTTTGTTGGATAGGAACAGGACCCATAATTTTTAGCGCAACCTTTCCCTCAAAAAATGGAAAGGTGCGCTCACCTCTTCGACATGTTTTTTTTTTTTTTTTTTTTTGTTCTTCACAGCATCACGCCCGAGCGGCTCAACAGATTTTCATGAGGGTGGTCTCATTGTGATCAGCGAGTTCGGGGGGGTGCATGGAGGAATAGAGAGGAGAGTTCACTAAATAGGACTTCATGTGCCGTAGTCGACGGTGGCGCTATCCCTACGGAACGTAGTGAACTACACATAGTACCTACCAAATCCGACTAGAGAGAGCCACCAGCCCTTCTTACGAAGGAAAGCCCCAAATACCTCACTAAACGGATTTATCTTCCACTGTTGTGCTACTACAATTAAATTAAAGGAAAAATTGAAGGAACCATATCTGAATAACGAAATTGATTGTGTAGTTGAGTACACTGTGAATGCAAACGACGGAATTCTGGACGGAATTCGCAGGGGCGCCATCTTCTGGTTCAGTTTTGGTAACTTACCACCTTCAAAGTTCACTACGTCTCGTAGGGGTCGCGCTGCAGTCGAAATCCCACCCGCTGATCCATCACTGGGTTGGCGTTTTGGGCACGCGGTTTAACACAGAGTGAGCTCTCCTCACTATTCCTCCATGGGGGGGGGGGGGGGGGGGGGTGGTTATAGGCTACCTTGATTTTTCCTCCCTCATCCCCTTCATCGGTTTTCGGGAGGTCCTTCACGACGAAAGTTGTTTATCTCTGATGTGTAACTAAGGAAGCCTCAAAAGGGGGACGAAAGTTTTTGTCCGATTTCGTTGGTACAAGGGTCTATGGAATGAGCTTTTCAGGTTGATTCCAACGACTCCAAAACGATTTTTGCAGCCTGAGCCGTTCGTTAGGTACCTCTGATCGGCATAAGGTTTTCTTAAGCATCGGTCGTTAGGGTGCAGTTGTTTACGTAATGAGCATCACGTGGATATTTTTGATATGTTGTGTGGCATAGTTTGGTCGCTAGATACCTACCTACTGTTTCTTAGTTTCAAATAGATATATCGTAATAACAGAAAGGTTGCGCTCATCTATTCAATTCAATTGATGGCTTGTTTTACCTGTGTGAGGTTGTGATCCTAATCCATTTTGGTTTATTATTCTTGGAATAATGCAACTGCGTAATCGCGACGGAGATCGAAAATTCTGATCGGCCTCAAAATTTGACATTATTCGTTTCAAGAGGTCTAGATTCCAAAAACGAAGTGTCCGTCCGCCTTCCGAGCCATTTTGGGCCATAGGAATTTGTTGAAAAATTATAATTTTGACAAAGTACAAGGTTTACCATCTAGTTGTGCCCGCAAGGTTTCAGCCTGATCTGTCAAACCCGAGGGGCTCTGTGAGGCTACGGGAGGGGATTTTAAAGGTTTTTGGGGTCCAGTTAGGTGTCGGTTTCAAAGTATTTTAGGACGTAGAATCCATTTACGGGGGTCCCAGAACCACTCGAGGTTAAATTTAATTTAATTAAGTGACGACATTTTGTGATGGATGGGGCTAAAAATGGGGCTTTTGAACGATGCCAGGAGATTGAATCAGGTGTTGTTTTCGAAGTGATTTTGTATGTGGAATCCGTTTTTCGGATACTCAATTTTTTCAAATAAGTACTGCCTTAAAAAAAAAAACTTTTTTGCAATATATATTTATTGACAGGATTACATTTTGCATAATTTATACCAAAGAATAACAAACCCTTGTGTAAAAATTGCAGCTTTCATTCATTTGTAAAAATAACGTTTTATTGTCGGAATTAATTTGAGCACAATAATATAACAATTATTGTAAAATTACTGTACAAAACGATAATGAACTCTTCTATAATTTCTGCAACATAACGATATTGTTTACAATTTATTTTCTTGGCGAAATATACATTTTAAAAACGTCGCCTGCCATTCAGGTTTTGTAGGGACGACCCTACCGATATTTCGAGTTATCGCCTCATTCAGCGTGACAGTCGAAAGAAGTTTCGACCCGCTTAGTGCACTTCGACTGTCACGCTAAATGCGGCGATATAATTAGGAAACATCGGTAGGGTCGTTCCATTATGTGAGGTGTTGTTACTTTGATTGACCCTGGAAGCGGATGTCTTTGAAAACTGAGGAATTTCATGTTCATCAAGAGAGCCGCGCTTTTACTAACTGAATGACGTCTTAGGTTTGAAAGACTTCGCGGAAAGTCAACAAGAGGATTTTTCGGCCACGTAAACGCCTGCAGAGGAACTCCGATAGGAAATTTGTTGTGAACGAGGTCCATTGTTAGTGTTGTATAGTAATTTCCCAAAAGGACCCCCGGGAGAAAGTTTATGAGTATATTATGTATTGTTTAATAGGTATTGAAATGGGCCCCCCATTGTGAGCCTGTTCTAAACGGATGTTCAATTACTTGGCGGACAAAAGACCACTTGGAGATAACTTGGGCCCCGGAGGCCGGCTTGGGTGAGGTAGATCCTCCCCTGAGATCCAGTGACACAAAACACGTGAAATGGGCCGGACGCCTCACGCCTCGAACACTGAAAATTCCCTCGTCCTACATTTTGAAAAACTGTGTGACATTTAGAGGAGTATGAGGGGTGACGGTGCAAAACACTGAAAATTAGTCGATCGAGTTCAAAGATACGAGGCTTGAGCAAAAATGGAAAAAACACGAGTGTGTGTTATCATATGGAGTAAGTTGGGGCATCTGGGCCTTCTTTTTTTAGGAAAAATGAGAAAATCTTACTTCAGGCGAAGATGTAAATGAGAAGAACTTGAAAAAAAAAGCGTTCTGGGGAAAAGAGCTCAGTCTTTCCACGGGAGCCCGTCAATCCCACAGCCTACCGCGACGCGTCGACGGCTCAAGGAGGTATACTGGAGAGACGAACTCACGTTGCACTGCGGGACCTGTAAGGTCCAACATCTATCACACTCTTTGTGCAAGATGTTGGCTACATCAGATCTTCCCACCGGAGATCCAGGGAGGACTGGGTACGCAGACGATTCTGGCAAGTCTGGCTAAAGCTGATCTTCCGTTCTTCCGTTCTTGCAGCTGCGGGGAAGGTATAAGACTCCGTTCTATCGTCTCATTAAATGTACGGCAGTAATCCGTGACTATTCCAAGCCGCTTGAATGATTGTCAACCCTCCGTCCTGAGGGGGAAGGACCCGCCTCGAGAAAAATGCAAGACTATGTCCGAGCCAGGCATGGCGGAGACCTAGTCAGGCAACTGGGTGTCCACTGAATATTGGAATCGCATAATGTTACGGTTTTAACTGAGACATTTTTTGTTGGCCTCCTGTTTTTGAAGCCGAATAAGAAGATGGGCATCGACGTTCTGGGACCATTCCCAAATCGAAACAAGGGAACCCTTTTGACCTCGAAGCCTCAGACAGTCTTCTACCACTCTTCCTGCTGGCCTACAGGAGTGCGCCCCATGTCACAACCAGTTTTTCGCCCTCCTTGATGGTATGTATATGGTCGCGAGCTCCAGCTGCCAGAAGACTTGGTCTGGCCTGTTGTGAGGGTGTCGCAGGGTGAAATGGCCCTGTTAAGATGCTGTGAGCTCATAACCAGGCTCAACTTCACCCTACGCTCTTAAGTTAATTAATTAGCAAATACCTGTCATTTATCTCTCTCACAGGTAATCGGGGGGCATGGAGTTAGCTCCAAAGGGTTGTGACCCTAAGCGTATTTTATTACCTAAATATTAAAGACAGTCAAATTACCGACAGACACTGTGAATAAGTGGCTATATGATCGCGATTTGCAGAGTTGTCCTTCCGTATGTTACTGCCGGAGACTTCATGCCGTCGATGGAAAGTCCTCGTCGTGGGACCGTAGAGAGTATCGTGAAGTACGTCCCGGAGGTCTACTGGATCCGGGAGACGATCTTGAAGGTCCAGGAAATCCAGGAGATGATCTGGAAGTTCGAGAAGACCCGGGAGATAGTCGACTCCCGAGCCTCCGACGGGCTGACGGACATACCCTCGCCCTTGCTGCCTGGAATGCACTCCCTGAAGCAGCATCCCCTCAGTCCCTTTATCTGAGCCCCTCGTTTACGTGAACGTGCCAAACGTGCCCAGCCTCCGGCCGAACCAAGTGGAGCCCTGTCCCAACACATTTTGTTGTGCCGAGAACGTCACGTTTGCCGGCTTTACCGCTAACCGGACCGTTTTCTAGCAACGATCTCGACAGAGGGCTCTCCCGGTATGTGTTATTCTTTCGTAAGCACATCACAAGAATCACGGGGGTCCCGATGCGGCTGCAGAAGGAGTTCAAAACTGGAGACTGAGTTCAGCTACCTGACCTGAAACGAACGCTGGGGCTCTGCCCGTGATCGTCATGGAGAAGAAGAACAATGTTCTGTTCCAGGTTCGGCTGGGGAAAGTGAAGAAGGTGGTCTACGTCAAAAGGTTAGCAACCATCTCAGGATAACGCGTTTTTCTCTGGGGCGGAGTCTTGGATTTCACTCGAACCAATTAGCTTATGGTCAGATGGAGTTTTGCATTTTCTTCAAGCCGGTTTGCTAATTGTGGGACGGTCTAAGCCGGTGTAGGCTCTTAATGAAAACATGGGACGGAGTCTTGGCAGCTATCCCTGCAGGGACTACTAGACCTGATCGCGACGTCTCGTGCCTCCCTCCCCTTTCCACCACGACAAACGGGGTGGTGATCAAATGTTATTTAATAACACAACGACACTAGGGACACGTCATGCACCGGTGAAGAGTCGTTTCGCCTCAGTAGATTCCTTGCTCAGTGGGATTATGTTTGAGGGAAATTACCCCAAAACGAGGTAGAAACGCTGCACATTTTACTCAAGAGGCCATTGTTTTGAATAAACTGCATAGAAAGGAATCATACAATAATATAAAATTGTGTTGGCCGACGTAAGCCGTGTGGTAGCCGTGTGGTTTGTTGGTACGGGATAACGCGTTCCCGAGTGAGTTTTTTCACTTTCCGCTCGCTGGCCGTTTAGGGGGTCGAAAAAATTACGAAAAAATACGAGCCGTATAGATCAGAACTGGAGGAAGACGTCGGTCAAATCGTAAATCCGAAATTCGCCCGGGAAATTCGTCGAAAATTCGTCGAAAAATCGTCTTTCTCCCGTTTGTCCTACGTTTTCCACTTTCAACTCGCGCCAAAGCCCGTTTAAGGGGTCGAAAAAATTACGAAAAAATACGAGCCGTATAGATCAGACCTGGAGGTAGACGTCGGTCAAATCGAAAATCCGAAATTCGCCCGGGAAATTCGTCGAAAATTCGTCGAAAAATCGTCTTTCCCGCGTTTGTCCCACGTTTTTTCGGGTTCAAAAATACCCAGTAAGGAGCCATTTTTTGGGTATGGTATCCGCGAACCAAATGCGCGCCAAAATATGGCCAATCCGATTCCGAAGTCGGATTTCAAAAAAACCGAGGGGGAGGGGGCGATTTCACGGTGAGAAGACAATTGGATCGTTTTAATTCGCGCGGGGCCAGGGATCTTAGAAAACGGAGGGTCCAGGGAACTTTGATAGATGGAGAGGCCTTTATTTAAAAAAAGTTGAATTGAATTAAAAATAATAATTTCCTAAACGGTAAGCCCTAAAAATACGCCGATTTTTTCTATCGTCTCTGCTACGAATAGGAGGCCTTATGTCTGAGTAGGGGTTTGAACGTGTCCATCGATGCTACGCACCCCACAGGCGGCAATACACCCCACAGGCGGCAATACACCCCACTAGGGGAGCGAGCGAAGCGAGCCAGAGAGACTAGTCCAATATAAAATTATGCTGTATAGATAGATAATTATCTATCTTACCTTAGTGGGCTCCGAAAAGTGGATTCCACTTCCAACAATATCTACTTCGGAAACGACACCCCACTCAACCCTACAATCTACATTAAATGTAGAAATTTTCTAATGTACAAAACGTCATGGAAGACGACGGGGGTCGACAATTTTGATCCGCCTCAAAATGTGTGCTCTCACTCCCCGTCCAGGCCGTTTTGGGTAGTAGGATTTTTTTTTAAATTTTGACCAAATACTCGGTTCTCCGAGTTGTGACCACAAGCTTTTCAGCTTGATCAGTCCAGTTCAGCTTGACCCCTGGGCTCTGAAGTGCTAAAATGGGCTACGGGAGGAACTCGGCTATAGGGTCGAGTTAGGTGTAGGATTTAAGGACGGGGAATCCATTTTTGGGGGTCCCAGAACCATCCAATCTCACCATGGCGCTTTCATGGGGCTTTTGACTGATGCCAGGAGGTCGAATAAGGAGTCGATTTCCAAGTAATTTTGACGTACAATCCATTTTACGGGGTTCCACGCCTGTCAAAAAATAACCGGTTTATTTGTGAGGTGGTTAGGGTGAGAAATGACTCCTCTGCTGAGTACTAAATTGTTTATTGGAATAAACAATTGTAGCGTGGGGACCGGTTTCGAGCAACTAAGCTCATCTACAGCCCTGACAAGAAAACCATTTGTCATTAGCATCAGAGGAAAAACCATAAAATTATATTAACAATGTAAGCTCGAAATTATATTATACTGAAGGTATATGAACAAACACAAATGGTGAAAAATTATAACTGACGAAAACGGTCCAGAATGGTGGTACATAACTTGACAATAGTAAATTCGGAATATGGACCCACTGTTAAAATTGGCTCCATGACTGATGGCCAGTGAACCATTTGAAAACCAGTTATGGTATACTACAGGTACTGAAAGGAGAATTGTTTATTATTCTAGTGGCAAAACATCTACTTGATATATGATTAGTGACAAAGAGAAATTAGAGGTAAGAAAGTCAGAGAAAGTCTTTGTCACTAATCATATATCAAGTAGATGTTTTGCCACTAGAATAATAAACAATTCTCCTTTCAGTACCTGTAGTATACCATAACTGGTTTTCAAATGGTTCACTGGCCATCAGTCATGGAGCCAATTTTAACAGTGGGTCCATATTCCGAATTTACTATTGTCAAGTTATGTACCACCATTCTGGACCGTTTTCGTCAGTTATAATTTTTCACCATTTGTGTTTGTTCATATACCTTCAGTATAATATAATTTCGAGCTTACATTGTTAATATAATTTTATGGTTTTTCCTCTGATGCTAATGACAAATGGTTTTCTTGTCAGGGCTGTAGATGAGCTTAGTTGCTCGAAACCGGTCCCCACGCTACAATTGTTTATTCCAATAAACAATTTAGTACTCAGCAGAGGAGTCATTTCTCACCCTAACCACCTCATTGGATTAGACCTCTGCACCGTCGGCAAACACCACACCACGGTTTATTTGTTTTTTCTTGATTTTGGTTTATTTTTCCTGCACCTATGTAATCGCTATGGAGGTCGAAAATTCAGATCAGACGATAGAGCAAACCCGTGGGGCGCTATGGTGCTAAAATTGGGCTACGGGAGGGGTTTTTTGAAGGTTTTTGGCTATGGGGTCGAGGTGTCGATTTTTTACTGGGATCCCATTTAATGGGATTTTTGAAGAATCCAAAGAGGGGTCAAATAATGTGTAGTTTTCTGAGTAATTTTGGACGCAAAATCCATTTTTTCCAGGTCCCACATCTGTCCAAACATTTTACAAAAAAGCTTCTTTTTTTTCAAAAATATTTTCTTAAGGACACAGAATTAGTCTTTTCACAATTAACCTATATCAAAGAATAATAAAAGACAGTGTAAAATTTGCAGCGTTCTTTTATTATCTTTTTTAAATAATTTTTATTGGCATAGAGTTAATTTTTCTACAATTTACACTTAGGATACACTGCCAAGGAGCACATAGCTTACTCGCGTTCAAAGACTATCCCGATATATAGCCAAATTGGATTAGTTCATCACAAAATTGACGGACTCTGTAACAAAAAATAATTTTTTGTTACAGTCATATGAGTCCGTCAATTTTGTGATGAACTTAATTATTAAGTTCACGCATGCGCAGAGCGTACCGCTGATTCAACCATCATGAAATTAATATGAGACCCCAAGTGGCCGTACCCGCACAATCTCTGAAAATTTGACCAACATCGAATCAAAATTGTGGAGGTTATGGCTATAACAAGGAAATGCGGACGGTTGGACAGACGGACGCTGAACCAAATTTGCTCAGGAGGTTCTGAACGCAAAATACGAGTGGAAATTTTAATTTTGGAGGACTAAACTTGTAACGATCACGAAAGTGAAAACAATGCTTCCGCTACCTTCGGTAGACTGGGAAGCAATAAAGCCTTGTGTAACATTCAGCGTTTTTTTATCCCCATGTGGAGCCGTCTAACAACAATGCTAGCCCAATAGGTGTCCACCTCCACTTCTCCACAAAAACCAATAGTTACCCAACTCTTTTCTTACCTTCGTAGGCCTTCGCACTGGCACCAACTTTCCGGTCAGACAAATCCAAGAATTTCTATATCAACTTTCACTCGTCATCAGAGTCACAGCCTTGTCGGAAATTCCCCCGGAAGATTTACTGCTCCGGACATAATTTCACGGAATGTCTCTGATAAGATACAATTAGCTCCAAACAATTTTATAAACCTCGTTCCATCTCAGATGACTTTTTTTTTTCAATTTCTTTTCTCTCTCTTTCTTCTCCGTCATAAGAGGCGCAACTCCGGAGAAAATGTAATGCTTAATACATCGTCGCGGTATTTACATACGAGGCAGGTTGGAATCAGCGCGTGAAAAGCCAATTAAAATCGCTTGTAATTTTCACTAATGAATCGGCCACCACTTTTCACTTTGTAATTGCCAGCGTGGCATCTCCGTCCCCCTTGCTAGGGTTGAGCTGGTAACTTAATTGGTTTTACTACTCTCGGTCTGATAGCCCACTATCAGGCTATTGACTATAGTTATGATTTATTTATCGACGGATTCGATGCATAATCTCGGAACCAGGAACTTCCGGAGAGGAGTTGTGGCGTGTAATGATAAGTGACGTTTTACGAGAAAGAAACGGTTCGGCGCCTGTGGATCTGAGTTTCGAAGGTGTTGAATATTCAAATCGCTGCAATTGGATTTGGATTGAATTACATCCGGATATTTCATTAATAGCCATCAAATCATGTTGGTAAGTGGGTCACGAACCTCCATTCGATTCCACGTCGAAAATTATTCCGAAAACGACACCCTACTCTACCCCCAGGCGAAAATCCTTCAAAAACGTAAACCGTAGTCTTTGAAAGTCCTACAAACTTTTGGAGATGCAAGGAGGAAACCCGGACACCTACGCTGTAGTAAGACCACTTTTAGGAGCATTAATAATAAGTAGAGACTGGAATTTGCATGCAGAATGTTTTGATTTTTTCATGCCTGCACAGACCAACCTAACATTAAATTGTGTTTACAAAATGTGTACCTATAGGTAGGTACCTACACAAAAAGATAAGATACGATAAGACGTTTGAAAATTTTGTTTAGAGCTTTTTTTGCATTGAATTGCCTTGAATTTTTTATGCAAGTAGGTACGACTTCTGGATGATGTTTTTTGTTCTTTCTATTTTTTGTTGTAACAATTTTCGATGTTGAGTTTTGTGGTCACGTGGGTGGATGTCTACTAACGGAATTGGGGGGACACTTCAGACCACTAAAAGACCGTTCCCTCTCGATTAACCGCTAAAAGAAGAGAAATCCTAGTTGCTTAGTTTTCAATCAGCCCATTTTATGCTTCAAATAGTAGGTACTCGTAATTGAGATTGGTCCGGTTGTGCCCGCTCGCTAAACGCATTTTGATGAGCCCTAGTGGAGTTGTGTGGTTAGAACCATTTCACGGTTAACGTTACCAATGATGTTTTGTTTCCTCTGCAACACACACGAAAAGAGCGTAGTTACACTTTCTACAGTGCAAGGCTTCGGGAGTTTGAGACCTGTCATTATCGTATGCCATTAGTGTGACTGCTCAGATCCGCTTACCCTTTCTTTTCCGTTTTTTTCCCCCTGCCCGGATGAGCCCAAAGGTTTCTAACCACGTGGTAATGGACGGGACTTGGTATGCAATTTGAATAGAAATGCAGTCGAGGGGCGGACGGCATGTCAACTGCACTTTGGAGAGGTGAGCGCGACCCAAACGGCAACACCGATTTCTGCAACACAATACTGATTCAGAAGAGTCCTACTATCGTTTACTCAAAAGGTATGTCCGGGTGCTCCTGCTGGTCTCTACTCGAAGGCTTGAAAAGCTTTCATGTTGACAAATTTAATTGATATTGGTGGTATAGATTACATTTCGGGACCCCGAAAAATGGAAACGACACCTCTCCAACTTCCTGCCATGCTTCAGACGCTCCATGATACCTCCATAGATCCTCACGGTGAAATCTGATGGTTCTGGAACTCCAAGAATGGATTCTACGTCCAAAAATACTTCGACAACGACACCCAACCCGACATCATTCCCGAAAACCCGCAAAAACCCCACCCGAAGCTCCTTTTTAGCCCCACAAGGCCTCACAGGTTTTGGCGACGGGGCTGAAAACCTTGCGGGTACAACTGGATGGTGAACTGAATATTTTGTCAAAATTTCAGATTCTTAATAAAATTCCTACTGAACGGTGGACGGATATTAAATGAATGAAATTTTTGAAATCCGACAGCCTCAATCCGACGCCCTCATAGGCCGGAAACTAGTGTGGAAAAGTAAAAAAAAAAAAAAAAGAAAAGAAAAACTAATTGCATACATAACCAAATTTTTGGTATCGCAATATAACCTGGGTCACCGTGCTACCGGTGGTCCCAAAAAGTTTTTTATTTGTGAGAAATTCCGAAAGTTCGGAAAACTTGGTTAATTTCGGAGCTTGTGTTGTGATAAACTAGAGAATGCGGTGCTCTTCCAATACACCCCCCACCACGAGGAAAGTGCGCCTCCACGTCGTTTTCAGTGTTTGTGTTTAGTCTGAAGTCCAACGATCAAAGAATATCGAAAAAGATGTATCTAAAAGAAAAGAGGTATACCCTAACAATCGGGGATAACGATGTAGTAGGTAATGAGATAAAGTACAATCTCATGTTCAGAGATCAGTTAGTTCGGGTTTGGTCCTTTGTAACGTTTGTAAGTACAACCTGGCAGATGGCCCACCATAACGAAGACCTGTTTGAGGCGTTTTTTAAAGACATTCGAGAAGTTTACCGGGCATAACTTCGCATTTCTCCCGGTTCGACGACAGCATCATCTTGCTACACAATAATATATATATTATAGTATATATACTATATTATAGTAAAATAGTTTAGCTTTCCAATTGTGAGGTTAATTTTGCAATTACATTTGTTTTTCGATTTTTCCTCACTATACACGTGTGTGTATTGCATGTGTATGTGCATTACTAAGTGTATTGTGAAGTTACATACTGAGGTGATGGGGAGGCGCATATTGGAAGAGAATCGTGACAGGGAGGCGAATATTGGAAGAGAAACGTGCCGGGTGGCGCATATTGGAAGAACACCGAGAATGCCATTTTCCGAGAAAACGTTGACTCGGATTCTTCCACTTATTATGCATTGACGTTGGGTAATATTTTCAGACTGTAAATTGACCAGGACAGTGAACTGAAGTCTGTAAAAGTAAGAGTTAGTGAGCAGATTTTTCGCTTTTTTTCTAAAATTTCGTAGACGCGTAGAAGTGAGTCGCGTTGTCGCGAAACTGGCTCAACCTCCTTGATCTAAAAAGTACTGAATCATCCAAACGGTATAACCAGACATCAGATATGATTCTGTCGAATCTGATTTTGAAAAACAATTATTTTATTAATTAAATTGTTTACCGTCAGTGTGATCTGAAAGTCTATTTCCAGTCCTGATTTGACAGATTCAGCTGAGCCACAGAACCGTTTGGGTTTACAAGGTATACAGGACTGTGTCCGTCTGGCGTAGATGGTGTAGATGGCAGCGTCCAGGATAGGTTTTGGAAGTTGTCATTTGAGAAAGGCGTCAGTTAAAAGCTAAGGATTCAACTGAGTCAATCAATGTTGTCGGTAACACACAGCAGCCGTCTTGACGAGGTTCAGAGCAGGAGGTATGCCTTCCAGAACCAAAGAAGAGACTCCTAATTGGTCCTCAAAATAAACTGGTATTCATTCCCATTGCATTGATGCACCTAGGCACCTAGTATTTAAACTATATTTCCACATACCGCCTATTGTCCGTTGGTCTCCACTCACATAGTTACGCCGCACATATTTGCCGTGCGGGTGAAGCCTCACTCGACTACTAAGGGACCTCAACGACTAAATCCTCAAACAAATCACATGCACACACAAAAAAAAAAAAATCACTAAAATGATTTTCTTGAAATGTATTATATACATTACATCAGTAAAATTAATCTCAAATGTAACTTTCAGATGAAACAATCGAACAACGCTTGTTTAAAAATATAAGCAATCAAATTTCATTCATTGACTTTCAACGCTCCAAATTAAAACATCATAAAATCTAGCATTTGACAACAAAATAGATGGCACTAGTTGTGGACTTTAGTGGATATCCGAAAGAAGCAATTTATTGAGCTCCACGAGGTAACAATTTCACTCATAACAGTTATAAGCACATTCACGAACAAAAATATACCTAATTTACAAAAACATTTCACAACCCTAAAATAATTGTATTGAATTTTTTTGAATAATGATTATTCAAAAGTCCAGTCAGTTCTTTCCAGGTAGCAACAGGAAACCGCTCATAGTCAAATACAATAAATCCGTTTTGTTCCAAGCTCAAAAATGACGTTCACTTATCAAGGCGTTGAGAATTGAGATATACAAATGCATAATTTAACTACCGTATGGCATCAACTACGAAGTGCATCATGAAAACAAGCACCGTTTTTAGTGGAAGTAAATTGACAATAGGTTGGTAGCAAAATAGAGAAATATTCCGTTGGTAGCAATATAGAGAAATCAGTCCATGCCGATTGAAGAGTGTCTTCGGTAAAATATTGGCGAGGACAAAAATATTGAAACGTATTTTGAGTGATTCGACCATTTTCAAAAGAAACATTAAAATCCCAACTGTTAAAAGAAATAATTTCTAATGAATGCAATTTTTAGGGTAGATTTAGTCAAATGCCAATGAAAACTGCTATTCATCCTTAATGTGATCACCTAGTTAAATTCATATTGATAATTCTAGTTAAAAAATATATATACTGAAATGTTCATCTTTTGTGCCCTGGTTATGAGGACGTACCGGAATATCATGAAGGCAATCAAGGTTTAGCATCAAAAGAAATTTTCTTATCGTAACTGAAATGTTGAAGTGTAAATACTGGCATCCAATGGGCTCTTCAATCACAAATCTGCTGAATAAATAAATTACAAAACATTATTACATTAAATTTTGTCCTTGTTTATGTATGTTGACGAAAAAAATCTGTTGGAGATGGGCCAAACACGATTTCAACTCGATGGAAAATTTATTTTTAGATTTTTAAGTAAGGAAAGCTACTGGGGCATTGAGAAGATGGGATTTATCACGATGGGAAGATAAGAATTATTTTAGAAAAAATTAGTTGATATAATTTAATACATTTAAACGTCCATAGTTTGGATGAGGGAAGGTTGGTTGTAAACTGGGCAATTTCACTTTAAAATTATGTTAAAGGGGGAATATTTACAATATGTACAACGTAGAGACTTGGGAACGATTTCAATAGTGTAACGTTTAACACAGAAACATTTATGCCGATCAATTCAATTTCAAGTTGGACATGAAAATGATTTGATAATGACTAGAAAAGTGGGTCCTCGGGCAGTGAGCCAAGCCCCGAATTGTGGACATACTTTACAATGGGAGTTTGGTCTCGGGGTCCACAAGAGGGTCACCCGGGGAGGGCTCGCTGGGTGATAACTCCTCGATCTCGGCCAAAGACACGGGCCGAGCAGCCTCCTGTTAGGGAACCTTCGGGCCGACGTCGGAGTCGAACTGGGCGATGGGTCTGTGGACACCGGCGATCTCCACATGGGTCGGAGAGATGGGGCTGATCGTCCCGTCGTCTTCGCTCACTTTGAGCCCGATGGTGGCGCCGATTTTGGCGCTGGCTTTCCTGAACGAGTCGGACAGCTTTTCCTGGAGACATTAATAATTAACATGATTATTAATAATAATTATTACCTATGATGAGAGGTGGAAAAAACCACGAGAAATGAACCATATCAGTAGTTGCTAACCTGTACGACGTTGATGCACATGGATGTCAAAGCCAGGCCAAACGCGAGGTACACAATTGAAGCCATCATGTACATTTGGTTCTGCAACATTCAAAAGCAGAAATGTAGGAAAGATCTGATGGTAATGCTGATAACCGCAGCAGGAGTAGACGTACCTTGGGTACCAGATCGCCAAAACCAATCGTCGACATGGAGATGAACACAAAGTAAAAGGACTCGAAGAAAGTCCAGTCCTCCTCCCAGAACCAAAACACAGTAGCACCCATGAAGATGTAAACGAGGAGGATAGAAATGGCGACGGATATGGGAAGGTTGAACTCGTCGTCAACGGCATAAGTCGACAGAGCCGGCGTCGAAGGGGGTTCCCCCGGAGTGCCAGATTCCATCGGGACGTCGACGGTCATGTCCTGGGGGAACATGCTGGGTCGACGTATCGAGTCGTAGACCATCTGCATGCTCTTCATCACTTCCTGTAATAAAAGAGAAAATTCATGACGTTCGTGCATGGCAATTTCGCTGTTTCGTGTTCTTTATTGCCAGTGTCAGCTTGAACGGAAACTTTTCCCCCTAATATCACCCAACCTTCTGTCTCCTTCTTTGACTGCTCGATCGAAACTCCGTATTGCGGATAATGGAGGGTGATTATCCTGAGGTTGTAAACGTCCATCTCGTCTAGACGCCCCCTTGTAAACGCAAGATTTTTACTACCGGACTATTCACCTGAACTGGGCCAGTTCGCCGGACTTTTCGACAGCTCCCGGTGTAGTACACCCGACGGACGAAGGCCCACAGGAACTTAATGCATCTGGTGAACAGCTTGCCGAAATCAGCGAGCAAGATGAGAAACAGCGGGATGCCGATGATGGAGTACGCGATCGTCAGAGCGCGTCCCGAAGTGGTCACAGGAGCTATGTGGCCGTACCCTGCCAATCAACAAAAATAAATTATACATTAATAAGAACAATCAAAAATATGTGTTATTTAATTTCAATTTCTTTTAATTATTGACAGGAATAAGAATAGAGTTTGTGAATAACATGTACAATAACAACTCCCGCCCACCAACATAATAAGTTCTTACGAACTTGTGGTTGCTGGTGGAGCCACTCTCAGCCAAAAATAGAACTACAAATTTCAGATAGCAGAACTAGGATTAATAAATCCCAAACTCCAGGCCCGGACTGGCCCGCCATCCATTGGATCTGTTACCTGTTAGGAAACTTTTCTTGGGGGTGATTCTAATGATAATAATATTATTCTGAACGACCTGCAAAGACGCCAGCAGCGACTTATCAGCACTACCCCACACTACAAGGCCATATTTTAACAAAGAAAACACCAAACCAAAATAAATATATCGCAGCTGATCGAATGCCAAAAAAATGTCTAGCCTCTCTAAAAACAGAATAACTTCCTCTATTTAGCAATCAAGGAATGTGGAAATTAAATTTCAAGTTGTGATCAAAACACCTAGGTACTTACATAAATGTAAATTTATGAGCCAACGAAAATTTATACGACGAGATCCCTTATGATGAAAGCATGCATAACGATGAAAAGACACCCCTGACCGATCAGTATACCTACCCTCGATTAGAAAAAGAAAAACGCTAAAATAACGTTAAAATGTTATAGGAGGTTATTTGGGAACTGGTTTCAAAATACACTTCTTTTTGGTCCCACCCCATCTTCTCGAACTAATCTCGCTATTCCGAACCAATTCCCCGACAGGTTTGAGTCAGGGATGTGGTTAGGGTCTTACCAATGGTAGTCACGACAGTTAAACAGTAAATGATGCCGTTGACGAAGCTCCACGACCTCTGACCCGAATAGGTCGTCATCCCGGCTTCAAAAGCTTCGCCCAACTTCTCTTCAAACTCCATCAGTTTATTGCGTGCTTTGGACTTCCAGTCTTCCTCCTTCATGAAGTGGCTGCTTCTCCAAAGGTCCTCGATGAAGTCCCTTTTGACTCGTTTAACGCCGCACTTGTAGAAATTTTCGAACGCCCCTTCGGTGGTTTTGAAGACGAAGGCGCCGCAACCGCAGAGGATGAAAATAAGGAAGAGTTCGCAAAAGCACCTGTTCCGGAGTTTGGTCAAAATTTGAACCTCGCGGGGAAATTCTTTTTTGAATTTGGCAAATTCGACGCGGGACTCCCGGAAAAGCTGAATCCATGACGTAACTGTGGGCTCCCGCTTGGGCATAAAGGGCGTTTTCTCGTCGATTTTCGGAAAGGGTTTCGTTTCGATTTTCGGTTCGATCGGTCCCTCCAGAGGTTTCGGTTTTATTTTCGTTTCAGCGAGGATTTTAATGAACTCCGCCGCCGTCTCGTCGTCCGTCGTCAAATAGTCGTCGATTTTTTCCACCTCCGCTTTCTCGTTACCTGTTGCTTCCGTGTCAGCTTTAGGCTCTTTCCGCTTGAAAGGGGACCATCCACCCCACCAACTGTTTGGTCTGCTATTCTTGTTGTCACTTTCGCTCTCGCTCTCTTTAACTTTATCTTTCATTTTTACATTTTCGTCTTTTTTGGGTTCCTTGTCTGTTTTGGGGGTATCAGGTTCAGGAGGGATATCCTTTAGGTGGTCGACTTTTGGTTCGGGTTTTTTGAGGTTGCTTTTCTGTTCAACAGGTTTTTCTGGTGTGACGTCTTTGGTGGGCGTGTCGTCTTTTTTAGGTTTAGTAACAATGGGAGGTTTGATTTCTTCGGGTTTAGAGTCGCTTTTGGGTGGTTCCTCTTTGGTTTCGAGACTCTTGTCTCTGAGACGGTGGCGTCGCCTGAGGACCTTTTTGGGTTCTGGTCCGGGTGGTGAAAGGGATCTTCGGCGGGGAAGAGAGCGTCCCTCGTCGTCGGAGGATGTTGGTACGATTGGTTCTCTGGGCGAGGATTGACTGCGTTTCATGTCGACTTTCTTACGTCGGTGGCCGGTCGTTGGACTACGCCTGGAAGGCTTCCTTACAACCGTCACGTCAGACGATGGACCGTCTGGTTTCGGAACGCTGCCGTCAGATGCATTGACTGGCCCTTCGACAGACCTGGGCCTTCTGACGGCTGCCGCAGCGACCGTCATGCTCACCCGGACATCACTTTTTGCACTCTTGTCGCCCTCACGTTTCGTCCCACCCTCACCGGATTTCACCCTCCTTACGACGTCGGTCGTCACGCTCCCGTCAGCCTTCGGTTTCCTGACCGACGCCGCACCGGCGCCGCCGACGTCGGTTTTCGTCGCACTCCCGCCCCCGTCCGCCATTGTGGGCAGATCCGCAGTCGCCCGTCCACTGCCTTGCGGGGGCCGCGGTGTATATTTAGACGGAAAACGGGTTAACTGATGAAAGGGGGGGCTAGCTCAGGAAAGAGTGCGATGTTAAAATTAGGTACTGCGGAGCAAATGCGCAACATCGATCGCGAATGGTCTGCTGTACCACCACGAGATAGAGCGCACGCCTTTATCGTCAGACCAAATCTCCTATGCACGTAGACCGAAGGTTCTCAACCTGCAGACCACTTCAAACACAACGCACAACAACAAAAATCCCAAAACAAAAATGTTCATAATTCATTGTGAACACGAAGGGGCAACGGTGTAGTTAAAATTTATTCAGTTAGATTAATATTATCGCAAAAAGTAAACAACGTTCTAAACTCGGTAAATTTTTTTTTTCTCAGTCGGAAAATGTCACAAGTTTCATACTTTCAAATTGAAAGTTTTTTAGAAAAAAAATAAACAACATGCCACAATATAAGTAGGTACATTAAAATTTTCTAGAATAAAACTAAAAATAAGTGAAGGTACAAAGTTAACAAAAATGTTCATGAAACCCCTTCCAAAAACGATGCAAATTGTACACAAGGGTTTATTACTCTTTGGTATAAATTACCCTCAAATTACTCGTAATTCTATCGATGCAAAATTATTTAAAAAAATGAAATTAAAAAAAAAAAAAAAAAAAAAATCTGTTTTCCTGTACAGTGTTTAGATGGTTGTGGAGCCCCGAAAAATGCTTCCAAAAATACTTGGAAAACGACAACCCTCTCTATCATAGCCAAAAACCTTCAAACACCTCTCCCGTAGCCCCTTTTTAGCCCCACAGAGCCCCACGGGTTTGAGCGATCGGGCGGAAAGCTTGCGGGCACAACTAGATGGAGAACATTGTTTTTTTGTCAAAATTTCAGATTTAAAAAAATCCTGCTGCCGATAACGGCATCAAGTTTTTATAAAATCTACACATATTGAAACGACAAACGCTGCAAATTTTACACAAGGGTTTATTATTTGATATGTGTTATTACACAAAATTTGATACATGTTATTAAACAAAATTTGTTTGATATATGTTGTTAGACCAAATTTGTTTATTAGGATTTAAAATAAAACTGCTCCAAAGCCCTTCAGATCCCAACGGTGAAATCGGATCGTTCTCGGACCCCCAAAAATACTTCGAAATACGACACTGCCCTTTATCATACCTGAAAACCTTTTCTTTTTTTTTCTTTTTTAACCCCTCCCGTAGCCCCTTTTAGCCCCATAGAGCCCCACGGGTTTTGGCGATCGGGCTGAAAGCCTTGCAGTCACAACTAGATGATAAACCGAATATTTTGCCCAAATTTTAAACTTTTTACAAAGATTCCTACTACCCAAAACAATGAATAATGAAAAATTTTTAGGGCCATCAAAATTGTCGAACCCCGTCGCGAACGCAGGTTGATTTATATTCTGGGAAAAATAAACCCAAAAACCATCGAAAACGCCATCTGTAGCCCTAAGAAGCCTCATAGAGCCCCACGATATCGCAATACAGATCTGGGACACCCATAAATTATGACTTGTCAACAATTACTTCTAAAACGAAGTAACCCGCTCAGGAGCCCCACGATAATCAACGAACATGCTCGGGACCCCTATAAATCGATTTTCCATCAGAAATCCGTTCGAAAACGGCACCTCACTCGGCCCTCTTCCCAACCCCTTTCAAAACCCCATCTTGAAACAAAAAATGCGCCCCATAGATTCGTCTGAGTTAATTTTGAATTTAATTCTCTTGAAATTCGTCCCATGCTGTCTATTGCCCTGTAACGATGAACTAGATTTGCAGGCCAGTCCACTAGGCTCCAGCCGACAGCCGGTCGATGAAGCCCTTTGAGGAGCCTCTGTGACTGATGGCTCGCATCTTACTCTACTCCGAGGCCGACGAAGTAAACTTGGAAATACAAATGAGAATCAACACCTGGCGCATTAAATACACCAAAGTCTTTTCGTCCAGGCGTTAAGTGGAATCCCGTGAAACGAACGTATTAATGACGTCACAAAAGGCCAAAGCACTCTTGCAAGGAGAAACGAACAAAATAGAGTCATCTCCTCTGGCAGCCGCCCAAACTCTCGGTTATTTCCCCTGCCGGTAGGAGGAGAAAACCAAATATTTATAAACCCGTTCAAATATTAGGTACCTATCTGATTCAACGAAAAGCTCCGTCTCGACTCGTTCATTGTGCACGTACATTTTCCGCTTCTTACAATAGACTTTCTTTCCCTTTACATCTTAGCCGAAAAGGTTAAGCTAAATAATATTATGCAAAGTTTTCACTACCAAAACATCAGAAACCTCGACGTCCAGATCATATAAATCATGTGTTAATTTCAAAACCAAACAAGCCATTTATTTGGTTAATATTGGTCTCACAGCGTAGTTGAGTGGAGTAAATTTTTATCGAACGTAAAAACATAACGCAGTTAAAATGGTGAAAATCGAAATTGATGGCATGATCTGCGAGCCGATCGAACAGGTGGAGGAACCGGTGGAAAAAGAAGAACCTGTCGAGTATCGGACGTGTGAAAAGGACCCCAGGTTTCAACAGCAGAATCAAACCAAGTGGTGTTACCACATGTTCGTGGATTTCTACAGGTAGGAGGAGATTGTGTGAAATGTGGAAGATTACCAGAACATGAGTCTTATATTCACGTTGCAGGTGCAAGCATTATTTTGGAGCGACTCACAAGTTCTGCACTTACTTTGAACACTGCTACAAGACAATTTGTCCCAACGCATGGATTCAAGAGTGGGAGTCCGACATGGAAAAGGGGTCTTTCCCGAGGGATACAACCAAAGAGATGGGATTTTGAACGAGAGGATTTCCAAAATAAAAACACTGGAGATTGTAAATGCTGATGTTTGTTCAAGGAATCCTTTTGACTTGAATGCTGATGTTTGTTCAAGGATTCCTTTTGACTTGAATGCTGATGTTTGTTCAAGGATTCTTTTTGACTTGAAGTGAGGTGAAAACCGCACTGGCGTTCCTGTAGACGTCTCAAAGCCGAACAGTAAATTCTCTGTTAACCCACTTGTCCCCGGAAATGTCTCACACAAACGTCTGCAAGTGAAGTGCAACTTCCACGAAGTTGAAGCGATCAATTTCCCAAGAAACCCGTAACGAAGGACCTCGAACTTTAAATGGAAAACACCCGAAGGCGAAATTGATTTTCTCCGTCTACTCCTAAATTGCGTTTCACGCCTATGCCACTCCAGAATTATTTTAAGAAATTCCAAACTCATCCTTCACACCCTTCAAACACCCGTGGGTTGGAGACGGGCCAGCAAGCTGGATCGTTAGTGCCGGAAAAACTTTTTTTTTTTCGAAAGGAGGCCAGGCTGAAATGGGGTGAGAAGATTTGATAAAGTTCAAACGCCTAAAGTCACAAATTCACGATTCACAAAATGAATACGTCTTGTGCGGAGCTGACCCCATTTCCAACTTGGACCCATCGATGAGGTTGAGAAAACAGGTTGTTGACCCCCAGGTGGCTGTGCACGATTGCCCGATAAAATCATCTTAATGTACATCGTTACAAGGCTGATTTATGGTGAAAATCAGATTAGCATGGTAACATGCGCCCAACTTTCTCAAAAATTTCAAATAGACACCCTCATTTTCTTACGGGTCTGGATCCCGGGGCAATTTTTAGTGATACCCCCGTCGAGCGCCATTTGCTATTCGGGGGTTGGATTATAATCCATATATGTCTATGTATTTCAAAATTATGTCTTACTATGAAGAGCTGGAGGAGACCTGCCCAGGCCCTCGAGCTCTTGAGATTGGGGAGGACCACCAGGAATTGAAAAGGGAAGAAGAGCAAAGCTGACCTTCAGAAAAGAGACAATTTAATTTCTCGCGTATTTCAAATATATTTTCGAGTTTCAAGTCAACAATAGCTTGTTCCCGGGTGTCTTTTATTGGCCAGCCAGGGACAGGCGGGGTCGGATTAAGCGCAATCGGCAGCAAAAGGACGAGCAGAGCAAGGTCCGAGCGGGGTCCCGGTCCGAGTCGAACAAATTTTTGTCCTCCGAAATAAAAAAGTCCACTCGCACTCAGGACTTACTGAGCAGTTTTGGTTCCATGTTCGTTGGTCTGTCCGGATTTCCTTGTTACATCCAATTTTGATCCGATGTAATTAAAATCTTCAGGGATCATGCGAGTAAAAGCTATTAAGGTCCCACGTGAATTTCATAATTGAATCAGTAGTGCGCTCTACACATGCGCAAAAGTGAAATTCTTCAAAGAAGCTATAAATTATAGCTTCTTGTACGATTATTATTAATAATAATCGTACAAAACGTAATTACGCTTACGTGGATTTTGTTGAAATAACCAGATTTTTGCTTCTCACAATGGGACAACCCCGAACTTTAATTCATTCATATTCCGACGATTAAATATAAAAATTATTTAACGATTGAATATAATAATAATATACATAGCAATTATTGTGACGAACGCGACGGCTTGTGATCAACTTGTGATGTCTTGTGACCCACATAGGGAGAATTTTTTTTTTTTTTTTTTTCAACTTTCTACTCCCTTTTTCTTGAGGATGTACGGCAGAGACCATTGCGTTGAACTATCTCCAAAACGAATTGTAGAGCCACTCCCTCAGTAGCTGTCGAAGACCGAGTGTGGTTTATCAATGTTCTGACGGCCCTCCGGCAAGGCCGAACACAGTTTAAGTTTTACTAACACGAACCAAACTCTCCACATACCAGTCAATCCTAAAAAAAAGTAACTGAATACCCTCCCGTGCTCCAACTTTAGTAACAGTAAGTACCTTTTGAAAACACATTTCCGCCACGATAAAACCCGACGTCATACTGTTACTCCGGGGCGAGAAGGATATTTTGGTCATTTTCAATTTTACGGTCGACCATATATTAATCCCCCGGTGTCTCCGGCTGGAACGATTTACAATCCGGCGGGTTTGGATGGAGTCCAGAATCCGACATGGACGGACGTTGACAAAAGGGAATTGTTTCAAACGGGGAAGACGTAGGGCGTAAAGGGAGGAGGTAATTTGTTTACGACTCTCCTCCAATTTACAACTCGTCTTAGTGGCATTTAATGCTAGAAATACCTAATGCTCCCCGACTGAGGCTTTTCAACCTTGAATCTCCTCTTGACGGTTGTTCGACAGAAATAAAGATTTCATTTCTAAGTAACATAGTTATTTAGATGCCTAGCTCGCGCTGTTCAAGCTGCAGTAATGAGCTGTGCTTAAACCTCGTGCTGTTATTAATCACCCCTTTCAAACGTAATTTTTTACCCGAACGTTTTCCTCAGAAAAACCAAGTTAAAATGAAAAGGTTTCCATTTTCAGCTCGGATTTCTGCTCTACTCGATAAAAATAATGAATAATTAATGAAGAAAACCCTGTATTCCCTCTCTCACTATTACGGAGCATCGCAAAGCGGTGAATCGTGCCGAATTAAACAGGAGAAGGGATACAATTGCTAATTGGACGTAGGAGCTGACGGGATCACTCAAACAAATCTACGAACCCCCTAATAATACCCTTAATGGTAACGCAATTTTTTCGACTAACCAATAGTTGTGAAAATGGTGCCACAGAAGAAAACGGAGCTCCAGAAATCCCACTGGGGCTTGTCCCCTTTCGAAAGGATGTGACTGTCCTGTTTGAAATGTTCGAGAAGTTTGTTTTCATATTCGATAATCGCTTTGGTCGACCTCCCCTGCCACATGAGGTCGCCCTCCGTATCGTCTGGTAGAGGATGGTGTTCTTCGTACAACTGTAACAAAAAGAGAATATTAAATGAAGACAAAACGGCGAAAGGGAAAGACACCAGTGGTGACTACAAAAATTAACAAGGAACTGCCAGGCTACTGGTTGATTCTAGTTTTCCACCCATCGTTCCAAGTTTGACATCATTACCAGATCCGATTTATCGGAAGACTTCATGTAATTTTAGGTGAAATGAGTAAAAGGACGGAGGACGTCGCACAATGGTGCGCACTTCCACCCAATCGAAATGCAGTCATACTAATCAAATTGAGAGGAAAACGCGAGTCCTCATGTTGAATCCTTAAACATGTTTAATGTAGGTAGTAGCACCTACTCGCTCAAAAGGCACTCAGCGGGCGTTTTAGACGTATGATGTAAGATCCAGGATGGAATCCAAATCCATTGCTATCGGTTTCCATGTACAATAACAAAGTGGAGCGATTTGTGCCCCATCTGGCACAGCCCCGTAGGGGGACGGTAAAAAATTAATTTTATATTGCCTTCAATGAAAACCCTTTTCATGGCAATCCACATTGTTGAAGTTGTCACGTCGCACTGTGGGGCCAAACACCCCGCAACTGGCGGAAACTCGAAATTTTGAAATTGCATCTGGTCGATCGGGGTTTTTTTTAAGGGAAAGGCCAGTTGAGCTCAAATGATCAAAACCGATAACCCTAACAGTTGAGTACGGACTAGTTCCCAAAATTGCAAACCAGCTGCAGCGTTCAGTCCCTACGGTCCGAATCGATTTTTTTTTTTTTTTTTTTTTTCTTGTTTTGGCACGTGTGGACCTGCTGCCCCGCCAATATTGGTTATTCGAATTCCTCGAAAAACAGAAATTTGCCATCTCGGATTGCCCGCAAGGTTTTCAGTCCGATCGCTCTAACCCGTTGGGCTGTTCGGGGGTAAAAAGGGGCTACGGAAGAATTTTTGAAGTGTTTCGGCTATCGAGTCGAGTTAAGTGTCATCTTCGAAGACGAACTATTTTTGGGTGTCCCAGAACTATTCGATTTCACCTTCGGGATCTATGGTGCTTTCATGGAGCTGCGAATGGAGCTTTTGATAGATGTCAGAAGGTCGAATGAGGTGTCGTTTTCTGAGTAATTTTCCCCATTTGTGGGGGAAAATCTATCCACTGTACATAGATACAGGTCATATTAGAACTGAGTTTCTGGGACCCTAGAGAGAGGTATCATTCATAATAAAACAGTTTTTAGTTTCTCCTATAAAGTTGCGAAAGGTCAATTACGAACTCAAACGACGATAATAATATTATCCTTCAAACGACGATAATATTATTATCCTTCTTTTTCCCTCCTAATATTCCCAGTCATTGGCACCCGCCTGCGCTGGCGTCCCCCCTGGAAAGCCTTCGCGCTCAACTGGCATAGGTGATTGCGCTCAACTGGTAGACTAATGAGGTGATTGCGCTCAACTGGCAGTCGCCCGTTTTTAGTGCAAGTGTTAGTCTGTACGTATGTGAACACGGAGCTATCTTGTCAATATCTATTGTCTAGCTCTGAACGGACGATGAAAGTTGGGGTCGAAACACTTTTTTCAAGAATCGGAATTTGAGTTTTTTTTTTTTGATCGGAGGAGCTTTGTATAATAGATGCGTTTAAAAAAACGGCTGAGCCTCATTCATACTAACCTGCTTTCTCAATTTTATTTCCTTGATGTCGAATTTTTGATAACGCAGTAGCTCTCAAAAACCGAAAAATTGGAACAAACTAATAATAAAGTGTGTGGTTCCGCGTGGTTCCGCGCAAACTCACATTGGGGCATGTTCAGTGCGTTCCCTGGAATGCGCAAAAAAAGAAAAATCTTGCCCAAATTTGCCCCTGCTGAAAATATGTATTTTTTTGTAACTGATATCGGTTTAAATTTTTTTTTTAATTGAAAAAATTTAATCATGCTGAATCTCTAATGGGGCCTGAAGTGACCTTACCCGCATTTCCACAACTTTTTGACCCTTCAGCCCCACTGCGTCGTATACACGTATCATACATGATTGTATACTACCGGAATTCATCAAGTCATAACTGTTTAATGAGATTTCGCAAACTTGTATTTATTTTATCTCAACATGAGATATTAGATTCTACATCTGTAGATAGATTAATTTCATCTTGACGTAGACACGATACCCTTGAAGATACGTTCATCGAACGGCTTTGATCATCTTGCGGCTTTGATCATTCATAAGAACCACTTTCATCGCTGATTACAATGTTCCCAAACTAGAACCTTCACTTCACTCCCACGCGTCACTTCTCTCCCTTTAATTGACCATCTCAATTTATCTGGGCACAACTAGTTAATGTTGTTTTCGAACAAAACGATAGACAGCAATCATGCCTATAGGCATTATAATGACGATGTTGGATCTACCTTGTGGACTTGAATAGGTTTCAGTGGGCGAAAGTCCTTGCTCCTATCAAACCTCCAGGAGAATAGGAACATGTTTTCTAGACGTAATAATTATAAAATTCATCAATCACATTAACCCACAGCCTTCCAGAGGGCGGCAGTTTGTGGGAGTTTCTTAGCAAGTGAATGAAGAGCTTCGAGGATTTCTGGGAGCTTCCTGTAATCTACGTCTTAATCATCATCGCGAGTTAAGTAGGTTCAGAGTTTGGTAAACTCCAGGGTTATTAGCAACTGAAAACTTTTACAATTAAAACTTCAAGATACAATTTAATTAACAGTGACGTTACCACCGTGCAGGCAATAATCAAATTGCAGTAACTGATACTAGTTTCAGTTTTTACACTAAATTTGTACGTTAGGTTGATGATGGAAGGATCTAAAAAGGCCACCATCTATATATTCATATAATCAATGCTATGCGCTGCATCTTCTATTTTGAGTACTTACATCTTTGATATGTAATATGAGGTTCTTCCTCAGAGCGACAATATCCTCGAAAGCCTCTTTCTCAGCGTTCCCTTCTATCTCCATAAAAAGGAACCCGCCGAGAAGCGAATAGGCCGCTACGACGGCGAAGAGGAAAAAGTGCGTGAACCACTTCCTTGAAAGGGCCCATATTTTGCCGTACATCCAAAAGGACGCCTTCTCCCCCACAGAGAGGCCGGACTTGGCCGACTTGAGGGTGAAATCCCGGAAACCTTGAACGAAAAAAAAAAAACACGATGAGAAAAACAAAAATGGAAAAGCCCGAAGCAAATAATAACCGGAAAAAGAAATGTGGGTCAACAAAATGTTGTTGTATTTAATACAACAACGAACAAAGGCCATGTGTAATGAAAAAAAAACCGCCTCACAACCCATTCTGTACTCTACGGGAAAGGAGGTCTAATATTTGGCTCAACTCTTCGTTCTATTTTTTTTTTTTTTTTTTTTTTTCCAATAGTTTTTCCGTTGATGATCTACGAATTTTAGAGGTTGGCAGTTCGAAAAACATAGCTTCGAGAGTACACACCTTGGACTTAGGCTACCTGCTTCGACAACTACAAAATATATTAAATATATTTGTAAACATATAGGTTTACAGGCGTTCTAAACGATATTTTGCCTTGACATGTGAGAGTGGACCAAGGAGGTTAGAAATGAGAAAAATTTAATAGGGAATTAGAAGAGGGAGTGGACTGGTCAGGAACCCTAGCTCACAATGTCATGTACCTATAGATTTTTTAGCCGATCGGGCGCGACGCCAAGACGCCAGCGCCGTCACGATGCCGACGTCATAACCCAAAAAGAGGACTCACTTCTTGGACTTCCTACGACTTGTCGCTTTTTCCCACTGTTTTCAATAGGATCGACATGAAATCATGAGAATTTTTGACACGAAGTAAGGGTCTGGATCGATAAAAATCCAAAAACCGACCCCTGAAATTTTTTTGGTAATTTTAGACGAACAACGATAGAAAATTGGCGGGGAAAAAACGGCCCGGAAGTGGGGAAAGTGTGAGTAAGGATTCGAGCCAGAACCAAAAAATTAAATAGAAAAAAGAATAAAATACTATAAATATGATAGAAAAAATATAATAGAGGTGCGGCTCATGTAATAGGAATATCATATATCCTAATAATATTAGGATAAATTAATAATTATATCAATAATTATATAATATCTATATATATTATATAACATATATAATATATATAGATAATTATCTGAGATGACAAAAACGTTTTGTTCTTTCACTAAATTGTGGCGACATTCATCTTCATTGCATTGTGAGGAACGACTCTCATCCTTTTCGCATCTATTGCAGTCCTAAACTTCCATTGACAGTTCAGCCAAGGCTGCTCTTTTTTTTTTCTTTTTTTTTTGCGATATTAAGGTTACCAAACATAAACAATTCGGTATTGCCAACCGAAACTTATTTTCAAAAAGAGCTTAAAGCACTGTCCAGATCGTTTTACTAAATCAGTCAAGGTCCATTTTCCCTAATGGCCGAGTTCACCAACTGTCCGTTTTGGCCGACTGTCGCATACACGGTCACTAATTAGTATTAATTCACCATTGAAGCTAAATAATTGCGACTTTTCACGATAGAAATTTACCTTTACACGCTTCCTTAGACTTTAAGTACGCATCGTCCACGTTTCTGTTGTATTTGAGCATCATTTGGTATATTTTCTCGTCGGCCATCTTCGCCCACAAGCGCCCGACACTTAATTTCACTCAGATAGGATATCAATTTCGGTCCTTGACGGCCCTGCCACTCTCGCGTTACATTGTTTCAACACTTTTTTTTTCACACCATTTAGCACTAGTGGCGATAGTTCCTCGGGGGGCACACCGAGTACTGAGACTAAGTGAGCTCAGTCGAGTTCCGACCGCTGCCAAAGCAGCACGAATCTGAGTGACAGATTTGAGTGATCGGTTAGTTCTGAGATGAACCAGTTCACAAATAGCTTGAGTCATCTAATAGTATTCAAAAATAAAATCCTCTTGGCGGGAGTTATTTTGACAACCTTGTATTTTGCATATTAGTTGTATAAACACATAGAGCCAATTAGATTCAGTCAATTGGTCAAATCTTCTAACAATAGCTAGAAAGTGTAGAAGCAACATTAATTAACCCGTTAAAAAGAACATATCCACCCTCAAATCATCCTCGTGGAAAAAGGGCAAATCTGTAGCTTCCAACTTCTGCAAAATCTCCCACACACTCTACTTCCCTAATTACTGTCGGGGCACAGTGCAATCGAAAATACGGGTAATATACCAACCGACGAATTGAGAGTCACTAAAGCGAAACGGAGTTTCGTCGAATACATTCGAACTCCCTCCCGAGTTGCTTTCGGGAGAGGGAATAATTTAATCCCAGTTGTATAAGGAATGTTGAAGTTTACCTATCGCGTTTCTAAACATTTGCAGTAGGAAGGTTCATTTTGTTTATCAACGTTATGACCACCGATGTGTTATCTCGATAAGACTTATCGTACTTAGTACAATCGTCTAGGCGATGGCTCTCCATCAAAGTTCATTCTCGTGTCTTGTGATTATCATCGGGAGAATAATATTCTTTTCCCCCACGCTCTTTCTCCCCCAACAAAAGACAACGGCGGGCTATATCAACAGAAACTAATTCAACAATTGTGGGGGGATGAATACTAAAACCAACTTCAGTTGATAAACTTACTACAAACTTATTTATCCCTCAGCACAAAATTCCTATTATCGTGAACACACAGCAACGGAAGACCCTCGTCAACGTGAAATTAAAAACTGCTGACATAGGTACCTACTCGTAAGATGAGTTTTAGCCTTAATTAAGACAGAGTTCCAGTTACTTCTGGGAAAACGACGAAGTTTCTTGTGCCAAAACCACAAGGCGATTATTGGCCGCCATTTACCAGGCGTTCATTAACTACAATCCAGCTTAATACATAAAGGTTACAATACACAATTAAAATGGTTGTCCCGTCCGGGGAACTAATTGTCGGAGTTTTGGGAGATAATATTTAAAAAACTCGGCGGTATAAGAAAATTAGCAAAGTTCCAGAAGGGACGTTATCCCTCTTTTCTATTGTGTTGTGGTTTTAAGGGGTTCAATTTTATCGCTCAAGCTCGAGTTTTCGCCGTCAAAGCTGTTGTATTAAACAGAATCTGTTGCCTCATTTTGACAATTTGTTGATACCCAGTGGACTAATTCAATACTAATTTAATAAAGCATCCGGGAGTTGAATCTTAATAGAGAGGGAGTGACAGGGATTGGGCGACCATCCAGAATATTTCGAACCCTGTCATTTCGAGGCCCGTCAATCAAACCCGAAAAAAGGGCAAACCTCGCCACGTTGCATGTAACTACGGATTGTTTATGTTGTTAGGGTCCTTTAGAGGAGCTCATACCCAAGTTTGCAACGCTGAAAACCTTGTGCTAACTTTTTGGAATGCAAAAAACCGCGATATTTTTGAACGTTTTTAAGTTTTTTCCAAAAAACCAATAAGGAAGCGTATTTCGACAAACATCACCCTATACACCCGTAAAGTAAGTAAAATTTGCTACAATTTGAACGTAATTGGAGCTCTGTGGGTCCATTGGTTGCAACTGAAAATTGGTGATTCTTTCGAAAAAGTCCCGCAATTTGTAAGCGGAAAACCACCTTTTTCAGAACGTTTTCGGCTACATAATAGCTCCAAAATAGAAAAACTAATAAAATAGCGCAAAAATAACTTTGGTATGGACTCCTCTAAGGGACCCAAACAACATAATATGTTTTTATATTATAAAAAATCCAGTTCAACATTAGATTGACTGGTCTAGTGATTGAAAATAAACTCGCGGAAGTTTAAAAATTGGGGGAGAGCAATAAAAAGGAGCGGAGATAGGGAAGAGTGATAAATAATAACTCTCCCGCGCACAAACATACGTAAACGTATACATAGAAAAGTGAATCACCTCTCGGTGATGAAGGGGGAAATCGGAGGGTCTACCCGGCTGCCAGGACGCCAGGAGTATTTTTACGGGTTTGAAAATAGTGGAGTCAGACCGGCCGTTCACTTTCATATCGCGATGAACCTGAATTCCCCACAAACGGGCTAGTCAGACGACAATCGGGCTCTGCCGCTGAAAAGTTGACGACGTTCTGCTGTAAGGATAATGTAAAACGCTTCCATGTGTTGCCAAATACAGGAAGGGATCGATGCTGGTCACGCTGAGCGCATTCATGAGCAAACGGCTGGGCGTCAAGAGTTCACCTGGGCGGACACCGCTTCAACGACGATAGTCCATCGATGGAATCAACGAAGAGCTGGTGTCTGCAGACGATGACTGAGTAGTAAAATATTTTTTGGATCAAGTAATCCAAGAACGAAAGAAATCGTCCAACATCTCGAGTGATTTCTTTCTAAAATGCGGGACATTGACTATTTGCCCAGCCCTCATATTTTGGCGGCGAACATTCCAAGTAGACTTACTAAGAAACTGCTTGGAGACAAATTGCCCAGCTCGGCCGGGCGTCATCGTGAACACGTTGACGCCTCCATCGGAGATGTTGACGGCCGTCGGCGTCAGAGGGCCCGTATAGTAGTGCGTCGTAGGACGTGAACCAGAAGAACCCGGCGTTGGCGGCGGGATCCTCAACGTGATGTGAGGCCGAGAATTCTTCAAACTCGGGGTCCTTAACGTCTCCTCTTCCTCCATTCTGGAACAAAAACAATGCAATTTACGATGTGAGCAGGTGCCAGTGGTGCAATATCCAATTAAGTCAGGGTCACCCCTGGGTTGGGCGTCTAATTTTCTGAAGACGAAACGTCTATTAGTTTTCTATTATGAATTTATGTTATCTGTGAATTTATTGATGGTCAGTGAGAAAAAAACATGGACGGGCATTAGTCTATGCCTACCTTCCATGTGTGAAGAATTTGGTGAAGGATTTATTTCCCCATCTTCAAGGTAGGTTTTATCATTTTACCTACCTAGGTAAAATGAAAAATGAAGAAAGAAAAAATTGCCGCCTGTGGGGTGTATACATATACCTCTATACAGGTCCTCAGGAGGACCTGCATAGAGCCATGGCAGTGAGCATTATATTAATTTCAGAACCAAGTTCGCTGAGGGTTGTGAACAAGACCCATGAGTGTTGTTGCCCAAACTTGTTGAATAACTAGGTACCTACCTACTGTATGTTTTATCTTTATCCCAAATTTGAAAAACACGAAATTTGAACGGTTGTAAACAACCAATTTGCACTATTTACCGTAGGCCTACTTACTGGCCCTGTGCATAATAGTAGGAATGTTAAAATGTTATTCCTAGTTCCTAGGAATAATTAAATTTAATATTCCTACTAGGAATTATATTATATTCTAGGAAATACGTGTATTCCTGGAAATCCTTCCTATCGAATATTTCCTTTCAATTAGTATGAGTAGGGTTCAGGAGAAGATGCTTGATGCCCAGCGACACAAAGCCGAAGGGAAGCAGTGGGCCTCACTGCTGGACGTGAGAAATCGCATCCCACCAGAATCGATTGTTACAGTAAATCCACACATCTTATTTTGACTTATTGTTGGGTAGAGCCATTTTGGCGGTTCTCAATGATTTTCTCAATAAGCACGCTCAGGAATATTATCCGTGTTTTTGATTATGTTTAATCTTGACTCGACCTCCTTGAATTTCATGGTGAAATTGCCCTCTCTCCACGACTTGCCCACTTATACCTAATATAAGTTAGCACCCCAGTTCAAAAATGCTGCGAACTCCACACATCTAATGATTGGTGATGGCTCGTCAGGCTCTTGAATTCGGTGAAGTCCATACATCTGACGCGAAAAGCTGAGATGTGTGGTGAGCTGTGGCAGTTTTCATATGTGTGGAGTTGACGTTTATTACATTTTCTCGGTTTGGGTTAGAGCTACGACTGTCACACTATTTTTTTCGGTTCGAACGTCGATTTTTCCATGTAGGTAGCTACTTAACTCAAAACACTCCAAAAATGAGATCTGCGGATTTACAGTAACAACGACGAGATCTCCCTCGCCATGAGTCAGTTGCAGCGTTCAGAGCTGTCACTGGCCATGATTATTTGAATGCTCACCTGCACAGGATCGGACTGAGAGATAGCCCTGGATGCAGCCTTTGCAGCAGCACTACACCGATGACGACAAATCATTTTTTGACTGTCCTCGACTCGAGGATACCCGACAAGAACTTCATCCTGACGACACCACGTGGTCGAAAACAGCAAATTTGTATTGGGCTGCAAGAAGTCTCATGGCGCAAGGTCCTAGACCATCGGTGTAGGAAAAAAAAGGAACTGTATCTTGCACATGCTCGTTCCTGGAGTCAACTATGACTAGGTACTTAGGTATAGGTAGGTAGTGAAAGAGGAAGGTTGTTTGTGTTATTGATTCGACCATTTGGAAAGTATGAAGTAGTAAAATAACTTCCTAATATTGGAAGAATATATTCGTCCAACCTTATAAGATGTTGGACAAAAATGTGTCGCTTTCCGAATAATTTTGGACGAATCCAGTTTTGGGTGATCAGTCCTAACGCAGTAGGTACAGAAGTACAGTTTTATTTTTTATTTTTAAAATAGGTAGGTACAGAATTGACAGAATTGGTTTTTACACAATTTAATCGGAAGAATAACTCGTTAATTTGCAGCGTTTTCGGAGAGTTGGTGTGTTATGTATATTTTGCTGGAAGTTTAATTTAAAAGAAAAGAAAAGAATATTCTGTGGTTTCTCTGTCTGAAGGATTTAAAAACCTCAAGGCGTTCTAAGTCAGTTTTGAAAGTTCTGGGAAAATGGATGCTGCGTGAACAGCGATGTCGATTAAAACTTTTTAGGGACTGGAAAACGTGGCTAACAAGTTACTATCCAATTAAATAGGATCAAAACCAACTTCAAGGAAAATCAAAATTCAAGAAGTGGCTCAAGGTACAGCACCTTACTCTACCCTACTCATATCACTATTTTGGTCAATATTGAGACCAATAGACTAAAATATTTAAAATTGAAATGAAATGAAATATCCAAAATGAAACAATGTATACCCTTGCCTTTATGCCTTGCCTTATAAAGAGCTCTCGGTTGCAAAACCCCTTCCCTGCCAAGAGGTGATAACGTTGCAAGGTGCTCGCCTTCCGGTCTCGACCCTGCGCGGTCAAGACCCACTATCCTTCTTCCACTCAATTTCAATCACTCTTTTTTAATCGTACCTGCCTCGAGTTTATACTCGATATGTTCAATTTTTTTCGCTGATCACGATTTAGGTGATGGGATGATCGAAATAATTAGTGAATCAAGTTTGCATTTGCAGAAGGGGGCCGCAGGCAAACTGAGTATGTACAAACTCCGTTCCTACCTACCTATATGCTCTCAGCTATTCGTCGTCCTGGCCATGGAACAGGAAAATTCGTTCCAGAGAGTGGGTGGAAATGAGGCATAGTCAGCAATGTAAGTGTCCAAGAGGTTCCTAGGTAATCCAACAATTTATAGAGTTTACTGTAGAGGGGTTTGAAGGCGACGTCATCAGTGAAACAATTGCTGACATCGCGAGGATCGAGAAATGGAAGGGCGAAAATCAGCCTCATCACTGTACAACCCCCGAATCAACGTTTTTGAATTCTGGGCGAGCCATTCGTTCTGGATTCCTCGAATTTGAGTGTTTGGCTATACAGATAGAACTGCTGAATGAATAGCTCGTTCGAAGTCTTTAAAAACGGTTTTCGGCGCAAATTTCAAACCTTCTTGTTCACATTTTCCCTTGACCGATTCTTCTCTGACCACAAGGAATTTGAACTCTACCCTTCGAGCCCTCCGCACGGAAATTGGATATAATATTGTAAATTTATTTGTACAAGTATACATGTATATTATGCAAGTATACTTGTACAAATATATTTGCTTCCGACGACGGGGATTATCCGCAAAAGAAATTGTACATAGCCCAAAAGTCGAACCTCAAATACATCCTTGAAACAAAATTTGTTTAATATTTTTAATAGGTACCTATTTAATATTAAATAAGTATTATTTATATTTCATATTAAATATTAGTTTAAAAATTTTTTAAACTAATTATACGCCTAAAACAACCGTAATTCTTTTGTCTGGTCTATTATTGACCACCCGTCTCCACACTCGAGACACAAAGGGTCCACACTTTTCGAAGCCAATTGGAACGATCAACAAGATGAAAGACGTCCCAAGAGGGATTAAAATTAGGCGGTCACGGACGTTCAAATTTCTGGTGAAAACCTGGGTCCAACATATTGCGAAGTGGCATTCAAAATTAAATGCGTAGGAAGGAATTGAAGCTCGAATCGTTTTCCCCAAAGATAATAACATTCCAAGTCAGCAACATGCGATAAAAAGACGAAATGGTCAACTTATGAAGAGCACGTCCGGATAACACCAGGGTTGACTACGGAATGAGGTGAACACGTGAGGTTTTCATAGCGTACCTATTTGGACCGTATTGCAGACAATATTTACGCCGCTCAAGACTCTCTCGAAGTCGTTGTACGTTAACTGACCGTCTGCTGGCAACCTCAATTGTCAACTTCCCATGAACGTGGACTGCTGGGAGTCCATCAGGCGTGTTGGGGCCTCTAATGAGATAATTCTCAGATGGGTCCCTGGTCAGTCAGGAGTCCAGCGAGGACATTATAGGACCTGAACCCTGTCTCGGTATCATATGATACCCCATATGGGGGGCGCTTTTCCGCGAGGTTGTTGGCCAGTGGCAGAGATCACAGCACAACCGGAGATGGGAAAGAACCCGCATCAGCAGCATGGTCACACCATGTTGGCAGGGTTAGACCGTAAAAGGGCGAATATAATATTATGTCTCTGAATGCCGGACACAACTGAGATTCATTGTGGGTCTAAGTGCTTCAGGAAGTATTTAAACAGGATAGGGGTCATAAACGATGAACCCACCTGCAGGTTCTGTGGAGATGAGGAGGAGACACCGGATCACTTCAACTTCAGGATAGGTACCAGAAGGTATTTTGCTCTAGGATCAATGGACCGGGGAGAGATACAGGCGCTACAGGACCTGGTGGGGGGACTATTGAACCTAGGTGCTCTTCTAGGGCACAGAACTCCTACCATAGTAACTCCCAGAGGCGGCAAAACGGGTCTACAGTGCGGGAAGTGGGGTGCCGTTCAGGAACCCACTTCCATACCCTCTTCGGTACCTATTAATCTAATCCCATGGACGTAAAAAAATTGCTTAATTGCCCAATAACTGAGGTTGCTACTTTATTGGGAAATATGTTGATTTTTCCACAAAATATGATCAACATTTAATATTGGTAGAACCGGTGAATTACCTATCCGTTTGAAGTCCGCATAGCTCCTAATAAATGAGTTATCTCACTCAGCTTAGATGATATTCAATGTTAGGTTGATTATTAGGTAGGAACATTGGATTGTCGGAAAACTATTTATTTATTTATTTTTCTTCATTCAAAAATGATTAACGGCACACTTGGACAATTAAATTTTGCGAGGGTCTCGGCCCCGTACAACGCATTTCGTAATCATGTTACTGTCTGCCTCTTGTGGCTGAACGAGGTTCCTCGATAAAGTTTTGAAAACTATTATATACCTTTATGAAGCGCCAAAAAATATTATATGCCTTTATCAAATCTGTGAAGTACCAGAGTGAGTTCTACAGTACCTATCTATTACCCTCCGACTGTTGTTGTATGTTGTATCCGTAGACTCTACGGATGTTTACAAAAGAATGCGTCCAAAAACATTTGGCGGTATTTAGGTATAACAGATTTTATGTGATATAAACCTTTAATTTTGGTTAACTTAACAAACCGGCACTTCTCCTCCGGCCCTGAAATTTGGGGTTTTATTGAGGTCAAGTCAAGTCCTCAATAATCTCTGTCTCGAAAGGATTTTTGTTTTGTCCACTGGTTAGCGGAGCCACTAGTTTCAATTCTAAACACTCCAGGAAGTCATGTTTACTTACATGGCTCAGAGCGACTGCAACGGTGCCTTGACGAGAAGATTAGAAGAATCTCACTCAACTGTTGTTTAATATTGTAGAAACAATTTTTTGTCACTTCATTTTCCACTTGAACATATCGCACGCGACAGAATCCGATTCAGCGGTACCCGACTCCGCGGTTGACGTATTTCCTTGTAAAGGACTGCAACTGGGGGGCTGAAGGCCGGGGGTTGTTTTCTTCGTTCGGCGGGCTGGACCCGATTTGAGCCGACTGGGGGCGGAAAGTGGCGAATGGGAGGTTGGAAACCCTCTGCAGCGTCGGGGGATGACAGGTGCCAAAAAATCCCATCAGAATCCGAGCATTTTAAACGCCGTTCATTTCGCTGTAATGAGGTTGGCCCGAAGCCCAGTAGTCGGTGGAAGGGATTCGTACGAATTCTGACGGAAATACGACCCAAAAACTGTCCGCGCGGATGTTTGGAAAGGAAATATTACCAAGTGCATGGGCGGATCCAGACATCCCTGAACGCGAATATGTGAAGCGAAAAATTTGTTTAAATCCCCGTATTAACCATGGGATATAAGACTTATAACTTAGTTAGAAGAATGTAGTTACTTCTTGCACGCCAGAACCCCAGATCTTATGTTGCACGCATCTCTCCACGAGAGACGTTCCTCTTTCTTTCTCTTCCTCTTAGTGAAGAGTTCTTTTATGACATCAGAGCCAGTGGAATTGAGAATTTCGGTGGCAACGCAAGCAGTACTTAACAGGCCTAGCGGACCGACTGGCATGCAAGATTCTTCTTTTCCTTCTCATTTGGATCTTGAAGGCCATATTATTCTGCTGGGGGAGGTAGCTTTGTACACTTGATGACCAGCTTGGGTCACAAACCCGCCTAATCGTCCACTTGAAATGCATGGAATTCGCTACTACGGTAGATACACTTCTTTTTGTAGCCTCATCTCTAGCTATTCAAACGTCTCGCGCCTGCCGTCTGCAGGAGTAACAACTGTTGTTATTCACATTATGGAGATCCGCCTCCCGCGCAACCGTGTCCGAGGGTCTGAGGATCCCCGCGGTTTCATTAGCCATCAATCGTCGCGATCCTATTTCAATCAAAGCTGGGAGTTTTGCACTCCAGGACTGAACCCAAATCACACACTGATTTGCTGGACTCAGTCCTGGCTCACGAGCCCTAATTGTGTCCCAGCGAACAGATCGCGAATCTAGCTGTACAAAAGTCCGAAAATGAAGTCGTCAATTTTAAACGGCCAAAGAGCCTGTCTTGTCTGTTAGATGTAGGTGAGTAGGGAACAACATGAAATATATTCTTAAGAAAATAAACATCTTATACGAATATAATATTATTATATTCGTATAAGAATTATTATAATAAGAATTTTATTAGGATAAATGTCAGTAGTCGCTGAATCAGTCAGCAGTCTTTCGAATATATTATATTCGTATTAAGAATTATTATTATAAGAACCTTAATAAGATAAATGTCAGTAGTCGCTGAGTTTCCTCCTCTCCCTTCTCGCTCCGGATTCCCTATTTTGAACTATTCAGGCACGGAAAGGACTCCTTTGGGTAAATATTCCTTTCATTCTTTTTTTCGGAGCCTATCATCAGGAAATATAGGTAACACAAAATATAATATACAAATTTCAAAAAAATCTACCCACATTTTTGATCAGAACTTGTGAGGAATGTGTTTGGCATGTCTCGTTCTTTGTTTCGATGTGTCTATTGACCTCTAGGGAACACAAATTCATCTAAATTATTTGCCCGTTTCGAACTTAGTAGGTACCGATGAATTTAGGCGTGGGAAAAATATTACAAGATCGATAAACCAGCTCCTAGACTTTTGTCCAGCTAGATTCGTGATCTGCCCGACTGTGCAGCGTGCGGCCATTCCAATTCTACTCGTACATACAATATTTAATATAATTTATGTACCTACTATCATATTATGATAGTAACGTTCAATATTTACTAGCGGTAGTGCTGTAAACCAGATGGGCGTCGCCTCATTTGTACTTTGGGCAGCGACGCAAGAGAGTCGCCCATCCCCGCACGGTATCGGTGAGTCCAAAGTGGCCTCATCATGTTCCTCGTCCCTCCATTCTATTCGGGCGGACTCCACAACGCTTCATGAGCTCAGACCGGTTTAGGAATATCTTGGGATTCCGCACCATCCATTAACATCGTTCAACCGATACCTTGGGATTCCACTCCAGATTGAGACATGAATCCAACAGGAGAAGCCATATAAATTCGAACCAACCGACAGATCGAGCCAAAGCAATACACCAACAGATCGATCCATTGAGCAGGAAGTCGATAGGGGGTATCGATGATATGACTGTGCTAGCGAATGGCTGCCACTTTGACGCCCTATCTCCAAACTTCAGACGAAGTGCAAGCTTGGTGCACATCCGGCGCTTGGTCCTGGAAAGCAAAATAGAAGGAAGGCGGTGAATTGGCCAGAAACATCAGTAGAGAAGAAATAGTGCACGTCCAATTCTCTCAGACTGAACTTCGACAAAACTCAGGATCTTCAGTTCTAGTTGAATGGCTGGGCGGACAAATCCGTGAACTTCCTGGGATTTAGAATCGACTGCCGCATCTCTTGGAACCGAGCGCAATCCATAGACTTGAGCTAACAAGATCCAAAGCTGAGTAGCGTTCAAAAGTTGAATTTGCACGAGGTGCGGAATTCCAAGGCCCACCTTCATCGCTCGACTCCTACCAAGATGGAATCCCAAGGAAGGGTCGAGCCAGAGGGATTATCCCCGCATTATCTCCCTGTAGTTAACAAGCCCCCCCAGGTGGAATCCCAAAGCACCCATTTATTCGATTCACGTCAGTAGGATTTTTACTTAGGTATGATCTGAGCGCAACCTCATAACCGAGACAGGAGTCAGCGCCCTTGCTTTTTCCACCCGCTGGAGGCTTTGGCCTAGGGGGTAACGAACTCCTTTACAACGACAGAGTGTGAGATGCCTACGACGAACCTCGCCATCTTGAGCAATGCCATGAATATCGAAGGCCACTCCGAAAGCTATGGAGCTTTGCCATACCTAGACGATTCCAGCAAAAACACAATGACCTTGTTTTCTGTCGCCAACTCCACCAGTGAAGCGAGCCCAGGATGTTGCTACGACGCTTTGAACGTACTATCCCGGTAATTCCTATCATTCCCATCACCACAAAAGGCAGTGAGAACACGCCTTCGGATCTCCGCCAAAACAAATCTCACACCAATTTAAAATTCAACCTAAGAAAACTTCCTGATGTAGGTATTCAAAAACACCCAAATCGGTTCTTCTCCGTACTCGACCTTTGTCGGCTTGAACAACCCTGTTGAGCTGCCCTAGTATCCTTTTTACCGATGGACTGAAGAAGTAAATAAGTAAAACCGAGAGGAAAAATCAGGACTGTACGGTAACCGTCAACCGTTGAACTCGGCTCCTAGTCAGTATTTTCAAAGAGTGGGTTAATATTAAAAGCTAAGAGCTTCTGCAGGTCTAGTGCTAGTGAGACCCTTTCACCCAATTACCAACGTCACTTCAGGGAGATTAGATTACAACCCTTTCGAGCTTTTCCAACTTTGAGGTGGTAAGAGCGAGGTTATTGCAGGCTTATGAGGTGGAACATAATTTTTAAAAATTCTACCCCGAACGACCCGTGACTAAACTCTTGAAAGATGAGCAAACCTGTTCAAAATAGTACTCCGGGTGGGCGTCACAAATTCTGCTCACTGCGGATACGTCAGATTGTCTGACGCTGCTTCTATATGTCCGCGTCAGCGTAAAAATAATTTCACTGCGTCGCTAATTTTAGCGAACAGGAATTACGTAATCGCGGAGCGTATCAATGGCATGAAGTTATTTGTGGTTTATCTTATCCTTACAGCTTTTTATCAATCTATCTAGCTCCTTGCAGCTATCTTTCTAAGCTATATCCAAAGTAATAACGTTTTATGTGTGGAGTGGCAGCATGGGTTTCAGTTTGAGAAGCAAAACATTTGTTCACAGATATCGAAATTGTGGAGAATCTCTCCAATCAGAAGAAATCTACGTTACGAAAAGATCTGGCTGAAATCCATCACCCCAAACACTGTTATTACCCAGAGCAGCTTTTCGCCCAATCCTGCCCCGGACTATTCATAGTGTACAATCACGCCATTCTCCAGGAAACAAGGAGCGAAATCACAACGCAAATGAAAGAAAATGATAAATATTTCATTAAAACATCTACAGTACAAAATGACTTACAAAACTAAGTTAACGTCACAGAGAAAACTGACAGTTCGAATTAAAATATCGCGTAAGAAACTAAAAGATTTGAACTAGAAACAGAAACAGCCACGTAAATAAAAGTAGTTAGGAATTTCGGAGTACAACACAGATAAGATCAGTCGTATTGTCGCAATAAAAAAAAGTCATGCGTAAAAAAAGAACAAAGCGTGGTTGTTACTTCGAAAAGAATAAGAGAAAAATTAATATTAAACGGATTAAAAAATAAATAAATACAGGCATTTACCTCCGATTCATATGGGCTCCTCTTAGGAGCGAACTAGAATCACATAGTAGTCTTTACGAGTCTTTGGTCAATAATTCTAGGTGCAATCATTGCAGGTTCCAGCCCAGTAGATACAATGTAGCCGAAGGAAGATGCGACCACTGTAATAAAACAATTTTTGGCTTATTACAGATGGTGCGTGACAGTGTGCAGTAAGCGTAGTATTAAATACGTATTAGAGAGCTTGATTTTTAGTGCAATTTGGTAAAAGTTGATGAAAAGACACGTGGGTGTCATCTCGGCAGTTGGAAACAAAGTGAAGAGAAAAATAGTGTTCGTAGGAAACATTTAGTCGATAATAATTATTGCAAGGGATCTGTGTGAACCGCCAGTCTAAAGGGAGCTCTAGCTATAATACCACCTCAAATCCTCATCCACTACACGTTACATTACTTATGTCGTAAAAAAGAGGATGTCACCTAGTTTGCGTCAGCCATCGTGCCACGTCAGAGTTTCTCTAAAAGGTTAGGGCAGAAAGGTTTGGAGCAAACGTAGTAGCAAATTTTCGTCTGGGAAGGGCAAGAACTGGAAGACGAATAACCCCATTTTGCCATCAGCTGTTTTGTCTTTTCTGCACAGCAAATGTCCTTCATGTCAGGACTTGTAAGGGTGAGGTGGTTTACGAATGAAATTACCCTGATGGTCAATCGGTGAATAGGAAGTGTCTCAAGTGCCTGAAACAAGTGTCCAAAAAGTCAAGAAACGTCCAATCGAAGAATTTGAAAGCAGAGATTCTTCCGAAATTCTTACCTTAATGGGCAGTTTGACGTCATTTAATATTAAAAGGTCGAGTATTGACGCATCGAAAGCCTTCATCATCGAATACAGTGGAAAACACGGGACAGCGGTCAGCGTTCCATTTGGGAAGTTCGAAGTGGTCTGAATGTGAGTCTGAAATGCAAAAACAGGAACATCAACGTCTACCGTGTACTGCCATAGCAGATTTGGGAAGATACGAAGAACCACACTTACGTGGGAAGTGAAAGTTTCAGTTGCAACGCAACTATGTGAGGTGTATGCTCCGAGGTTGGTCGACCGGAGCTGTTCAATGTCCACTGGGTTGGGTTGAACTTTGAGGACCCGCCATTCGAGTTTGGTCAGCAACCATTCTGTGTCCTTGTGGTCGGAAGTAGCACCGAATTCTATGGCCAGCCCATTTTTCTGCATGCAAAACGATTGACGGGGAATTGCAAAGTAATTCAAGTTGAATTATTTAATTATTCAACCCAATAAGGGTGAATTTGTGGACAGGTCCTTCTAAGCATTTGTGTTCCTGGATTTAGATTTTACAAACTTGTAAAAATTGATTTTGCAAATTTTACAAAATCCAGGAGAATTTAAGGAATTTGGGGGAAAATCGGGGCAACCATCTTGTAAAACGGTTGTTGACGAGGTTTTTGCGAAAGATTTTAGAAGGTATTGGCCACTACGATGGTGAGAGTTTGGCCAATGGATGTACACTTTCTTAAATCCAGTTTTTTTTTTTTTTGGCGGTGTGGGGGGGGGGGGGGGGGGGGGGGTTGTTAGTTGAGGGGGGAGGCAGCTGCGTCACCATCGGACACCCCTCCCACCACAATCCCAACAGCCTGTCAACTGACACGCCACATGAAGAAACGTTTTGGTGGTTTCAGATTTATATCGTCATCTAGGTACTCACCGAAACTAAATTTTGGTATTTTTTGTAGTTAAAGACAAGTGAGGTTAATAATATTAACCTCATTACCTCATTAGCCTCATTGCGCATATTATGCGTTACAAAATATTACAGGATTACTGTAAGTACATAAAAAATGTAAAAAATTCGAAACGTGTAAAATGTTAATACAAGTACAGAAAAAATGTTTAAATTTCGATTTGTCTGTCGACTTTCCACTTCTTTCGCGCGGAGTACCATGTGACCTACGAGGTTTTTGGACTTTTTCAAATTAAAAAAAAAAAGTTTGCAATCCTGTTTTTCACCACTTTTGGAGCTCAAATACACCACATAGAGCAACTTTTTGGTGGTTTCAGAACTCGCCGAGCTGAATTTTTCAAGACCAATTTAAAAATTTTCGACTTCTAGAAAGATGGTTCTCGTTCTCCTCCTCCTCGAGAAGCAGCTGCTCCAATATAATAGGATTCAAGGTAATGACCGATTTTCTAGTATTGATAAACAGCAACTTTCCTGATAATAATTATTGATAACAGTTATTGGAGATTTGCGATAGTAGGAGAATAATCGGATTGCATTTGATAAACCGGTTCATAGCCAATAATAAGGTTCTAAACCATGTGACCTACCTTGTTATTGAAAATGTTCAGCAATTGCCTGGAAGGAACGGTGGCATTCTGGTAAGTTGAATTGCCAGGTGACTCGATGTAGTTGTGGCGGATAATGTCTATAAGGACAGGAGAATCTTGAGAGGTGCCTTCAAAGTCCCAAATTACTGCGTCCAGAGGTAGATAACGTTTTCCTAGAAGAAAAATATGTGCCGCGGGTGAAAATAATCAACTGTTACTGTTACACAATTGAAACACGAAGAAAAACTGCAATGATAACGATAAATTACTTGAAATGCCTTCATAAAATCTACAGTTCTACCCAGGGGGCTTCCAGATCAAGTGGATCCCTTTCAATATTTTAAGTAGTATTTTAAGTAGGTTCTCTTCCATACTGAATGAGTCACCCTGTAACCCAGAAACTAGAACAACCAGTATAAGACTACCTGAAACCGTTCCGCCAAGTCTTGGAATTGATTTATTTTAGGAAGGTAAACAATGGCAATTGAAACGTGGGGTTGCGGCGTGCGACACATTCAACTGGTGCTGCTACTCATCAGCCGCATAGTGGAACTCAACCTTCTTTGGACGCTCAGGGTGTCCATCATGCTGGCTGAGAGGGATGCCACGTCAAATCACACACTGTTCGACGACCCGTACCGACAGACAGTGCGGGCCTGGACCCCAAACCAAAAGGGCATATTGAACGATGCCTATCTGATTTTGAGCTTCATCGCTTATCTTGTCGGAGGGTGGATGACTCTTATAGGTACAAGTATGATTGCATATCGGTTGTAGATATTCTCCAAATTCATGTGATGTTTATTTTCAGTCGATTTGAAATGGTTGATGCTCGTGACGGTGGCAATTAACACCATCCTCACCTATGCCTTCCCTCACATTTGCGTCGGCACAAACTATAACGTCGTGCTGACGACGACGATAGTGATGGGTTTCATGTTTGTGGTCAAAGAGCCGGCCATTATGGCCATTTTGGGCCAGTGGACTCCAACCGGCGAACTGGGCAGAACTGTGCCGTTCACATTTAGCACGATGACCTTTTCCCACTTCACTTTGATATTCCTCTACCAATTCATCAAAGTAAGACTCGTACAGTTACAAGTTATCTGTAGGATTTAAATGCCACGTTTTCTCCTTCATTTGTTCAGAATTCTCCTGCTGCCTGGTCTTCTATCTTCTACCTGATGGGTAACCTGGGTGTACTCTGGTGTGTCGGGTGGTACACCTTCGGCTTCCAAGAGCCCGACAGATGTTTTTACGTGTCACTCAGAGAAAGAAACTTCATAGCTAATAACATACCAGTGAACACTTTTGGGCGCAAGAAGACCGAAATTCCGTGGAAACGAATGTTCAAAAGTCCACCATTTTACGGGGTCTTGATATCGACGGTATTGTACAAATGGATGTTGGTGCTGGTTATGTATTCGAACATCCTCATGTGCTACGTTCAGAGCAAAACCATTGGTTATGGTAAGTAGAATCGGCGAAGGAACAATGAAGGAAGGCGTGTCTGGCATTAGCATGGCGTTTGCTGTAATCAACCCCAGCCCAGGATTTTTTAAGCTCGGATTAAGGTCGTGAGGCTCGTCAACATGAAACTTGACGCACCCCTTTCAAGAATTTTGTCCCTCATTCGGTACATAAGAAATGGGGATGGACAGGGATGACGCAGGGATTCTGTTCAGGACTAACAAGTCCAGTCCTACCCACTTTAGGGTGCTGACAGAGCAGAGTTGCGATAAAAGCAGCACTAAAGCAGCGAGCAGATTGACGAGAAGAGGCGTAACCGTAACAAGGCCTTGTAGCTGTTAATAACTGGGGCATGTAACTGACAGTAACAGGGTCCTTTGCTGTAACTACCTGGAGCATGTAACTGACAGTAACAGGGCCTTGTTGCTGTTACTAACTGGGGCATGTTACTGTTACAAACCGAAAAAACAAATGCAAGAATACAGATTTTAAAAAAGAAATTTAAAATTTTTTACTGACAGAATCAATTTTTGGATAGTTTATACCAGGGGTATAAAACCCTCACTCGGGGGTCCGCGGCGAACTTCGAGAAAAATTAATACATTTTTACAAAAACAAACGAAGAGTGAATAAAATAATAAGGCAATATACTTTTATTTAGGCACCACAATCTACAATCTACAAATTTAGTGTCTCGTACCTATCTAAAATTTAGATTTAATCTAAACACGTGGGTAAGAGGGGTCCGCAGTAGAAATTTTTCCGTGAAGGGGTCCGCGATCGGTACGAAAGAATAATAAACCCAAGAGTACCTACCTAACATTTACAGCGTTTTTATTTTCCCCTATTTTCGGATGAGTAATACCTACCACGTTTGACTACTAGCACTAATTAAGAAGCCTCCATTCATTTCGGATTTCTTAGGAGAGCCCAAGACCAGCGGTACGACCAAGAAATCCAGCAGGTTAGTTTTCATAGCTCTCATCGAGGAAGCAACACGATTCCGAGCGGTGAACAATTCCAAGTGCACAATTCCGAATGTTGAGATAGAAATCAGAGGAACCGTATCAACTGGGAATAAGGGAGGATTTCGAGTGCAACGTTGCCTTGCTCTAAGGAATCGAAAGACGGATTTGAGGCGCCTAATTTCAGAAGGATTTCCAATTAGAATGGAACCTTTTGGCAGCTAGATCTGTAAATTGCGCATGCAATCATTTTAACGTAGCGCCGACTCCCAATTATATTTCAGTATTTCGCCTAAAATCGCTAAACAATGATTTCTTCGAGGTTTTTGACAGTGACAAATCGTGTAGACAATCAAATTTACAACAATTTTGGTCTTCATAATGTTTTCTGTAGGACCAATAAGTACATTACGAGATACATTTGGTTTAAGTTCCAAAATTGGAGAAATTATTTGCAAGAGTTGTTACTGACCTGTTACTTTCGAATACCAGCTATTGCGCGGGGAAATGGTTGCAAGCGTTCCCTACGTTGGAGAGATATGCTTTGGCCCTCCATAAGTATAACAGGAGGCCAGGGCCTGCTGGCTGGAGCCCCCCCCCCCCCCCCCCGTATCCCACCTGGCCTGAGACCCCTTCCTCTATTTGCAGTTCCATTATTTACTTATTACGCTACAGAAGGATGTCAAATTCGAATGGAACCTTTTGACAGCTAGATAGGGTTACCGCCAATGAGAGTAAGTGGCAACGTGCAAAAGGGCCCTGTTAACAGCCGCTCAGAATCGACCCATAGCTCGGAATCGTGAATCATTTGGAACGGTAATGCCACCTGCTGCTCGCAGCTCTGGTCGTCTTTGAACCGCTGCTCCACTCTGTGCTGCTCCCCATCTGCCTATCTTCGTGTGTTTTCCTCCCACACTTCCCTGCTTTAATTGCAGCTCTCATCGCAGATCAGAATGGAAATTCTGACAGCAGTCTGGCGATTCTGGAGAGTACCTACCTACATACCTCGGTTTCCAGAAATCAAGCCCTCAAGCACTGATGCTCCATCAATATCGTTCTCAGAGCATCTAGGACCAAGGCCTTGATTTCTGGAAGCCGAGGTAGGTACCCCCATTCTCGGCACTTGCAAAACGCCCTACTGTGCCGAATGGTTCTGAACTGCAAGAATTGCTCTGCAAACTCGCCTAGTACGCATTCCATGGCCATGGATGTAGTACGCTGCCAGTGCGCAAATCAGACATGGATGTAGATTGTACAACAGATTCTGATAGAACTTTTATTATTTGTTGTCCAGAGTTTGGAATGTACATTCTCCTCTTCACGGCGATGTTTCTGGTGCCGTTCGTCCTGTGCCTTGCGGGTTACATCTCGGACAAGGTAATAATCAAAAGGAAAGTACGCAATCAGTACCCTCGAAATACCTTCAACTCCATCTCCTTCTGGGGAACAACCGTGGTCATGCTACTCTTGTCTTACGATGCCGCTCCCATCATCGCGTTCATGTACTGCGGTTTGTACATGTACGCTGCCAACGTCTTTTACCTGGGCAGCCCATTGAATTACTTCGACGTGGACAGAGCCATGACCGGTTTCATCTACGGGTTGGTCAATTTCTTCGCTCACATCCCCATCGCTTACGTCAACTCGATCTACCCGCTGTTGAGAAAAGCCTTGAATGAAGAAGACAGCAATATAACCGGACAGTTCAAAGACATTTGGATTGTTGGAATTTTGATGTCCTTCTTCGGAAACTTTTTCTACATTTGTCTTGCGACAGACCAGACCTACCCGATGGTAACAGTGGCACCTATGGCACCAAGGACATCAGCAATTGTATGATTCCAAGAGTAGAAAAAGAAGCATCTGTGTTATCGTTTAAATAAAACTATTCATGTTCTTTCTGATTTGTTCTCAACCCCACCTTCGTGCAAGCATAATATATACCAAGGACGTATATTTTAACCTAATGACGATTAACAGCAGGAAGGTCCGACTACAGTTAATAATCAAGCAGGTACGTGCCTGTCTATCTCACTTCATACTCACTTCTCAAGTCGACTGACATCACCAGCAGGAACATGACGATAGTGAATGAGCAAAAAAACACGCAAAACGGCTTGCACCATATTCTCAATGGGCCATTCGGGAAACAGAAATTCACAACTTGTTGCCTCCAGTGGGCCGTCATAGTCAAAAAGCTAAAATATTCTTAAAGAACGAAATACCAGCGAAAGAGTCAACACGTTCGAATTTCCTCACTAGGAATATCCCAATATCCCAAGCATCCTCACGCATCGACAGATAAATTAAAAGAAAGAACACCTCAAGCACATTCCACTTTTTCCACAAAAACGGAAAACGCTGAGTGTCCCTACTTTGTTTACATTCCTAGCCTAGCCCGCACTACACTGCAATAACCATAGGTAGGTTACCGTAGTTCTCTGTGGTAGGTAGTGGGTTGAAAATTTAATTAATTATTTACGAAATTTATTTGAATTAAATTAATTTGAAAATTTAATTATCGTACAGACGCAGATTATTATAAAATTATTTACGAAATCAAAAACGAAAACCGAACTAAAATTGATGATTGACCGAATTAGCGTTGCAGAAAAAGGCTTCTTACTTTCTGTTTGTTACCTTTAAGGACAAATAAAGAGAAGCATAACAGCCACATTGTATTGCTAAACATTGATAAAAGCGGCTGATAAGGGCGATAGAAAATTAAAATTTAATTTTAACAACATTTAATGTTGTTGCTCTTCCGCTATAATTTCCAAAATTTCTTTGGAGACCGTTTCATGTGGAATTTATTATTCGTGGGTTGTCAGTGAGTACGTAGCAACTGCTAAGGAGTTTGGCTGCCGTTTTAATATATTTCGTGATGACTGGAAAATTACTTTGAGTTGCATCAGGCTGCCATGAAGGCGGTTGGGAGCAGTTTGGTCGGCCTCAGTAAGTACACATTTCACATTTTTATTACACCGTTTTAGGCGTTGGAGGATCCTGCAGAATCTGCGTGCGAAAGTTGAAAAGCAGTGATTATCTACGGGGTGACCTTGTCTAGGAGTTCAAGGCCGGGCTAACTGCGAGGCGTGATATCAAATTGAATTTGATTTGGCATGATTGAGCCTTTTACTTGGTCTTCAAACCAAGTCCCATCTACCCCCTAGAAGGGTGCCAATTTCATTTTGAGACAAGCAGGGAATCAGCACCCGGAAATCTGGACAAAACAGGACACACACGATAATCATTACGATAAAAAGATTTGGTAGGTTCAATGACATTGTACCTCCTGGAATCATGTTGTGATTCAAGGAGGTTGGGTGGAACTGAGGACTGATTACATGTTCACTGGGGGGGGGGCCATCCCTGCTGGCTACGCCAGCCAACCCCCGACCGTATTCCACCTGGCCCCTCGTTTTCTCATATTGTGTAATTTTTTTCTTCAAAAATACAGATTTCGGACACTCCTTGGCCCACCACCATCCCAATTTTTCAGCCCCTATTTTTTCTCCACTTTTGGAGCATCAATGCACCACGTTGAGCGACATTTTGGTGGTTTCAGACTTTACTCGCACTATGCTCGCAAAACTGGATTTTTTAAGACCAATATCAGATTTTTCTGACATCTAGCAGTGCCAACTAATAAAGATGACCATTCTCCTCCTCTACTTGCAGCTTTAATATAATTTATTTCTAATAATACTAATAACAATAATTTTTTTTTTTTTTTTTTTTTCATTTTTCCAAAAAAAAATTAACAAATCTATCAACAAATTTATCAAAATTAACTCCAAATGGTTTTTAAAATCACTTTTATTGCTGTTTAAACTGCCTCCATAGCTCTACGGGTTCGTAGTCGTCAACTCAGTCCTCATTTACACCTAACCTTCTTGAATCACTTGAAGAAGAAATAACTAGTATTTAATCCCTTAGCAGGGTTGTCCCATAAGAATTGCCCTTAGCCATTCATTTTTTTCAGCAGGACGGTTTGCGACGTCGTTGAGGTTCCCATCACGACGTGCCGTCTCACTAGATCGATGTCGTCCACCCAAAATCCCGCCTTCTCCCGTTAGCCGATTTCTAGTTCCCAAAGAATTGGGTCGACACAAAGCCAAACTGAAATTCGCCGTAGCGGCCAGCATCGCGGGATTCACTGTCGCCCAATGCGCCACAACTAAGAATAATTTAGGTGAGAAATTGATCACAACTTCGACCTGCTGGTCGATGAGTTTAGCTCATGCCGTTTATTGTATTTGCAGATACGAAATTTTTCCGGATTGTTAAACAAGGTTCTCCTAAAGAACTGTTGATGTAAGTAATATTCAAACGCTGGAGACTTTTAGTTTATCTCGAGCATTTCGTAGTTCGCCGGACTTACATACCTATTTATGATTATTTGTCAGGTTCCTGGATTCAAATAGCAAGTGGGACGTTGACAAAAGACACTTCCTCGGGTGGACAGCTCTGCACGTGGCAGCAGTAAACGGGAACGTTGACATCATGAAGGTGTTGCTGGACAAGGGAGCAGACCCGAATACAGGAGACGACTACGTCAACGTTTACAGGACTGCCTCTGAAAAAGGGTTGCACACTCTTGACGGTAAATCATTTGAACGGAGACATTGAGTTCTCCCGTCTCTTCGACGTATTTCATTTTGATGCTTGGATTTAGTGATGCTTCACCGGGAAAGCGAGTTCAGTGAAAGTCTTCGCGCCCAGGAGAACTACCTCGGGTTCACCCCTTTGCACTATGCGGTTCTTGTTGAGAGCACAGCTTGCGTCAAGTTGCTTCTAGCCAGGGGTGCCAACCCCAACATAGAAGCTTCAGGCCACACTCCAGTCGCCTTGGCGAAGGACCGAGAAATGAAAACACTTTTGGAAATTGAATCTGAAAAGGTATTTTGTTCCTCCAATCAGAAACCATGATTTATTTAAAGTCGCCAATTGTAATTTGCCATGTCATTTTGCCAGTTCTTGCTAGCTGAACAGGAAAGAGAAGCTGAAGAGAGAAGAAAATTTCCTTTGGAGAAGCGGTTGAAGCAGTACATCATCGGTCAAGAAGCCGCGATTGGGACTGTTGCTGCGGGTAAGTTCTTGTTACGACGTAGTCCCTCAAAAATACCCAAAAGCCGCTGAAGTATATTTTGAATTTTGTAGCGATTAGAAGGAAAGAAAACGGTTGGGCCGACGACGAACATCCGCTGGTGTTTCTCTTTTTGGGATCTTCAGGAATTGGCAAAACCGAATTGGCTAAACAACTGGCCAATTACATTCACCGGAACAAGACCAATTCCTTCATCAGGCTCGACATGTCTGAGTACCAAGAAAAGCACGAGGTGAGAAGCAGTTTATACTGCTTTTTAGGTTTTTTGTGGTTGGGGGGGCGGAGATTTTTTTACGATCAAAGCAAAAGATATGTACAGGTTGTTTTGTGAGATGTGCGAATCGTGACTCCAATTACTCGTATCTCAGAAAAACCTACCGACCTTGGAGTAGAATTCTCTGCGGGCCAAGTAACTTGTAGCTGCTCTTTACAGAAGAGTTGGGGTAGTTTCATAGTCAGGTCTTACTCTTCAAGACAGACCTGGTAAATGCATGCACCATCCTAGAAGAAAAAAACTGGGGTGTGGTTTTATGAAACCACGGTAAAAGTGAAACTTTTTTCCTACTAGTCTCTCCGGCTCGCTTCGCTCGCTCCCCTAGTGGGGTACGTAGCATCGATGGACACGTTTTTTATGTCTAGTCCCCCCCTCCCCCATTTCCTACTCATTCACCTACCCTTGTATCTCTACCCACGGCTTCATTTTGGCGTTTTCTCAAATTGATTTCTAACGAGGCAACTGATAACAACAAAACAAGCGGCATTGTTTACTGCATCCATTAATAACATCAATAAATATAAAATGGGGACATAATGACAAAGAAAAAGTACGAAAGAAATTCGTGATAAATCGAGAACTTTCCAACGAATGGTGAACGATTTTTGTTCGATTATAACTGGCGAAGATGAAGTTCCGTAGCAACGAATCGGTTGTAAGCGAAAATCAACGGTAGCGTGACGTTACAAGAAACGACACACAGACCAAAAAATTTGGGACGATGTAATAAAAAGTTTCCCTTTAAAAATAAGACAAGCCATCAATTGAATTGAATAGATGAGCGCAACCTTTCTGTTTAATGAGCGAGAGAAACTAAGAAACAGTAGGTATCTAGCGACCAAACTATGCCACACAACACATCAAAAATATCCACGTGATGCTCATTACGTAAACAACTGCACCCTGACTACCGATGCGTAAGAAAACCTTATGCCGATCAGAGGTAACGAACGGCTCAGGCTGCAAAAATCGTTTTGGAGTCGTTGGAATCAGCCTAAAAAGCTCATTCCATAGACCCTTGTACCAATGAAATCGGACAAAAACTTTCGTCCCCCTTTTGAGGCCTCCTTAGTTACACATCAGAGATAAACAACTTTCGTCGTGAAGGACCTCCCGAAAACCGATGAAGGGGATGAGGGAGGAAAAATCAAGGTAGCCTATAACCACCCCCCGAACTCGCTGATCACAATGAAACCACCCTCATGAAAATCTGTTGAGCCGCTCGGGCGTGATGCTGTGATACACTAACAAACAAAAAAACAAACAAACATGTCGAAGAGGTGAGCGCACCTTTCCATTTTTTGAGGGAAAGGTTGCGCTAAAACGTGATGCCGCCTGAGGGTATTTTGCCGCTTGTGATTGTTTCAGTATGGTATATTGCACGGATTCCCAAACCTTTTGGCTTGCAAACCCCTCTTACTCAAGTATTTAGATTTACATAAATGACAATAAATTTATAGCACTAAAAAATTGGCTTAAGTAAGTGAAACTGGGGTTTTTGGTAAATAGCGAAAAAGTATACTTTCATCAGCGCGCTCTACCGGTCATCTTACAGACCGGTAGAGCGCGCTGATGAAAGTATACTCCACGTGCTAAAAATTCCTGCCGAAAATGGCTCCAAGCTCAATTGAAATGGAAAGTTATAATTCTGCTTGGAAAACCTATATTTATATAGGTTTATAAACTTTGATACTGATTTGTATATTTGTATATTTTGATACCAAAAAAGGCAAATGATTTCATCAACTTTTTTCAGTATTCATTTTTCTTTTATTGCAGTAAAATGCATTTTTGATTTTTTGATTGTATTTTTTCGCTCTACGTTCATTTTTGTTAGAATGTATTAATTTTTCTCGAGTTCGTCGTGGACCACAGTTCTGGAAGCCATGGTATATTGTATTATGACCGCAGGAGGACACCCCCAAACCCCCGGATTATTTCAGTTTCAACCGAGGATTTAAGCAAAGAACTTGGTATATGATTTACACAATTGTCCATCTGCAAACCCACAACCCCCAACGAACCCAGAGCAAAAGCGTGTAGTTTGGAGTCAAAATTGTTACTATACAACCAAGCTTCATTTCCACTAGATATCTACCATTCAAGATTACATATTTGCAGGTTGCTAAACTAATTGGAGCACCACCTGGCTACGTCGGCCATGACGCTGGTGGTCAACTTACTAAACAACTGAGAGCCTTCCCCAATGCAGTTGTGCTTTTTGACGAAGTAGACAAAGCCCACCCTGACGTTCTTACCGTTCTTCTGCAACTATTCGATGAAGTGAGCTCACTAATATATACATATATACCTACTATACCAGATTTTTCTTCTTGAATTTATTGAAGGATATAATAATGCAGCGATAAAATAATAGACGTATCGCCCAGTTACGTCAATAACAAAATACTGCGTCAACCAGCACCGCTTAAAAGTCGATCCACTCATTTCAGTGATTTCAGTGAATCCGTGCCCTTCAAAGGCATCAATGATAAATTGTCCACACACCAGCGTTGCATGCCGCACGGAGCACTGATGACCCCGGATTCACTGAAACATTGAAATATGTGGATCGACCTTAAGCACTATTGCAGGTAGGCATGCTGCTAAAGTAGTTAAATTTAAATGAAAAACGCTGAAAATTTTACACAAGGGGTTATTATTCTTTGATATGGGTTACTTGCGAGAAAATTAATCCTGCATCTCTGAAAAAGTTTGGTAAAAAAATGTTTTTGTTAATTTTTTTACTTTGAAAATATTAAATATTTAATCAAATTTTGATCTCTTAGAATCCTTCCAAAAACCCATTTGTAGCCCCTTGAAAGCCCTATAGATCCCCACTGTGAAATCGGGTCATTCCGGGATGCCCAAAAATGGATTCTTCGTCCAAAAATACTTCGAAAACGACACCTAACTCGATCCCTTAGACAAAAGCCTTCAAAAAAAACCTTCCGTAGCCCCGTTTTAGCCCCATAGCGCCTCACGGGTTTGGGCGATCGGGCTGAAAACCTTGCGGACACAACTAGATGGTAAACCGAGTATTTTGTCAAAATTTCGGATTAAAAAAAAAAAAAAATCCAACTGCTCAAAACGGCCCGGACGGCGGATGGACATTTCGTTTTTGGGATCTCTTGAAACGAATAATGTCAAATTTTGAGGCCGATCAGACTTTTCGAACCCCGTCGCGATTACATAGGTGTACCTATTATTCCAAGAATAATAAACCAAAATGATCGTAACTTTGCATGTATTTAATCGGAATGAATTTTTTTTTTTTTTAAGTGTGGTAGGTACCCTATATTGTAAATAGTATTACACAGCTTTAACTTGAGCATGCAAAACATTTTTACAAAATAAAAGAAAGTGTTGTAGTTCACCATTTTTCCCCTCTTAATTTACAAAATTTACACAAAATGTACACAACATAAGTAGACAGGTAGACCCAACAATGTCAAGTTGACTTTTTCTTCCTTTACATTTACAACGAGCCGCCTCGGGTTCTCTGCGAATTTTTCAACCATTACTTCCTCTATTTCTTTCTTTTGATCTGAAACTGTATATTATACATATTATTAATATGTATTATAATATAATATGTATTATGATATTTTATTATGTTCAACCTCCCCCCCCATATAACATTTTCTCATCATCTGTTTAGGGACGTCTCACAGACGGAAAAGGTAAAACTATTGAATGTAAAAACGCTATATTTGTTATGACGTCAAACCTGGGAAGCGATGAAATCGCCAACCACGCTCTGCAACTGAGAGCCGAAAATGTGAACAATAAATCAGGTAAATTGCGTGTGCCGATCTAATTTTTCAAATTTCAATAACATTTGGCTTCATTTGCTTTTTACCATTTTTTGTTTTATTCATTTTGGTTTTTCAAAATATCTTGGGTTTTAACATTTTAGGGAAAATAACAGGAGAGGTGAAAATATCGAACACCTTTAAAGAGCAAGTTGTACGACCAATTCTCAAAAGACATTTTAAACGGGACGAATTTCTCGGTCGCATCAACGAAATAGTTTATTTCTTGCCGTTTTCGAACATCGAGTTGAACAGATTGGTTTCGAAAGAACTTCGATTTTGGGCGAAAAAAGTGAGTTAATACGCGACGGCACCTGTATGGTTGGGTGTAGTTATTACCAAATTAGGGTGTTTTCATGTTTGGGGGATGATTGTTTACATTTTCAGGCAGAAGAAAAACATCGGGTGACGCTCAATTGGGACACAGGCGTTGAAAGCGTGTTGGCTGGTGGTTACAATCACCATTACGGAGCGCGCAGTATCAAACACGAAGTGGAGAGGCGGGTGATCTCCAAACTGGCTGCTGCCCAGGAAGCAGGTCGGTGGGGCGGATTTACTTCAGACTGGAATCCATACTGAACGTATTTGAAACGGGGAAATTGTTTTACCATTTAGGTGTCCTCAAAGCGGGAGCGACAGTCAACGTCGTCGTCCACTGGCCCAAACCCGGTGAAGTTGAGTCCGAGCCGACGATACGCCTCCGACTCAAAACTGGCACCCGCGAACGAGACTACGTGGAAATCGGCGAGTCTCCCGAATTGACGACAATGTCCCATCTCTACCGCTCCAATATACCGTCTGTGTAGCTCCTATTCACTTCTTTGTTATGTTTGATTCAGGTGCACCAATCACGCAATGGTAAAAGAACAGAAAAACCTGAGCCTTCTCTAACGTTACCAACCTTCAGCTACCTACTAAAGACATTTTAGATTCGCCCAAAAATTTAGAGGAGCTGCACTACTGACCTCTCACAGCGTATTTGGCGGTCCCTCGAAGGAAGCGAATTAGCTTGTGATATTAGATTTATGTACTTTCTTCACGCTCTGACGTTGTTGATGGTACCAGTGATCTGAATTCTGGTTATCAATGTGTAGTAATAAATAACTTATTATCCATTAGCCTTAAAATCGTAAAAACTACCCCTACCCTAGAGATTGGTCATTCCTATTAGAACCAGAGCGTCCTTACAGGAATGCTGTCATCATAATGATGTCGCCTGTTTTCACTCGCGTTGGCGAGCCATACTCCTTTCAAACCTTTTCAATTTGCAACAGTGACTCATGGCCAATGGACCCTCTGGGTTTTTGAAGAGGCAGAGAATCCTGGTCACTTCACCACGGCAACAATTAAATTCTCCTGGTCTAACGACCACAGAGAAGATAGATCGGTCAGTTATAGAATCATCATGGCTTACATTTTAAAAAACGCTGCAAATTTTACACTAGGGTTTATTATTCTTTGATATACCTAGGTTACTTGTGCAGAAATTTAATTCTGTGTCAATGAAAAAAAATTTATTTCAAACATTTTTCGTTTTTACTTGAAAAATATTTGACCTCCTGGGATCCTTCAAAAATCCCATTTGTAGCCCCATGAAAGCCCTTTAGATCGCAACAGCGAAATCGGATCGTTCCGGGGCCCCAAAAAATGGATTCTACGTCAAAAAATTCTTAGAAAACGACACCTAACTCGATCCCATAGCCAAAAGCCTTCAAAAACCCCTCCCGCAGCCCCATAGTGCCCCACGGGTTTGGGCGATCGGGCTGAAAACCTTGCAGGCACAACTAGATGGTAAACCGAGTATTTTGTCAAAATTTCAGATTTTAAAAAAAATTCCTACTGCCATCAACCATTTTATTTCGACTTTTGACACGTCTGAGTGTCAAAAGAGCGTTTGGCTGTTGAACTCCTTCGTAAAATTTATCCCTGATGGGATAAATCTTTTCTTGTCACTGGAAACACCTCACGTAGAGTCACTTGTGGTTATCGTGCTCACAAGACTTGTTTTTTTTTTTTTGTTTTTTTTTATTACGCCAGATCGGCTTAATCCTTGTAGTAGGTACTTCGTAGTTTGGAACCAAGCAACCCTACTGCTGGAGTTGTAGTTTCTTTAGGAACACTTATATTACGGTAAGCACCCGCTGCTCAGCGGTATTCGACTCTTACGACTTTTACTTGCTGGAAGCGTCCTCAGCCTTCTCTGGAGTATCGAACTATGAGATCTTCTATCAAAACCAACCACAGGTCCCTTTTGAAACATTATTCCTGGAATAATACACCTATTATGTAATCGCGACGGAGGTCGAAAATTCTGATCGCCCTCAAAATTTGACATCCGTTTCGTGACACGTAGATTCCAAAACGAACTCCGTCCGTCCGCCGTTTGTGCAGAAGGAATTTTTTTAATGATGAATTTGTCAGTTATCCCCATATCTGTCCAAACATTGTAGGTACTGCAATTTTTTTTTTAATTTCTCTAAAAATATTTTCTTAATGACGCAGAATTAATTTTTGCTCAATAATTGTGCAAAAATTAATTATTAACCTATATCAAAGAATAATAAACACACGTGTAACATTTGTAGCGTTTTTTATTGGTTGTGATTCCAAGTCAATTCCTTCAGTTTCAAGTTCGCAAAAATCATCAACGCACGAAATCCTCGAGGAGTCCATCGTGTAACACACCGTCCTCTGAGATAATAATCTGAACTGAATTAAGAGAAACGAGATGACCATTGCAGCGGTTTTGGGAGAGTTTTTGGTTCAGTTTCATAGCAAGGCCAATAAAATGAATACATCCGAACGAGAAATTAACGTTTATTATCAGATGCATCAACAATCAGTGCAACTATTTCGGATGAGCTCTGGTAGGGCTGGATTTCAGCTAGTGTACGTTTGCATAGGTACGTGAATAAGCTCCGGAAGAAACAAATACACAACAATCAAGTAATTACGAAGACAATGTTTCTTGGGAGTGGGCTACGAAATATGTGGAGGGGGTCTTATATTGTAAGTCAGCTAGCTGAACGTCTTGAGCTCAATTTCGTCAAAATCCGCCCAATCTAAAACCTCAACGCTTTATTGAAGCGATTTTGATTAAATTAAACTTACAACGAACGGCCATGTCCCCCATAATTTACACCTCTAGCAACCTTCGACCACGTACTTCGTAACCCATTCTCATGTAATGTTGCAAAAAGGGGGCCCCCCATCGAAACGAGTACACCCATAAGCAGATTCACAATGAAGGGACACCATTAGTCCAGTAATACAGTTCATGTGAGAAATTCTAACTAATTCCCAGACGGAAAACTAATTTGGGTACAAACCATCAAATAAAACATATTGCACTATATAACCAACACTAAATTCAAGAATATAATGAGGTAATTGCACACAAAGATAAAACTAGAAGAGAGCGGTTGAGCAAAGGAAGTTTTTGACCTTTCAATGGAAGCTCAAAACAATTAAAGCAATGAAGACGATACGATTTTTACATGGTAATGCTTATCTTAGTGCGGTTGAGGGCCGTTTCAGGGGTTAGTGTATTCCATGTTTGATTGAACCGCATATATGAACAACATATTGTGCTGTCGAACGGTAAACTTAAATTCATTCGTGTACGTAAAATGGTGAATGGCCTTACAAACCGTCATTGTGGAGAAAAACGTGTATCCTGACATAAGTTTCAACCAAGTCTGCTGGCACGTCCTGGAAGGCCATAAATGTCATGAAATTTTCATGACTCACAATGAATGAAACGCTCAATTGAGAAAATTTTCTTTCTTTGTTATAAATAAAACCGAGCCTTGGTTTTGAACTCGAGAACTTGATTTCATCTCGTGTTATTCAACCATATTATAGTCAAAAATACATTATGCAGCAAACTACGTCACGAATCAGTACGGGTTCCGCCAAAATTGCGTCCTCCGCCACTGCTGAGAAATTATTGCAAATCAAGAATCTCGTCTGTTTGGCGAACCTCGGAGTATTGTTCCACCTGCTGAACTACATACTTGAGACGTTAGAAACCCAACCTGCAAAAACGTTGATTCGGAACCAGTGGAAAAAAATGGACTAGTGAGTTCTCACAAAGGAACCCCCCCCCCCCCCCCTCATCTAGCTAAATGAGCGTTCTTAGGACAGTGGCGTTGAACACACATTTAGAATCCCTAACGTCTAAAACTTCCAACCCCAACACGCCCATCACACTTCGAATTACTCCTCGACATCACTCGGATAAGTGACTCATTCTACAAACTCTACAAACATTACAACATTCAACTTGAGAGTAAAATTTAATTCAATGAGTAACAGTAATAGTACCTTGCAGGTATACAGAACGTTTGCTGAATGGAACCCCAAAAAATGCAGACACAGTATTATACAAAATAAGATCTATAAGAAAAAATGGGTAAATTTTCGAGTTTACATAAATTTACAAATACACGGACTATACACAACGGTAATATTAAATAATGTAGCTATGCGCTGTAAAACGCGTGAAATGAGATAATATTTTAGGATATAATTTACTATCACGTTAGATTCTTCTGTCGGTAGTAGCGATCTGAGCTCTGAAACAAGGAAATAATAAGGACGTCGTTTGGTTTTATTCCGCATTATTAGTTGGTAAAAAGGCTAAAGAAGGAAGGAGAATGTTGTGAAACTGGAGTGGAACTCACACTTGGTTAAACCTGAAGGACCTTAGCGCCGGCCGACTCCGTGAGCGCTTCGACGGCATGCTCGACCTGTGCGCTCCTCGACTGAGTCTGTTCAAAGGGAAGATCGTCCGGTTCGTCTTGCAAAAAGGTTCTGTCTACGTCGGCGACAACCTCGCCCAACCGATCGTCTACGGGTGAACGCCGATCCGGCTCAGCTTCGTCGTAGTCTTCGGGACAGACCTCTTCGGCCGTAGGGACGTCCAAAGGTGGTGGGGGCGTAGTGAAGTTGGACCACCAGTTGCTTATGGCACCCTTGGCTTGACTCAGCGCACCACCTGGCCACAAATATTTGCAGTCGATTATCATCGACTGGAATGTTGACGGCAAAGCTTTGGACACCGATGTCGTTGATGAAAACAATTTAATAGAATACAATTGCTCCGACAACATACCTACAGCGCGACCAGTAGTTGCCACTACCCGACCAGTTGACGCCATCGCTTGGTTCAACTTCCTTCCTCCTTCCGTGGTCTGCATCGTACTACAACAAATAACAAAATATACAACAGATTCCTCCACGCACGTGTTTCCAATTCCAAAACGCTGCAAATTTTACACAAGGGATCCCAAAACCGTCAAAAACTCCTCCCTTAGTCACACAGAGCCCCACGGGTTTGGGCGATCGGGCTGAAAACCATGCGGGCACAACTAGATGGTAAACCGAGCATTTTGAGAATAACAACAAAAATTTCCACTGCGCAAAACGGCTCGGACGGCGGACGGACATATAGTTTTTGGAATTTGCGTGTCTTGAAACGGATGTCAAATTTTCAGGCCGATCTGAATTTTCGACCTCTGTCGCGATTACATCGGCGCATTATTCCAAGAATAATAAATCAAAAGCAACTCACTGAGCGAATCGGAGCTTCATGTCAGCCACGCTCAGCTGGCCAGCAAACGGGTGCCCGGGGAACGCTTCCAGGATGTTTGCGTGCTCCGGATGTTCCCGCCATCTCCTGTACGAGTGCGTTTCCATGAAAGCCGCCATATACATCCGGTTGAACTGATCCAACTCCTTGCTCCCTTCTGGCGATTTAAAAACAATACCGTCAATTCAAGTGCTTTCCTCGATACTAAGTTTGAGCTCACAAAAGACCTTACCAGGCAAAAGGGAAGTTCTGAGGAGAGCGATAGTATACGCGTGGAACTGCGATCTGATCCAGTCACCGCCTCCTTCCCAACCGACGCCGTCGATGTAGGCGTCTTCGGTGGATCTCGTCCTCCTGTCCAGGTATTCTCCAAACCTACACAAACCCCATGTATGGTTGAGTGTCACGAGGCAGAACAGCCCGTTTTTACCGGTTGGTAGCCGAACCAACATGGAGCAAACTAGTGTTGCTCCTAGAATACGACCAACAAATTTTACCTCAAATCCTCAGTAGATAAATGGAGCATCTTTCTCAATTCTGGATCATTCGTTTCGATTATGCCCGTCTCCAACTGAGAAATACAAAAACGAACCAAATTTATGGCATATGGCGACGTGACTGCTCTCAGCACTTAATGGGATAAATTTTGAAATGACATTTCAATTTCATCAAGTAAGAGTACCTCGATTATCACATCTGCAACATTCTTTTTTTGCTTGAAAAGAACGTTTGTTGCACCCAAAATGTAACCTCTGATGTTGGGGTCCGTCAAGACGTCCATGTACGGGAGTGACAGGTACGGTAAACATAAATAGCCCTGAAAAATAATCGTTGCTTAAAGCATGTAGCGTTGAATATACCGTAGAACAGTTATGAGTAAAACTAAATGCGTAACCTCCATGAAAGTGGATAACGGGAGACCGCAGGCATCATGGTCGATGTTCATGAGAGTCGTCATGGCTGCCTGGTAGCTGGCGTCTCCCACGAGCAGATCCATCGAGGGGTCACGTGACAAAGAGCCTGCCTCACGAGCCGTATCAGTGTCTGTATCAGTCCCGTTACATATCGTTTCTGTACCTTCCAAATCACCGTTCAATTTCTGCAAATAACGAGATACCGTCTTTAACTGTAAAATATGCAGCAGCGGAGGATGCATTTATAACAGAATCTTGTCTTCGCCTTGTCACATATACATTGACAGCGTTAACCATAAACTTGTTTGGCATTACCGAAGGGTCACGGTCTGCCGATCTGAATCCGCTACAGACAAGCAGCACTATGTTTAAGTAGGTAAGAACTAACCGGTTGGATGGATGGAGCTTCCTTGGCTTCCCGCCCAACCGTCACAATGCCATCCGTGTGATCTGTTTTGCCAGCCGCTTCCTTGACTGTGACAACGGGTGGCGCCATAGGTTCGGACGGCGACACGATTAGCATGTTTGGAGCCGCATCGTCAGAAGGGGCGGGACCGTTCGGATCGCTTCCTGAGTCACCTGGCCGGTTGGTCGGAGTGAAGTTGGGAACTGGAGACATCGGCCGAGACGGTCTGCAAATTCGGACGTTAGTACTTCAATCGCGATTCACCCTCAACTCAACTTTTCTGGATTAATACAACTTACTTGAAACAAGCAGCCTGTGACAGGCCCTTCTCTATCATGCCAGGGTGAAGAGACAGTAGCGAAAGAACTGACGAGCAGAGTGGGTGCACTGGAGATTGGAAAAACAAGACCTTCTTCTCCAACAGGAGAAGTTTGTACAGAAGAAGCACTTTGTGCCTCAGTGCAAGAATCAGCTCTCGGGCAGAAAGGCCTACAAATACACAGCGCAAATTACATAACTATTGCCACACTTAATTATTACGCACGAGCCGAAAACGCAGCGAACTACCCACCGACAAAGAGTTGAGACGACGAATGTAAATCACCCATCTGTTCAATGCAGGCGTTCAAATGGGAATACGTGTCTTTCAACAGCCCAACTTTGGTAAAATCCCCTTCTTCAAAGTAAGCGTGAGTTATCAACTCCATTTTCACCTGAGACATCAATGATTTTGAATAGCTGTTTGCTATTGCAGACATAAATACGACAATGAAAGAAGTTAGGCATGCATGTTAACCTGAATCTGCCCATAGAGTGGGACAGTGCTGAGGACGCAGACGGCTTTCTGGACAGTCCCTCGCGTCATGTCTGGTGTCCTCACTTTCAGTTTCTGAAAAAAAAAAGTAGTGAGGCACGAACAATACGAGCAGATAGTGGAAATGGTCGACTCACCTCAATAGGTATCTGCCGAAAACACGATATCCCAAACACGGTCTCATCGGGGGATTCGAGGCTGGGTAGGTGAAAGAAGACAGTGTCCTTGTCGTAGTTGTGGGATCCGTCGGGTAACGCTAGCGTGGGCAGGTATTTCCACCCAGGCGGCGTTTCGTGACTCTCGGTGGATGAATTTGGTACCAACGGAGGGTATGAGTATTCGACCTTAGGAAAGAGAAGGGAGTTTACTCAGGGAGCTATTGTAGTCGGGGATCCGAGTTCTGGACCAATCTATCCTGTTTCAACGATGCAAATTCTTGAGCTTGGAATTTTTCTCCTTCTTAACGACGAACTGTCATTACATCTTGGATGACATCTCGTCATCATTGATATATAGTTAAGATTAGGATTAATACTCCTAATATGCGCAATACGTCGGATTTACAGACAGCTCAGAGATGAAGGTCAAGCACCCTCAACCGAACTCTCTTTACACTGCCATACCTCATCGTGGGAGAACCATCAACCCAGATCACAGGCTAATATCGATCTCCAAACCCCATCTTGACTTTCTCATGTAACGAGGTTCCCACCCTGAAACTGTTAATCTCTACTCGATCCTCTGCAAGAATCCAAAAATCCACCATAAGGAAAATCGGCTGAAGGATTGTCAGATATCCTTAACGTCAGACGTAGATTCTACGTCGATTCTGTGAAATGAATCTGATTGGCAAGTTCATGACGAGGCTTTTCCTACCGTGACAGAATTTATCTACTTCACAACAAACATCCTTTCACTGGCGACAGAATCAAAATACCAGGAAGGAGTGAGTCACAAAAATGACAGGACAATAAAATCGATGATAAACATAGACTCTCATCACCTGACATCCTTTTTTGTGATGAAATCCGATGACAAGGACGTGAAGAATGGGTCCTTTTGGATCCTCCTGCATGTTCCCGAGTCTCTTCAAATTATCTGGTCCATAGTAAAATCAACCGCACAACGGGGCAGAAACGCTAAAATTTTCGAACAAAACAGATCAATCCTCTGCGACTCGCAAGAACAGCATCAGCAAGTTGTTGATGTTGAACAGGGGTGCCAGATGTTAGAGAGATCAAACCGCTCATCAGACTAATCGAAACCGCTTGAAAACTGTACTGCATAATGTATCAGTATTAAAATTTAATTTAAATTTACCTCTACTCAAATTCACCGACAACAAAATTTGAATATAATACACATTTTTTGAGGAAGAATTTTAAAATAAATTATTGGGACAGGTGAAAATTAGTAGGTAAATACCTAATACCTACAGGTAAGTTGGGTAGATGTGTGGATGTCGACGTGTAGGTAGTGACGTGTAGTTGATTGCGAAGTGGTTGTTTGCCGAAGGAGCAGGGATCCAATGATTGGATTGGATTCCAATCCAATGTGGATGTAGGGGTTTGGATTGTGGGTTGGTTAGGGAGAGACGAATCCTCTGCTTAAAAGCAAAATAGTAGGTACAACAATAACAAAATTGTAGGTACTACCTAGTACCTATGTGGGACGGTCCCCGTCTTTTTCCGCCGCTGCCAGACACGAACGGTAAGTACTATTTTTGAAAATGTTGATTAAAAAAAAAATAATAAATTTTTCATTGGCACAATTAATTTTTGGATCATTCATTCATGAATGGATTTAGTTAGGTATCTCTTCAGTGATCACTATAATCACTATAAGTGAAGTCTTCTATTTTATTCACCTGCCTGGTCCACCTAAAATAGCCCCTCAGACGGTTTCCACTACACCTTGCAACCCTGTAATTGAAGATTCCATGAAGGGAGCTTAGAAGAAGACTTCTTCTTCTAAGCTCCTTGATTCCATGTCCTCAAGTAAGGCTGCCCGTATGAAAATACTGTACATTCTACGGTTTTCAGAGCATAGGAGTACCAGAAAATATTGTAGATTTCTACGGTTTTCAAAGCATAGGAGTACCAGAGCAGAGGAGTGTTCTCATTTTTTCGTTCCAAAAATCATCCAATTGAAGATTTTCCAAAATTAATGTTGCTCTTGTTTTTGTCACGAGTTTAAAAAAAAATGTTGGAAACTTGTTGAGAATAATAAGAACTCAACAAGTTTCCAACAATATAAATAAATTATTCAAGTACAGTTATTTTATTTTTAAGTAGGTACATCTGTTTCCATTTGGGTATAATCGATACCAGTAGTAGTATCGAATGGCAGGATTCGATACCAAAAGTACCCGGTATCGAAAGGAAATACCCGATACTTTACCCATATCGATAAGTATCGCACATCCCTATCTTCAGGTCGTTCAGGTTATGGGCAAACCAAATCGGCGATTGAAATCGCCTGTCGGTAATCCTCGATTACATGGAGTTCAATTAAATGTAGTAATTGTTTAGCGTGGTTTTTTCAAGTTATACGGTGGAAAGGGGAGAATATGGGCAGAAACCGCCACCTCATAAGGATTCGGTCTCTTCTACTATGCCCATAGCTAACAAACACCCAATAAAATACATACAACACCACCAGCAAATGAGCTGCGCTCTAGCGATGAAATTCCGCACAACCAAATAGCACGGCCATCTTTCGAGAAAACCTCAGATATTCCTCCTACCTACTTGCCTTCATGTCGAATTCCTTCGGTGGTCGGTCGTTGATGTATTTTTAAACGCCTGCATCAGCATATTGGAGTTGCATAACTTTCCCGACGGTGGTGCATTTGTGATGTAGTCGTCGAAACAAGTCGATATTCTAGCGTTTGAACGTTTATAGGAGGTCCTGGATTCGCGTTATTATATTTCAACGGAGAACAAGCGCCCGTTATGTTATTTCCGTGAGTCTTCCTAATCCAAATTTTATGATTTGGCACAGCCGAACCGAAGCTTTTGTCTTCTGGAGTGCGTTGAAGCCGACGAACTAAGTTTTTCCGGACGCTCAGGCTCAAGAATGTTTGAAGTCATGAGCACCAAAAGTCGAGACCAAAAAAAACAGGAGCCCAACAAGGAGCTGAAGTCAATTCCTCCGAATGATCCGACGGAAAATTTGAAGCGTCAACCCAAGAAGGGGATCTTGAAGCAGTCTGCAAGCTTCGAGGTGGAAGGTTCCAAAAGGTATATGCTATATAATTCACGACAATAACAATTGCCGGGGGGGGGGATTGATGAGCGTCCTAGGATATTTACCTTGGTGGGTGATGTGATGGATAGAAGACGTAAGCGTAATATGCCCCTGCGCAAGGATGATGCTCAATTGGATCAAGAGGTCATCCCACTGACAGACTGAGAGCCAGTGGCACTCGAGAAAACCCCTTCTTATTGGCTTTTTGTTTCAGCGCCAAGCAATCACGGCCTGCAGGCTCCAAAGCGATGAAGTTTGACGAGATGAACATCCTGGAGACTCTTCATCCACCCGACAAAGACTACGGTCACATGAAGATCGACGAGCCAAACACTCCCTTTGAGAAGTCACTCCCCGACGAGACGGATTCTGTCGATCCTAATGAACTTGCGAACAGGTTTGAGATACTTATCTGGTTACAAGTTTTGGGTATTCAACCAATCTGCGTGTCTGGTAAATACCACTACGTGATTCTGTGAAGTATAGTACAGGATACTTCACAGATGGAATGTCAAGTTTAATATTGGGTGGAGTGGGGTAATAATAATAATAATAATACACAATAATTATTATTGTGTATGCTTTTTTCAATGGTTCAACTTTGGACTTGACTATCAGCCGTCATGTTGCAAGTACATAATATAATATATAATATATAAATATTTTGCAAATTTGCAAATGGCTTGAGCGTGTAAACCGGCCGGTTTACGTTCCTTATCGAATGGTGGAAATCATTTTTTTTACAATCGAGTTTCTGAGACTTGTAATGCACTAGTACCTTATTAACTTCTCCGTGTGAGAGAAATTTTTTGTCACATGCTCCAGGGAGCTAGGCTCAACGAATTTGGCGCCATTTTATGAATCATTAATACATTTACCCCGTTTACACAATTACCCCACTTCACCTTAGGCACTTCATATTATTATTAATTGGTCTATACCTTGTTTAGCCAATATATGTACACCACAACAGCAATATATATTATATATATCTATGCCTAAACAATGTATAGACCAATTAATAATACAGACTTTCTAAATCTGATATATCAGATTTAGAAAGTCTGTATTATTGACTTTTATTATGATATAATATTATTATAGTATTTATACAATAATATAAAATTTATATATTAGATATGTTTACATATTACAATATTATATTATAATATCGGATGAAAATATATCGTTCAAAACTATCGATACCCGATACTATCGGGCTATGCATCATCGATGTATCGGACGAGATCATCGATATTTCGATACTATCGATGGCCATCCCTACCTCCAACGCTTTCTGACTGGCTTGCGATCACTATTCAATGAATAGTATTCATGGCCAACTCAATCGGAAGTATGTACACCACGTCCTAGCACGTACACACCAATTACCCATCCGCTGACTACACGCACCTCCTTTATGTCCCACCAGGCTGGAAAAGCGCAAAAAAGAAGCACCCAAAGCTTTGCAGACTCCATCCAGTTCTGAAGAAGAGGACGAAGGGAGTGAAGAAGACAAAGGTAACTAAAATTTAAAAAACGCAATTATTGGCCTCTCTCCTCCCCATACTTGTAGTAGGGTTCAGAGACTTTTCTTTTTTCATTAACCAGCTAAGCGGAAAGCGTTCGAAGAAAAACGAAAAGCTCATTATAGCGAGTTCACTGAAGTACAGAAGTTTGGCAAGGGAAAGAAGAAAGATGATAAGAAATCGAAGAAAGACAAGAAATGACCGTTAAATCCCCCAATAAAGACTTAGGTAACCTTTATTTCATTTTTTGGTTCGTGCCTGTAATGGATACTAGGGATATTCTCGGGTTGGTGAGAGTTTATTTCATTGGAAGCAACCTCAACCCACTTGGTGAAAATCGGGATTTTTTTCTGTCCATTTTCGACGAATAAAATAAGTCAAAACGTTGTGAAAATCAGCGGCTTCAAAAACTAACTTGAGTGGGCCTAGGAGGTACATTTTTGCTTGGGATCCAAAAACAATACTTGAAAGTCATTGCTTTGTCCACAGCATCTTTTGTCGTTCTGAAAATCCCACTCTTGGTACCTTCTCAAGAATGTGAACTATATCACTTCTTGAATTTTGGTGTGTTCCAAACGGTGGATTTCAACTGTGTGTTGGTGTTTGGCTACAGAGAAAAAGAAGGCGTTCGTGATGAAGCGGAAGGCCCACTACAACGAGTTCCTTGCTGCCAAGCAGGCACTGCAGGCTCTCCAAGACGAGGACGAAGACGAAGAGGAATAAGGCTGACCCGTTTGACAATGAGGGCGGACACCAAGTGAACAAACTGAGCCCTTATTCTTCTTCTTCTTCTAAATTAATTCCCTAGTCGAGAAAATTTTCGCGTTTTACTCAGTAGACATCCATATTTTTATTCTAAAGGGCTTATCGGCCCAGAAACCGGAAGCGTCCACCATTGGTTGTTCTGTTTCGGAGGAATAACGTTCAGAGAGGGTTTTCGTTTCGTTCAGCACTCGCTCAACCTAAAACAGAATTTTATTTATGCGACATTCTGTTGTGTAAATTGAACAGCAAATACATTGAAGAGCATTGGAAATCACCTTGTACGAGCGAGACTCGTTGCCGTGCCATAAATTTTAATTGTGGTACAAAGTGTTTTCCTTCTATTTTTTGAAAAGTGTGTTGACATTGTGGGTGGTGAATTCGTTGAGGTTCGGTCAAACTCCTCATCTAATTCATTCAGCCGGTCATCGCCAATACCAACATTTAAGCATCTGTAGACATTGTGCGTAAAGTTTTTATTTTTTATTTTTGGTACAGATGACATGATTTTGTAGTTCAGGGTTAGTCGATATGTAATTGGTTTTGCTTTTGGAAATGTAACTGTGGATTTGGCTATGTTGGTTTTATCAGAGTTCGTTTCAAAATGTCAACGTCAGAAATGTTAGTGTCTAGTTGTATCAATTGAACTGACGTCAGGAGGATTTCGTTTATGCGATAAGCAGTGCAATTTTTACACTCCACGAAAATAACAAATTTTGTGAATTTTTTTTTTTAAGGAAATGTTGCTGAGGAAACTAATTGCAACATTTTAAGTCAAGCTAAAGCACAGAGGTTTCCAGAGGTTGTACCGAAGTTGGTAGTGCTTCCTGCAGACTTCCTTAACTAACTTGGGTCGACATTTGACCGCATTTTACAGCCATAACCTCCTTATTTTTTTATTAGGTCAAATTCTCGCGATGATTTAATCAACAGACTCTGCGCCCAAGCCAAATCCTCAGTCCATAGACTGACAAAGCCGGGCCTAATGAGAAACACCATGTGGGGCAATAAGTTGTCCTCTTTTGTTATTTATTGTTGACTATCGATCTGTGGCGACGTAGAGAGCTTACGTGTAAATAGTTGTGACGTTTGTACAGCTTTCTGTGCAGCTTGTTTGTACAGCTTTGAGTTCGTTACGCTTAGTGAATGTCCTTGCAGTCGCTTTTTAGGCTCCGAATCCTTAGGGTCTTCCGAAGTATCCCGACAGTGGAAAAATTGTGAAAATGTTTCTGGTTTCAAAATGGTGGTCTGTCATCACCTTTCTTTGCACACATAGAAACGGGGAAATCGTGCCATTTTGAAACCCGTTCGTCCGCTTCTGCCAATAGTAACGCCAATAATTATTAACTTAGCGTTTCGTCTCTAGTTGAGATTAGCCAAGTTCTATTACTATAGTGTTCGATTCTGCCTGATGTGTTTTTAATGGATTTATAATGAAACTTTTCCCACATTTTCTGCTAAAAAAAAATGACTGAACATATGCATTAATTACCCATAGTCGCTGTTTTAGCTCCAACCATTTACAGCATGCCCAGTTGATTGCTTTGTAGGAGTGCAGTGAAAAAGCTGCTTTGTGTGCACGAATGAGTACAGGCTCAATTTTCCCATGTTCTTGCAGTGTACGGTATTACGGGGGTCCTAAAACAGCATTTCACTGCACTCAGGGCTGGCAACCGACCAGAACAACTGGCTGTATGTGTACTCGTGATCATGGACGTTAATTTTGTAATCTGGGTTCGTATAGAGCAGTCATAAGGATCTTTGAATTTACGTGAGAGTGTATCTACTTGCGATCGGGTGACGGCTTGGGTGCCTTTCACCAGTGTAAATAAACGTATTACATTGAAACTTGTTTAACTTCGTTCCCTTCTTACCGTGACTGATTCGGAGGCGGTTTTATCGTTCCATTTGGAGAAAGCACCAATTGAGCCATCTCATTTCTTATTTGTCAGAGTTAATACTAAGAAAGTGAATTCATACCCGAACCGGTACGGGATTCCTATATTTATATCGATTCTACGACGAAAATTACCGTTAACGGTACTCACTCAGCCAAAGCTCTTCGAAACCCCCTTTGTTAACGAAACACTTGCCCCTTAGGTCCAAATAGCAGAAGCTCGAAGCGCCGATACTTTTTCTGTGTTTAGTTCTCCTAATCGTTACGTCAAGTTCTTTTCATCGTAATATCAGCGCCAATAGTTATGTAAAGTAGATATCATAATTGTGTTGGAGTTGATTTTTTTCTTTTTCGTAATCTTAATGAGAATACGTTCAGTAAGGAACCGTGACAGATCCTGAGGAGTGGGTGCTGTTGACCTATTCCCGATCACGATTATTACGATATGCACCCGGCCACTCCCTCCTCCTGAGCGATCCCAAGTTTTCCCACCACAAGATCGAATGGACGTCGACACCTCTGGACCCGCTGGTGAGTGAAGTAGGATGTCGAGTGAAGTTCATCAGCCTATTGCGCGGAATATACAATCAGACAAGAATTGAGTTTTATTTATGAGCCAAGAAATATGACTCAGAAAATAAATCTCAACCCGGGGAGCGAAAAAATATAACTCAAAATCTGATTTTGAGGGATTCCGAATAATAAAAATCGCTAAAATTCAATCCCTGCCCCGAAGTTACTTTTGGTTCTAAGTAAAGTTCGGGATCCCTTCTGAGTGATTATTCCGTTGATTTCCTTCCCTGTGTTATAAATGATCTTTGATTGCCACTGAGATTAAAATACTGCCGGGATGCCTTCGCTGTTTCTTCATGAACTCTTTGAGCAGCATCAATACCTTGTTAATTTTTAAAGAATATGGCTGTTGATGAAGAACATCATCATTATCAACACCGTTTCCCCGTAGAAATTTTTTGATGTCTAAAACACTCATACGGGTTTTGTAGACTTTCCGAGTACTTACTCAGTGACCTAAACTGTCTCCTTTTCCTGCTCTGTGAATATGTAAACTGTCTCTTAATATCTGCTGATCATTAAATGATTTGTGTCATTCTTCCGTTTTGCTGTAGACCCTGAGGACTTATAAGTAAGTCCAAGGTTTATAACTCTATGGACGCGTTACTCCAGCTCGCGTTGTGGGTGGGGGCGGTCAAGGACTGCGGAGTTCCAGGTGTCTGACTCACGTGCAGTCTCAAAGACAGAATAACCCAAAATAACCCTGGTCTCTACTCCCCAGCTCGGAAAACCGCTTCGCGCCGCGTCAACCACTTCAACCTGCGATATTTCGATGCTGCGAACTCCAAACCCGATCCGTTCAAGATAAAAATGTTCGAGCACTTTTTGGTCCCCACTTCGCCACCGAATTCGCCGGTTTGAACAGTTTTCATCATGTGGGCGGTTTGCGCGGTCCTGTGCGCCGTCAGCGCCTTGTCGTCAGCACGCGCTGAACTCATCGTCCACCTGATGGACTGGAGATTTGACGACGTCGCTAGGGAATGTGAATTGTTCCTGTCCAAAGCCGGCTACGACGCAGTACTCGTAAGTACCTACCAGACTGTGCCCTCTACCTAAATTGCCTATCAATATATTAAACGTATTCAGGTCGTTAAGTTGGCTTTTGGGTTTGGTCCACGTTTGCAACATTTACCGGACGTTTCGGGGTTCTTAAAGGCCGTAACGTCCGGTATTACTCACGAACACTTGGGGGATCAGATTTCAGATAAGAAGTTGTTTATTCAACCAGAATGAGTCCTGCTTTTTTCAGAATAATTCTGAAAATCAGAATTATTGTGATCACACGGTTTGTTCAACAAACTCAGTTGAACATTTGGGATTTGAATGTTAGCAAAAAAAAAAAAAAAAAAGTTGCCGCCTATGGCGTGTATTGCCGCTTGTGGCTATAATATAGCCATAACCTAAATGTACCACATGTAGGTAGGTATAGTTAACTATACCTACCTATATATAGTTAACATAATATGTTAACTAAAGTAAACAATATATTAGTATGCTTACTTTAGTACTGGGAGACACCCCCAGACCCCCGGATGTTATGTTATGATTGAGGGTCAAACCAATGAAACACAGAATGTGTTCAAGGGGCGAGGTGGGGGTTAGAAGGAGTTGCGGTTCTCTGGGGGGGGGGGGGGGGGTAGTTGGTTCGGTGTCATTGACTCGGAGGGTGGCCGGAGGGATATTTCTGTTGACCATACCTTACTCATGCCCAACAACTTCAAACCAAATAACCTCCGTAAAAATACATTCTGTGTTTAAAAAAAAATCTATAATAAAAAGAAGTCATTCCCCTTATCATCATCTAAACATCTGAGATCAAACCCTTACCCCCGCCACTGATGGCCTTTATCCATCCGTAACCACTAAGTCTTAGAAGTCTTCTAATCATCGATGTCTTTTGGTGTGCTAGGTGTCACCTGTTCACGAGCACCCTGCCCTGGTGGGTATGCCGTGGCACGAGAGGTACCAAGTGTTCTCCTACAACGTTACTAGCCGTTCTGGAAATGCGTCTGACTTCAAGAACATGACGCAGCGCTGCTCCCATGCTGGGGTTAAGTGCGTCCGTGACCATGTCAGTTCTGTTGTAACATGTAATGCTTGGTAGTACTAACCTATCCTGTTCCAGGGTGTATGCCGAAGTCGTTTTGAACCACATGTCTACCAACTTGCCAATGGGTACAGTTGGCGTTGGTGGTACGTCAGCTGTGCCCTACAACAAGGAATATCCCGCTGTGTCTTTCTCAGCGGAACACTTCCATGCCACCTGTGGAGTCTTTGATTATTTCAATGCAACGAATGTAAGTATGCAAAAACTGAATATGAAAGATGCCACTATGAATTTACAGGGTTGCCAACCAAACCTGTCCCTACGTGGTATTCCTGATATCTGTTTTTGATGTACAGGTGCGAAAATGTGAGCTGGATTCCCTCCACGATCTTTTCCAAAAACATGAGCACGTCAGGGCCAAGCAAACCGAGTTTCTGAACACCCTAGTCGACCTTGGAGCGAGCGGGTTCAAGTTAGTTCACTTCCACGCCTCACTATTATTATTACTTGTGGTCGATTGTAGGAATGGACGGGTTTGGGGAAAGGCACTTGGGCAACACGTTGTGGAAAACTGAAAATATTGTAGAGCGACTAAGTCTGTTGATATGCTAACCTACCAAGTTACTGTTGCAGGATCTGCCATGCCAAATACATGTTCGTCGATGACCTGGAGATAATTCTTTCGCGCGTGAAGAATCTACCATCGGGCGGTCGTCCTTTCGTATTTTCCGAAGTTGAATTGTCCCTCGAAATGGGTCAGTTAATATTACTATTAATACGTACTATAATCCGGAATCGGAAAAGACCCAGAGCCTTTCGTGATTGAAAAGGTTACTATTTCCATATTCCATCTTCACCGACACGGGTATCTGCCGGAGCCGTGTCAATGTCGACCCCTGGGTTACAGTGTTTTGGTATGCTATCTATAAGATGGACAAAATGGGAGCAAAGGATTACCGGTTCAAAGATAGCTCTATTTAAAAGGACTATTAATATCATAGCGTACTACTTTTTGCTTTTCTTGCCAAAAATTTAAAAAAATTGAAAACCCAAAACAAAAACAAAAAGTTGTGAAAGTTCGGTGGGAAGGGGGAATTAGGTAGTTTACCTACGCGGTCAGAGGGAAATTTTTCGCTGGTCATCCTGACGGGTTGGTCATCCTGCGTTGGTTGATTGTTCTAACCAAAACGAAATTAAGTAGGCTCCAATAATGGTTCGGTACTTCGATCCAAATGCCTGTACTATCCAAACGCACAGATAAGGGATAGCCTATTATAGGTACCTATGTATAATATAATATATTATATTATACATATATATATACCAATGTAATATTACATTGGTATATATATATATATATATATTCTAGTTTGGAAAATGTACTACTTTTTAGGAAGAAAAATCTGGTCACCGTATTATTATTATAGATCTATAATATTATTAGTCCTTTTCCGCTCAGCCTGCGAGTCAGTTTAGTTCGTGATCGGGCAAGTGCCCCCTGCCAAATATTTTACGCTGTGATATTTGTGTTCCTTTTTTCAATTTTGTTTAAAAAAAAAAATATATTTTTGTGTTCTGTATAATTTTAACGATGAGCCACTATATGACAACAAGTCATTTATCAATCTAGCGTGTAGATGGAAAAAGTACCTTGAAAAGAATACTAGAAGAACGAAGGGAGTGAAGGGATATCCACTATGTAATATGCATTATTATAAACTCGTAATACTATGATGTCCTGGATCTAGAATTATCCTCCATCTCACTCTCATTTGCCTTTAGTCTCCTTCAGCTTATTCTCATTCTGTTTTGACTGTAGTGTCCTTAGTTTTGACCCTGTCGGCGTTTTATTGTTTCTCTTCATTCGTATGATGTTTTACTATTTTAATCTAAGGTAAAGAAGCCATCCACCCAAAGGAGTACCTGACAATCGGCCCTGTTACCGAGTTCAAGTTCCAGAACTTCTTGAAAAGCATATCGCTTATGGAAAGAGAAAGTAATATATCTGCTCTCGCTACCAATTTCAGTAAGTAATTGCTCTTGTTGATTCAATGTATGAGTATTTTTTCTCTTGGCTTTTAATTCGTTTCGGCCTATTTTTCAGCTCAGAATATGACGGAATCCACTAAGGCTGTAATTTTTGCGGACTTGATGGACCCTAAAAAAGTGTGGGACATTGGCCTCAGGAAATTTAGAGTGAGTGTGGATCCTCTATTTGTTCTCACGGGACTTCTGCCAAGAGCGGTCGGGTGAATTGTCATTCAAACGTTGCAGGTGTTCAACACAGTCATGCTCGCTCACCCGTACGGCGCCTACAAGAAGATCCTGTCCAGCTATTGGATGAACCTCAAAGACTTATCGCCCCCACACTACGACAACATGACCGTTAAACACGTTGAATTCAAGAATGACGACTGGTGCAAAGAGCCTTGGAACTGCGAACACCGGGATCCCATTATTCAGAGGATGATACAATTTGCGAAGAATGTCAACGGTGAGAGAATGTTTGTCAAGTGTCCTGCTAAAGGAGAGCAATAATTGACTGGTGAATTGGGTTTCAGGAACAAGTATGTCTAACGTAACAGTTCACAAGACGGGCAACTTTACACAAATTTCATTCTGTAGACACGGCAAAGGTTTTATTGCTATCAGCGACATTGGCTACTCCACTGCCACTATCACTGTGCAGGTGATTGCTCGAAATTTCGACGTTGCTGTATCAGTACCCGTCCGACGAACTAATTAGAACGAATTGCACTTTGTAGACGTGTCTTCCTCCTGGAAGATACTGCAACCTCGTGTCCGGCTCGTATAAGAACAAGAAAGGGAAGCGAGCATGCACCTATACAGAAATCAAAGTTGGCAAAAACGGGACTGCGCCGGTTACTTTTACTCCTCAAGAAGATGGCATTATAGTGCTCCATGTTATGGTAAGAATATCCTCCAAAAGTGGTACAACTTTTTTTTTTTTTTTTTTGTCAGAATCCAACATGTACGTGATGTTTTAGGAAATGGCTAACAATGGTGCTGCTACCCTCAACGCGGTCCTTTCCCTCTTTGTCATCACATTGCTCACAACTTCCCTATTGGTCAATTGAAGGTATTTCCAGATTTGTGATTGTCAAAAAACTCTAATTAAGTTACCTAATACCAAGCGTTATGAGAATCAGTATTCCATAAATATCGTCAGGAACGCAATACAGTGCTGATCTCCTTAACACTCCCTTTGTACCAGTTCCATAAAGGACTGCGAATTCTATTCTACAAAGCGGCAGAAGCGTTGCAAATGTAATTCGATTTCTATTGTGATTTTAAAATTATACGTACCAAAAAATGTTTGGTATTTATTTAATAAATGCGTTAATGACTTGTCCATATCTTTGCTTCTGCAAATATGCAGGGAGGGGGGGGGGGGATTTTGCACTGGCCCATTCATCGCAGTAAAATCGGACGTGGGACCCATTAAAGGCTGGCCTATCCAACACTACTACTCAGTACGTAATCTGGCACTGAAGGACCAGAATAGATAGTTTTGGGCTATAACTGGCCCCCGACACAATCTAATGGCTCAGGTGGTATGGTGTCGATAGCAAAGAACTAATTTTATCGCTTACCTTTTCAGCCTGAGAAGCCTATGGCATACGCATTCATTTAGGTACCGTTTAATTAAATAGTTTACTTTATTCCGATGTTGACAAAACTGTGTATTTGAAACGTTTACAAAGCTCAAGGTTTGTGTTTCTTTTGTGGCTCGGGGAGCTTCTGATTTCTTGGTTTGGATTTGGAATCATTTCTATCTTCTACTACTACTGGTCTCGTGTTTTGAGCTTTATCTCGGTTTTCCCTACTGATCCGGGGGGTTTGGGACACTGGTGACAGTCGATTGGTACGCGTGCGTACTACAGTTTCTGGACCGGTCTTTTTTATTTCCCGTATCCTGACAGGTTCGGTTTGCTGTCCGTCTTCTATTTTCGCCGGGTCTGACGGAGATCGGAAATTGTTCCTCGAGTTGGTCCTCAGGGAAGGATTTACGGGAGTGCGTGACGTACGGCCTGTGGATCCGCCTGGCTGTATTTTGGCCGATCGGCTTAAACTCCCAAGCCTTGAGTTCTCTCCCCAGGTGGAATCCTCATTGGAAACCCTACCTCTTTTGGTTTGGGGGACTTCCTGATCGCTATCTGACTCATTGTCATTTCCTCGCTTGCGCTGGTTTCTCCCTGGAGTGCGCAAATATGTTGACCCACTGGCTTGCGGGTATCTTCTATTTGCCCTTACAGGACTCACGTCTGGCAGTCTGAACGGCGATGGCATTGGCACCCCTGGCGATGAAACACGCGACCTTTTCGCTTCACCTTTCATTGCCGAACCACTCAAAAATGTCTCAGATATCGGCTGAGAACGTTTCCGCAAGTTATACCTCACTTTTTTGTTGGGTCCATTGGTACTAAGTACTGCTTCAATAGACATACTCATGGGTTGACTCGCTGCAGAAGCAGAACTGTTTCGTGTTTGCTCAATACTAATGTTGATTAATGGGGAAGTCGAAATCCCCTGGGGGCTTTCATTCACGCCACTCTCTACATGCAGCTTTGCTTCTCCATTGACGTTGTCGTTGCCAGATTGAGTTAGTGCAATCATTGCTATTGCATTGGTCGATTTATTATCCAGCGGGGCATCCACATGATCCATAACTCCACTAACACCCTCAACGTTTTCATTCACTCGTTGATTCTCATTGTCGCTTGTTCCAGTTGCAGAGTTAGGCGTTCCTTTCATGGAAGTTTTATGAGTGGAAGCAGACCTGGGGAGAACTGAATTAGAGTTGGGGTCTGTTTGTAGAGATTCAGAAAAAAATGGGTTTTGCGTGTGCCAGATATCTTCTGAGTTCAACTGATACGGTCCAGTTCTCACTTCAATCAAGAATTCTTCTGTTTCATGCGTTGTGATGTCGATTTGGCTGTGAATCGTTCTCGAACAAAATTCGGAAACTGATTTCGTCTTAGAATATGACATCTGAGAAGAGTGCTTTGATGAGTGCCGAATTAGTGATGTTGTTTCTGTCGGAGTTTTCGTCATTGCCTGCCTGTCAGCATTGTTGGTGGAGTTGTGTGTTGCATCAGTTCCTTCCAAGCCTTCTTTCCGGTTCGATACCATTTGGGATGATGGGATTGTTGGTAAATCATCATTAAATGGGGATGGGTTCTTTTCAGGCTCCGTAGAGCTGTCAGATGCACCTGAATGACATGATTCTAACAAGGTCTTGACGTTTGCCTCGGTTGAATTGCTTCTTCCACCTGTTGGTGGTGGCATTTCTTTCAAGTTTGATCCGCCATGAGAGGATGTGGCATTCAAATGCAAACCCCCAGGAAGTGATGTCTCCGTTCCAGTCTCGATGGAGCATTCAGACGCACTTGATTGACTTGGAAGAGCTGTCGATGGTATGATCTTGATGTTTTCTTCGGTTGAGTTCTCTCTTTCACCAGCTCCAGGCAATATTTCTTTTGTGTTTGATAGCGTGGTCTTGATGCTTTCCTCTGTCGAGTTTTCTCTCTCATCAGTTCCAGCCAATATTTCTTTTGTGTTTGATGGCGTGTTCTTGATGCTTTCCTCGGTTGAGTTGTCTCTTCCATCAGGCAATATTTCTTTTGGGATTGGTCCTCCGTGAGAGAATGCACCATTCAAATGGAAACTCTCATGAGGAGCTGTCTCCTTTTCAGGATTGGTAGAACACTCAGTCGGAAGAGAGTGACTTGATCTGGCTGTTGCTGACACAGTCTGGATGTTCATACCTCTGTTATCCTCGGTTGAGTTGCCTCGTCCACTATTTCCTGCCAGTATATCTTTCGTGTTCCCTTCTAAGTGAGACGATGCGACATTTAGCGGATTAAGTGGTTCTCCATCCTTTTTGGGTTCGATAGAGCATGTAGGTGCACCTGAGTAACTTGTTCCTGTCGCTGCTAACACGGTCTTGCTGTTGATATCTCTGTTTTTCTCGGTTGAGTTACCACTTTCGCCAGTTCCTATTGGTATCTCATTTTTATTTGATCCACTATGAGACGATGTGACATTCAAATGCAGAGATTTATCCTTTTCAGTCTCGATGGAGTATTCAGATGCAGCTGACTCAGTTATTTGTGGAGGTTCATCTCCTATTTCTACGGGGGAGAGTTCTTCTTTTTCATGGTTTAGGTCAGCATTTTGACTGCGGATTGGACTCAAGCCAGACTTAGCAGATGGTTCCAACTTAGAAGATGACATCTCAGAAGCATGCATACTCGATTTCAAAGTCAATGGAGTATCAGGGTTCGCAATTGTCGATCTTTCCACATCCTCAGTTGGATTGCCTGATCCTGCCATTGTTCCTTTCAGTTCTTGTTCTGGCAAGATGGACCGTTCAGAGGCATCCGAGTGGTTTCCCTCAATTGAAGTGCTACTTTCACTCCCAACTGTCAATATTTCTTTCTCGTCTGATGCAGCAGTGGAAGATTCTACATCAAATTGCAATTCCAGAGATGTTTCTTTCGCTGCCCCATTGGATTGTTCTGATGCACCTGAGCGACTTGATTTTCCCAAATCAGTGCTGACGTTTTGCACTGTTGATGATCCAGCCTCACCAACATCAGTTAGTACCACTTGAGGATCAAGATGTTCTTGTGGTCTTGGTTGGAAACCTTCACTAGCTGGAATTACGGTCTGGTCGAGTTCTGTAGAGCCTGTTGAATTTGAGCGACAACTTGTTATGTTAGAGCTTTGCGCTGTTTGAATTGAATCTTTTTCTTCTTCTTCATTTTTAGTACTAATTGGATTGTGTGATACTTCTTCAGTATTAGTCACCATTCTGCTCTCAATGAAAGAAGTTTGTGTTTGTATCGAAGTTCCCGGAATAGTTTCAAATGCCGCAGCCAGCTTATTAAAGACTAAATTATTTTCTGACGGGCTAACGCTGACATTGTTGCTTGATTCACTGCCGAGGCTGTTCGGGTCTACGGCTGACTCCCACTTGGAGTGAATGTTAGCAGTTCCTCGATTTCTGACTGGAGCGGTATGGAGAGCATCCTGACACGACTCTTCGGACGGTTCGGTTTCGAAGGAAGACTCATACGTGAGTCCAATATTTTTGTATGTACTCTGCGAAGCTACTATTTTGCAAATGCCTGTTTGCGTAGTGTGTTGCCTACTGTCAATGCAGTGAGTATGTTGTTCCGTGGCTGATTCCCAGATCTCCAGAGAAGCGGTTTCTTGTAAAACAAGATCAGTCGTTTCAACTGGTTCACTACATGAGCCAGAGTCATTTCGCTCTGAGCAGCTACCGCTATTGCCTGATCCATCACTGAGTTCTATGTGGATTGTTTTGCTGGTGAGCTGATAACTAGACTTTATCGTCTTCGTCTCAGTGACAACACTATTCGCTACGTTAGTTAAACTGGGTTCATTCTCTTCTGCTGGATTATTACTCACATTCTCGAACGACTCCTCCGGAGATGTAATATGTTCGTCAGTTAACACCATGTTGACACATACATCACCTTCTTGTCTGCCAGGCTCAATTTGGTCCGCGTTGACGTTTTGTGCCGAGTCAGAAGGGGCTTCTGTTATTGTGGTCTTGGTAACCTCTGAATCCACGTTTTGCCTCAGTGCTCCTTCGAATATATTACCAGCTAGATTCTTCCAGCTCTTCGTAAGTTGGCAATGTGCTGCAGTGGTTTCACAATGACAGTGTTGAGTGTTGTGAGTGAGCCAATAGTTTATACATTTGGTTCATTATTCCCTGAACAATTAATGTTAGGTAATCAAAATAAATTAAGGTGATGCTGTTGACTGTTTGAATGAATGTGGTTGGTAAGTTGTTGGGGTTCTGTAAAATAAGAAGATGAATAGGTATGCCAACGTTTCTGACGATTTATTCATCCATCATCAGTGATGATTCATCACATCAGAGTGCAGTGACGTGAGAAGAACCGAAGTGGTCAGTCGTTGGCGTACAAAAATGATGCAAAGATTATTATGGCTGTACGCAGAGTTGGGCAAATTTTTATTTATAAATAAGGTTGTGAATTAATTCACATCATGCTTTGTTTGTGAATGAGAATGTGAATTAATTCTTTAATTTTTTCTGTAAATTAAATTAAATTCACAAAAAAAGCCTGTGAATTGATTTTAATTCACAAATAAATCTGTGATTTTTTTAAAATTCACATAAATACCTGCTATGTAAATAAAAATGTGTCTAACTCTGACTGTCCAATCATATTATAGTGTTGTTCATTTGAGAATAATAAACCATTGCATAATCCAATTGGCAGTGTTTCTGTGCACAACCCCTACAAAATTTGGAATGAGTGCTCCAAAAGACGTGAAATTATGGCAGTTTCCAAATTTTTTATAGCTGGTATACCTGTGTAATCTGTCGCCTTCGTTTTTTCCTCTGCATCCGCATATTCCCGGTCAGAATTTTCTGTATCAGCCACACTTCGCTTGCCATCGTCGACATTGAGGCTTCGCCGGCTCCAATCTTGGAGCACTCGTTCCAGACCTCCGTCCTTAGCAGCAGCGGTGAAAGCTATCATTTCGGCCTCGAAAGACTTCGGCTGATTGTCTATCTGGCCCATGTCCGTGCCAGCCATTTTCAACAACAACTCTTCCAGCTTTTTCACCGACTGGTTATTTTCCAATGCTTGCTGTAAACGTTGGAATTGGACGGCATTAAACGATAGGGACCCAGAGCACAAGCACTTCAAATCGAGCGGCTTGCAGCTCCTAGACTATGTCCTTTCTAGAAAAATGATTCAAGGACTCCATTTCGGCGCAATTTATGTTAATTACGTGACCACCTAAGGATGTTTAGGAAATACCAATAGGATACTCTTCAGAATTATTCTGAAAATCATCATCCTTAGGTGGTCGCGTAATTTGCATAAATTGCGCCGCAATGGGGTCCTTGAGTCATTTTTCTAGAAAGGACATACCTAGTTCAAAAGTTTCAAGTCGGATTAACTACAGATTCAAAATATTTTCTAAGCTCTTTCAAATTTTGAAAACGATTTTTGAGTGACGTCATGCCTAAAAGTGGGGCATGACGTCACTATGTCCTCAGGTTTTGATTAGTCGATGGTCCTGCAGCTGATTCCAAACAAAATAAAATTTATTTTGTTAATTAATTAATTAAATAACCCCAGATTGTCATCCAAGTTTTTGGCAGTACCACTCTTACCCTAGCAGAGTCTTGTGCAGTAGTCTCAGGTACATCTTGAGGTGGAGTAGTGTTGACGGTAGTTTCAAGTACGCTTGCAATTTGTTGCCTATAAGATTGACATACTATACCCGAAAGGCTACAAAATATTTCATAAAACATAACGAACGTGATCAGTATGGTTTTTTCAGGGGTGATGCTCACCAGGCCCCAACCATTTAGACCATTTATGACCATAAAAACTCACTTAAACGTCTGAATAGCTATGGACGTTTTAGCGGGGCTGATGCAACCGGACTCGATATTGTCGTACGTAGAATCCTCAGACGTATCAGGCAACTTGATATTACAAGCAACACGGGGAAACCTCATCCAGGGAGGAGGGAAGTTCAATAGGTAGTTGACCTAAACCAAAAAGACCCCAGAAGAATTATTTGAATGAAGTTTCAGGGTAGTTTTATTCGAATCAGCCGTCGCCTACTTTTGAACAAATTTCTGAGTCCTTTTCCGTTGACGGTTCTTGCATCCAGAAGAAATAGCTTTGGTTGATACTTTTAACCTTCAGCACATAAACGCGCCCTGTTGTGCACTTGGAGACTCTTTTGAAGATGGTGTCGTACGGTTCAGGCGTTAGGTCGTCTTCTTTCGTCCCGACAGCGTCCCGTTCCATCCAGCAGAAATGAATCACCTGATCGTAATCCTATCAAACAGCAATCCTGCGATCAACTACGCGTCTAGTTGGCTAAACTATAGCAAGTGCAGTTTTTTCAAAATCCCTCCATCTAAACCACTAATTCAGAACGTGTCTGTGGGTATGTATACATACATGTGTGTCACAAGCCTACTTCTCCTAAACGGTAAGGGATAAAAATCGACGATTTTCACTACCGTCTTGGCCTCTGTCCTCTCCTACTGGTAGGATTGAGATCCCCCAAAACGCGCGCAAACCGGCGCATTGGCGTCCAACTTTCTTCTTCCCATTTTAAATGGAAACAAGAAAGTAATAAGAATTTAAATTCCCCAGCCAATTTTACGCTTTTATGCCAATAAGCACATTGAGCGAAATTTCCGACACGCGCAAATCCTCCTATCTTCGTGGTTTACAGTCCGATGAGTCGGCGTTTACTCTGTATCCAACCTGGAGATCCAAATTTAAATACTAAATCCAGAAAGAACGACTTCCGACGATTCTTTATAAACATAACCGGGTCCGGAGAGCTTGCGGTCTGTGCCGTGTTCGTTGGGCGCTCGGAAATTTTATTCTCTCCTCGCAAAGGGTTGGATTAGAATCCCTCTGTATCCTAACTTGACCTATTATTCAAACGGGCAAGCGAAGAGTGCTAAAACTGAGTCTACACACCTGTTCAATGCAAACATAACCCTTGCGCGGATCAGGATGAACCATATTGTCGATCACGTACATCTTGCCCGCTTTGAACTGAACATGCCGCTTGCGGTTGCTCCTCTGCCAAAGCGGCGTTCCCACTTCGACGATCCGCCCCCGTTGTTCTTCACCGGGCCCTTTGCCTCGGTCGGACTTTTCTCCCGTGTTCTGGCGGATTTTTGATTTCTTTGACATCTTGTACTTGATAGTCTTGTTTGAATTCCTACGGGCTTTACCAGCCGTCCAGTCCTGGCAACCAGCTTCACAGCAACCAAATTAATAATATTAATTTGGTTCCAATTCCATATTACGGAATTGGAGTGATCACAAAATAAACGTGAAAGTACAGGGCAATTCATTCCTAACCATTTACGGCGGAAAACGGGGTTTTGTGCAAAATTTGCATTTAATGCTCTAGGTATATCAATTAAAGTTCGACCCTCCACGACTCTAAAAAACGTTTAGAATAGATTCAACAAGTGGTCGGTTGCCTTTGTCCACTGAAAGGAAATTGGATTAGGTTAATATTTCCAAGTCAAAAGAGCCAAAATTCACCGTGTGCAGATTTTTTACCCTTTTAGAGCTGGTTAGACCAGAACCATCATGTCTAGCCTCTGATGCTCCACATGATTGATTAACTGATTTCCCGCAATACCTGCTGCTTGTTCTACCCTTCCTCATTTGCTTCCCTCGCCCGCGACCGTTCACTTAGCCAAACCCCTGGTTCTACTATCCTCCAGGCAGTGCGGTCCAGTATTCGATTCTAGTGTTCGGGTTGCATTGTCAATGTCTCGGGCAGTAAGACAGATTATTTTATCATTTTCTTTATTACAATCCAGCTGTCAGCTCCTAATTTTTGTATCCATTATTATCACTTATTCTTATAAATTGACACCTAGTGCCGTGTTAATAAAAAATAAATACCTATGCCGGTCCCAATCAAGAGAAATAGCCTTGGAATCTTCAGCAAGATAACACAAAATTTCGGAAAGCCTTATCTCGGAAGCTTGAAATGAAATCGAACAAAAAATTTGAAAAAAAAAAAAAAAAATACTCAAATATTTCATTAAAATAGAGGAATCATCGTAATTAATAAACGTACTGAAATATTTCATTAAAATAGAGGAATCATCGTAATTAATAAACGGCGCGGAATTAACTGAAAACTACTCCTAAGGAAAATCACGAATAGAAGGTTATTAACCCAAGTTGAAAAATGCTCGAACGCCAAGAGGGAATTTTTTCAAGTGTCAACAATGTTTTTTAGGTTTTTCTCTTTTTTTATTTTGTATATCAGTTTTAATTACAAAAAAGGAAAAAAAATATTTGCACGGCGTTAGTGCTGCTTTTTCCTGAACGAGCAGCCCTCGGTGAGCCTGGCGCGTCCACCAGTTGGCTGGCAGAGGATGGTTGAACAACCGGCGCAGACTACGACGGACTGGGCGTGCGAGAAAACTGTGGTTATCTGTTAAAAAAAACAAAAGCGGTCATTAGGAAGTTGGCAGACGATTCGGCATGGTTGTTATTCCCACCCAGTAGAGCAGGTTGGTGAATTAGTGTTGCATCAAGGAAAATACCTTATAGCAGCCGGGGCACTTGACGTCCATGAAGTAGCTGTTGGGGTGTTGAACCAACCGCTTCAGCTTGTGCTTCCGCTTTTCTTCCGCTGGTGACGGGTGGAGTAAATCCTTAGCGAGAGGCATTGTTCAAAGATAGGCTGAAACAATGTAGGCCATATGAGTATGCTTTTCAACATAGGGAATGTGAGGGTAAGTCCCTGCAAATTCAAATTTATGTAGGGGGGGAGGGGGGGGGGTGCCCGCCGTTAAAGTCGCATCACACAGCATTTGTGAGCATCACATTTGTCCAAGAAAATCGGGATTATTTCTGGAGGATGCAGCAGTTTGGCAGACCGTATTCTTTTAAAAATTGATCAAAAAAAAAAAAAAAAAAAGTGGCTCAGAAAGCTCGCTCTTTCAAGAATAAATTTAAGACAAAAGACAACTACATGAGTTGAACTGGCTTAATAATATGATACGTTTTTCGTCTATGACAAGGTTTTTATTCTCTTCTACAATTTCTTCTAACTCCTCGCCCCTGCCTAAAGAAGGGAAATGTCGAAGTGAGAAAAACGGAAAACAATACTGCTACCTGAATGCAGCACATGGCTACCAAAGCTAATAGAGTTCATTTTCCTTCTAAGCTAAGGCTTACATGATGTCGTAATAATTTGAAAATGTGTGAGTAGGTTTATTGTTTCTCATTTCCTACAACGTCCTCACACATCAAGGATTATAGGTATCGATGACATGGTGTTCAATGTTTTTTTCAAAAACTCATAATCGTGGATGGCGAGGCCTGCAGAAGGTTATAACCTACGAAGTCTGTCTCCCCACAACCTCTCTTCCTACAATTTTGGCATGTTTTGGTCAGTTTCAGACTCAGGCGAGAAAAATGGTGTTGAGCTGTAATTGCCTTACAAAGGCTGCCTAGGTTCGCTATTTCTTTAAAAAAAAAAATTATAAATAGTGGTCATCTGTTGAAGAAAAACAAAAGCGGTCAATAGGAAGTTGGCAGGCTTTTCGGCATGGTTGTTATTCCCACCCAGTAGAGCGGGTTGGTAAAATAGTGTAGCATCAAGGAAAATATCTTATAGCAGCCAAGGCACATAACTTGGAAACTAATCAAAAAACTTTGCGCCCACGTTAGGATTTTTCCCGAAAAAAAAGAAGAGAAAATTGAAAATTCAGCTTGGGGAAACAGCTGGTGCCAAAATGGCCCATAATTTTGAAACGACTCAAATATTGGGACCATTATTTAGAAACCCCCGCCCTTCCCATCCTATTCCGAACAGTGCGGAAACTTACCCCACCTACTGTAGGGTAACAGTCTTGGGTAACAGTCTTTCGCAGGAAATTGTACCTTGGTGTGAGTGTAACAAAAATTGTTACACATGATGAGGATGTAATTTAATGACATCATCAAAATATCAATATGAAGGGTACTGAGATAATTTGCCCATATGTACTGAACTAAGTTTTAATTTTATGTGAAGTTCGATTAATATTCCATCAGATAGCCTTCCTTGTTCTACTTTCTACAAAACCTCCTTGATTACGGTAAACTTCTGGATCATGTTTTCTCAGAACTAGCTTTTTACCCCATAATTTCAACAAAACGCCTCCAAATTCTTGTTTCACATCCCGAAAAACCCCCGAAGACCAAATTTCACGATACTTTTTTGAATTTTGGGTTCATACGATGGCGTTCTTTTGCCCTCGTGAGACGGTCAGCAAGCTGCCTGATATGAGCGGCGCGCTGGAGAGTCCGAACCAAGTGAACATAATTTAATATCATTGCTGCGATATCACCTAAGATCAGCAGTATCAACAGATGTCTCAGAGATTCAGTAGTAGAATCTATCCTAAAAGAGGGCTCGTGGATCTTGTACTCTTGCAGTTTCACAATCCTGTGAAACAGGCACCTTCTTGTGAATGTGGGTGTACCTAATAAGGATTTTCCAACCACCCTGCTCCGAGTAAGTCCAGAGCAAGGCAGAGTAATTCGGGACGAGTTCCGTGCTACACTGACTCTTGTTTGGTTGGAATGGAAAATGAGAGCTCAGTGTAGGTAACGGAAAACGGATTCAATGTTAAAAATAACTAGATGATAAACCGAGTACATATTTTGACAAATTTTCAGATTTAAAAAAAATCCTACTGCTCAAAAGGGCCCCGCATGGTTTTCAGCCCGATCCTGTGGGGCTACGGAAGAGGTTTTTGATGGAGGCTTTCCCCTGGCGAGGCGCCCAGAGCCGAGTTTTTCTCAAAATGATTTTCTTATTGACACAGAATTAATTTTTACGCAATTTACGTGCCTTCAGTAACAGCAGAATAAACCCTCGTGTATAATTTGCAGCGTTTTCGACATACCTACCTACCTCTTGCTTTTCGGAGTACATAACTCGAGTAACCGATCGGTCGAGAGTTAATTCATTAGGTAGCTAATTCCTCGAAATCCGAGTCCGTGGACGATTCTGAGGATGACGAAGAAAAGGAATACAAAAAAATCGCTTCCATCAGACTCAACCGACCAAACGTCAACCGAGGTACGAAATGAGTCAGGTTAGACATTCGAGGAGGTTGCAAGTAAGTTTCTTGTTACGGGCACCTTACTCCAGCCTCGAGCCGGAGTAGCTCCGAGTAAGCCCGAGGGACGCTTGGAATACAGTGCAAGTTGCTCTGAACTTACACTGGCCCCGGTTGGAATGCACGCCCGTCAACTTTCTCTCCACTGCGCATGCGCAATTGCTCGGAGCAGCTCGTAGCAGGGTGGTTGGAAAATCCTTAATATTGCGAAACATCCCGGAAAAATTCAGAAGCATTAAAACCTAGAAAATTTGTCCAGTATTCACCAACGAAGAAGTCTTCAGGTTAATTCGTGAACGACGGGTACGACATAGAGTTGACATCACGATTAATCAACCATCATGAGGACAATCAACTGGCCAAAAGTTATAGGCAATTCATGATGTAAGACCCACGTAGAAATAGGCCTCACAAAGCCAAACATACCGACCAACCAAAGCGTCGAGGGATGCGAAACCATAGGAATGTCCAAACCGAGAAATGTCCCGTGACACGGAAACCAAACAAACACAACCGGACAACAAAAAATGAACCGACAAAACAAAACTGACATAATATGTCATTTCGGCAATACATAATATGTATTATATTATAATGTTATTACACTTACCTATTGCCGAACTTACTTATCCCAGTCTAATTTTTTCAAAAAGTAAGGAACCGAGAAGGGGAATACGAAACGGGAAGATGGCGAAAGGCTATGGACATTCCGTGGGAACGCATAGGTTAATAACATTTTCAACGCCTATTTTCACATGAAGGCATACGCCAAACGTCTTCAAACACAAATTGCTTCCAGACCGAACGAAGCGAACGATGAAATGCTGCATAATAGGGTCAAACCAGAGAAGAAAACGCTCCTTGAAGTGGGTCGGCCATGTGGTGCTCAGCCATCCGGGCGGCTCACGCATCCAACATATCCCACGATTTGAACAAACTTGGAAAACAAAATTATATCGAGAATAGGTTTTTCAACGGAATAATCATACCTGTGGAGATCCACAACAACGTCGTATTCAATAAATTCACCGAAAAACTCGGAAGCTACCACGTGAACTTACACGAACTCGAAATCGAAAGGACATTAGTGACGATTCGATTCGATAACGCACGTTATCGATGTTTCAGATAATCGAATGTTGAATATCCATTGAGAAGGTTTTCTTCAGTTACGTCACCAACGAAGAGAAACAACGTAAAAAACTTACATTGCGGCTTAGGCTTCAAAAGGAAGTTTTATTTTCCTTTGTTGAATAAACAATCGACATTTCCATTAAAATCACTCCCTGCAGCCCATTTTTGACGAAGCCTTTTATAGGTCAGTAGTTTCAGAAAATGTGTTCTCCATAGTGATTTTGCCGCCATGAAAAAAAACAACACAACTGTTTTCTGAAAAAGAATAATAAATATGGCCCGCACGTGATGTTCCTGTATAAAGAGCCCGCTCTCAAGTCTTCTCAGTTAATTTATATCCGTGTTGCATCACCTTGCTCCAACGCCGACTCGAGTTTGCCGGAAACCCTCACGTGCCAGAGTTGAAAGGTTGGTGCTAGTGTGTTTTCTTAAAAGAAGTTTCGCTAGAAATTAATCGCACGAAAGTAGTTTACATTCATCCCACTTCGTCTGCGTTTCCTGTCAAAGGAGGACAAGGTCCTCGGCGGAATAATATTTTCCATATTATGTATATGGATTGTGCCTGCGAGAAAAAATCTCATCTTGAGACTGTGGGGAGGACATACCACAATGGGACGAAGCATCATCTACTCATCTCATTGCTCAGGAATCAACAAAATCCCTCTGGCTGGTAAAGTATCGACCCATTGTGGTCTGTCCTCTCCACAGCCTAAAGATGAGATTTTTCTGAGCAGGAACAACTATTGTTCCTGAGAGACTTCTTCCAAACTTTGAGTGTCTGTCCAACTCTGCCAACAGAGCCTGCCTTGAGCTGAGAGGTCAGGTTCTAGTCAAAGTTTGACTGTCAAACCTCCTGGGAGTTCGCATAGCATTGAAGTTGCAATACTGCTAGAATCAAACAGCATACTGCAATACTGCTAGAATTTCAATTCAATTTATTCACAAATGTTTACAGATATAGGGGAAAGTCGGGTAATATGGGGGTTCGGGTATTATGGGGAGGTGCAGAAATTATGCCACTCGAGTGTTTCCAGCTGTTCTAACATGTGACTAATCAATCAGGTGACGCCCAGCATCATTTTTAAACCTTCAATCAATCAGCAGAGTACACCAGAACTTCGCAACGAGGCAAGTAAAATTTCGATAGTTTTTTCAAAAAAATTTGGTCTCAACAAATTTTGGGTTTGCTTCTCTGTTATTGCCTGGAGCCACGAAAATATTGGACCGTTGGAAAGAGGAGGATTTCACGATTCTGTTGACATAATTATTTTTGAAAATATGGCTGTTGGGAAAGGCCGCCATTAATTTTAGTTAGAAACTACACTTCCGGGTAATATGGGGAGGTGGAGGTCGGGTATAATGGGGACATCCCCATATTACCCACCTAGTATCTTTTACATTATTATTCTCTATAGAATGTGGATTTCATCTAAATTTCATCTAAATTTATTTCATGATTAATTTAGTATAGGTAGGTACTTGATACTTCCTATTATTTTCTGGCACAAGTTATTAACGTTAATAACTCATGATTTCAGCAAGTTCTTAGCATTGTTGTCTATTTTTAAGATGGACCAAAACGTTCGCCAGAAGACTTAGTGGTGCCAGTATGATATGGAAGCAGCCATAAATGCCATGAAGAGCGGACAAATGGGCTGTGTCAGAGCATCCAGTACCTTCGAAGTGCCGCAAACGACGCTCAAAAGGCAATTGGAGAATTCTAGAAATCTCGATTAGGTTATCTCAAAAAGGAAGGTGCTATCAAAAAATAAAAAAAGCTGCAAATTTTACACAAAGGTTTACTATTCTTTGATATACCTAAGTTATTTGTGCAAAAATTACTTCTATGTCAACAAAAAAAATAAATACTTTTTTTTAATTTTTTTTTTTTTTTTTTTACGGAAAATATTTGACATCCTTCAAAGACCACTGATAGGGATCTATCATTTGTGAACCCCTTGAGCTGTCTCTATACCCACAACGAATGTCCAGTATCCACATCCTTCAACCTCAAATGAAGCAACATCAAATTGCCATCCCTCAACGAGTGCAGTTCAACTCACCGTTGAACCTCTTCCTCCACGGAAAGCTGCACACGCTTCTTCAGCTTTTGGGATGTGATCGGGGTTCCTCATGCTGAAAGAAAGGAAACTTCTCGAAAGAAGGGACGAAGTGAGTAACTAACTGAGTCGCCGTACAAAACCCCCCCCAAAAAACGCCATACAAACCCCAAAATAAGGTAGGTATGGGAAAGCTGAAAGTGAATTCACTTGTGACTATGAGGAAAGCAAAAGCTCGTAAGAATACTGGGAAAAGAGACGACGATCCAGCTGGAGACACGGCGAACACTCAGCCAAGAAAAATGAGGAAAGTTGCAGCATCCGACAGTGAGATGTCCTCAGAGGATGATTTTATCACAACCAACCCGACAAGCGCCGAACTGAGGCATCGCCTGTTGTAAACGGTTCGTTGAGGGAGGGTGGGCGAAATATGCAACGTGCAATGGGAATGCTCATGAACGGTGCATAGGTTTAATGTAAGAAGAGGAAGATTTCTTATGTGAAATGTGCCTGTCTTTGGAGAGACAACTTTATGTTCGACGTTGAATAATAATTATTTAAGTAGGTATTTATTGTTCAAAATAGAACAAATTTTAATTGTGCTCCTCTGTTATTCATAACAATTTCATCTGCACTGCTTTTCAACAGTTGCTTCAAGCAGAAAATTGGCTGTCCCCATATTACCCTACCCCTCCCCGTTTTATACGACTACTCTCCCCATACAACCCGCACAGAAGGGTAATATGGGGAGTTCGAGGATTTTGAAAAACCTCTTACCACCTCTAGTTGGAGCTGCTTATCACCAATCCAGCCATATGACTTTACATAGATACGTATTGTTAGCAACCACTCCAAATTTCGCTTTCCTAACTACATTACAGGGCGAATAATAGTCAACTGAAGTTGCGCTCCCCATATTACCCGACTTTCCCCTACATTTACAATTCGTTCGTATCAAACAGCATACTGCATACTGCTGCTGTGTGCCGATACCATTTTCCAATGCCAATAACTTTTTGCACTTATTTTACATTTCGAAGTTTCTATTGTTCTTTCATCTATCTGTGAAAATCGTATCTGTCTGTCAGTCGATGAACCGGGATACAAACAGTACAACACTTATTAGGTATGTTATCTGACCTAACCGTGATTCCATCCTATAGATAGGTCTGTAAAGTAGATCTACTGCTTCAAATTGAGCCTGTTATAAGACATTAGTAACTGTAACTGTTTACTATTTTGTATGAGATAACGGTCAGAGATAAGAGCGAAGTAGTTCGTGCGAGGACGTTACGAATCAAACTACCTGATTCAATCTAAACGTTTTTATTCGTAGGTGATCACCTAGTTGGTGATTTTTTATTGCTCTGTTTTGTAAGAAGAAATGCATTGGCCCAGGCCTTTTGTAGGGCGACGACCGGCGGTTATTTTGGGATTTGAGGTCAATTAGATGAACAAAATTTGTCTTATGAATCCATTAATTTTATCTTCCTTCCCTCATGAATATAAAACGAAGAGGGCTTGTCACCCTGACCTGCAGTTTCTGTCGTAATAGTGGGCCTAGTCGTTACATGTGCTGATTTAGCGTTCCTCGATAAATATCTTGGTAAATCTTAAAGTAAGTTGCTATCAAACCCATTTTGCCAAATACCTCTATAGATTAGTTTACCTCAATTGGCCAATTCAAATTTCTAAAATTTAGTAATTTTCCAAGTCGCTCTGGCTGTACTGGTTGGAATGAATAAAAAGGAAAGGTACCTATGATTTTTTGCTGGTTCCCCATCTTTTGGTTTATTATTCTTACATCTATGTTTTCGCGACGGGGGTCGACGACTCCGATTGGCCTCAAAATTTGATATTATCCGTTTCAAGAGGTCTACATTCAAAATCCGAAATGGCCGTACTCCGTCCCCCGTCCGCCGTCCAGGCCGTTTTGGGCAGTAGGAATGTTTTTTAAAATCTGAAATTTTGACAAAATACTCGGTTTACCATCTAGTTGTGCCGCAACGTTTTCAGTCCGATCGCCCAAACCCGTGGGGCGCTATGGGGCTACAGAAGGGGGTTTTGAAGGCTTTCGGCTTTGGGATCGAGTCAGGTGTCGTTTTCGAAGTATTTTTGGACGTAGAATCCATTTTTGGGGGTCCCGCAGCGATCCGATTTCACTGTTGCGATCTATAGGGCTACAAATGGGATTTTTGAAAGATCCCAGGTCAAATATTTTTCAAGTAAAAAACAAAACAAAATTTGAACAAAACATTTTTTAAAAAACAATCAAAAAATCTTTTTTGAAAAAAAAAAAAAATTTTTTAATTTTTTTTATTAACAGAATTAAATTTCTGCACAAGTAACCTATATCAAAGAATAATAAACCCTTGTGTGAAATTTGCAGCGTTTTTTATTATTCGTGGAGGTATTTTACTACTCTCACGTTTGTCCTCAAACCCTGTCTCTTACTTACCTTTAAAACGTATCCTTACACCTACAAATCTTTATATAATCAGATCTTCGGCACATCTATATATACGTCTATGTCAGATATAGATTCTAATAGAATCTATATCTGAAGAAGATACATTCTAGAAGAAGACACATTCCTACATAGTATGTAGGAATGTGTCTTCTTCTTGGTTTATTTTCCTGGGATAGTACACATAGTATGTATTCTTGTCGGAGGTCGAAAATTCTGATCGGCCTCGAAATTTGACTTTATCCGTTTCATGTCACGTCGGTTCCAAAAACAAAATGCCGAGATGTTTTGGGCTGTTTTTTTTTTTGTTTTTTTTTTTTTTTTTCAATCTGAAATTTTGACAAATTACTCGGTTTACCATCTAGTTGTGCCCGCAAGGATTTCAGCCCGATCGCTCAAACCCGTGGAGCTGTGTTGGGCTAAAAAGGGGCTACGGGAGGTTTTTTTAAAGGGTTTCAGCTATGGGGTCTTTGTCAGGTGTTGTTTTCGAAGTATTTTTGGACGCATAATCCATTTTTTCGAGGTCCCACATCTGTACAACCATTGTACAGAAAGTTTTTTAAAAATTGTTTTCAAAAATATTTTCTTATTGACAGAATTAATTTTTGCACAAGTACTTAACGTATCTCAAAGAATAATGAATCCTTGTGTAAAATTAAATTTTACAAAAAAGCAAAATTTGCTGCGTTTGTTTTCATTGTAATTCTACTAGAATGTTGTTGCATAATATTTTTAAAAACTTTGTGAGGCTATCTTTAGAATCTGGCTGGGTTTGTTCGACCACTGGATGTATGTAAGGTGGTTTGGTCACTGAATTACAATAATTGTAGAATACGTAGAAAATAATTATTCTTTTCTACGTATCTAGGCCGACGTTTCGAATTATTTGCAGCCCTGAAGATGAATTCTTGGATATCATAAGAATCGTATGGGGGAAAAGATGCATATTCTGGGATGCGCTTTACTTTTCCTCAGATGGGCATCTTCCGACTCTTGCATCTTCACAACTTCACATCTTTAGGCATCTCTCTTATAAGCTCTAACTATCTTGCTTGTGTCTATTATGTTTTAAACGTAGCTATCTTAATTTGTCTCATTACCAAATACGCCCAATTATTATCATTTATGTTATATTAGGGGAAAGTAAGGATATATCACCCCCCAGGATACTTGACCCTCCTCCATTATCTCAGCTCCTGGTGATCGGATTTTTTTTTTTTTTTTTTTTCGTTTTCAACACTGGGTACAACTCAGGCGATTGCACTTTTGGCGGGCGAAACATATGTGTTATCAATCATATCACGATGGTGATTGTGGTCGTTGTGTTTGGGCCCTCCAAAAGTGAAAGTGGAATAATTCCACTTTCACCTCAATTATTGAGGTTTCCGCGTTGGAATGAGGAGTGAAAAACAAGGAAAGTTCCCAAGTTTTTCCACTCATTTTATTCCTTAGGAATTGTAGTTTCATTTCCCATCTTCAAATTCGCTGAAATATGCCTCTACGTCCCACAATACCCATTTTTCCGAGGAGAGTACGGTTCAGGATACTTGACCCAGGGGCATCCAGGATACTTGACACCCCCTTTCCTTCAACTGCAACTTTTTCCGAGCATCATTTTTAGTATTTTTTCCTTGATTTCACTTTCAGATGCCCCAGAAATATGTAAGGAAAGAGGGGGTGACCCCTCGAGACAAAATTTAATGTCCTGCAGCCCTCATGAATCTAGAAGAGCTATCTAGCAGTTGGTCAGGTGCTACAGGGGAAGTCGATCCGCGGTGTTGCCGTTCTCTCGTTTTCATCAATTTATTCAATTGAACCTTTCACATAGGGCTTATTACGAGCTCCTAGTACATGGGTGTTCAGATACTATGATTGGGAAGTCGATGGTCAAGTATTCTGAACATTTTTGTAGGGGGGTCAAGTATCCTCCAAGTTCAGGATACTTGACCCTTTTGAGATATTTTCGAAAATTTGAATTCTTGCTACAAAAACGTTGGGTTTAACAAATTCTGTTCGCACATTATGTGGCCGGGTTGTTACTGAGCAGAATGGCACCTTTTCCAGTTCAGTAGCTCCAATAGAGAAAATTGGAAAAATCGAAGACTGAAAACTGGGTCAAGTCTCCTTACTTTCCCCTACTAATTAATCGTCGCAAAAATTAGGCCTGTAGTGACTCGTTTGTCCAAATGGTGATAGTGGTTGTTTTCTTTTCCTTCCTCCTCAGCGATTTCCCCCTTCCTGTTAGGTGTTACTAGGCATTTGAGCATCCCAATCCCCACCCTCATCCGTCTCAAGAGCGAGGACAGCAAGTCAGTTCACTGGTAAAGCTTCACCCTACCGTGAGAAGAATGTGAGTAGACTTGGGACTTGAGCAGTACGGTTTTGAGTTTGGTTCATATATTCTTGAATTATGATCGACATGTCTGACGTCTTGAGGTGGTAGATGTCCCATGATCACTTATATTAAATATTCTATACTTATATAGAAATTATTTTTTGATGACCCATTATTCTGCTCAACAACCATTTTGTTCACTTTATTGTGGTTCCCTTCTTTTGTTTCAGAAACCCCGAACTAAGTCACAAAATGGAATCGCTGGTCGGTTTTCAACCCAAAGACCCGAGTTTCGCCACTCGGGCCATTCACATTTCGCAGGACCCGGATAAACATAGTTATGGACCCGTCGTGGCGCCTTTGTACAGTTCGACGACGTTCAAACAGGACGCTCCAGGAAAACATCGGGTGAGTGGTGCCTGTCGATTCATTACGAACATAATAATAAGTTCGTTATATTATAATTCCTACGGATATTTAAACGATAATTATAAGGAAATTAAAAGATTCCTAATTAAAACATCTTATTATGATTTGATTTTTTTATATTTTTTTTCATTTGTTGAGAAAGAGGGCTAGAAGCGATGTGACTGTCAGTCTATCATTGCAGTCTGATGTAACTTGTCAGCCCAACAGTGTGCTGCTTCTGTATGACAACGTCACTGTGACAGTCTTCTTTATGATAAATACCCATTTTTACCGACTTCGTAAACTGTGACGTCATGAAATCAAAACCTCTTTGTTTTTCCTTTTTGAGTGAGGAAGTTAGTAAACATGATTGTTCAATGCAGGGTGTGGTTTTGCATTGGTTGCATAATTTTCAAGCGATAAAAATGTTCTCGCGAGCCGTTTCTTTCACTATTTTGGGGCTGTGAAATCTAGCTCGGGTAGTCAATCTATTGTTTTCACGTTTTGTACTGGCAAAACACATTTCGACACCTTGCAGTAAAATGTTATCTTTCGTCAGCTGGTCACGTAATAGTGACCATGAACGTGATGTGTCTTATGTAGGTATAAGAAAAATAGTTATTGGAGCCTCTGAAATAGTTGTCATTTTTTCATTCTGATCGTGATAATATCATTATAATGGTTATGTCATAACCATGGCATAATCGATATTGATAGTGAGAAATTATGGGCTCATTGTGGTATCTTTACGAGAGTTGCGTGAGAATTCATTTCGGTATACCTTCTGAGAGAACTTTTCTTGCATAATCCGCCGACTCTGGTTATCTTCTTGAATCAACAGCTTTTCTTTTTGTCTAAAATCTTTGGAAGGCTTACGAGTTAGCCTGAACTGTGAAAAGGGTGGGTAGGGTTATTAAAAACTCAGTAGGTATTTACCCGAGCCTTGATTGTATACCTTCCCATAAATAGCCAACTTCTCAATTTTTCGGTAAACATTTTCTTTGTTTTTACATAATGTAATGATCAATTGAACGCAAATGTTCTGATGTCATATTCGAGAATGTTGAGGGTAAGTTTTAACGTAAGCTATGTAACGTTCTGGTAACCAACCAAAGACTGCAACTGGGGCAAACGAAGCCACTACTATAAGGTGTTTTCAAGAAGGTTTTCCTTCAGATTTTTGTAGGACACTAAAATTCTGTATGAAAGATGAATCATAATCAACTACAAAATTGTTATTGTTATTGTGTCGTGTTGTCTATAATAATAATAATTACAATAATCATTATTGTGTTGTGCCACGCGTAAACTCCAGAGCCTCCAAGATGCCTGATAAGTGGAGATTTGAAGGTCGTTGGGTACAAAGGACTCAAGTGCCCTTAGAAATTAATTGATTAAATTAATAATGAAACTGCCTTGAATTGAGTAAACTAATAATTGATTTAATAATTTATGAAATTATCTGGTTATTTAATTGTTACTTTAGGTAAAGGTATACGTATAAATTGACCCAATTAATTACTTAAAATTATTTTAATTAATTAATTGGGTAATTAACTATTTAAACAAATGTTGGAACTTAGGCCCTTTGTACCAAACGCCCTTCAATAATTATTATACTCTGCCTTTTGAGGGCATTTGGTAGTTTTCTATATTGGCAATCAAGATAGCCTATCCGGATTGCTCCGTATTGCGACGGTACCGCGTTATTCCTTGTCATTGTTTCTACAAAATAGACCACTCACGGATCGCGTCATCGTCGTCCAGGAGGCTTGACGTGCGTGCAGTGACCTTGTCACTAACTGCCCGGCTCCTAATCACGGCAGTTTCCGCTGATTAATACTATGTTGGCCGCCCAGGTTTTGGTTCAAGCTGATTGGAACATGAATGGCAATCATTCGGCAGTGATCGACGACTTAATTGCTATAATCAAATGTAACCTTCGCCGCTTGGGTAATCTTCGTATGGCCATCTGCATACGGGGAAAAAAGCCTTTTAATTATGTCGACCTGATTGCTGACAAGTTTAACGAGGCAGAAATTTGCAGGCGGTTGTCCTTTGGTCAGGTGGTACGCTTAAATTTAGACTACAATATGGTCTGAAACCGTATATTAAAATGCGCCCGCAAGGGTATCCAACCAATATGATGGGAATCTTTGGGGCTATTGGTCGCATTTTTTAAGGGTCCAAACTCATGGAGTCGTTTTCGAAGTGCTGTTGCACGTTAAATGGGCATCCCTGCTTTGTCCAACTCGAGAGTCAGCACGTTATCCAACCAATATCCGAATTTTGCCAAACGCCCTACAACTGTTAATTATTGCGTTTCAGGGTTTCGAGTATGGCAGGAGCGGCAATCCGACGAGGAACACTATGGAGGACGTTCTAGCCTCCTTGGACAAAGCCAAGCACTGCCTGTCATTCGCGTCTGGGCTCGGAGCGACGGCAGCCATTTCCGAACTTCTGGCGTCGGGCGACCACATCGTGTGTGGGGACGACGTGTACGGCGGTACCGGCAGGTAGACACTTGGTAGCCTTACCAAAACGGCACAAGATTACGGAGATGTATCCCTCTAGGGTCTTCCCTTTGGATACTAAGTATAGAAATTACTTCTTATGTCATCAGGTATTTCCGGAAAGTTGCTCTCAACCATGGAATTGACACAAGTTTTGTTGATACAACCAGAACCGAGGAAATTCTTAAAGCAATCAAGCCCAACACAAAGGTCCGTCCAATATCCCAGTTATTCAATTCCAATCCAATCAAAAGGAAAACTGTGAACTTCAGTTCCTTGATAGTGTTTCATCATCATCATCCCATAGTCTCTAAAGATATTTACCTTTTTTTTTTTCAGATGGTTTGGTTGGAAAGCCCGACGAACCCTCTCATGAAGATCACTGACATTCCCACCGTTTGCAAAGCTATCAAACAGGCCAAAGAAGACATAATCATGGTAGTCGACAACACTTTCCTCACTCCCTACTTTCAGGTTGGTGTTTCACTTTCTTGACGTAGTTTTCCCTCTTGACAAATTGACTGCATGACATCTGATTTTGGAAGACAAATGTTTATTCCAACAAAGAGCTTTTATTATTGTTTTGAATTTTTTGGTTTATTTGTTATTTAACACTCAACGTTACGAGCAAGAGTTTACAAAATCAGATCTTTTCGGAACAGTAGATACAACCTCAAGACGTTTTCCTGACAACACTGATTTGGGTGCCATCATAGAATATCATTCTTGTTTTACAGCAACCTCTTCAGTATGGAGTGGACGTAGTCGTGTATTCTTTGACAAAATATCTCAACGGTCATTCGGACGTCATTATGGGAGCGCTAACAACCAATAGAGACGATTTGTACGAACGACTGATGTTCATTCAAAATGGTAAGTTCTAGTTGATTGATGTTCGATTCGACATAGTAAACTTGTCGTTTCGCCAAACCCGCTCATGTAACTGTGCGCCCGTTTCCACTCGGATGAATTTGGGAGCTTTATTTTTCGATTTATTATTAATGGAATAATACACCTATGTAATCGTGTCGGAGGTCGAAGGGGCTTTTGGCTAAGGGGCCGAGTTAGGCTTTTGAAGTATTTTTGGACGTAGAATCCATTTTTGGGGATCCCAGAACGATACGATTTCACCGTGCGGATCTATGGGGTTTTCATGGGGCTACAAATGGGATTTTTGAAGGATCCCAGGAGGTCAAAAATAAGGTGTCGGTTTCCGGGTAATTTTGAACGCATAATCCATTTTTCGAGATCCCACATCTGTCCAAACATGGTACAGAAACTTTTTTTTTTAATTCTTGGAATAATACACCAGGTGAATAATAGGTCCTATGTAATCGCGACTCCGATCGGCCTCAAAATTTGACATTATCCGTTTCAAAAGGTCTAGAGTCCAAAACCGAAATGTCCGTCCGCCGTCCGAGCCGTTTCGGGCAGTAGGAATTTTTAAAAAAAATCTGAAATTTTGACAAAATACTCGGTTTACCATCGAGTTGTGCCCGCAAGGTTTTCAGCCCGATTGCTCAAACCCGTGAGGCGCTATGGAGCTAAAATGGGGCTACGGGAGGTTTTTTTAAGGCTTTTGGCCATGTAAATGCGGAAATGTGGTAAAAGTGGAAATGGGGTAAATGAGGATATGGTTTTGAAAATGGCGCCATTTGAGTGCCTCGCTTTGGAAACCTTCTCAATATGCACTCAGTCAAGTTACTTAATAAGTAAATATGTTGGTAACCCTTACCTATCGGAAAAAGCGGCTTCCACTGCTTTGACCTAACCTTCTCCTGACTCACTAGTGATTAGCTCTTCAGACACAGTTTTGTGCTTTTACCCCATTAGGGTAAAAGCACAAAATGCAACTTGAGGTTTTTATGGGTTTCGCTAACATTTTCCACATTTGCCCCAATTGGTGGGGCAAATATGGAAGTCGGTCGGAACTGTTTAAAACACCGTTGAAAAGTAAACCTTTTGTATAACTTGAAGAGTGCACCGTAATCTACATAAAACAAGCTAGGTACTCGATAAAAAATAATTTAAAAAAAAGAAGTGAAAATAGCGTTTTTTAAAGGAAAGCAGCTAAAGAGGATCAAAGTTGAACTGTCCCGCTCCAACCTTTGTATTTTTGGTGGAGGATCCGTCCAATCACGTGAAAAATTCTGAATTTCTTGTCAGACCATTTCCTACGCCAACCCTCTAAGGCGGATCCTATTTGCTGGTCCCAAGAGGGTTATTCTTAGAGGGTATTAGTCCATCACTAAAGTATAGTATGGCGTAGTAGTAAGAAGTATAGTATTAGTATGTTGGTATGGCGGCGTATTGTATATTACGGTGTAGTGGGTTTTTATTGAGTATTTGAATGTTGGAGGTTTTTGATGATGATTACAGTTAAACCTTCAAATCTGTTTGCTTCGGACGGACAATAAAATATTTTGTGTTTACCTTCAAGCTGCGGGTATCGTGCCGTCGCCCTACGATTGCTTCCTCGTCATTAGAAGTTTGAAAACTCTGGCGGTGAGGATGGAACAGCACATGAGGAACGCTGTGAAGGTAGCGGAATTTCTTGAAAGTCATCCACTTGTTGAACGAGTCATATTCCCAGGTGAATAAAAGTCTGATCTGACTGAATTCTAATCCTCGTATTTAATGCATATAAAACGTAAGGTTGGATTTCAGGTTCCAAAACCCATCCTCAGCATGAACTCGCGAAGAAATTGTGGACCGGCGTGTCAGGCATGATGAGCCTTTACGTCAGAGGTGACTCCGAAGTGGGTAGCAAGTTCCTTTCTTCTTTGAAGGTGTTCACTTTAGCTGAATCCCTTGGGGGGTACGAATCCCTCGCTGAAATCCCGTAAGTATACAGTGTACCTACTCGAGGATATTAGATGGATGAGCGGATTTATTAGTTTTAATGAAACCATTCTACGGTTTGAAAAAAAAAAAAAAAATCCGAGGAGGAAATAGTATTTTCACAAGGGCCCGTTGTCCAGGAGTCCGTAATCGACAAGTCGAGATTGGAAGCCAGAAACGCGGGTCCTTGTAAGACCAGGGACCGAAACCGGGAGTCATACTTGATAAGTCAAGATTGGAAGCCAGGGAACTCTCCCTCGGTACAACTGCAACAGCAGGAAACCTTACCCAACACATGACCCTTCGTCCTGGGTAAGGCAGTTTCCTTCTGTTCCTTCCGAGGATCTGCTGGACTTACAATATCCCGACATTTCGGGTGAGCCTAAGGAACCCAGATCCTCCATTTCTGCAGCTGGAGTATTCTCAGAGTCTGCAGATCGCAACAGCTTGCATCATGCCTCTGATGAATCTCCATCTGTACTCCCTCCTGCATCCTCCAAAACACCTGGCGGCGTAATCACGGACGCTGTGCCGTACGCACTCCACCACTCACACCACTAACCTAATCAGTTATTATAACAAGCAATACAATGTATTCATGTCATGTAGGCTCGCACCCAACACACGCACCTGGGGGTTCCCTACTAGGTGCTTTGCTTGTTTGACGGTAGCTTCCCACAAGCCACAAAAAAATGGCGCTGCATTCACATTCAAGTCTTGTAATGGATGAGTTTCCTTTCTAGTGCTAACCTCCTGGCGTCAGTCACTATTAGCTTCCAGTCTCTGGGAATGATTTTATATAACAATTGACTCAGTTTAGTTAACAATTTTAGATTCACATTAACTTGGGTTCAACATTTGATTGACTTTGGTGTTCGTCCCAGATTCGAACCAAGCTATTTCGTGCTTTGGCTGATATGAACCGTCTTCTCTATTGTGGGCGTTTCTACTCTGTCTTGGGGACTAAGGGTAGTTAAATTAAGTAATAACCGTAATACAAATAACCGCAACCGCACCGTAATCATCTTGTCATGGGTGTACTGATAACACAGGGACATGGTGATTTAGGTTTATCATCTAATGTTTCCATCTTATCCTATCTCTTATTCTTCTATTCTATGCCTCTACGCTCACACTCGTATCTCTCAGTGTTAACGAGTGCGCAGCCACTAGACCGAGGGACTTTGTGATGATTGTCGGTTGGTACGATTGGCGATTTCGGCTCTTCGAGTTGCTGGTAATCCGGAGGGGGAGGGGTGTGCCGGATGAAGAATAAATGCAGGGAAATCGTCGTTTTAGTTTTCAGTGCCGACCGCTCTGACGTACATAGGCGTTATTGCTATTTTCTTAGATCGTTGAGTTAGCTACTTCAGAATAGCTGTACGTCAGAATAACGATCTGATAGAACAATAATTGCAGATTTCAATTATTGCATAATATGAGAGTCTCTTAGATTCAATTTTAGAAAAAAATTAAAAACATTTTAATAATCATTTTAAAAATTTAATAAACCGTCTTCTTCTCTCACCAATCAACTCAGGAATTTAGGTTGACCACTTGGCGGAGACGATGGTCATCCTCAACCACAGCACTTGAAACCTGACCCACACACTAAGGTTCATCTAAATCTGATGACGGGAAGTGATGTTAATTGCGATTTTCCACTTCCCACCCTCATAACCCCCCTCCCTTTTGGTCGGAAAAAATTGAAACCCCCAAAAGGCACTTCCACACACCAAACCTGACTCACATACCAAATTTCAATGAATTCAGTTGAGCGGTGTGACCTGTAGGTACGAGTCCCAAACCGTGCATATTGAGCACCGCAGATTTTGATGTTGAATGGTGTTTTACCGTTCAAATTTGGTATATTTCTGGTCAGGGCACTCGCCGATCACCGAATATCGGGAAAAAATTTTCGGGTTGGCGGGATCGTCTCGGGTGGGGGCGGAAGTTGGCCCGATCTTCTTGACTGTGTATATTATAGTCGCCGCGTCTCTTATAGACCAGCATCTCGCTTGATAAAGAAAGAGATGGTGCAAAATTTGGGAACACTGTATTTAATACAGTGTTCCCATTCGTGTTTATGGTCAATGATACGAGCCAACCGCTGATTGAACTTGACTGCCGTGCGGCATCTTTTGACTTGAAGTGAGTCAGCTTTTTAGCCGTTTTAATATATGGGGAGGTGAGTTTTTGATCGGTCTCAAATTTCAAAGCCAATGGTTATAATGGTTCTGAAGGGATTGAGGTCCGAACCCGTTCGCTTGCCGATCATAACAATGCCTTGCCGCTTGACTCGAATTACCCACAGGAACCATAAAAAAGAGACCCTCGTACTCAGAAGATCGGAAGTTTTGGTTAAAACGTAATTTTATCGCATCTTGATATTATGTGTTTCTAAGAGCCAAGATGCGATAAAATGACGTGTACCTAACGATCATTACCAACCAATTTGCGACTGTTTGAGAGAAAGATTCCAGAAACAGGAAAAAAAATATTTACGGCCTCGCTTATGACTCCCAGAGCTCGCGATCTCAATCAATTCAACAACAAAAAAACTTGCGTATTAATTACCCTCAAGATTATTGGAAATCCGGACGACTTTGATCATAATTAAGTTAATGTCTTCCCAGACCAATTATTGGACTCGGCAATCCTAACACCACTGAATTAGTAATGCCTTTTGGGAAATTTTAAGCAATCTTTCTACAACGTTGTCCAAACTTAATTGAATCAAAATTGTTACTAAACCACAAAATTATAACCAAGATAATTTTGGTCAAATGATCGAGGTCAGTGATCACTCATTGACATTTTCATTGGTCAAATGATCGTAAAGCGCTCTCGACTGTTTTTCCGCTACTTTCGTAAACATTTTTAGTCTCTTTTTTTGGTAGTTACGTCAATGTAAAGACGTATCCACATCAAACAAACGCGATTGTCTACGTTCTCCAACATCCACCATAATATGATCGTCATGATTATTATGATTGTAAAGCGCTCACTAATGTTTTTCCGGTTCTTTAGTCACATATTTTAGTTTTTGGTAGTGAGGTCAGCCTTAAGACGTGTTCCATGTCAAACAAGATTGATTGATTGTATTGGAACATCGACTCTATTTGTTTCGGGTGTTCGAGGTCCTTAGGCTCAAGATTGCGTAAGATTGCAGATACATAGTTCTCCGCAAGGGATGTTTTCACGAGTCCACCAAATTTTTTTCCCCTTCAGACGAATCCCAAGAGAGGTTTTGCGGATTCGCTCCCTCCGTCATGTGAACTATGCTCAGTTCTGACAGAATATTAAACCCATTCGCACTATGATTCTCATGAAATGATATTTCCGTTTTTCCCAGGAGCATCATGACTCACGCATCCGTCCCTCCGGAACTGAGAAAAGAACTTGGCATCACCGACAACTTCATCCGCTTATCCGTCGGCCTCGAGTCTGCCGACTGTCTTATCGCCGATCTTGAACAGGCGCTAGTCGCTGCCACATCTTCCAACCCCGTTCTGTCCAAAACCCTCAATGGACATCCCGTGAAGCCGCCCGCTACCAATGGGATTAAAGATGGCAAAAATTGAGACGATACGAACTTCGAATTTTGAGCCCTTATTGCGGTAATTCACCGTTTATGAAACGTTCTGGTAAGATATAACTTTCTAATGGTATGCTGTATCCCTGTAAGGGCCGGTTTCACCAACCTCATGTTAAAGTTCAAGTTGGCTATTTTGAGGTTAGAGATTGACATAAAATCAGTTTTAGCACACAACAACATAACTTAAAATTAACGAGATAACTTCCGAAAATCCGCAAGTTAAAAAAGTGGATTAGCGTAATATGGGTTCAGAACTCGCTTCACTTGTACTCTGTCGTTCCTCCTCTGTCTCACTGATGCCTAACTATACTAATACCTAATCAGAAATCTGAAGACTAAAGCCGGGTTCACAACATGCGGCAATGCGGTATTGGTATGCTGACTGGCCGATGCCAGCGGGCGGGATGAAGTTAGTTTTGCCGGAGAAGCACTTTCGAAGCTGGCTGTACACGTCTAAACAAATCAGATATTTTACCGAAATGCCACAATGATTAATAAATAATTAATTTATTATAATTATTTATTATAATTAATTTTCATCATCATGGCTGAGCTTGATAATGAATTGCTCATCGAGTAGGTGAGGGAAAAGACCCAACTGTGGAAATCCTCTGAAAAGGGCTACCGCAATACAGAGATGGCAGCAAATGGGAGGAGGTCGCCAAATATATCGGGCAAATATTTCTTGTGTTTTGTTGATTCACCCAAAGATTATTATACTTATTCATAATGACTGAGCTAGAGAAAAGTGCATGATAAGTTTCTTCTTCTAATGAAGATATATGGAAGAAGTCCTATTAAATTATTAGTTAAAATTAATAAAACTAGTGAAATAATCAAGAGAGTAAATCTCTTACTGTTACTTTCGTTGTTTCGTTGAGGATACTGAATGAATGGTTAAGTACGTACCTACCTACCTACTTAAATTATTTACATCTGCGAAAGAAACGCGTTCACGCATTCACTGAATGTCGCATGGATGTGAACTCCGCTTTATCCTACTATTTCAAATTATCTTGAAAGCTTCTTTTGTCTGTTTGAATTACCTCTTTAAAGCGAATACAATAGCTCGCATGGGTGACTAGCTTTTCGTAATTCAGGAGTAACCAAGTGCACATGACGTAAATCCTCTTCATTTCTGCGATAACTCATCTCTACTGATTCCCTGACGTAACTCAAAATTTACAGTTTTCAATCGACCCAGGAACCGCATATAATAAAATTTGCGGAGTTTTTTTTTTTTTTTTGAAAAAAAAAAACCTTTGAAAGCAACATTAATGAAACTTGCGAGTTTAAAACATTTGGTTTAGAACAAAAGGCAGTAAATTCCAGCTAAAAAATTTGAAGCGCTCCTCTTTTACACGTCTTATGTGTTGGTTAAGTTTTTGGTGAATTTCTCGACATTTTAACGTTCTTGTATACCCTATTTAACGAATGGGAGTGTCCGATGACACCGATCACCGTTGTTAAGGCGAGAATTATAATATAATATAATTATGATACTCGACAATGTATCTGCTGGTCAGTTCAACCATTAACATATTTATTTAAAAAATTATCAAATGGTGTATTTCTTGATCCTCTAGCAGAACCTGTAAGACTTACCACTTAGTGGTTTTTTCGTCTGATAACTGACGAATGATGGTGTCACACGACAAGCGAACGTGGAAAATACGCTGGGTTATCGAAAGGCGTAATGCTGGGGTAATCAACGGCAAATTGGCTTTGATCATCTTATCAGAATCTCTCAATTGTGCCAATTGAAAATATTGGCTAGTCGTTCGGTGTCTGAATTAGTCAACGTTTTTATTCCTACTGCCTTTAACCAAAAAAAAAGATGGATTCGGAAGGGTGGCTGCCGAGGGATGAGAACTTTGCAACGAGAGCCATCCACGTGTCGCAAGACCCCGACGGCTACAGCTTTGGGCCTGTAGTCAATCCGCTGTACACAACCTCGAACTTTAAGCAGTATGGAGTTGACAGGAAGGAAGTGAGTCGTTTAAGGAAGGGCTTCGGTGTTCTCCTCAGTTGAAATGCCGTGCTGCTTTGCTTTAGAGGGGTTTCTCCTGCTTTCCAGGCTTATTTATACAGCAGGCTAGGGAACCCGACGAGGACTGCTCTTGAACAGGTGTTGGCATCCCTGGAATGCGCCAAACACGCCGTCGTCTTCCCGGCCGGCGTCGCGGCTGTTTCTGCAGTGACTGAACTACGCCCAGGCGACCATCTGCTTGCCAACAACGAGCTCTACGGAGGCACATCTGGGTGCGTGTTGAGTGAAAAGGTTTGCCAGTATGGGACCTCCCCCGCGACGATCTAGAGAGATCCAGGGGTGATGATGAGTGGGTTTCAAGTTTGGTACTCACCACAAAAAGACCAAATTATTCCTGATTGTCGTAAAACGTAATTAGCTGAAAAAAAAAAAAATATGCAGACGAGTCTGCAACCAAAGGAGAGCAACTTAATGTCTTCTCCCGCTCCAAAATATGACGGTTTGTTCCGTGATGCGCGACAATGTCCAAATTATCAAGACAAAGACTTTGGTTCCACACCGATCGACGCACAGTGCGTTGTTTGACCAATTTAGGGGAAGGAAAATCGTAGCATCTAAACGATAAGTCATATCGGGCTGAAAATCGGTAGATTTATGTTTTGGGGTGCGTAGAATCCAAAAATGATGTTAAAAATTAGATCAGAGGATGATTTATTACATTTCTTTCCACGTTATAGGTGCATTTCCAACTCTACAATTTATATTCTTTAGGGTGGACTCTGATCGTTCATCTTACATTCAAAATTTTGCGAGGCTGAATGGTTTTGATAGAATCGAGCTCCGTATTACGTGATTTTTAGTTTTCAGTAGAAAAAAAATTGTTATTGTCTTCCTTCACATTACCTAATATAAGGATGTGGGATTTTAACTAAATAAATCAACATATGTATGATATTTTTCATCATCTTGACTTTAAATGATGAATCTTTTTATATCACACTATAATCACACAAATATGAACAAATATGTTGGGAACAAAAAATAAACATGAACAATATAAGAACAAAAAAGAAGGTAACAGAGGGTAACCTACGAAAAACGTATAAGAAAACATGAGATGTAAATAAAAAGTTTTCACAAGTCTGCAAAGTAATAAAAAATAAAATTAAAAAAAATCCTGTTTGATTACAATTTCAAAATTTTGGTCTATTCGGAATCGGAAGAGATATCATCCACAATCAGATTCTGAGTCACTACCGTGGTCATTGGATGGTAATGTTTCAGCTAGTAATGCTACAACTTCAGGTCTTATAGCAATTCGCTTTCTTTTGCTTGCTTGCCTGACACTTGATATAATATAAGACCCTCCTTCTTGGCTCCGTGGCGGTATATTTGATTTTACCCCCACAACCATAAAAAGGGCAAAAATAACAATAAATACATTTTCACTCATAGCAATTCTCGAAAAAAAAAAAAAAAATTTTTTAAGCCATAATTTAACTTTAAATCGACTTTTTCAAAAATCGTGCAAAAACGTGCAAGATCCAGTGGTTGCCCCTTCATCAGTAGGTATTGGAGAGACGTTCCCCAAAAAACCAGAGAGGTGTTTTGCGGAGATTTTTTTAAAAGCTTATTTTTGTAAAACAAATTAACGCTTTCAAGTCTCATCTGAGAATGAGCATACGGAAAGCGTTTAAAATTTTGAAAAAATGTGTTTCACGTACCTTATAAGGTGTAGAATACAGAGAACCTTGCAATTATCTTGTTTGGTTGCATCTGAGACGTACTCGTTCATCAGTTGAAGAAGTTAGAAAATTGGACTATCATCAAACGTCAAGTTTGGGCAGGTGCTCCGACCTTCTCGGTCGTCCTTGAAGGTTTTGTAATACATTTTCTTTTACTTTAGGTATCCATGTACACATACATTGGGTCCGAAAATGTTTATTACAACTTTCATTTTTCGATTTTCCTTCCCCTAAATTGGTCAAACAACGCACTGTGCGACGTTATGAATGATTGATTACACAGGTTTACAAAAAAAAAAAAAGTGCCGAGGTAAGTTGCTAAAAACCATCTTTTATGGGTAAGTTGGTATATTGGTTTACTGAATTCGAAAATGACCACGGTTTGTCAAGGTCTTTTCCGTTTTACGCAGTTCACATAGTATATCTTGAAGCCGAGATGTCCAAACAAGAATCCGGTTTCATATTTTGATTTTGCGAGAAAAGTTACTATAGGAAAGCTTGGTTTCATCGGAGCTCTCGAGAAAACATGGGCTTCAAAGAATTAACTAGTGATTAAATCGTGATTTCCTTGTTAAAGAAGAAGAAGTAGCACGATTACAAAACTATGGAAAAGTGCAAGTAGGTTATGCATTCAAAAACGTTTTTGTGTGATCCTTTTGGGAATGAGTGTCTCTGGGAAGTTCTTTTAGTGACACCAACAGTAATCTGTAACTCCTACCAAACTTTCATTGCAATGAGCAGGTTTCTCGAGAGCTCCAATGAAACCAAGCTTCCAACTCACCTCGACACTCACTTTCAGCATGGAACATCCTTTAGACGGGCCCTATCTGTCCAAAATACGTTACGCAAGAAGGTAATGGAAGGTAAACACAACTACCTAATCTGAGAATGAATTTAAAAAAAAAAGTGATTATGAATTAAATTAGTGGAAAGTGAATGGAACGAACGTATGGTAAAGAATAAAAGGAAAATGTTGGAGAATGTTGTTAAATGAAGTTATAACATAAATGTAAAAATTATTATTACCTAGTCTTACATTCATTACACTGTGTTGGATTACGTTGTAATTCATTCATAATTATTATGAATGAATTACAATACAAAGAGTAGGTACCCTAATAAAATGACTAATCAGTTGAGATAAGTAGAAGAGAGAGAGAGAAAAAAACTGGGGTGTGGTTTTATGAAACCACGGTAAAAGTGAAACTTTTTCCCCACTAGTCTCTCCGGCTCGCTTCGCTCGCTCCCCTAGCGGGGTACGTAGCATCGATGGACACGTTTTTTATGTCTAGTCCCCCCCCCCCCCCCCATTTCCTACTCATTCACCTACCCTTGTATCTCTACCCACGGCTTCATTTTGGCGTTTTCTCAAATTGATTTCTAACGTGGCAACTGATAACAACAAAGCAAGCGGCATTGTTTACTGCATCCATTAATAACATCAATAAATATAAAATGGGGACAAGAAATGACACACAGACCAAAAAATTTGGGACGATGTAATAAAAGTTTCACTTTAATAATGTTACGCATCATAACGACGCGTCGTTACGTGTGGATGGTTTCATTAAATCAAATTTTGATTCAGCGCTGAACAATCTTATTAATATTATATATAATTATATAATAATAAGATAGTTTAGCGCTGAAAGGACTTCCCGGTGCACGAAATATCAAAATCCCGTCCCATCATTAATGCAACTCATGCTTCGCTTGAATTGAAGGCTTGCTAAAGAAACTCGTACCCACCTACCGACGATCTTTGAATAACTTTGGAACGGGTTATCGGTTTGGACTCGAAATCGACGGAAAAAGCTCATTTTAACCGACGTAGTTCCGTTCAAAACAGACGCGAGTTGTACCGCGTTTTGGCGTTACGAAAATTTCCCTAGTAGGTACCTAAAGCTTTTTGGTGAGCCTAGTTCGCGATGGAGGAGGTTTAGAAAAAAGCGACAATTTTGCAATAATTTCAATGAGCCGCCTAACGTTGAAATCGGTCCACGGCAGGGCTCAGAATTCCGGCGAATATAATAGATTATATCATATATAAAGATATAATAATAATAGTAATAATCATATTATGATATTATTGTTGAAGCAAATAATATTTTATAATATTATAGCAATAATTGCAAAAACACCAATAAACAGCAAAAATAATCATATATAATTATCGGTTTAAAAATGTTTACCCATTTATGCTATTTAGTATATTACATTATAATTATTGAAGTTAATATAAAGTTATAACATAAATGTAAAAATTATTATTACCTAGTTATAACATAAATGTAAAAATTATTATTACCTAGTCTTACATTCATTACACTGTGTTGGATTACGTTGTAATTCATTCATAATTATTATGAATGAATTACAATACAAAGAGTAGGTACCCTAATAAAATGACTAATCAGTTGAGATAAGTAGAAGAGAGAGAGAGAAAAAAACTGGGGTGTGGTTTTATGAAACCACGGTAAAAGTGAAACTTTTTCCCCACTAGTCTCTCCGGCTCGCTTCGCTCGCTCCCCTAGCGGGGTACGTAGCATCGATGGACACGTTTTTTATGTCTAGTCCCCCCCCCCCCCCATTTCCTACTCATTCACCTACCCTTGTATCTCTACCCACGGCTTCATTTTGGCGTTTTCTCAAATTGATTTCTAACGTGGCAACTGATAACAACAAAGCAAGCGGCATTGTTTACTGCATCCATTAATAACATCAATAAATATAAAATGGGGACAAGAAATGACACACAGACCAAAAAATTTGGGACGATGTAATAAAAGTTTCACTTTAATAATGTTACGCATCATAACGACGCGTCGTTACGTGTGGATGGTTTCATTAAATCAAATTTTGATTCAGCGCTGAACAATCTTATTAATATTATATATAATTATATAATAATAAGATAGTTTAGCGCTGAAAGGACTTCCCGGTGCACGAAATATCAAAATCCCGTCCCATCATTAATGCAACTCATGCTTCGCTTGAATTGAAGGCTTGCTAAAGAAACTCGTACCCACCTACCGACGATCTTTGAATAACTTTGGAACGGGTTATCGGTTTGGACTCGAAATCGACGGAAAAAGCTCATTTTAACCGACGTAGTTCCGTTCAAAACAGACGCGAGTTGTACCGCGTTTTGGCGTTACGAAAATTTCCCTAGTAGGTACCTAAAGCTTTTTGGTGAGCCTAGTTCGCGATGGAGGAGGTTTAGAAAAAAGCGACAATTTTGCAATAATTTCAATGAGCCGCCTAACGTTGAAATCGGTCCACGGCAGGGCTCAGAATTCCGGCGAATATAATAGATTATATCATATATAAAGATATAATAATAATAGTAATAATCATATTATGATATTATTGTTGAAGCAAATAATATTTTATAATATTATAGCAATAATTGCAAAAACACCAATAAACAGCAAAAATAATCATATATAATTATCGGTTTAAAAATGTTTACCCATTTATGCTATTTAGTATATTACATTATAATTATTATATTATTTATAGGTATTATAAATAGCATAAATAGGTAAAAAAAATTAAACCGATAATTTTATTGAATTCCGTTTAAAATTAAAGGAAAATCAATCGATCATAGGTAAGTACATGTATTGTCCATCGATCGGTTTTTGAGAACGAAAGGTTCAATATTTTTCCGATGATTCCGATAGAACAGGATTCAGCCCACTCATCAAGTTGATTCCTCCCTCGGCGCGTCGCGTTGGGCTCTCGCCTGTCGGGCGTGCACGACATATCTAGAACCGCGAGTTTTGCTGTAAAAACCGACAACTTTGGCACTTAGTTCCCCACACACGAACGGGCGACGGATTTTACCAAAGATACGATCTGTGGCCGACCGACAGACTGGAGAGCCATGAGGCCTGGCCTGTTGACCTGGCGGGGTTTTCAACCGTCCGGGCCTGACCGGCGTCAGTGGCCGACGACCGAGAAACTCGCGGGGCGGGACTGTCAGAAAACCCGCAGGTAAATCTAAAAGAGAGAATTTCATGTCTCCGTAAATTTCCCATAAAAAACCAAATATCCCTCGTAAAAGGAGAATTACTTCTTTGTGAAGCTATAATCTCCATGGATTCCCTCTAAAATAAAAAAAATGCTTTGTGAAATTATGATCTCCATAATATGTAGATATTAATCATCCTAAAAGAGCCTATAACTTCTTTGTGCAGTTACTGTCAACATAGACCCCCCTGAAAGAGAGATTAACTTCTTTATGAAGTTATCATAAATAAACGAATTACTTTTTAAAGGTGCATTGGCTCTTCCTATGTGAGCTTTTCATTTCAATGCCTAGCAACTTCCTACTCCTGGCTGTAAATTAAAATTACATTTCTAATAATTAGAACAAATTATTTGTTCACCTAGTGCAGTGAGCAAGCATTCGATTTCATTAAAAAAATAACACTACCTAACGCACTTCCAATTACACTAATCGCGATTACGACTGCAGTCCTGAGAGTACAGACCATGTTCCTGAGAGTAATGTCTCGTTTACACCTTTACAGAGTTTTTGAAAGATTCACATTCCATCATGGGATAGAAGTCACCGAGGTGGACGCTACGAAAATAGACGATGTTGTCAAAGCCATGAAAAGCAACACGAAGGTATTATGCGGTTGATTGATCGAAATTTGGTCGTGTTCAAGTGGGTTCTTGTAGGATTTGGCGTTTACAGATGGTTTACTTGGAAAGCCCAACTAACCCCTTGTTGAAAATAACAGACGTCCCTAATCTCTGTGCAACTGTGAGAAAGATCAACCCAAACGTCATTGTGGTGCAGGATAACACGTTCTTGACGCCGTACTTTCAGGTGAGTTTCTAGATGATTTTTCAAGCCTCGGAACATTTAGGAAACATTAAAATCTAAGTTAGAGCGACTTAAGACGATCGTTTAACACTACATAATAGGTTTGTATGTAGTTCAACTACATAATAGGTTTGTTCCAGGTTTGACGGTATGTTAACAGAAATCGCCGGAGACATGCGCAGTTTAAGAACTGGTGTTCCAGGTCGATCTTAGGTTGGACGGAAACCGACAGCTCGAGTAAGTGCGGTCGGGTTCTGTCGACAGACGCAGTCAGACCTGGAACAAACCTAATATAATATATTATGACATATTATTATATGATATAATGTATTATGACGTATTATTATATTACTATTCCTAATATAGTACATTGTACTATATTAGGAATAGTATTATGTATATGTATATAATAGTATAATGTATATGTATATAATATGTATACGATATGTTCCACGGACGACTGTATTCGTGTAGTTAGTTAGCCTACATTGTAAACATCAACTTTAAAGCAGTTTCGTCCTACATCGCACTACGTCAGATTTTTTTTTTTTTTTTTTTTTTTTAGAAACCCCTCAAACATGGCGTCGATGTTGCTTTATATTCTCTTACGAAATACCTTAACGGCCACGCTGATGTAGTTATGGGAGCCATCACCACCGACAATGATGACCTGTACGAAAGACTGGTGGACGTTCAAAAAAGTGAGTGGCCTTCACAGAATCGAATCCCCCCTTGGAAAACCCTTTCGATCCGTGAATCCAACTGTGTTTCAGCTGCCGGGAGCGTTCCTTCACTCACCGACTGCCACATGGTACAAAGGAGTGTGAAAACGCTGGAATTGAGGATGGACAGACACATGAAGAGTGCTTTCGCTGTTGCCAGACATTTGGAAAACCACCCGATGATTGAACGAGTTGTTTTCCCCGGTATTAAGCTAAAGATAATATAGATAATTTAGATATTATCTACATACATCAAGGTGTGGACAGCTGGGGGAAATGAGTGCAAAGTAAAAATGGCTGTCTGAACTGGTTAGAACCAGTATAATAAATTGCTTTCAGGTCTGGAGTCGCATCCTCAACATGAACTGGCTAAAAAGCTGTTCAGCGGTTTGTCCGGGATGATTAGCATATATTTGAAAGCGGATTTTAAAAAGTGCTCCGAATTTTTGAGGTCCCTGAGGATCTTTACTAACAGCGGGTCACTTGGCGATATCTCTTCGCTTGCTGTTATGCCGTAAGTCAGGGGTTCCCAACCTTTTTTTACCTCGCCCCCCCTAGGTCGGTGTGAACACCATTGCGCCCCCCCCCCCCTTTGTTCTATGTAATTATACTATAATTACATGCTATATGCTAAGTATACGTATAATCATGGTATAATTTTAATGAATAAATTCAAATTCAAACGGAACTTTTTATTAAATAAAAAGTTCCATTTGAATTTATTCATTAAAATTATACAAATTTTGTTGTTGTATTCAGGTTGACAAACACTCACGCTCCAGCCTACCTAAATAATTAGGAATGGAAGCGTTTCTGGATTTTTTTTTTTTTTTTTTTTTTTTTTTATCGATAGAAGACGTCCAAATAATACTACAAATGGGGTTAAAACACAAACTGCAAGCTCATGAATTTATAAAATTTATGGAAAAATTTCTATTTGAATTTTGGCGGAAACCCGAGGTCAGCTCCTATTGGTCGAAGAGTTGGCCACTATTACAAAACTAAAAACTAGATTAAGATTAAGTTAATTTATATCACAAATAAATTGAGTCAATAAGCATGATCACATTCACACCAAAGCGAACACAGCCATTTTCGCGTAAATCCAGTGTCTTCAGAGCCGAATGCCAAGAAAAAATCGAAAATAGAAGAAAAAATCGACCTGCACTCTGGTTTTTTTGATTGGAAACTGGAACCACTATAGGTGACGTCACGTTAAATGATTATAAACTACGTGAAAGACTTTTTGTCAGTTTTTGGGCCTTGATCGCGCCTCCCCTGGAGACCCTTCACGCCCCCCCAAGGGGGGCGTGCCCCCCAGGTTGGGAATCCCTGCCGTAAGTCCTTGCTGTATGGGCTCGTTAAGAGTGACTGTTCTTGGCTCTGATTGCTTCAGGCGCGGTTTTTCGGTGTCATAGGTGGATCGTGTCACATGTCTTGTGGTCGTCCGAACGAAAGCTACAAGTGGGCATCACGCCGAACCTGATCCGCCTTTCCATTGGGCTGGAATCGTCGAAAGACCTGATAGCTGACTTGGACCAGGCTCTGCAGGCTATCAGCGACTTGTGATTAACCTCCGCAAGCTTAATAAAATTTATTACACATATAATGTGTACTGGTAAAAGCATTGCACTAAGCAATAAATCTTACCTGGCATAGGGGAAGGAGGGGTAATGCCGTGCACTTAACTTTGGAACACTACAGTTAAGGGACAGAACGTCATAGAAATATTTTTTTTACATGAATGGATTCAAAATTTATTCTATTTTAAGTGGGCAAGAGTTTTTCCACCTAAAATGTTACTTAAAAGAACAATAGTCAAAAAGGTGGAAAAAGGTCTTTGGGCGGCATTACCCGCACTCTGGGGTAATGCCGCCCACCCCTTGTGTAATGCCGTGCACCCCTTGGGTAATGCCGTGCGCTGAATTTTCAGGGTTAATGTAGGTATTTATAACAGCAATAAACATAAAAACTATCAATAAACTTTATTTAAATCGAACAATGGCTAGAAAAATGACTACAGAAACGAAATGGTAAATAATTGACTCCTTGAAAAAGTAGGAGGGTGAGGTGGGGCAAGATCGACTTTTGCCTCTATTTATCGCCTTGACTCCTCTAGAAAATTATTATTGACCACATGTAAATTTGCCAGATGTCTTCTGTCAGCTGGAAAAATTGTTTTGTCCAAACATATGGTAGGATCGAGTGCGTTGAGCGCCAAAAAATACATGTTCACGATGGTATTTTACCCATTAAATGTCTTATTTCTGTGGAAATTGATATTCCAGTCGTTTGGAAATGGAGTTCGAAAATGTTTCTACTTTCTAGAAATCGTTTGGTTTTAAATTTTAACAAGAAACCAGCATTTCTGTCGTTTTATACAACGTTTCTATTGAAACTTCCTGCGATATTTCATCATGACCGGGGCAAGTTCGCCTTGCATTTTCAGCCAACTAATGAGAAAATTCTTCCCTATCCCACAGCTATTTTAAATTTTAATTAATGTTTAGGCTTATTGAGCACGCTTATCTTTGCTTTAGAATGCTTTGCGTGGTCTGCAATAAAGATAATCAATTAAGAAAATCGTGAACGATTCAAAAGACTTCCATAGGCGAACTTGTCCCGGCCTCTGGGGCAAGATCGTCGTCGATTTGGGGCAAGATCGTTCACGATTTTCTTTATAATAATACCTATTACTTATAAGATAATATCTTGCACCACTTCACCCGAACTCTCAACCAAAAAATGACTTCGACCACTGTTGCCTTCCCTGAACAAGTCACAGTAAATTCTGCTCCGTCCAGGACCCCACACTACTCGTTCTTGGTCTGCTTCTGGGCATCTAAAAAAAATCAGGTAAAGAAACATTTCCGAGAAAAAAGGAGAAGAAAAGCTAAAACATGTTACACCGGGGTAATCCCGTGCATTTCAAAAGTGCACGGCATTTCCCCAATAAAATGAGCGGCATTACCCCAATGTTTATATTTTTGGTAATTCGTTCACACCGAATTTATTTACGCTCGAAACTTAAATTTGATTAGAGCATCAGAAAGCTGATTAAATTCTGCGTCCAAACGTGTAAAAAAATCAAGTAAAGCATTAAAAATGGGACTTACATTGCTTATTTCCTGTAGACCGAAAATTAGATCGAAACCGGCGAAAAACGATTTACTGCTGTTACACCAGGAAGGTAGCTTCAAAGGTTATGAAAATAAACAACTTAGTTTGCGCGCTTTTCCTCTGCATTTTCCGATCATTCCCATCTCTCTTCGAAGGATTCAAATATCAGAAACTGCCGTGGGCGGCATTACCCGATGCGCGGCATTACCCCTCCCTCCCCTACCAAAGCAGCTTTGTAGCATGAATAGGGAAGAAGTAACTTCTGTTGACCTCAGGAGCCACTCTGCTGATCCGTACCATATGAAGGGGATAAGGGAAAGAAGGCCAGACTCCATTGGCACCATTGACAAGACCATCGAGCACATCTATATTTGATCTAACCATGTATGGTTTCCCAATGAGAAGACGAAGCATGTTTGTCTAACCACCGCGTTGCACCGTTTTCATGGCGTTTGAGTTTATGAACTGTACACAACTAGCACGAGCACTAGGTAGCTAGTTGTTCGGCAGTACGGTTCCCGGTATAGCGATCCTCAGCCACATACATACTCGATCGTATTCGTTCCACTAATAGAGTCAAATTGAACAGGTCAAGTTTACGGAAGAATACGCGAATTTATTGGGGGAACTCGCGATCACCAAAAGAAAAGCGAGGGCGCATCATCAACCTTCGGGTAACCCTCAAAATTTGAGTTCGTTTGAGTTTGAGGAAAACGTAAATGTGAAGTAAGGCTACCCCTTACTTACTTACGAATTATTCGATTGAGAGATTGACTAATTTTTCGTTTTGGGGTTATGATGGATGTTGTCCTCACGTTTCAAGTAGGGCCAAGTCGTTGCAATGGGTAGTAAAACGAGCTCTAAAATTTAAAAGCGGCCCTTAATCGCTTGTTTGTTTCACCCTATTGACATCATCGTGTCTCGGGTTCGGCACACAACCGAAAATAACGTCTCGAATATTTAATAGCATTACGAAAACTGCCAATGGTCTCCCCTTATAAGCAGGTCTGTTATGCGCTTCCAGCTTTTCCACCCCATGATTGAATGAAAGGTGAACCTGAGCTGCCTAAATATCAGTGCATTTAGTCAGAGAGCGTAAGCTATCAGAGATTATGTCAAAGAAATCATAAAAATCACATAGTAGTAGGTTTCACATTCACATAGTTTACCTACTCAGTAAACTGCAGACAGACTCCCAGATATAACTTGAGAGACGGCGAAAAGAAGCAATTTGTACTTAAAGATTCAGAAATTAAGAGAACAGATATTCAATTTCAGGATCAGAAAAAGTGGAATCACGTAAAAATGTAGCACACGGTGTGAGAGCTGAGATAAGTGACGTGGTTCATAGCCGATGTTGCTCCCATGGAGACGATTTTCAAATTGCAGTACTGACTAATAAGTTATTAGTAATAACAGAATAATATTCTGTTATTAGTTCATATCGACACCTTAAAGCACAAAGGGAATATGTCAAAAAAATCGATTTTGAGCTTTTTGGTATCGATGGAGGCAAATGCTGGACACCGGTATGTCGGCCCATGGCCACGACCGGGTCCCCCAAAAGGGGGGAACTCCACCCTGGATCTATTTAGTCAGGTTCAGTGCCACCAGCACTTGCTTCAGGGGCTCCAAGGCCCACAGGCCTGCGGGCAGCAGGCCGCCATTGGTATCGATGGAATCGTCTCGTGAAGGCCTATCGATCTGAATGGGGCTCATATTCTTATCAAAGTGGGAAATGGACAATAAATGAGAAAAACTGTTGAGGAACATATCCACAAGTGAAAATTTTCTATTGCATACGGGGAATATGTCCAAAGCTAAATGCCCAATGGACATATTCCCATTGTTGCAACAGCTGAACGCGCAATGGGAATATGTCCAGTCAAAAAGGGTCGACTTTCACGAAAGTGAAATCATTAACAGATGCCTAAAAGTCATAAGTCCATAGTCCGATTTTCCCAAAGGGAACATATCCAACATAAGTACTACGTGCACAATGGGGTTATGTCCTTCCACCTTTTATTGTTCTATTTATCATGATTCTGTGGAACACTATAACAACTGATTAATATTTGAAACGACTTTTTAGCGCAACCTTTTTCCAAAAAATGGAAAGGTGCGCTCACCTCTTCGACATGTATGTTTTTTTTTGTTTGTTTTTTTGTGTACAGAGCATCACGCCCGAGCGGCTCAACAGATTTTCATGAGGGTGGTCTCATTGTCATCAGCGAGTTCCGGGGGTGGTTATAGGCTACCTTGATTTTCCCTCCCTCATCCCCTTCATCGGTTTTCGGGAGGTCCTTCACGACGAAAGTTGTTTATCTCTGATGTGTAACTAAGGAGGCCTCAAAAGGGGGACGAAAGTTTTTGTACGATTTCATTGGTACAAGGGTCTATGGAATGAGCTTTTCAGGCTGATTCCAACGACTCCAAAACGATTTTTGCAGCCTGAGCCGTCCGTTACCTCTGATCGGCATAAGGTTTTATTACGCATCGGTCGTTAGGGTGCAGTTGTTTACGTAATGAGCATCACGTGGATGATGTGTTGTGTGGCATAGTTTGGTCGCTAGATACCTACTGTTTCTTAGTGTCTCTCGCTCATTAAATATTCGTAATAACAAAAAGGTTGCGCTCATCTATTCAATTCAATTGATGGCTTGTTTAATGATGGCAGCTAAAAGATCAAAGAAGGTTCTGGTGGCATCGACGGTTTCTTTTGTACTTTAAACTAGTTACAAAACTTCAATCGCGGTTTTCTCGAAATGGCGTTTTTTGGACATATTCCCTTTGTTCTTTAAGGCGTCGATATTAAGTAAATAGATATTAAAGGTCTGGTATTTACCATAAGGGCTGGGTATCAAACAAAGAGATCAGAGTCGTTGCCAAAGACACAGGCGTTATTGACAAATCAGGGACAAATCATCCTGAAACGTACAACGTTAAATTTTGAGGCCGATCAGAATTTTCGACCTCCGTCGCGCGATCACATGGGTGCACCATGTTGGTATTATTCCAAGGTTAGCCTGGTATTATTCCAAGAATAAACCAAAATGAAGCAATTTTTATAGGACGGCATTTATTGAGCAATCTGCGGCAAGAAATGTTGCTCGCGACGTGGAATAGTTGCGGCAAATAAACATTGCTATGAGTTGCCAGGCAATTAGACTTAAGCTCCACCACCAGAAGCTCCACAATGGGCCGCCAGGGCCTAAGTTCAATTGAACTTCCCTTAAGGGAAGATCGCTTGGATAATGTTGGTAGGGATTGTGGTATAATTGAGATACATCTCATATACATGTTTCATTTCCGTCAAAATCTACAATAGTGTGACGCTTGCAAATTGATACAACCGTGCTGTCAATTATTTGTGTTGCCCTGGTAAAATTGATCTCATTAGCTTTATCGTTTTATTTAGGTACTCGATACCTCGTTATCTAACATTCTAATATTTCTACCTCATAATCATTATATAACTGCCACGTTATACGTTGTAGAAGTGGCACAGTTGAACGTGAGACTAGTCGCGAAATAATACAAAATATTGAGTCGAAATTTAAGACTGTCGGGGGAATGGAAAGATTGTCTCTGGGTGGTTTCCTTCCGCGCGATGAGGGTTTCTCCACGCGAGCCATCCACGCGGGTCAGGAACCGGACGACCACAGCTTCGGCCCCATCGTAGCACCATTGTATGCCTCTGTCAACTTCAAACAAGACGGGCCCAATCAGAATCGAGTAAGTGTCGGCAGCATCTGTTGGGGGTTAGCATAACCACTACATGTTCAAGTTTTCAGGGATACATCTACAGCAGAAATGGCAATCCGACGAGGACATGCATGGAGACGGTTTTGGCCGCATTGGAACAAGCTAAGCACGCGGTCTCATTTTCATCTGGCGTTGGTGCTGCTGCTGCTGTTGCTGAACTGCTGACGGTCGGTGACCACCTGCTTTGTGGAGACGATCTATTCGGAGGGACCACCAAGTAGGTATTAGCCGGAGTGATTCTACCGGCAATAAAAATAACTTCCATTTTGGAACAGAGAAGGGTGTTTTTGAAACCTTCAAAGTTCTTGAAGTGTCAGGGTAGCTATCAGTCCCAGGAGTCAAATAGGAGATCTACTATGTCTGATGAGGCTCTCATCTAATGGGCGCCCAAGAGGTAGGTAACCTGTAAGTAATATAATCTCATCGCACTTTGATCATTAAGTTCGATATGAAGTTTTAAACGAGTACCTAGATTACAGTACAGTCTGGGGTGGATGGGAAGGCTTGTAGGATGGATGGAATCTTCAGCATCGGGGTGCCAAACAAGTCAACTCAGAATTTTTTACCTCGATTTCAGATGCTTTGAAGAGATTGTGAGAAACCATGGGGTCGACACATCCTCAGCAGATACCACAGATATTGGAGCACTCATAAAGGCCGTGAAACCCAACACTAAAGTAATTTTGGCTAGCAAATGCCGACAAGTACCTACCTAGCGAATTGTTTGTTAATCATTTTTCCATTCGTCAGATGTTATTCATAGAGAGCCCAACAAATCCTTTGATGAAAGTGACGGACATCCCAAGAGTGAAAGAAACCCTCAATGGTATCAACCCCAACATCATTTTGGTCGTCGACAATACATTCCTGACCCCATATTTCCAGGTTAGTTTGATGGATAATTCACGAAAAAAAAAGTTGTTAAGTATTCACTTTTAATTTGACAACATTTTATAACAAAGTTATAAAATGAAACAAATATTTTATATAGAAATAAACCATTTTATGAAAAGAAAACACTTTATAAAGAAGTTAGGGCGATTGGGCTGAACAACTAAATCGAGAACAAAGTATTTTGTCATCAATTTACGATTTGTAAATAAATTCCTACTGTCCAACCCGTTGTGGACAGTGGACGGACATTTCAGTTTTGTAATCCACACATCGAAATGTAGAAATACCTAATGACAAATTTTGACGACGCGTCGCCTTGACGATCAAAATTGTGGACCCCCGTAGCAAATACCAAAGTGAATTATTCCAAGAATATTTAACCAAAACGGGATCACATAACGCTCGCTGATGAGGGAGAAGAGATCATGTGGTAGGCGAGGAGTGATGAAACCGACCGAAGCCCCTCGGCTCAGTGCTCTGGTCAGATGCTCCTGCTCGCAAGCCATCAACATGAGATCCTCCAGATTGTTGTCACCATCGATGTTTACTACAGTTTACTACATCGATGGTTGTCACTCAGAGTTTGCCTCAGCCTTGTTTTGATGATTTTAAAATTTGAAAAATTCCTCAAACACTTCTTGAGTCGTCGAATTTGTAAGAAAAAAGATACTTTGCATGAGGCCATGAGGTAAAGTAATTTTATGACTAACGCAAACACAGGATCCATTCTGGCAACGCTCCATTAACCTTTTCAGTGCTGATGTTTTTCCGCGATTTTTTGGTAAAGATTTTTTCGTGCTAAGGAAAGACATCAAATGGCCAATAAACGCTGTAACTTTTATTTTGCGAAGGTTTATTATTCTCAAGCAGAGGTTTGGAACCTCCTAGTTTGAACATCCAAAATTACGTAGAAAACTTCCTTCCGAAACCATTGATCCTGTTATGAAAAAGAAGGAAGCCGACTTGAAAAAAAAAAAAAAAAAAAAAAAACATTAGGTACTGGAAATTCGGTGTAGGTATAGCTTTGGTCGCTCACTCCGGTTAAGACATCGTTCAAGCTGATTCTCTCATATATGAGAAGCGTTGATTTTTATTATGTATCAAAATTTTGTAATTGCATAGAAACCCCTCCAACTCGGAGCTGACGTAGCCTTATACTCCGTCACCAAATACCTCAACGGCCATTCAGACGTCGTTATGGGAGCAGTTACAACCGACAGAGATGACATATTTCGAAAGATGAGTCTATTTCAAAAAGGTAAGCATCCACTACTGGAAATAAAGCCTTTCTATGTATTTATTTCTTGGCGAAAAAAATGGATTACTAACTTGGTGAAGGTGGGGGAGTCATGCCGGCTGCGTACGACTGCTACATGGTCGTCAGGAGTTTCAAAACTTTGGCGATCAGGTTGGAGCAGCACATGAGGAACGCCATGGAAGTAGCCGAATACCTAGAAAGTCATCCGCTCATCGAGCGAGTCTTATTTCCCGGTAAGACGTGTTCCTAGAATATGACAAAATGCAATCAATATAAAACGGTGGGAACTGAAAATTGTCGCTGTCTTTTCAAGGTTTGAAGTCGCATCCTCACCACGAGATAGCCAAGAAGATGACCAGCGGGGTGTCCGGACTCATGAGCGTTTACGTCAAGGGTGACCACGACTTCGGCTGTCGGTTCATCGACAATCTGAAGTACTTCGCGAACGCAGGATCCCTGGGTGGTTACGAATCACTCGTCGTCATGCCGTAAGTTCAATAGTACCAAACTGTCACCGGAACAATTACAATTTTACAATTTTGAAAAATTATTCTTCAGGTGGATCATGACCCATGCTTACCTCCCAGTCGAAATGCGGTTGAAATTAGGCATCACACCCAACCTCATTCGCGTTTCGGTCGGACTGGAGTCCGTCAAAGACCTAATTGCTGATTTGGATCAAGCGTTGAAGGCTGCGAGTTTAGCTGATCGTGAATGAGGATGAAGAAACGAGAACGACTTCAATGAGCGAAGTGAATTAAAAAGAAAATTAAGAAAGGGGCACAGGTGTATTAGTATTATTCATTTAAAAAAATGTTTATTAACCAACCCGTCACACCATTGCAGTCTTCCAGGGTTTCTTTGTGGCGTAAGCAACGACACACCCCCGACCAACAAGGCTGTTTTTCTGCATTTGAGGACAACGCAGCAGGCTTGGGATTGGGACGAATGAGGAGCAACTAGGGCTGAATATGAAGTGCCTCGAGGCGACTAGGAGAAGAAAAGGGACAGTAGCTGTCGATAGGAATTGAGAGAAAATGGGACAGATTCTGAAAATAAGACGACAACTGATAGTGAGGAGCATCGAACACATAGATACGGGGAACAATCAGGGGGAAAATGAAGCAAAATAACCCCCACCCGAAACGCGGTTGAAATTACAAACAGCCCCAACATTATTCGCGTATCATTTTGACTGGATAGCTGATTTGGATCAAGGAAACGAAGAATCCAGTTATCTCAGTTACCTCCAGTTGCTCCATTTAAGCTTTCGATAATAAATTAATTCTGGTTTGTTTTTACTGTCGCATTTTTATAGCCTCTGAACACTCCGGACGTGACAACTTGAGCAGTTGTGGATGAACTGGTTTCGTCGAAAGAACAGGACCTTCCCCGTGAAGAACAAAACTAACCACTAGGCACTTAATCAACTATTTTTCATCACTAAAAAATCGAATTGTTTCGACGAGAAAGTCGTAAATGTTTTTATAATAGAGATTGATACCCGCTCTTTAATGTCTTGAGTTATCAAGCCCACCTGACTTGGTGCCTCCGTTATCTTGTTGGCTTAAATAATCAAGAACCGCTATCATGCGCAGTACCGCAAGATAGGGGTATGACTGAAAGGAGAGTCGTCCTTTTATCCACGGGTAATGGGATGTAAGCTCTAACCAATGCTGTCAATTTAGGGTCTATAAAAGCAGGAGAGTTGAATAACTAAGAAATATTTGATATATGAGATATTCTTGAATTGGAAGCTACTAAAGCATCACCAAATGCAAAAGGCTATTATGGTTTTACGAGTGTTCGTCATTAAAGTGACGCAATACTTGCGACTCGTATATAAGGCCAGATTTCTCCGGGTGCAGCCCCTCCAGCTCGGAAGGTAGCAACATGTTAATTATTTTCGAAATAATAGTTGTGCTTGGAGTTGGCTGCAACGGTTATTTGGTAGACTCGGAACTCAGCCTTGGTAAGTAGGTAATGTTTAGTAATTAGATTGAGGTGGCTTTGTAAAACAAACCGTTGAGGGTGGACACATGATTCCGTGGACTTAGCGCATGTGGAGTTAGCGCACCGTGGCG